>OZ017742.1:16691594-17891594 GCA_963969285.1 Odontomyia ornata | reverse complement strand
GGAGATCTTTATTTAGCGCCCAAGCTACCATACAACTGCGGACTACCTAAAAAACTACGTTTGCAAAAAATTTGGGCCAGCTGTTAAAGTTATTAGTTGCTACAAATTAACTAAGAATAATCTGGAGGACAGAGTGGTAGCTTCTTTCAAGCTTAAGTGCCCTCAAATTGTGATACTATTTTGAATCCTGAAGCTTGACCACTTGGAGTACTTATTAAACCATTCAGCTCAAGAAGAAGGAAGTCCTTTCGTGTACCGGGAAGACCGCAACCTACAAACTAGTATAAGATTTCATGATTGTAGCATAACTTCAAATATTTCAGTATATTACCAAAATGTAAGAGGATTAAGGACCAAGCTTGATAAGCTCTTTTTATCGTTACAACTCAGCGAAGATGTATTCATATTTCTTACGGAAACCTGGTTAGAAAGTAACATCTCAAACTTGGAAATATCCCTTGATTTTGATATGTAACGTTGTGATCGGGACTTGGCCTCTGCAGATAAAGTTTATTTATTTATTTATTTATTTACTTATTCTATTCAACAGAAAAAATTCCAATAACAAAATAGATAAAATAAAAGTACAGAAAAATGAATTAAAAAATAGCACAGCACAGAAAAAAAGAATAAAAAATGCAAAAATTAGGAGAAAATAAATGAGAAAAATTACTGAGGGCTAAGAAGTTACAGTTACAGAAGACAGTTAACAAATCTTTTATAAACTAAATACGAAAGGGAAAAGGGCTCAAGCTGAAGGTCATCATAGTTACGAGGTACCACGGCAAAGTCTGTAAAGGACACATTCATCAAGGTAGAGTCGACGCATTTCAAGCGAAGGAATATTGAGGATAGCTACAGGTGATTCATAAAAAATGTAGGGAATCTGGAAATTTCAAGAAGACGATCCTGGTAAATCTTTTTTGTACAGCTTCTAGCGTGAACTTCGAACACTTCAAATGAGGCAACCAAACTGGCGAACAGCACTCAAGGATGGGACGAACCAAACCAGCATATAATTTAACACGCGATAAAAGATTGGAAAAAATATAGGAATTTCTTAAGATTAAGCCAGAAATACGGGAGGCTTTAGCAGTAATTTCAGGAATATGTATGTCGAACTTTAATTTAGAGTCGAAAGTGACACCCAAGTCCCTGAAGTGTGTCACTGTGCATAGGTACGAATTATTTAGCGTAAATTGAAAGCTAATAGGACAAGGGTTATTAGAAAATGAGAGATGGATGCACTTAGAAACATTTAGTGTAAGTTGGTTATAAGAACTCCAAGATAAAATGGCATTCAAATCATCTTGAAGCAAAGCACAGTCATCGATTGGCGACACTACTTTGAAAACCTTGACGTCATCTGCATAAAGAAGGCAGGAGAAGTTAATGACAACGGATGGTAAATCATTTATAAACAGAGTGAGCAATAGTGGGCCCAGAATGGATCCTTGAGGAACACCAGAAGACGGATGGAAGGGAGTAGACAGACAGCCTTGAAAAGATACCTGACTGACACGATTGGATAATCAAGAGGATAACCAGTGGAGCAAATAATCAGGAACGTTAAGAAATTTAAGTTTGCTAAACAAAATATTGTGATTTACTGAGTCGAAGGCTTTAGAGAAACCCGCAAGGATTCGACTTGTAAACGGTTCTCCATGGCTTTTGAAGTAACGGTCATGAGTTTTAATAAATTCGTTAAGGTCGATTGCCCTTTGATAAAACCATGTTGTCCAGGAACGAGCAACTCATGAGTAACTGAAGAAAGGTGCAAGTACACGATTTTCTCCAGTAGTTTAGAGAAACAGGGTAATAAGGAGATAGGCCGATAATTGGCAACGTCTGAGGTACTACTTTTTTTAAAAATAGGAGTAACAAAGAATCTTTTCTAACACGAAGGAAAAGAGCCCTAAGATAAGCTAGAATTGAAGAGAAAGGAAAGGGGGATACAAATAGAAGTAGCTAAAGATTTCACAAAATGATTAGGAATACCATCGGGACCTGAGGTAGCAGAGTCACCAAGTTCTAAAATGAGCTTCAAAACATCTTCTGGATCGCAAGTAAAAGGGAATGAAGGAGGCGTGTATACGATTGGGAACGAAGGACTATTGCTGGGAGTAGCATTAAAAGTAGAAGAAAACTGAGTTCTAAAAAGTTCACAAATCTCGAGAGGTGAAGTTGCTAAGCAGCCGTTCAAATGAAGCAAGGATGGAAAACTGGAAGATGATTAAAGAGAGCGTATATATTTCCAAAAACGTTTTGAATGATTTGAGTTTAAAGAGCCTTCAGTACTATGAAATAAGAAGATTTAGCGATCTGTATCTTTTTCTTAGCTACCGACCTCAGATGACAAAAAGCTGTACGTGACTCAGGAGATCTGTCACGTGAAATTCGTTAACGAGCTCGATCTTTAGCTTGCAAGGCTCGCCTCACATCGAGAAATAACCAGGGACCGTCAGAAGAGTTTCTTATACTGACAAGTGGAGTCGTGTAAGAAATAGCAGCGTTTAAGAAATCATAGAAATTGTTACAGCAAGTATCCAAGTCAAGACCGCGAAAGAAGGAGGACCAATCAACAGAGTGAATGGTTTTTGAAAGTTAAGTATAATTAGTTTTATAAAAGTTGTTGGAGGTGGCGTTCTTTTAGCTGTTAGTAATACAGTACGTAGCTCTCTTTGTGTTGATTTTTGCTTTTCCCGTGTTGTGGATTGTGTGATTGTCAAGATCTTCCTTTCTAACAACACATCTTTATTAGTTTCCTCTGTCTACATACCTAGTAACTCTCCTTTGTATGTCTATGAGACATTCTTTGACGAGTTTTCCTCTTATGTCTTATTGCATCATCCGCAATCTTTAATTCTAGTATGCGGTGATTTTAATTTGGGATCAGTGCAATGCACAAAGAACCTTCATTTCTCTGTTCCATCAACCGATGCATCTTCTTTATCCCTCTCCTCGTTTCTATCACTCTGTTCACTATCGCAATTCAATAATATCCCTAATGCTAATGGTCGGGTACTTGACCTTGTTCTTTCTAACTTTCCCCTTAAGTGTCTATCTGTTTCCAATGCATTAAATCCTCTAGTGAGTATTGATAGTCATCATCCGCCATTATTGCTCGATCTCTCCATTGCACCTTTGTCAGATCGTATTTTTGCTTCTTCTCCAAAATTCAACTTCTTCAAAGCAAACTACGAAGCTCTAGCCTCCGAGCTGAGCTTGGTTGACTGGCAGGAGTTTTTTGATAAATCAGACTGGGAAGAAGCTCTAAATAAGTTTTATAATTACCTCTATGAGTTGATTAAACACTTCACACCTTTACAAGCTCTTTGCAAAATAAAGCAGAAACCATGGCTAACCAAGCAAGTAATTGGTGCCTTAAATGCTAAAAGTAAGGCACATCACCGTCTCAAGCGTTTTGGTACTGAAGAATCCAGAGCCCGCTTTTGTGATCTGCGTCTTGTAGCAAAAAAAGAACTATAGACTGCAATGAAAAACTACTTCAGTAGCTTGGAGAGTTCCCTCATGGCGAATAATGCGAAACCATTCTGGTCATACACTAGATCCTTCAAGTCCTCCTCTTCTGTCCCTCTTTCAGTCCGCTGGAATAATATAGTTAGCTCTTCTCCACAGGATATTTCCAACTTGTTCTCTCAGTTCTTCTCGTCAACTTTTATGCCTTCTTCTCATGACTCCGATTCCGTTAATACACCCGTACTTCACTCCATTGACATTTCTTCACTTTTCACTGACCATATCGAGGTTGAATCCCTCATTAATTCACTTAATCCTAATATATCAACTGGTCCTGATGGCTTACCGAATATTTTTGTCAAGTCATTAGCGTCTTCACTTTGTATTCCACTGGCTTTTCTCTTCAACTTCAGTCTAAAGATTCGTATTTTCCCTAGTTATTGGAAAAAAGCAAACGTTGTTCCTATTCTTAAAAGTGGTGGTCCTTCTTCTGCGTCCAATTATCGTCCTATTTCCTTAATTTCCTGTTTCCCAAAATTACTCGAGCGTCTGGTGCATAACCGGCTTTCAGTTTCATTGACCCCTATCTTGTCGAAGGAACAACATGGGTTTCTCAAAAGTTGCTCTAGACCTAAAATTTGATTGAATTCACCGATTTCATTGCTAAGGCCCTAGGCAATCGATTGCAGGTTGATGTCATCTTCACTGACTTCTCGAAGGCATTTGACACGGTCAACTATCAGCTTCTCTGTTACAAACTGAACACTTTTGGGGTTGCTGGCCCTCTTTTATCATGGATGGAGTCCTACTTATCTTCTCGTATATGTTGTGTTAGTTACTGTGGAACTACCTCTATTCCATTCTATCCGTCCTCTGATGTTCCT
Organism: Odontomyia ornata; assembly: GCA_963969285.1. Classification (NCBI taxonomy): domain Eukaryota; kingdom Metazoa; phylum Arthropoda; class Insecta; order Diptera; family Stratiomyidae; genus Odontomyia; species Odontomyia ornata. The sequence goes on along the minus strand of OZ017742.1, from coordinate 17,887,230 downwards.
CAAGGTTCCATTTTAGGTCCCCTCCTATTCCTATTGTTTATAAATGATCTTCCTTCGGTTATCGCTTCCAATTGCCTACTGTTTGCCGATGATTTTAAAGTCTTTCGAGCTATTAGGTCTGTACAAGATTGTCAATATCTTCAGATGGACCTGGTTGCACTAAGTAACTGGTGTTTGGCTAACTACCTCCGTCTTAATGTTGCCAAATGATATAAAATGACTTTTGATCTGAACCATTCTCCGCTGACTTTTACCTATTTGTTGAATTAAGCCCCACTCGCTGCTGTGAGCTCTGCTAAGGACGTTGGCGTTACTTTTGATCCTAAGCTTAATTTTGATGCACACATTCTAATCGTGACTACTAGGGCCTCGAAAATGTTGGGACTTATTTTCAGGCATGCTCATAAATTTAACAATATGTCTCCCCCATCCGATTGTTTATCTGTCTTGTCCATCCTATCCTCGAATATTGCTCTGTAGTTTGCCCTCTCTGACACTCCTACCTCATTGACTCGTCAGAGAATGTCCAGCGTAAATTTAATCGTGTCTTGTTTTACAAATTCAAAATCCCATATCAACCCTATAACTGTCGTTTATCCTTCCTACGTTTGCCTACTCTGTCGTCGCGTCGCATGTATCTACATCAGTGTTTTCTGTATCAACTCTGTCACAATCAAATTTCATTAACATTGCTTGCAGACTTACGTTTTCGTCAATCATCGCGTTCTTCTCGGGCAAACAATTATTTCGTGCCACCGTATGCCCGTACAAATTTATATTTTCATTCTCCCGTTATACGAATGGTAAGGAATCATGATAAGCTTGAGCTTGGCCCTTTTTCCGACTCATACCTAGTTTTTAAATTGAGATTAAGAAGCCTGTTTCTTAAAACTAAACTGGAGTAAATATTAGACTTTATTTTTTTTATGTGCTTTAATTTAATTTTACATGCACATTTATTATTGTTAGTACCATTGAATTTCTTTTTTATATTAACTTTAACACTTAATTCTTATTTTCATTAATTTTCTTTTCTGTTTGTTTTGTAATTGGATTATGTTTTGTCTGTTAAATGGAATTTAAATAAAGAAATAAATAAATAAATAAATAAAACAATCGATAATCAAATCAACAATTGATGATTAATGACTGGTAAAATTAATCGTGATTACGATTAACTAACTCAATCTTGATTCATTTAATCGGGATTAAATTAATAGATTAAATTTTCAATCGATTGATTAATCGATTAATAAACTTAATCGATTAATACCAAGTCTGGTCGGGGATCCCAAATTTTCTAAGTCCTTCAGTGAAAGTGGTGATAGGTGGCTGGACGAGCCGGGTAAAGGCCATGAGCAGTCATTTAAGTGGCTCCTGGGGGCAATACTAGGGTCGGCGAGTGGCGCTTTCCTACCCCGTCTCCACGGGCTGGCCGGGACCCCAAGGCCCCCAGCTGGAATAGCTTGGTGTAACGTAACATTCTGTCTAACCAACTTGTTTGATAACAAAATCTAGAATATTTTATTTACATTTTATCAAAGTAGAAAATAAAATTCATTTGTGAAACTAGAGTTTCCATTTTATAAAATTTTAAGCCCCTCACTTCCTTGGCATGATCTTATTTCCTAAAGTAACAACTTCCCATGCCAAACAACCCATCAAATTTCGTGTTTGAAACTCACGAGGGATTTGTACGAGTATTTCGGCCCAAAAAATCCTTTTTCCAAAGCAATGGATGAAAATCTTTCCATTAAGCAAAACAAAATCCAACGTGCCGTACCGAGCTAAATTTTAACTTTCGTGTATGGTCATACATGCATGATGCACACAGCAATATTCAGGTATTCCGTTTGCTGTGCAGGTGGAATCAAATGCACTTTTGGAAGAAATTCACTGCCCACGTTATTTGAATAAAAAATCCACGACACAAAAGTACTCTTTTGCGATGAACTGAGACGTGAAATAGCGTGAAATCGATGCATAGCGTCTACAATTGCTATGAAAATTATTATACTCCTCTAGTATTCCATTTCCATGGAAAACATTCAAAATGCTCATATGTTCATATTGTATGAATGTTGAAAAAGAAGTTTACTAACAGCACTGCCGCGGATCACTTAATATGAAAATTGGCCAGTTAAGAAGAAATCATTCGCGTGGAGACTTTTAGTTGCATACTTTTGAATTTTATAGTTATCATAAAGAGATTAACTGAAAAAAAATGTTTTTGGAAAATGGATTTGAATTCCGTATTCAGCAGTTTTGATGATGAAAGCATTTAAGTTCTTTTGATTTTAAATTTTCATAATTCAATTGCGAGTGCATAAACGCCCAATATACGGGTACATGGAAAATTGATCACCAAAATGTTTCATCCATGACCTCGTGCTGGTTGAAAGAACCGATTCGACACAATTTGCATTGGGTTGGAATGGTATTGAGGGCCAGATGAAATGAACACTGGTACGGTATTATGGGACAGTCAATATGTGACCATTGAAGGGTATCACCGTATTACAAGGTATGCTCCGGTCAGGCTCTTTTGGCCCCGGAAAGCTTCATCGGAGGTAGCGCAGGCGCCACTTGTCCGCTCTTGGAGCCCAATTGGAGCCGCTGAACGAGGTTATGGCTACTCGAAGAACAAAGAGTAGAATCCTACATACCTCAGATTCTATTCTACAACACCTGAAAGAAACGCTGGAAAAGTCAGGAAAAAACTTTAAGCGCGACCTGACCATGACGGGCTCTTGGTAATCACGCAACTTCTAACGACACGGTAAATTCCCTTCTTGGGGAAAAAAATGATATCTTCCCGCTCCCGAGCAGAAAGTTCACAGTAAGAGTAGCTAAAACAGAAATAAAAACAGTAAAGGAAACAACCGGAAAAAAGTTCACTTCAATTAATCTTTAACTTTAAACTTTAACAATTTCATAAGAAAATATATAATAGAATCTTGAGAAAAAAAGGAAAAACGGTAGGCCAATACTTACGACGGTGATTCCGCTGCCGCTGATGTGGAGATCCCCTAATATTTGGTTTTCACTTTCTTCACTGATTGATTTATTTCCTGATCTCCGCTGCCAATTTCCTCGATCGCGGTCCTCCGGTAGGTTCCTGCCTCCACTCGCACTCTTCACCGGGATGATTTTTCCTGCCAGAAAGAACAATGGGACATCCTTACGTCCCCCTTTTATTGGATTCTTGGCCAACGGCTCATTCGGGTTGGTCGAGGACCTTAAAAATCCCAATACGTGTGGTCAGCTATGTAGATTCCCACCACGAGAATCGGTGCTTTTGGGTGTTCATGCAATCTCACTCGTACTGAACGAGTTTGGAGACATGTCAGTAAGACAATTTACTGACAGTTTGAGTTTCTTGCTGTTGTCGCTAAAGTTTGTTTTTTGATGGGTCTATGGATGGTTTCCTTTAGTGTGATGGATTTGTGGATAGTTTCAAATCACCTATCGTTGAATTCTTTTCCACAAAACGTACACAGGTATCGTTCGATATCCGAATGGCATTTCATATGACGATTCAGGAGTCGTTGCGAATAAGTTATATTTGCACAAAACAGCACAATAATTTTTTGAGGAAGCATTTATCATACTTCTTTTACACTGTGACTATATTGTTAAACTAATATAACCCTTACCTCAAAAGATTGACATTTTTGTATTATCCTCATTTTTTAGGCTAAGCCATGAATCAGATTTATATACGATGCAACTTATTACGGCCTTGAGTCCATATCACTAAAAACGTCCAAAGTACATGCAATCGAATTTAATCCAAACAAATGTTTATACCTTCTTAAGTCTCTCAAGGATCTTCATCTGCCATTCCACCAACACTTAATCAACAAAAAAAAACCATTCGCCTTTTCAACATAGCCCCAACGTTCACGCACTTGAAAGTCATGGTATTTACTACCCCAGCAATAAAATATGTCATGTTGTCATACTTGTCGGTGTCACAGTACATTTTCTCCACCAAAACTCTCACCACCGAAAACAATCTCATCCCACCCTCACCCATCATAGAGCTTGAGCGAAAATTACCGTGAAGAAAGTCATCCTTGTTTATCGCTCCTCAGTTCTGCTGTGAGATATTTATGGACTAGGACTAGAAAACTCTCTCAACCGTTTAGTGATTTCAGTGGTACAGAAATGATACTATCGCTTGGCGACACGGTTCCACCATTGCAAGCAACCAGCCAACTTCATGTCTCACTCGCTCCTTAGACGTTGAACTGAGTCTCGCTTCAAGCAAACAAGTTATGCACGATTTCCTTGCCCCGAAAACATGAATTCCTTTTTTGACTAACGGCAAAACGTGGAGTCAGTCCCTCGTCGCCACCATCGTACTCGTATTATTCCATTCGTAATGTGATTTTGTGATATGTCATCATGTTTTGCAATTGCAAAAGGGTTGGTTAAGGATGCGAGTATCGAGATAGAAAATTTGATTTAAGTTTGTCTGCATTACACATATTCAGAGAGAGAAATCTTTATGATATTTCTCTTGCTTTTAGTAATCATATCGTATTCATTAAATTAAAGAATAAGTCTTTCAGTGCTTTGCAGTACTCCTTTTTGTAAAAAATAACTTTAATATAGTGTCATTTCCAAAAAAAAACTTTTCTAAGCCAGACAACCTTATTAATAGAAATCAAAAAAAAAACTTCACTATAATGACTTTAAAGTCAATATTTTCCTATATTGTATGTATGGTCTACCTTAATAAAGACCGACAAACAAGCAAAACAAAACTTTAACCAAATGACAACTGGTATTCTCAGCAAAAAACCGCGACTGGAATATCTTTTGGTAGCTCTATTTATCATTCATGATTTCAAACTAGTCTAGGATCCTACCATTGTTGGGTATCGTTTGAATCATAGCTGTAACATATGATTTAGGGATACAATTTGAAAAATGTCACCTGATAGGCATCTGTGAACCGTAATACATTTTGATATATGGTTGAAATCCATTTAGAAAACACAAACTGAAATGGAGAGTGGTTTGGTTTTGCTGTAACGCAAAATACGCTTCAAGGATTGTAAGTTTTGATGTTTGGTTGAATTTGCCAGGAGATACCATTAACGATAGGGAGGAAAAGGGAATGGTTTTTTCATGTTTTTCTATATTGAAATGAAACTAAATTAGCCTGAGAAAATAAGTTTTCATTAAAAGCTTCACTAGAGTGTGATTAGAGTGTCACGAATAAGAGGCAACGTATTAGAATGTCACGAATAAGAGGCAACGTATTCTTCAAATATAATTTGAACTATTTACTTTTTTTTATCCTTATTTGGCTGGGATGCCAAAGCAAAGCATTACTTGGAACAGAACATTACGATCAATTAATGACGTATGATTGCTTAAAGTCAACGAAATTTTGTTGTAAATTTACGTTGAACTCCCAGGATTTTTCAAGTACTTGCTTGACTGCGAACAATTGGTCTATTGTCAATCTACCTGCTCTAAATCAACCTTGATACTCCCCAATAATACTGTTGGCGTATGATCCGAATTGATTTTCTAATATATTTGAAAATACGAGTATTTTGTACGCCACACAAAGTAGCGACATGCCTCTATAATTTTCGCACTCTAACTTGTCACCTTTTTTGTGGATAGGGAATATAATTGATTCGCTCCACTCTTTCGGCATATGTTCTTATTGCCAAATGTGCTGGATGACTTTGTGAATAGCTTTATGAGCAGTGCTGCCACCATATTTAATGAGCCCCACTGCAATCGCATCGATGTCCGGTGCTTTATTTTTCTTTTGGGCTTTGATGATGGAATACATTTCACCCAAAGTTGGTGGGGCCAATGGAGGCCCTTCGCAAGCATCTAAAGGCTCTGATGTGCTGGAGCTATGTGGAGGATTAAGGAGGTTCTGAAATATGACGCCCATCTTTCCTTGATTTTGGTTTCATCAGTGATGATATTGCCGATGTCGTCACGACAGAGCGTGGTTGAGGGCTGATAACCACGTTTTAGGCTTTTCACTACTTTGTGTGCTTGTCTTGTGTTGCTGCTCGCTAAACTTACATCGTTAGTTCTCATTTGGTCGTCATAGTATTTTCTTTCCTTAATTTTTGCCTTTTAATAACTCCATTCCCTACTGCTCTCTCCATCACTCTTTCATCGTTGCACAACGCTCCACGCGTCGTCAATTCCTACGTGTGCCTCCAGGCAATGCTAAAACATCGGTATAAGGGCCACACCAAATGCTGTGAAGTACTCTTTTCCTGCTAGTCTAGTCCGATTCATGTTCTCTGAGATAAAAAAAAATTATAATACGACGCAGTAAAAATAAAACTCTGAGTTTATAAAAACTGGCTATCTTTAAGTATCTCGACGTCAGGGTCTAAAATGCCATAAGATACTGCAGTTTCAATCCTCCGGACTTATCATGAATTTGAATTTCTTAGATGTTCCTTAATTCCTTTCTTAAAAAACAATAATGAGTTTAGGTTTTTCACTGCTCAAGAAATTATTAGCTAATGTTCTTTGAAATCTTCCTTCCAAACAACTTTTAGTAAGCTGTTTCGGTTTTCCTTGTACACCCCACGATTCTAGTTTTTGAAATAACAGGTCATGATCAACCTAATTCTAATTATCTTATTCGCTATTTTTCTGAGATTTTCAAAGTGTTCTCTCTTCATTCTGGTTTTCCTACCTATGTAATCTTTGTACACCTGGTTCTTTTTGTCTAACGCATTCTGGCACTTTCATCGAACCATTCATATCTCTTGCGCCAGGCTTAATGTCCAATCGTCTGTTCTGCCATGGTCTTAATAGCCGCTTTCACTCCGATTCTGAGCTCGTTGGTCATCTTTAACCATGTGTCTAATAAGATGGAAGCCAGCTGGATGTCGAGGGTGTCCATGAAATTTTGGCCACAGACGCCGTTTGGAGCCTTTCGATGTCAAATTTTTGTAGCGGGTTGGTCTTTGCAAAATATGCCTTTGACATAAGAGATCGGTAGGTTAATTTGATCAAGTAATGATCTGAGTTACAAATGGCTCCTCGGTATGTACGGACGTTATGTATGCTCAAAGCTCAACGTTGTTCAATCAGAACATGATCGATCTGGTTTTGTGTGTTGCCATCCAGTGATACCCAGATCATTTTATAAATGCGTCGATGTGGGAAGCAAGTTGAACGTATGACTAGATTTCTGCTACATGCAAAGTCAATCAGCCGCTGGCCGTTGTCATTTGTTTCATCGTGGAGGCTATATTCTCCAGTCATTCCCCAATGAGATATCTCATTGCCAACCTTAGCGAACTATTTTTGTATCGTCTGTAGACAATGAGTCTTTCCAGGTTATTGTAGAATGTTTCCTTCATTTCCCCATCTTTTTTTCGGTCAGGGGGTGAACATTGATCAGCCAGATTTTGAAGAATATCACTTTTATACGGATCGCACACAACCGTTCATTGACTGCTGATCAATAACGTGCGATTTGAACTCCCTATCTACAATGAAGGCCACTCCAAATTCTCGTTTCCCAGTAGGCTTTCCACTTTTGAATGCTGAGTGTGATCATGTTTTGAATTTAATTACTTGTCCAGTTCGTTTCTTGGATTACCAGCATTTTCAATTTATATTGACTGGCCGTTTGTAAAAGGTCCTTAACAGCGCCAGGGTAATTGAGTGATCTGACATTCCAGGAAAGAATGCCATAGTCCTTTTTCTGATTGCGAGGTCTTTGCCGTGAGTCCAGTCCATTCCGAGACCCGTCTGAAAGTTCCGAAACATTTTGGGGTTTCCCAGGGATGGGGAGTTAGCCCGTCACCCAACCTCCATTCCGGTGGCATGGTTATTACGTCGATTCCGTTGTCAGGCGCGGGAGATTCACCTTCACCCTTCTACGTCCCTAAAAAGGAAATTCAAGTAGGATTTAGTAGCAGAGCTGTAGACGTTTTGAAAAGTTATTAGCATTTCTCGGCATTGAATATCCCATTATTGGGAAACTAGTAAACCTCATGTGCGACCCCGAAAGCATTTAATATTATTTACTTGGGGGTTTGAGAGACAAGGGGTTCCCTCTTTTTTTCTCAAACGGGCTTGAGATCGACTACAGCGGGGATTAGACAGATTCTTAAATGCTGCGTTAATATATCACGAACATGCCACATGAACAGAGGCACTATTCATCGTTCTACTATGTTGACATTCTGCTTATAAAGACGGTTTGAAATGCTCTGATGCTGAAATGCTATATGGAGCAACCTTGAAGATACTTGGAGAGTTCATCACGCAGAATCTTCGACCGATTGCTTGAAATCATCATCAGAAAAGACCAAAAACACGAGCAACGAGAATCTTTGTACTCATCCATGTGGGAAGTAAATTTATCACATAAATAACTTGTAAATAACTTAAGCCCTCAAAACTATATGATTCCCTCTGCTTCTCCTTCCCCTTTTTTCCCGAGAGCTTTTTCTTTCCTCTCTTCAGAAAAATCACTTCCTCCACTGACACCCGCGCATACCAACAAAATTTCGTTTCACGTGCAAACCATAGTATACTCAACTAGTACCCACACCTTTCATTTATCGTGTGTTGCACACTTTTTGAATTTTCCCAGGTGCACGTCAGCTGATCCTGGGCATGACAGCTGATCCCATGTTTGGCGCGCTCAAGAAACAAAGCAAAATGCAAATAAAATTTCCGACGCACGTGTTCTTTTACGCATTTCAGAACATAGGAGTGCTGCCAGATCCTAATAAAAAACTAAAAGATTGCATGGAACGAATTTGTTTTTCTGCAAAGTTATTTATTGTTAGAGATATGGTAATCCTGAAATCTCTCATCGAACCATATGTTTATATTCGCGCCAATCCTCGCGTCAGCATTTACCTACCTACCTGCTACCGAAGATTTATGGCTCGCTGTTCGGCTTGTGTCCGGATTTTTCCGGAGGGCTGATGGAGTGTGGTTACTAGTTGAATATACTATGGGGTACACGCTAGTGGCTTTGTTATCATTCGTTGAACAGTTTAAGTACAACACAACAAACGTTCTCACACAGAAAACTCGAACATCAAAGCTGATGAAATTCGTAGAGGCGAGAAAAATCGTGTGTCAAAGCCGATGGAAAATTTGTAAGTTTTCAATAAAAAAAGGGAACTAAGCTGCCAATCTCGTACAAGCGATCTTCGAAACCAAAAACTTTATAAACGTGAACGTGTTTCGGAGTAAATTAAAGGCAAAAACAAAAACATATCACTTCAAACTTCAACTTTACACATTTTAGCGAAGGTTACTAATTGCTTCGGCTCTCGCGACCGGTTGCGGATCCAATACTCTCTTTATCTATGCAAAAGACGCATTTTTAGGTCTTTTACTAGTTTTGCGATCTGCTTGCCCATCTGTCCGTCCGTCTGTCCGTGCGTCACAGCTAGTTTCCTCAGAAATTATAGAAGCTAGAATGCTTAAACTTTATGAAAAGGTCAAAAGCGATGGTCTCTCAAAAGTTAAGGTGTTACCAAAAATTTACAAAATTTTTAAGGGGGGTCTCCCCTAATACCGAATTAGCGCTTAACAATTTCTTTTAATCAAAGGTAGTCAAATGGGATATCAAATGAAAGTAAAAGAATCATTTTATGAATTAGAGGGTCCAGGGGAAGCTAAAATGTACCAAAATTTTGTGTCCCAACTACTATCACTATCATGTCCGTATCAACGGAAAAATATATTTCAAAATTACTTGAAATGGTAAACAAAATAGGAGAAAAATTCAACCGTCACTACATCTGCTTCTCAGATACTTTAAAGCCAAAGCTTGTTCTTTTCGAAATGTTAGGTCGACTTGACGGATTGGAAGTTAGCTCAAGAAACCAACAAACGTGTTCTAGGAATCGATTCCATTCACGTACATGGTAGCATCAAAAGCCACAATTATGCATATGAAGCCAAGGCGTGGATGAACGTTATTGCGATTACCACCGAAAATTCGGAAAGAAAGTGAATAACTGCCACCCTCCTTGTTCATTCCCCCCTGTGGGGGACTTAGTCTTAGTATTTCAGACTAAGTCTGCTCACGTAAGACCCGCGACTGAACCCCTCTCCAAAATAGCGAGCTACCCAGCAGCCCCCTTGGAGTAGACTAAGGGTGTCCGGACTTGTTGGCCTGAAGGGTACAGTCCGTTGTCACATTCTAAGACTTCATGTCTAGAACTGATGAGAGGTCGGTTCAGATTTCCTGTTGAAAATCTCGACGTTCGAGTGTTGTTAAGGCATAATCATTACAGATGATTACATAGGAGATCTTAATCTTTTCCGTATCTTCATCGATAGGCGAAATATGGAGTGTTAGTGCCAATCTTTCGCCAGGTGAAGTAGACTGCCTCTTCATCGTATCTTCTATCTTTATTATTGGTGTAACCTTTTCAAGCAAATAATCAAAATGTACAGCTGACATACGCAAAATTTTTTTGTAAATCCTCTCATCACCGACTTTTATTCCACAAAGCAACGTATTGAAGCAACCCAGAATTTCTCTTCTTTTCACCCATGCTTTTATCCAAAGTCTTTCTCTTTACCTTTGACGTTTTCTTTTAATTAGCACACATTGTCAAATATGACATTTCTCAGATGAAACTTAGCCGAAATGATACAAACTAGAACGAAATATATACATTTGCGTGCTAATGTCTTCGACGTCTCATATTTAAAATAAACTGTTGACATAGTACTGATAAAATTTGCAACTACAGTCATATGTACTGTCAAATTTTTTTAGAAAATTTGTTTGATTTAAACAGCACTAGATGGCGCTGATGAGGCTGCTCGAAGAGGTTAGTTCGTGACGTGCCGTAGTGTTTCTGGTTTCGGGCCTGAGTAAGAAGGCAACGACTATGTATATAGCAGAATAAGTGATTTGTCAAAATAACAGTAAAGTACTGAAAAAAACGGCAAGTGGCGGTTGAAATGCACATACCCTCATACAAGGAAATATTTATAAAAAGTAAAGTGGAAAAAAGAAAACGTTTTTTATTATTTGACAAGATTCGATTGCAGAAAAATTTACTTTTGCTTCAGGCTACCAATTCCAATATTTTTAACAAACAAAATGGAAAAGAACTACAACCAATAAAAATTCACATTGGCAGCGCGAAATTTCCATTCAATTACATCGTAAAAAAATCTGTACATAACTCAAATGATTAAGGATGAGGACCCCACGCTGTGAATTTATCATGTAACAGAGACTGGTATATTTGCAACAAACCAGTAATAAACCACTCTCCACTTCAGGGAGGATTAAATAAATTACAGAAGTAATTTGTTTGTCGAGAAATTTCGGTTATTGACACGCTTAATTGTTTGCTCCCGCTGGGCTGAAAATTATTTATAATATCATTTCCGATGAGGTGAGTTGAAAAAGTGAAATAAATGATAAATTTTAGTGAAAATCTTTAATTATAAACAATATCTTGTACGAGCAGTGTTTGCTCAAATATGGGTTTATAAAGCTTTATATCTTATTGAGACATTGTTAAAAATTATAAAACGAACAATTGCAAGGACGAAGCATTACAGATGAAATATAATTTTTAATGACAGAACTCAAAAGCCTGATGGCCATAAGACAAAATGAAAGATGTTTTCTCTCAGTTTTTACGAGAAGGTCGGTCATTAATTTGTCTACAAGAATGCTGAGATAAATTGTGATAATTGACAATTAAACTGTTTGTTACGAACGAAATGACTTTATCAATTTTAATGGTGCATTGTTAAAAATATTTTTCTTTTGTCATTAAAATGTCTTATTGGACAGTTTTAATAGCTTTTGACTGTCATCTGAATGAAATTATGGATCTGTTAAACAGGGAAAGAGAGAAAATTTATATGGATGAGGATCAACGGTAGAAAGCATGAGCCCCACTTGATAAATGTTAAAAGAGCAATTTTCGCCAATTTTCATGTTTTGGTCGTTTCAATTGGATTCTGTCAAATAAAACTTTGGGTTGCGTCATCAAACAATTAAAGTCCTATTGGGTTTTATTTTATTATGAACGCTGTTAAATTTTTTTGCATGATAATGAAATAATTTATCGTGTACACTGTTTGTATTTTCCAACTTGGAAAATATAATCTCGTAAGTTGTAGTAATCGAGCAGTTACACTATCAAACTGCTCAAAAACTTTCCTATCTCCTTCACCCTGGCAGCAAGTGACAACCGATTATCAAGCGCCAACATATCAAAATGTCCAGCCACATACATTGATCTCAGTTGCATTAGCAACTACAAAAATCCCATGGTACAAGAAATCTCCCGAAAACCGAAATATTCATATACTGAAACTAAACGATATAGATGTGCATCAGTATACAACAACAGAAGTTTTAAAATGTCTTCGCCTTTCAAAAATTCAGTATGCTTAGAAGTAGAAAGAGACCCAGTTATCAAAACACCAGGACATCGTGTATTGTGCAAAAATGTATAAGTACAACCACCAGCGCACCGGAAAAGTTACTTTTTTTCTTGTCCCGATGGATGTCGAAATGCGAAAGAAATGGCTAAAAGCTATGAAAAAGTTGGATCTCTTTAGACGAAAAGCAAAGTTTATTGTTGTGAAGATCACTTTTAATATGTAGAATCAACGGTGCTATTTTAGTCCATAAGTTTAGTTTAGTGAGCTAAGTACAAAAAGGTAGATAGGAAAAACGTATCAAATAATCAACACAGAAGCAATCAAACTCGATTGATCATACAAGACCCTGATTGCATTAAATATCGCAAAATAAATAGTAAAAGATAGAGAGGGAAGAGGAAATTGGAGGCCTAACCGAGAGAAAAATTCTTTCAAAAGACAAATCCCATTGAAAAATGCCTAGATATTATAATACGGCCAATTACCATAATAAATTTAGCACAACAGAACCCTTTGAATCATTACTCACATCAACCAAATCAACATGTATTGCAGCAGCAACATACATTGCAGCAGCAACATGTATTGCAGTAGCAACATGTATTGCAGCAGCAACAAACATTGCAGCAGCAATATGCATTGCAGCAGGAACATGAAAAGAGAGGAATAAAGAACGCAAGAAGAATGCCGGTGGAGAATGAGGGCGAATGGATTGGTACTTGATCCCGTACCAGGAGTCCGGTTTGGTGGGCCACGGGGTGAGCATCGAGGAGCAAATTGTCGCGTATAAATGGGATAAAGTCCGCTGCTTGTTCCTTAAACATGGCCATATATTTTCGCGGAGAGTTGTTCGAACGTGATAGTGTTGTTTACCTGAGTTTATCTCACGTTTTTTGTTGTCTGTGCGCCGCGAATTTTCACAAATAATTGAAGCAAGCACTGTTTAGATTCATTCAGTTGTTTAATTTCATTTGGGATAGAATGCAATGTTTGATTTGCATGTAAAATGCAAATTACGAAAGTTAGATCGATTTTCCAATTCTGGTTTCATACGGGAAATTGTGGATAAAATGATCTAAATCAATCGCGTAGATAGTAAAAAAAGAAAGGAGTTTCTGTGCGTGCAATCGTGATGGATTTGCGTGGGTGTTGAGATTCTTTTGAGTGAAAAGCATCATAGGAGATTTGCAAAACGGGACCGCAGATTGCGACTTGTGAAAATGAAATGTCATAACGGAAAAGAACACAAACAACTATGATATCATACTAGCGATGATTTACTTAAAAGCGACGTTTATTGAAGCGGGTTGAGTGGCCTCGAAACAAGGTGCCTTTTTATAGCATAGGGTTATGTGATCCGATTGCATAACCCTGTGGCATAAACTGGTCACCGGTATATTTCTTTTCTGATGGGAAGGCTCATACAAGTTATGTTGTATGAGTTTTCCACTCAGAAGGGAAATATATACCCACTGCATCATTTTTGGATCTTGATCCGGTTGGGCGGGTGTGATGGGGCAACACCACCATCCAGTTGTCCCACTCTTATTTGTGGGCCATGAGAATCATCGGGTAGCGACGAGGTTCCCCTAAGTCCGTGTTTTGGCTTGTTCCGACTTGTTCTTTGAACAAGCAATTCTCCCCTTTGTAGTTACCTACGTTTTTCGGCTTCGGTCGACCTGCTTTGAGACCCAAGAATTCGCAGGGTGTCCATCCGTCCGTTTTTATACGGACATGTCCGTGTTTTATGTGCGCTGTCCTGGTTTCCGTATTTTTCGGGAAATGTCCGTATTTTCGACCAATTTCGCCTAAAAAATTTTTTTGCTTAAACTTATGGATTTTTCGCTGTTTTTCATACCAACAAAATGAGCGATACGTACGATAACAACGTACGATTAGAGAAAAAATCGATTCTTGACCCGCGATCAATGTATCGAACTACGGAACTCATAGGGACAATTAGCAGTAAACACTACTAAACAGAGACCAGCTGTATAAAATGACCAAATCAACTCGAAACTCTATCAGATTTACGGGAGTTTTCGTTGTCTTCGAGCAAATTTAGCGAGACGTTTCTTTTTTGGTGTGGAACAGTGTTTGAAAACTAAAATTTCCGCGTCTTTGTTCATCAGTTGCAACTCGAGATCGTCCATCGAATCTTATTGTAAACAGTAAGCACGATATACTCATTAATCAGGTTATGGTCGTTGTTGATGTTTTTTTGCCGATACATTCATTCATCTAAACAGAGACCAGCTGTATAAAATGACCAAATCAACTCGAAACTCTATCAGATTTACGGGAGTTTTCGTTGTCTTCGAGCAAATTTAGCGAGACGTTTCTTTTTTGGTGTGGAACAGTGTTTGAAAACTAAAATTTCCGCGTCTTTGTTCATCAGTTGCAACTCGAGATCGTCCATCGAATCTCATTGTAAACAGTAAGCACGATATACTCATTAATCAGGTTATGGTCGTTGTTGATGTTTTTTTGCCGATACGTTCATTGTAGTATTTAGGCTCGAAGGCTATTTGCGAATTTACAATACAATATATTATTTACAGGTGACAGCTCACATCTTGGAGCGTTGGAGAATTCGATCCGAAATTAATGGAATTTATTTTCCTAAAATTGATATCGCACTGATGACGAGATGTCTCTTTCAAAAGCAAAACGATTCAAACCAGACGATGAATCCAACACATCAAAACGCAAGTGTAAATTTAATCAAGATTTGAAAAATCAATTTCCATGTTTTGATTTTGGGAAAACAGAATGGCATGAACATTGCAAAATATGTGACAGTGAAGTTTTTGTTGGCAATAGTGGTCGTATCTTAGATTGTGTATATTTTCGTCTTTTTTGAACGTTTTATGATTAATAAATTACATAATCCCAGACTCTTCATACAATTTTATGATTATGTTCACGCTATTATATACAAAACTATACACATTATTCACGAAATTCTAAACAATATTTACAAAATAACAAATTTCTCCGAAAATTTGTGATATTTAATTTCAAACTTTCAGTTCGAAAAAATTTTTGAGCTATTCATAAAGTTCAAAGAAGTTCCTTGTATACATATATAAGCATATTTCTGTTAATATTGTTATGTACTATATAATTCATATTTTTGACCAAAATTTACGATTTTCCTAGTTGCCTCACAATTTTTCAATTCAAATTCCAAATTTCATTATTAATTGATAATTGTGCTCTTGATTCTACAGGAGCAAGAGACTTGAAAGCACACATTGAAACTGAGAAACACAAAAGAATGATACGCGATGCATCGACTTCTCAATCCATGAAAAACTTCATAGTGCAGAAGTCAACGCCAGAGGCATATGCAGTATGGGCAGCTGAGGGCACGTTGACGTTTCACACAGTAAAGCATCACCAGTCTTTCAGATCAATGGATTGTACGGGAAAACTCTTTCGCGATATTTTCAAAGACTCAAAAATCGCAAGCAAAATTTCTTGTGCTCACACGAAAACGGAAGCAATTTTAAATGCAATTTTGTCGAATCATTCAGTTGAAATGATTATGGAAAGCTTAAAAAACATACCGTTTTTAAGCATCGGTACAGATTCTAGTAATCATGGAAATTTGAAAATGTTTCCGTTAGTTATTCAATATCTCGATCTTTTCGATGGGGTTCAAGTCAAACTACTGGATATCAAAGAAACATCAAATGAAAAAGCGAAGACTGTTGGAACATTACTGGTTGACGCGTTAGAAAAGTACAGTTTGACTAAGAAACTTAATGCATTTGTCGGTGACAATGTCAATACGAACTTTGGGGGCTTGCAACGCAAGCCTGGAGAGAATGTTTTTACATATTTAAAAGAAATGGTGAATGAAAATCTCATCGGCATTGGATGTCCGGTCCACATTTTGAACAATGCGATTCACCATGGATTGAACCAATTCGGTTCATTTGATGTAGAATGCATAATTTCTAAAATTTTCAATCATTTTTCCATTTATACGGTTCGGACGGCGGATTTGAAAGAGTTCTGCGATTTCGTTGAAATAGAGTATCAAACTTTGTTGTCACATACTAGGACAAGGTGGCTCAGTCTTATGCCTGGTGTTGATAGAATGCTCCGTATGTACCCAGCGTTGCGTTCATATTTTTTGTCGACAAATGATGCGCCGAAAGTTTTGGAACAATTTTTCAACGATGATTTCGGTGAGTTGCATTTTCTGTTTGTTCACTCTCTCATGTCAATTTTCCACAACAAATTGAAGAGCATGGAAAGCGAAAGTAACAGCGTTATTGAGATCTTATCAATTATTGACTCTGTGCTCGAATGTTTGAAAAGCAGATGCGACTAAAAATTTGTACCAATCAGCATTAGAAAAGTACTCACTGACCTGAGAAATGATGCAAAGACGTAGAATGTGACAAATTTCTCAATTCTATGTTTTTGGTGTACAACAAAACAGGCGAATATTTGAAAAAATGGAGCGCATCGCTTCGTCATTTGCAGGATTTTGATTGGTTGGATTTCAAATTGGGAAAATAATTGGAGTATGAATCAGTCGAAAAATCTGTTTCGTTTCTCGATTCCAAGAACGTCAAAATCAACGATGATATTTTGTTTGATCAAATAACCAATTTGAAAAAATTTCTCAAATCAAAAGAAAATGACAGCGAGTTTTTCAAGAAACCTTCCAGTTTGAAGATCTGTGATTTCTTTGCTGCCAATTCAAATATTTCATCATATTCCGAAATTCTGAAAATTGCCCAGTACTTTTTCGCTATACCGGCACATAATGCTAACTGTGAAAGAATTTTTTCCCTTATCAATACGCAATGGAGTAATGAAAGAAACAAGCTGAAATTGACGACTGTAACAAATATTGTCATGGTTCAACACAATTTCAAGCATTTTTCGTGTTCAGAATTTCACAGCTATTTGGGGAAAAACAAAAAACTGCTGGAAAAAATTGGTCAGGTGGAAAAGTATCATCAATGAATATATTATTTTATGCGAGTCAAAGAATTTGTGTATGGTATAGTACATATGTGACGTGCGCCGAAGAAAGGGGCCTTACAGGGAAAAATTAGATTTTTCAGGGCGAGCGGTTGAAGTCGACCAGGCAGACGCTATTGTTAGGAGAGAGGTACCTAGCAACTTGATTATCAGCAAAAATAATGCTGAGAAATTTTTTTCGATCGTCCCATTCAAAAGAGAAACTCAAAAACTATAGAAAAGTGTAAAAATCTCAAAATCTAATTTTTCCCTGTAAGGCCCCTTTCTTCGGCGCATGTCACATATATTTAGAATAAAAATTGGTAATGTAACAGAAGTAAGAAACGGACTTTATCTCGACACTCGACAACCATGTTACAAGTATCACTTGCACTTGCACTTGTTTGTATTGATTACCAGAATGATGAGACAATAAAATGTACTATTCTGCAATCTTTTTCGTTTTTTTTTCCAGACAGCGCGAGTCTAAAGAGTAGGGAAATTTCAGAACACTGATCTGTGACTAAAGGGTGGTGAGTGGCGCAAAGGGGGGGGAGGTCGTCAAATGTCCTGGTTTTGGGTTGTGACCAGATGGACACCCTAAGAATTCGTGAATGCGAAATTCTTTTGTAGTGGGTCCTTGTGCTGGGGGAACGAACCCACGCCACAACACCGCAATGCTAGCCTACCAACGCATTCACGCGTCCCCAGAGAAGGCCATTCTCGGCTGATATCACCATCTTCTTTCGCTGAGGCAGCAGACCATCGCTGCAGTCCTTTACGGACATTTTGATACATACATATCGCTACAAAGTATGCCCTCAACGGTTAGAATACCTATTCATTTTGTGAAGATCCGATGGAAACAAACAACGACACAAGAGTAGTACAATACGACCATCCAAGTTAACACGCTATTATCTCCATATATTGCATTTTCTTGCATTGCACTTTTCCCTCGTTCTTTCCCATACCTTTGACTCAGGTGTAAAGTTTCCTTTTAAATTCCCATGCAATGCACGCACATGCCGCTGCATCATCATGAATACAAACCAAGTTGAACTCGGTAATAAGAGTAAAGTAAATCTGATGATTTGTATAAGATACAAAATATGTTTACTCAATTTTTGGAAATTATTAAAAGATGCAAACGAGTTTTTAAGTCAGTTGTTAACGAGATATCGTGCTAATAAATTGGTTCCTTGCCTTAACAAAATACTGTTCTACTAAAACCATGAGTGGAAGCACTCGAGGGTTGCGTATATTTTTACAACCCTGTAGAAAACCTTTGTTACCTGGCGCCCGGGCTAAAAAAGCAGTTCCCGTGAGAGCACAGCTATCTGTCGCTACCCGTAGCATAAAAACTACCCGAACAATTTGGTTAAACCGCAATTTCGCGGAAATCCGCGCAAGTAGTAAATACCGCGCGAAACGACGTGTGATAAGTGTCCCAAGGAAATAGTGTGCAAGACGCGTTTCAAGGATTACGTGCTAAACACCTTTTGGAGGATTACTAGCAACTTTCCCGAAACGCTATCCTTCAATCAAGCACCATATTGCAAGGGCAAAGAGTTGACGTACCGCAGTAGGCTGCCTCCACGAATCAACGGTCGGTGCCAAAGAGGAAGACGACGCTACTCTGAAATCAAATATGAAGATACTTTTATGTCGGTGCCAAAAAGGAAGACTACGCAAGGGCAAAGAGTTGACGTACCACAGTAGGCTGCCTCCACGAATCAACGGTCGGTGCCAAAAAGGAAGACTACGCTACTCTGAAATCAAATATGAAGATACTTTTATATTGCTTCACGTAAGTTTGCCTTTTCGCATTAACAACCAGTAATTTTTTCAAGGTTTGTTTTCTAATCAAAATATTTTTAACCTTGATCCGATCGTATAAAAGTGAATTAGTGAAATTTAAACCGAGTTCAACTCGCGAGTGTTTCGTGTCTTGCCGAATTTTTCGATTTAAAATGGAAGAAATTAAACAAACCCTTGTTCAATTGACTGGTGCAGTAAACGCGCAGATTGAACATAGTAAGAAACTCGAGAATAGATTGAAAGCTCTCGAACAAGAAATAAAATCACGTCGGGCAAATATTTCCACACCGACAGATCTTGCCACACCTAAAACAGAACAGGACCTTGAAGAAATAAAGAAGTTACCTGATTGTGTCAGAGATCTGCAGGGATTCGATGGAAATCCGGTGCAATACGTATCCTGGGTTCATAGTGTTGAAACTACGAGTATACTCAGTGATTACGAGAACACTCAGCACAAACCCATCAACCAGGCAATCTTTCGTCATATTAGACGAAAACAAGTTGAGAAGACAGACCTACGCTCATGTCAGAGGAGTTTTGTACTCAACTTACAAAATACAATAACCAGCAACGAATAAAATCAAGAAACATGTTAAAGTCGATTTGATTGGAGAAAATGTGAAAATAATTTTTTTCAGGATTTTAGCTCACAGGTGTCCATTCGTGAGGGAGGAAACACATTTTACATGTATTTCCCCCCCCCATGCCCCTACTGAAACAAAAACTGTCAGTTTAAGAACAGTTTTGAAAATCTCTCATAAAGAGCCATAGGATACTCATATCGGCTACATTTGATGAATTTTTTTTTTCAGGGGCCACTTCCCTGTACTGTAATCATCGATTCATGGCCTATATTTTGAATCCTAGAATGGTTACAAAGCCCTTTTACTAGGAGCACTCTCCTGCCTACTCAACTTGTTTCACCTTTGAGTTTTGATTGTAGGTACTCATCTTGAGTCATTCATTAAATTGAATCAAGTGTTTAAAGCATGCACCTTAAACGTTTAAGTTGGGGAAAAATAACTCGAAATTAATCAATCTTCGCATTTAAAACAGCCACTATTATGTTTAACGATTACCGATACCACTAGTTGAACCAATTCTCAAAGATATTCATGATACCTATCATTCCTGAAATTTTCATGCAAATCCTAACAAAGCTGTGGTGTCTAAGTTGGTAAAAAGCGCATATTGTTCCATAGCCAAAACTGACGATAGATACAAGCCATATGGTAGGACAAGCTTCCGGTAGCTGTCACCCAACTGCGGAATTAGCAAATGCTTATATTTCGTCATATATACTATTTTCCGAATAAAAAACGTGCCGAACGCATTCCGTGCATGCTATAAATTCACCTTGTATAGCCCATTGTGCTCCTAAACTTTCCAAGACGAGCAAATGAAGCACACGTTTTGCACCTTCAACTGATAGCTCAGCGTTGAGATGTAAACAAACTCCTATAAATTCAGGCGATAAAAACTAAACGGGTATAAGAACTGAAATAATTTTCACTTCACTAGGAGCGCTATTGTGTTCTCCGCGGATCATCTGGATTTCACTTTAGAAATCCGTCTCTAAACCGTACAAAACCTCGAATTTTTGTTGGCACCTCCACAATTCTTCATATAACGCCATGTAAGTTAGCCAGCAAAGTCGGCCTACTAATGGTCATGTGTGTGGTAGTAAGCGCTGCTGCCATATGGCTTGTATCTATCGTCAGTTTTGTCCATAGCCATATGTTTCCATAGTAATACAGGAAAATTCAAGTCGCTATAACTTCGTTAAACACTATTCGATCTTTATCAAACTTTAAGGGTACCGTTGAGATTTTATTCAAGAAAACATAAAATCGATAAATCATACTATTACTAACAAAGTTGAGTGAATTATGGCTTTTCATGTTTTTGTTGTTGTTGTGCTCATAAAGACCTACATTCATGATTTTTTTGAGATTTTGCGGATGAAAGGTGTCCAATCGGGAGGGAGGGGGGTACGAGAAAAGTTCGTACATTTCCCCTTCCCCATGCCCCCCTCAGTATGGATTATGCAATTTTAAGACTTGTTTTAAAAAGATCTCATTGAGACCTTTCCAACGACACCCTACTTGACTACCAATGGTGAAATTTTTTTCTTGAGGGGTCACCTCCCTATATGGGGAAACCCCGCTCAAACCCCTTTGAACATTTTTTTCACCCCAAAACTTTCAAAAAGTCACCATTTCTGACCTTTCTGCAAAGTTTCATGACTGTAGCCTCTATAGTTTCGGAGAAAAAGTGGTGTGACATACAGACGGACGGACGGACGGACGGAAAGACGGACACAGGTCGTGATTGCAATAGGGTTTTGTATTTAAGTACAAAACCCTAAAAAGGCCCGGCAGATGCTGCTCTCATTTCAAACAAGATCTTTGATGAAAATTGGATGAGCATTGTAAAGTGTCATTATACCGATAAACGTTATGTACAGACGCTGGAACATCAACTGCATTCCATGTTTCAAAGGTCTAAAAGGGTCGATGAGTTTTATGCCGAGGTAAACCATCGCCTATCCCTTTTGATTAATAAAATCAAAACGGAAGACTATTCACAGGAAATTGTGATTACCTTAACCGAGTACTATCGAAATCGTGCGCTCAATGTTTTCATAGCGGTCTTAATGGTCTTATCTCAATCGTTAACTGCGCAAAGACCCCAAAGTCTACCAGAGACATACGCTTTATGTTTAGAATTTCAAAATTTAAAGACCATCAAAAGTATGTAAACAATTCAATTTTGGCTTCAGTGAATCAAATCTTTTCTTTAAAACCGGACCAAAATAAAGATAGTCCAAATTTAGCTACTTACTCCTACGGCTAAGTACACCTCTTGGGAATCAGGTTTATAACATTCCAAGAAATATGCAGCAAATTTACAGAATGTATCCCCTCCTATGCCTAACTATCCAAAATCTCCGATTCCGATGGATGTTGAGGAATCCTTGCAAACCAAGCAGATTGATTATATGAAAAGACCTTTTAACAATCAGTCTATTATGCGTTCAAATGACTCCGCGGTTTATCCAAAAAAATCACAGCGACTATTTAACTTGGAAACTCAGGAACAACCAGCATACATTGATTCATCTGAAATTTGTGATGATTCTGCTTTACAGGACTCATCTAATGAGGACTATTTTGAACAGTCCCAAAGTAATAACGATCTTGGAGACGATGATAGTGAGGTAAATTTTAAGATGGACGCTTCTCTAGCGTACCATACTTAGAGTAATCTTGCGAAATGGACAGGTTTTAAAGTTTTTAATCGATACGGGCGCAAATAAGAACTTAGTTGCTCCCAAGTTTTCTTTTAATGCAAAATCCAATAAAACTGCATTTAATATACAATAAGCAGCAGTCTGTGTGGTCTAGTGGTTAGAGCATGAACGCATAACCCGAAGGTCCCAGGTTCAAATCTCGTTGGGAGCAATGTGATTTAGTTCAGGGGATTTTTTGGACCGACTACGAGTGTTCACTCAGTGGTGATATGTACTGATTTAATCAAATCATATCATAGCTGAGCAGGCACATGGGAGCATGGTTCTGACCAAACCAACTTCCGAAAAAATCAATGCGGTCATGAAAATGAGATACTTTAACTATCTCTAAGCAAAGGCCAGAGAGGGGCTGTAGTGCTACAAAGAAGAAGAAGCAGCAGGGGAAATACCAATTACCAAAAAAGTTACAGGGCTGCTTTCCAAAAATGTTGGATACAGCACACTTTTAGATTTTTATGTTCTACCAGGGTTGAAATCCTTTGATGGTATACTAGGGGATGATACCTTCAAACAGTTAGATGCAGTTATAGATAGAAAAAAATAATATTTTGAAAATTTCCCTCTACATTAAAATACCCTTGAAAGCGAAATAATCCAGGCATGTCAACAATTTGAATATCGCGCACAATCATCTAAATATTCTGACTAGGATCAAATTGGACACAGTACTAAGGAAGCATTCTAAAATTTTTGGCCCAGTAACTGACACGGTAATCGTGGAAACAAGCGTAAGAGCTGAAATAAGGACATCAACATCAGATCCTATCTACGTCAAATCATACCCGTATCCTGTAAACCTGAGAGACGAAGTTGAGACGCAAATTGAAAAGATGCTACAAGATGGAATTATTCGTTCATCAAAGAGCCCTTATAATTCCCCAATATGGATTGTACCTAAGAAACCCAATAAGTTAGGCGAAATACAATATCGCTTGGTCGTTGACCATAAAAGGCTTAACGCTGTCACCATATCAGATACGTATCCAATACCCGATATTACAAATACATTTGCCAGCTTTGGAAAACCCAAGCTTTTAACTACACTTGATCTTACCTCGAGGTTTCACCAAATCAGGATGAAGGAAAATTATATCCAAACCGCTTTTGGGACCGCAAATGGCAAATACGAATTCACAAGGCTACCTTTCGGACTCAAAAATGCGCCTGTTATTTTTCAGCGTATGGTTGACAATGTTTTGAAGCCATTTGTGGGAAAAATCTAATACGATTGTTAGAGTTGGCGTATCAAAAGAAGTTAAAATGGGTAACAGCTGTTTTACGAACGTAAACGAGAGCATTTTCGTCGAATATCGGCAGGCAACAACAACCGCGGCGATCATTTTCATAGTTTTAGTTTGCATTTATGTTTACAATAGATTTCAAACAAAATATGTGAACAAAAAAGTAGCCAGAGTAATAAATGTATAGAATTTCGTAAATAATTTTTGTACAATTGCATATTTTTTGGAAATTAATGGAGGTTATGAAGGAACGGATAAAAGAAATAGAAAAAATTTTGGCAAATGAGAAAAAGAGCATAAATAGATTGGGTAATACTGAAACTTTAAATGAAAAACTAAACAAACTAAGAGAAACTGAGAGGAATTTGGGTATCTTGTTCGAAGCAACGAATGAAGATTGTTTAGAGATAAAATTTCCATTTTAAGAAAATTGCGACTGAGTTAGAGCAAATATTAAATAGTAAATTGGTATGGAAATCATCAACGACATAGTTATCGTAGGAGAAACCAAGGAGAAATACCTTCAAAATTTAAAGACAATATTTAATCAATTAGATAAATCAAATTTGAAAGTTAATTTAGAGAAACCTACCCTCCTTAAAAATCAAGTTCAGTTTCTGGGTTACATTATGTCTGACGAAGGAATCCTGCCTGATCCAGAGAAAATTTCTGCTATAACTAAAATGAAGCCTCCATCAAAGTTAAAAGACTTAAAGGCTTTTCTGGCTATGGCAGCATATTACAGGAAGTTCATTAAAGATTTTGCGAAAATAGCGAAACCATTGACCAACCTGACATGGTGAAAATGCGCAAGTTAGATCTAACTAATCCAAGTGCAAAGATATTGAATTTGGCAAGCATTCAATACTTTGAAAGCATTACTTACCTCCTCCGAGATATGAGCATTTCCAGACTTTGAAAAACCGTTTTTATTTATAACTGATAACTTGGATCATGCCATCGGTGCTGTTGTTACATAACCAGTATACCTTATGCATACCGGTATGAACTTGGAGCTTATTTGATGCGTATCCTATATACATCATCAAGGCTCCCGGGGAAAGAGCTCGCTGTAACACCACTTACCTGCTACTCTATCCATCAAAACCAAAACACCAAAGACGAGTGTCAATTTTAAGGAATGGTTTTTATTGCATTGTTCATTTTTTCGAAACATTTATATTGCAACAGAATTTATAAATTACATTTGCAATTACTTACTTATTAAAAACCTCCAACTATCAGCCACCCTGAAGAGGGTAACAATTGGACGAGCTAATAGATCGGGTTGGCCATATGGCGTGAAACGCCAAAAGGCCGATTGAGGACCGCGGCACAAGCCAACGCCTCACCCCTCACCATTTCTTCGGACACTGGACAGCACTTTCAATTGAAACTTAAACGTGAATACTTGGATGATGTAAATGGTAATTGGGTAGCAGCGCGCTCCCTTTTGGACTTGAATACATACTGCCTGGTATGCTTTGCTCAAGAACTTTAAATACCGTTCTTTCGTGAGCTTTCCACCTAAATTGTTTTTAAAAAGGCTGAGTAGCCGAACACGTGCGCTCTCGTTCCACGAAAGTTTTTCCTCCCCGCTTCGTTTCGCTTGCTCGGATGGTGAATATGCGAAAGTGGGGTAGTTCAGCGAAAGATTGCTTTTCGCTTAAGCTTTTGACTGCGAAAGATTGCTTTTAGCTTAAGCTTTCGGGTTTCCTACGATTTCTCGAGGTGAATTAGCGAAACTGGGGACATTGAGCGAAAGAGTGTTTATGCAGGAACTTTTGGTTTTCCTTTCCGCTTACCTCTCTTCAAAGCACACCCAAAGCATATCGTTTACAATGTGAATATCATTGCGGGTTGATCTTTTTCGTTTATTTTACCGCTCGCTTATTTACTTGCGTATGTGTTTCTTTGGCTAATTTTCATTGGGGAAGTGCGAGTACATAGGTGTTGTTTGCTCGCTAGCAACTACTGTAGTTAGCGAAAATATATCTGAGTATGTTGTATGTGTTCGCCCGCAACACCTTGATACAAACGCTACGATTACAAACACTATCATTGGTAAAAATAATTTTTTTAAAGGATTTCCTTTTCTTTACCGAGAGACCACCCTTAAAAAGCCTTGAACATTTTTTGGTGGGTGAATAGATAAACAGATAAACCGCAATTTCAAACAGTTTTTTTAAGCACAAAAGGCTAAAAACAGAATAGAGAAAAAAGCAGGTCTCTGGCATGGAAATCAGACTGGTGACTCTCACTCCCTACGGGGTGAGGTGCATAGCGGCAGGAACGTATTGCTTGTGATTTTAATAAAGGACAAGAGCCTTATCTTTGAGATGATATCAGTTGTATTGTAGGAATCCTAAATAGGACTTAACTGAACCTCATGATTTAGGTGTGGAGCGCTGGTTGACATTGTACCAATTTCTGTAATTGGTGACAGTGAAGTTGGGCCTGATTTTGCCAGAAGTACACAGTAATGACATCTTTTCTCACTTTGTTCTTTTAAGCAATGCAATATTACTCTTGAAATTTATTCTTTTTCAAGGTTATAGGTTTTTTCACGTCTTATAAAAGTCACTGGTCTTTTAAATGACTTTGAGTAATATCTTTTCAACTTTACTCTTTTACTTAGAAGCTCACGATTTTTTTTATGAGGAAATACCCAGAACCTAAGGACCACATTCAAAACTATTCCATTTGAGTGTAACCATAGAAAAAGGACAAAGTATAAGCTATACCAAGGTTTATAGCACGAAATTTACATAGGAATTAGGACTAAACAAGTTTTGTGCAAAGACCGAGCCAGCGGGATGTTGTGCAGATTACGGCAAAGGGCTGTTCTTTTACATCAGTCTAAGTGTTTCCGTGGGAGATACTTCACAACGATGTGTGTCCTTCTAATGCATGCCGTATTCTCTGTACATAAAATTGAAGTGCATAACGTGAGTATCTACCACGAATAGGCCTAACATAGTGGCCTCCATGGATTGGGTTGAATTAAGCATCAACCCACGTTTTTCACTCAGATAATGTGGTCCCAACTCCCTAGCTAGGAGTTCATAAATCTCCTTTGTAGTCGCAGAATGAAAACCACAAGCCATCAAGCTTCAGTCAGGCATTGAGCAAGTGCTGCCACCATCAGAAGAGGGACATTGCTTCTGGTACTACCGATTAAACTTCTTTTGAAACTTTCCCCAGTCTGTTTTTTTTTTAAATTCAACCAATGATTTTCATGTTGATCTGGAATGAGGAAGAAATCATCCCTTTGATGATTGATTTCCATTACGATGGCTTTATGGTCGCTATCATAAGGAAACACCTGCAGTTTCCGTTGTGGACTATTAAAGTTGAATTCAAGTCTTGTATCAGCAATGCAGAGGTCCAAGTATGAATTTGTCCTAGGGTATATTTGGAACTCTGACCCATATACATTCCACCTGTACTCAATTTGGTTGTCTATTATGCATTATTTCAGGAATAGACCTCTGGGATTATTGGTGGCGTTCAGCCATGGTGTATGCTTGGCATTCAGGTCACCAGCAAGAATATAATAACTATGCAGCCTATTCAATTCGAGTATTCCAAACAAGGAATTGAGCTCCTCCTTGAGCTTGAGAACAGTTCCACCAGTTGCATAGGCAGAGAAAATGAGGAGGTTATCCCCACCTGGCAGTGAGATTTTGATAACGGACACTTCAAGAGATTCCAATTTTCTGTATTCGATTTTTTCAATATTTGGGAAAAAAAAGGGTCTTCGAACTAATATCACGGTGCCACCTCCCCCATCACCTATTACCCTATCGTTTCTTGCAAATTCAAAATCCTTGAATGTCATAGAGTGCTATGAATAGAGGTGGGTTTCAGTAAGAAGTATGATGTCTGGCTTTTACTTGACAAGGAACTCCAGGAGACAGTCACGTCGATGTAGACTCACAATGGAGTTGATGTTGATTGAGATGAAACGAATCTTATCCGTTGGTATGTGACTGGATGACAACTTATTTTGAGGCGTTTGAAAGCTCTAAACGCTGAAAAACAAAGTTAATTTTAGAATCTTGTTTATCGATTGTCTCCGATAAGGAATTCAATTGCTGATAAATTTTAAGGAGCAGCTCATTATTGCCACTTACATTATTTATTTCATTTACATTGTTCGCTGGTCCTCTCGCAGCAAGTGCGCATGACACCCCAGGCTTGAAGAAGTTTGTTGGTATCACACTGCGGTGTGCTTGACTTTGTTTTGGAGTGAATTTCACCTCTGCATCTTGATACCGGGGCATCCTCGATGTGCTGCTGGATGACCAAAGACACCGCAGTTAACACAATATAATTTTTCTTCTGGCACCACCTGAGCCAATTTGCACTCGCCGGGAGCATGGATACCTTTGCATTTTACACACCTATATTTCATGGCACAATTGGCAGCCGAATGCCCAAATCTTTGGCACCTGTAGCAGTGGTTGACCTCAGTTTTCTGGAGGCGTTCCCACCTCACCACACGGAAGTTCAAGTACCTTCGTTAGAATAAAAATCAAATTACCTAAGCCGGGTAGCCGGCTCACTTCAGTCAAGGATCCACTTAAAGTGAACGAACAGAGTGGAGTATACCGCATCAACTGCCCCGAATGCAACATGATTTATATTGGGCAAACAAGACGTTCAATAACCACACGGTACAAGGAAAATCTGAGCGAGGCGGAAAACGCAATAAAAAAACAAAGGAGAAGCAACGACATACGATCGGCGGTAGCGCAACATATAACCGAATCAGGACATGCCATCACGATGGAAAATTTGAAGGTCATCAGCCAAGTTCGCGAAACACGAAAACTAGATATAATCGAAAGTCTTGAAATTCAGAAAATACCACAAGTATTTAATGAATCATGATGCAGGTGACGCGCCCTCATCCTTATTTAGGTTTTGTTAATTATATCCTTGGTCATTAAGTACTTTATGATTGTATCGTTTTTTGATTAATATTCAAATGTATTTCTTTTTGTCACTTAGTATTGTAAGTATATAAAGGTTGTCGTTTTAAAAAATAGGTAAATTGGCACTGAAGAAGGAACTCCGATAAGTTTCGAAATGCGGTAATTTGATTTTTATTCTAACTTTTGTACACACCACAGCAAAAGGATCTGACATCACACATATTCAAGTACCTTATTTTTTGCAGGGCACTTAAACTGCTTTTGCTGGAGATTCGGACTAAGTAATAAGGCAAATTTTTACGCTCGACAATTGATCTCCTTGTTGCGCAATCTTTAACGGAAATAAACTCTATTTCTGGGTCAACTTCTGGAAGTACCCAAAGGAGATCGACTGTGTCCACTCCGCAGACAGACTCTTCAATAAAATGGTCTGGTTTCTTTCGCGTTTGGGGGTGTATTTAAGAAACCCCCAAAAACGAACATCTCTAGAATTCAAGGCCCTTTTTGCTGCCTGAAAATCAACCAATGACTTAGTTCTAATTCTCAGTTTATCGGCATTGACTCTTTTGATCTCAAAATCATTTAGCTTATTTTCGGCTGCCAAAAGCCGAACCATTTCTTTGCCCATTTGCCCAAATACATTGATTGGTAGGACTTTTTCTTTCTTTTGATTAATCTTGACGGACAGACCAGCAGACAAAATTTTTGGTTTTTTCTCTCTATTTTTAAGTATTCAATGAATCCATTACCTGGCTTAGCAGTACAATAATCAGAAGTTTTATTACCTGTATCCTCTTCAATAATTATGGTATCTTCTAGTCCAGCTAGCGCTACATAATAATTCGTGCTGACGTTTGCTTCGCCTGTGCTGAGAACATCCTCTTGATCAGTTTCTAGTTTCGGTTTCTTAGATTTCTTATCTTCAGTGGTTTTTGAATTTACCTCTTTTCATTTCTTGCTGATTTCTTTTGCTTTGTTGAACGTCAATGTTCCAACGAGTGATTTAGTGATTCGATCTGAAGTTTGAGCTCTTCGTTTCCTTTCTCAACCTTCTCAGCTTTCTCGTTAGCTTTGATTAACTGCTCGATCTCGATGACTGATAAAATTTGCGGTTTTTCTTCGTTATTATTGTATTTTCATTTCAGTTATTTTTTTGCCCGTGATAAAAGTTCAAATAATTCTACGGTGATGGTTTTCAATTAAAAAAAATTATTTTCAACTGACTTTTGTGAAAAATTCATTAATTTTTTAAATTAATGACAGGAACGATTAAAAACACGCCGACACGCAACGAGTGCTAGACGTAGAGTCCGTACTCTCAGCAATTAACCAGATTGCAACAAGCAATTTAAAAAAAACGGCCAGAATTGATCAATAGAAAGGGCCTTGTCTTCCATCATGACAATGCCAGACCACACACATCTTTGATGAACCGGGAAAAATTGTGTTAAAACTAGAACCTAAGAATCATTTCCTATAACATTAAACACCATAGCATAACCACTTCAGTCAACAACCAAAATTGATTTACCTTTACATATAATCGCATTCGCAGCATAAACAACATGAACTCATTTAGAGAAGAATAAGCAAAATATACATTGAACATTGAACACCCATTTGTAGTAGCTTAAGTTAATGAACTTTGTATGGTAAGCAATTTCCATCAAGTAATTGAACTGTAAATTCCAATAAAAATAATGAACTTTAGAAGTAAGCAATTTTGTAAATTTGTACTATTAGCTATAATTTGTAACGGGGAAAAATTACTGAATAAAGCATCACTGCGTGATCAATCACGAATATTGGCGTTTCACTGATTTACATCCAATTCTCATTCCAGAACATTGGTCCGTCGAGCCGGATATTAGCAGAAATTTCAGACAAGGAGTTAATATACGCAACAACGGGACAAAGCAATCATGGCAAATCTCATCGCAGGACAAAAACAGTGCTTCGACAGTATCAACAGGATTATCTCCAACGTCAAGAAGGATAGTCAAGCCGCCACTCTCTACCCTATTTCGAGACTCGGCTAGAGCGAATCGAGGAGCAATGGAAAGCCTGTGAGGAGAAACATCTCCAAACTTACGCACGCTTACAAGAAGAGGGAGATAAAGCACTGATGAAAAACTATATGGAGGACTATGGAAACATAGAGGATCTCGTCTTGGAGTATAAGACGATTTTTAAGGACGGAATCCACAGATTTCGTGCTGGAACCTCAGCTCAGTCATCGCAGATAGCAACAAGTTCAGGAGAGAGTCTTAAGCTTGAGCGAATCAAGATCCCTGCGTTTAACGGGGATTATGCAAAGTGGATAGCGTTTCGTGACCTCTATAAGAATATGGTGCATGAAAGTACAACACTGTCCAACGTGCAGAAAATGCAGTACCTCCGCCGCAATTTAAAGGGAGAAGCCGAGCAAATCATTAGTCACTGGAGCATAATGGGTGACAATTATGAAGCCGGATGGAAATTGTTATGTGAACGTTATGACAATGAAAAACTCATAGCGCAAGAGTCAATGAAACGTTGGTGGAGCACTAGTCAATGCCAGCCGAACGATGCACATAGTTTGAAAGACATAGTCAACACAACCGACCAGCTCACTACAAGTCTGAAGACATTGAAGATCGATGGTTTCGATCTTTTTATAACCTTCATATTAAGCAGCAAGCTGGATAAAGATTCAAGGGCGGAGTGGCAAAGAACGACAAGTGGAAGCAAAGACATGCCGAAACTCGAAAAATTCATACTGTTCTTAACCGAGAGATTCACAATGTTAAAATCACTAACATTGTCCAATCCAGGGGAAGTTACAAAGTCATCTAAGAGGACTCTAACGCACACTGCTCAAGCTCAAGCGATCCGTTGCGTCATGTGCAATGGTCATCATCGTTTATTTGAGTGCGAGCAATTAAAGAAAGTGCCAGTGGAGGCACGACGACAATTGGTGAGAGACAAGAAAGTTTGTTTCAACTGCCTCTCCGAACAGCATGCCGTTAAACACTGCCCATCTAAAAGGACCTGTAAACTCTGCCCAAAACGCCACAACACGCTTCTGCATGAAATAGATAATGGGGATATTAAACCTAAAGCTAACACTCAGCCACAAGCACACAACGCACTGCTCTCCAATACGCAAGTACTACTCGCTATAGCACTTATTCCAATTCAAGCCAACGATGGGACAATAATCAACCTTCGAGCATTGCTGGACATTGGCTCGTAGATATCTTTCATAACAGAGTCAGCTGTTCAAGGGTTGGGACTAACACGACGACACTGTAAGATTGCCATTGGAGGAATTGGATGCTCAGAAGCGGTAACATCAAAAGGAGTAGCAGAAGTCACAGCGAACTTGGGAAAAATGGGAAAGACAATCTACTTCAGTTACCGGCACTAGTTATTTCAAAAATTACCACCGTGTTACCAGCTACTAATATTTCCATCGACTTACCAGCTCATTTGGTAAAACTAAAATTGGCAGATCCAGATTTCAACCGTCCGTCACAAATTGACTTGCTTCTCGGAGCGGACATATACAGAAACATTTTGGATCATGGTTTTATTCAAGGACAGTCATGTGCGCAAAAAACAAAGCTTGGTTGGGGTTTGTTTGGATCAACGGCTGGCACGAACTTCGAACTAGGCTCAATCTCTTTTATAGCGTACGAAGAGTTAGAACAGAGCCTTAGAAGATTTTGGGAAATTGAAGAACCATCAACAGCACTCGAACAAACTGTAGAAGAACTTGAAGTCGAAAGATACTATAGTAAAAACACGACAAGAGGATCAGATGGAAGAAATACCGTTAGAATGCCATTCAAGTCAAACGTCAACCAGGGTCACGATCTAAGAAATCAGTACGGACGGAATATTCAATTCCGACAGTTGGAAAAGCGGCTATCAAGTCACCCTGATCGAGAGAAAGAGTATCGTGCTTTCATGGAGGAATATCTGCAACTCGGCCATATGGAGAAGATTCCAACCAACATGATACAAAACACTGACTGTGTAATGATTTTCAGTCTAAGTCCGTACGAGGAATCGACCTCTCATCGGTTCTATTATAATTTATATTGAATTTTAATTTAAAACACATAGTTTCAATTATATTTCACAAGGTTTATTACTTATCAGGTCAAGCTCACGGTTACGACTAAAAACTTAATTCAATTTTACAATGTATTAATAGTATGAAAGAGAAAGTATAGTAATGATAGTACAGTAAGTAAATGCAAAGAGAGGATATGATACATACATAGTATTTGATTGTATTCCAATACCCCCACTCAATAAAATACTTGGTTAATTATGACAACAATTCATAACTTTAGTTTTTAAACATGTAAATTTTTCTTTAGATAGACCTTTTGTTAGAATATCTGCTTTCATTTCATCAGTTGGAACAAAAATAATATGAATTACACCAGCTTCATTTAATTCTCGAATATAGTGATGTCTTATATCTTATTATATGTTTTGTTCGCTTATTTGTTGTGTTATTCTTTACTAAATTTGCAGCTCCTTGGCTATCAGAAAATACATCAATTGGCAATTTAACATAATTATTCAAGTATAATTCATTTAATAAGCCTTTTAGAAATACAAGTTCTTTAGATGATTGGCTTAATGCCATGTACTCTGCTTCTGCACTGCTCAGCGCCACTGTCGGTTGCTTTTTCGTTTCCCAGCTAACTGGTCCATTAGCTAGCTCGAATAGGTAGCCAGTGTAAGACCTTCGGTCTGTTGAGTTGCTTCCCCAGTCCGCATCTGCATAACAAATAAGGGACTTTCCTGTTTTCTGGAAATATAAACCATGATTGGTTGTTCCCTTCAAAAACCTTAAAATTCGTTTAGCTGCGTCGAAGTGCTCCTTGTGAGGCTTTTTATTAAACTGCAACAAGTAGCTTATGGTGTACATGATATCTGGCCTCGTGTAGATTCCCAAGTACATCAATGATCCTATCAATGATTGATATTCGCTTGATTTAATTCGATCACATCGATCACAGGATTCTGCTTTGCATTGCTGTAGCTGAAGATTTATTTCAACGGGTGTTGAAACCTCCTTGCAGTTGGTCATATTATACTTTTCCAAAAGGGCTTTAATATAATTCACTTGTGTTACAGACACATTATTTTTATCGCGATTAATTTCAAGTCCAAGTATATATTTTAGTTCACCTTTATCATCAAGTTCAAATTCGCGTTTTAATTGATCTTTTACATTATTAATTTTATTTAAGTCTTTTGACAAAATAATTATGTCGTCCACATATACTGCTATTATTATTTGCTTATCCTTTATGTAAACACACGGATCAGATTTTAATCGTTCAAATTTCATTTTTTGTTTTAGAACATTATTAAGGGCTGTATTCCATTCTCTACCGGATTGTTTTAAACCGTATATGCTTTTATTTAATTTGCACACTTTATTTATATTATTCGCGAAACCTTTCGGTTGTTCCATAAATATTTCGGGGTTTAGTTTGCTGTTTATATATGCATGTTTAATATCGATCTGATGCATGATAAAGGTTTCTTCAATTGCAATGGCTATCAGCACTCGTAGAGTCGAACTTTTAAACACAGGACTAAAAGTTTCATCGTAGTCCATCAGATATTTTTGATTAAATCCTTGCGCCACTAATCTCGCTTTGAATTTTTCGATTTCACCATTTTTATTATACTTTGTTCTGTAGACCCATTTCGATCCTATTATATTTCTATCCTCCGGACGATCCACTAATGTCCACGTATTGTTTTCAATTAGAGAGTTAAATTCCTGTTCCATTGCTTTTATCCATTCCTTTTGATTTGGACTGTTTATTGCTTCACAAAAGTTTTCGGGATCTTGACATACACTAATGTTGTTTAACTGCAATCTTACTGGTTGTTTTAATTTCTCTCTATCGCGCAACACAATTTCGGACTTCGGTGTTGAGAAATCTTCGTTCCCTTCGTCCTCATCGAGATCATTATAATCATCATCCTCCTTGAAAAGCTGTTGTAATTCAGTGTCTGCTTGCGCCTTGAGATCCGATCCTTTTTCCACTTGATTTGAGTCTTGCGGATGAGCTAACGGGGAAGTCTTAAGATCCGATACTTTTTCCACTTGATTTGAGTTTTGAGGATGCTCTTCATCTTCTGCTGGGAATTGGCTAATGAATACACTGCTTGGCTTAACATCTTCGAAGAATTTAACATCTCGCGTGATAATTATTTTATTAGTTTGCTTATTCATCACCCTATAGCCCTTCTGTTCCTCCGAGTATCCGACTAAAATGTACTCATGTGCTTTCGGAAGGAACTTATTATTCCGCTGACCGCTTCTTATTGCGATAAATTTGCTACCGAAAATCCTCAAATGATTGGCGGTTGGTGTTTTGTCATAATACATTTTGTATGGTAGTAACCCATTTATCGCTTTACTCGGACACCGATTTCTAATATAAACAGCCGTACTGACTGCCTCGCCCCATAATTTTTCGTTCAAATTGTGTTCAGCTATCATACATCTCGGCATCTCAACCAGGGTGCGATTCATTCGCTCGGCGGTTCCATTCTGTTGCGGTGTATATGGAATGGATGTCTGATGCTTGATTCCGTTTACTTTCAAGAAATCTTGGAATAAGTTATTTTTATACTCACTGCCATTATCAGTCCTTAATGCTTTGATTTTAAAGCCAGTTTCATTTTTGGCAACTGCTTTGAATTCTTTGAATCGAGCTAACGCTTCATCTTTTGATTTGATCAAGAAAATTTTGGTGAATCTACTTTTATCGTCAATGAATGATATAAAATATTTTGCTCCGCCATACGATGAGCAACTAGCTTGGCAAATATCGCTATGAACGAGCTCCAGTAGACCCTTCGCCCTGTTTTCACTTCGCTTAGGAAAAGGCTTTGCAGAAAGTTTTGCTCTAGCACAAGTTATGCAATCAAAATCGTCAGTTTCCACGTTTGTTATGCCACGCACTAGTTCATTTTTTATTATAATATTTAAATCATTTTTATTTAGATGTCCTAGTCTTTTATGCCATTTAACAATTTCAAGGTTTCTAGCACTGATTGCATTCAGTTGATCACTTTTACAGTCTATTATGTATAAACCATTTCTATTAGTTGCACTTAATATAGTTATTCCATTTTTCTGAACATAAGCTTTGTTTTTCACGAATTTCACTATACATCCACGCTGTACTGTTTTAGATACTGATACGAAATTCATTTTTAACGATGGGATGTACAATGTTTCAGTTAAATCCACTCCTCCATATATTGTATTGATTGACGCTACACCGCTGATACTAGTTGTCACTTTTCGTTGGTCCGCTAGTTCTATTTCGGCAACAATTTTATGTGTTTCAGTAAGCAAATGCTTTTTGTTAACCATATGGGAACTCGCTCCACTGTCTAAGCACCACAAGTCAGTTGATTTACTGCAATTGTAGACTGATGCGAAAAGAACCTGTTTAGTATGAGTGTTTTTGTATCTACGCTCATTTGCGTAGTGCCCTTTACGCTTGCTAATGTAGCATATACCTTTCCTTCTTTTAGTAGGAGCTGATATATTAGTATTACTAGGAGGATTGAACGATTTTTAGGTCTTTGTAAAAAAATTTTTTACAAAGACCTACTAGTTTCGCGACCTGTCTGTCCGTCTATCCGTCTGTCCGGGCGTCACAGCTGATTTCCTCAGAAACTATAGAAGCTAGAATGCTCAAACTTTGTGAAAAGGTCAAAAGTGATAGTCTCTCAAAGGTTAAGGCCTTGACAAAAATTTAAAAAATGTTTAAGGGGGGTCCCCCCTAATAACGAATTGGCCCTTAAAAATTTTTTTTCATCAAAAGTAGTCGAGTGGGGTATCAAATGAAAGGTCTTGATTAGAACTTTTAGAATCTGAAATAAAAAAATCATTTTATGAATTAGGGGGTCCAGGGGAAGGCAAAATGTACCCGAAATTTGTGTCCCCCCCCCTCGCGATTGGACACCTTTCAGCCGAAAAATCTGAAAATTATCACGAACGTGGACCTTTATGAGTACAAGGGCAACAAATACCTTAGAAATCGAAATTCGCTCAACTTTGTTAATAATAGTATGATTTGTAGATTTTACATTTTTGCCCATAAAATCAAAACGGTACCTTTAAACTTCTTGAAATTTCGCAATTATATAGATAACATAAGATATACATATATATTCACAAAATTTAATTGAGATCGAATCATAATCAAGTGAGTTATAGCCATTTCAATTATATGGAACTACACTAACAATAACACGTGTTTATGGTTGATGTAGGGTTCTCCAATAAGAGGTGTTATTTTGATATTAAAAGAAAAATGCCATTTTTAATACAAATGATCAAATGTTTATTTCATTATAAAGAAGAAGATATGCCGTTAATAGCAATAATTAACATTGAGCAAATAACCACTACGACACGCTTACAGG
This sequence comes from Odontomyia ornata, assembly GCA_963969285.1. Lineage (NCBI taxonomy): Eukaryota > Metazoa > Arthropoda > Insecta > Diptera > Stratiomyidae > Odontomyia > Odontomyia ornata. The sequence goes on along the minus strand of OZ017742.1, from coordinate 17,850,049 downwards.
ACCATATCCTCTTCATGAAATTTTCCATAACCAAATCGCAAAGTGGATGTCCTCGATAGCCTCACGAATTTCATCTTTGAGATCTTGAATTGACGCTGGGCTATTGGTATAGGCCTTCTCTATCACGTGGCTCCAAAGGAAGAAGTCGCAAGGTGTTAAATCAGAAGATCTATTCAAAATAACACCTCTTATTGGAAAACCCTATATATATATTTAAAATTGACCTAGGCACTTTTATTTTCTTTCAATTTTCATGAATATTTAAGGAATAGTGTTCAATCGGCCGAGCATTCAGAAAAATCATTTAAGCTAGATTAAAATGGCGGCTGCACTGTGCTTATGAAAGAAACTGTGCATCTTTTGTATAAATTTGAACGATTTCATATCTAAGTATTGGATGAATAATTCAAGTTATCGATTCACGCCATTAGAAAACTTGTTTCTAACCCTAGGATGTTTACAAAGACCTTCTGGTAGGAGCACTCTCCTGCTTACTCAACTTGTTTTTTTATATAATTGTCAAACCAAGCCTTTTAAAAAAATTAATGATCCTTACAATACAAAAAAGAAAATATTTTCTTATCACTAACTATGCAGACATAAACATACAAGTGCAAATTTTGAATTTTTATTTCTTTTCGTCGTGAATTTTGTTTTTCTTTACAAGTACAACTTGTCTTCAAAGCCTTATAATTTTTATAAGTTAACAATATTTTATTATGCATGCGTACGTAATGAGTGTAACAATATTTCCAAATTCTCGAAACGATTCATTCAACTTATCGATATAAAGTTTTCATTTTTTATAAATTGAAAAAGGAAATCAATTTATTTTGCAAACGCTATGATCATGAACATATATTTCAATCCAAATTAAGTTGAGGAACGGTACAAAGAACGTAAATTGTCCTAATATTAAACCCTGGCCATGAGATGTAAAAAAAATTCTGGAATTTGTTTAGAACTGTTGAATGGTGCATTGTTTTAGAGTATATGGAAGCTATAAGGTAGAATACGCTATATGGTAGAGATCCGTTGGATTTGGGAAGAATTTACGGTAAAATAATTTGAGCCTGCGCTATTCGGTGGCACTTATTAAAACAGAGTATTGATTTCAGTAATGCCATTGAAATCGGAATATATTAAAAAGTTATGAGCTTAAGCAATTGATATGGATCATGAATTTGTTCTTCTCTAAGGCTGTAGGGACACTCATCGCCATTCATAAGAGCCAATCAGACATACACCAAAGATGGGCAAGCATTAAAATTTTTTTTTCAATGGATTTAAACCGCTGAAACATTGGATATTTAAGAATTGCCAAACTGCTCTTACATTAACCGTCAATTCGGCTCGATAAGCATTCTGATGTTCGTGCTTGCCAGCAGCAGTTTCAATCCCCAAGGTTTAACGTTTATAATATAACATAGAACTTCAGAGACTCTTCTCGTATTTCTGCTTTAAAAAGAGTAGAGTGTGGGTAGCCGTTTACCAAAAAGGACGTCACCAAAAAGACAAAGTCATATATATAGTTTTACAACGAACAATCAGTATTTAATATATTACTAGTAAAGATTCGCTTCCGTTGAATTTGCAACCAACAACAATTCTTGTGAACGTTACTGATGAAAGTTGGTTTCGAAAATTGTAAAAAAAATTACTCATTCAAATTCTAAAACTGGAATTTTAAGCTTATTACTAAACAAAACTCCCATTGTTTTTCACGAAAATGCGACACTCGGTACCTAGTTTTGACATGCACTTCCAAGTGTTGAGAGCTATAAACTTTCCAACAGAGCATAAACCCTGAAATAATGACTTAGTATCGTCATAGTTTATGTCATTTTCATATTATTTAAAATGATTAAAATGATATGTATGGTAGGTAATGCATCATCATATGTTCTGTGATTATCATTGTGATGCAATAGAAACAGCAGTAAGAAGTTCAACTGATAATTGTTATCGCTGAAATCTAAACAAACGTATTGTTATCGCAACATGTTATGTAACACTCTCGAGTGGGTTCTCTCGGGGACATGTAGAAGCGGTTCACCTTTGGAGACTCGCGCTTTGCCCCGAAATGACAGCATGCCGGCAGGCGAAGTTCATTCTATTGCGACATGACGTTTGCATTTCCCGGGTCGATACGTTTCAATGCTTCAGTATTAACTTAATACGTGTCGTCACAATCGCAGCCGCTGATAGTGAAATAAAGACGAAAACTTTCATCAAATCAAGGTCAATTTCGATAATTTCGCATTGTATGAGAACGTGAGGGGGGATTCGCTGACATTATAGCAACTTTTGAAAGAAATCGGAAACCAGCACTTGATTTATTCATGTGCATTCCAGACAAGCAAAAGCGAAAGCTAAAGTTCGAATTTTTTTTTTTTTCAACAATTCAATGCCAAACTAGAGGCTCGATAGTGGCAGTCGTTCAGAATGAAAATAAATTCGCCACTAGCAAAAAAAAAAACACGCGAGAAAATGGCCTGTACGGTGGCGGCGCTAAATTTAGTTTCTTTGCTAGGAGACGATGTATTCAGCAGTGATGCACTGCTCCTAACGTTTACAAAAACAAATCGATCAAACTTTTGCGCGACTTCTCGCATTCAAGAGTGTCTAATTCCCATGAATTCCAAGGCCAGATCGATTCGTGCGCGAATTAAGTTGCTGATTTTTACACTTTTTGTATGATTTTCCGAGGCAATAAATGTGCGAATAATGTAGTCACTACATAATATTTTATCATCATCGACGAAACCCGACTGCGACTAATTTGTGAACGACGAATAAAAATTTTTCTCCTTACATGTCATATCCCTTCACGATATTGCACTCATTAGAGATTTTAAAAAAAAACTTTTCCACCCACACGAAATATGATTCTATTTACTTACGATGTATCTACGTTTTACGGTCGTCGTTCGGTTGAATTTTCCTAATTATTTGTAACTATTTTCCCAGATTTTCGATCGTCACAACACAGAAATTGAAATTTTAGAACGCAGGTCTCCATTTTAATCCAATCACTGAATCTGACATTTCCAACTTGTTCCCGGTAAAATACCGATGACGACACGAACGGATGACGAATTCTATGATCTGGCTCCGACGTGTGTGACACTGACCTAATTAAGCAGAAGAGTCATTTCTTATTAGAATGGTTGGAATTTCAAGGTCTTCAGAATGAGTAAAGTGTATTTATGATGTAATACGAGATGAATTGAAAATTACGTTTAAGCATTAAGGTATTTGTTAAATGGATCGAACTGAACATCATACCTTTGTATCCGCGCACACTCTTGCCTTCTTGTACTCCTGTAAGAAAACTTCAGACCCGGGTTTACACGGATAGCGTTGTGACTTTTAAATATCACAAACAACACTTCACGCTTCAATTAGACTTTGTTAATGGTTAACTCTATCAACGGTTACACGTTCTGCTTCCTGACCTTCCGACCTCTTCGCTCGAGTTCTTAACCGCAACTCGGCTGCCATGTGGCTGTCCATCTTTCTTTGACATTCCACGACAAAATTGACGTGGGATGTGCAACCGTCACGACCAACATGAGATGATAAGCCACATAGCAGCAAGGTGTGTTGGTAGTGATCACCCAGCGGCGTCGCTGATTCATTACAACTGCTATTATTTACCGCATCATGAAGTGATCAAGGAGACAAGCTCCACTATAAAGCTGCGTGTGGTCTTCAATGCATCGCAGAAATCACTCAGTGGGAAATCATTGAATGACTTACTCCAAGTAGGCCCCACGATACAAACGAACCTTATACAACTGCTAATGAGATGGTGAAGCTATCAACATGCCATACTGCCGACGTCGAAAAAATGGACCATCAAATAAAAGCTCACAAAGCGGATCGTGAATATCAACGAGCCTTGTGAAGATTCAATGCCACGGAGCCTATTGGGAATTATAGACTTAAAACTGTGACATACGGTACACCTTGCTCACTTTTCTTGGCAATTCGTACACTTCAACAGCTGGCCAATGACGAGCAGGATGCATACCCTGACGTCGCTAAAATAATTCTTCAGAACTTCTACGTAGACGATCTCCTCACTGGCTCAGATGAACTCACTCAGCTAGAACGCATACAACTCCAGCTCAAGGAAGTACTAAGCAAGGGTGGCTTCCATCTTCGAAAGCGAGCAATCAGGCTCTTTTAGAACAAATCCCACAAAGTGATCGGGAAAATCAAAAGCCATTGGAAATAGCGCTTTCGGACGAAGTCAAAATTCTCAGATCAATGGCATTCAGCGCAAGACAGTTTTTCGTTCAAAGTGAAACATTCCGAAGAACCAAAATTAACCAAACGACCGATCCACAAGTTATACCTGATCTCGTGATACCTAACCTTATCAAGTCTGAAGAGTCCTTAGGATCTTACATCCAACAAGCGAGCACAATCGACGAACTTACCAGTCAACATCCTGGTCCACCGTTCGACAGCATGGTACCAGTATCTTCCTCTCTGTCATTATCTGTTTAAGTATCGTATCCGGATGCGTCTGCCTGATTCAATGACGTTTTACAACACGATCTATCACAACAAAATCACATCGATCAACCTGGTATGACACTAATTAAGAACCTCGGAAGTTTCTTGGCGGGCGGCAATGTTAAAACTAGAACCTAAGAATCATTTCCTATAACATTAAACACCATAGCATAACCATTTCAGTCAACAACCAGAATTCATTCACCTTTGCATATAATCGCATTCGCAGCATGAACAACATAAACTCATTTCGACCTAATTAATTTGCACAAATCAAGCTAATGACCTTTGTAGAGTAAGCAAAATAATGTAAATACATTGAACACCCATTTGTAGTAGCTCAAGTTAATGAACTTTGTATGGTAAGCAATTTCCATCAAGTAATTGAACTGTGAATTCCAATGAAAATAATGAACTTTAGAAGTAAGCAATTTTGTAAATTTGTACTATTAGCAATAATTTGTAATATAAGGGAAAAAATTACTGAGTAAAGCATCACTTGGTGATCAAACACGAATATTGGCGTTTCACTTATTTACATCCAATTCTCATTCCAGAAAAAAATTGACAGAGCTTGGCTGGGAAGTTTTGATGCATTCACCGTATAATCCAGACCTTGCACCATTAGACTACTATTTGTTTCGGTCTCTGCAAAACTTCCTTAATGAATGGAAATTCACTTCAAAACGGGACTGTGAAAATCACTTGGCCAATTTTTTCGCCAATAAACCACAGAAGTTCTACACAGATGGAATAATGGCTCTACCCAAAAAATGGCAAAAGATTATAAAAAATAATGGGCAATATGTGTTTAAATAAAAAAAATAATCAATCGAAAAATGACAAAAAAGGCTCAATACTTTTTAAGGATTACCAAAATAATAATATTAATTAAATTAAATTTGAGATTGTTTTTTGATTAAATGTTATTCATTAATTATGTTTAAATTTATGAAGCCATTTGGGCCATTAAGTTTTTATTATTTGTATTGTTTTGAATTTGCTTTCTGTTCTTTGAAAATTTATAACGATTAATATTGAATATGTGCTTTTGACTTTGATATTCATAATACTCCATGACTTTTTAAGTCAGCTTCTGTTTTCTTGAAAGGACAGTAGATTCCAACTGTCTGTCATTTCTGTATAATTCTCAAATATAGTCGTGTAATAGGATTATTACCTCGAAACGTGATTCTGAATTGCACATCTTTCATTAAACATGTACAACACAAAATTTTGAATGAACCGACCTCCAAACATTTCCACTCAATCTTGACATTCAATTTCACGTTCCAATCATTTCCCATCCTCAACATAAACGGCAATTAAATCAGTGAAACGCACAATATGCAGAACTCCATCTTTGGGTTGTCAATCTCCATTTTGTCCTTCCCCTGCTTTGTCGAACTTGAAACGGCCTACTCGCCAGAATACCACCACGCTACTTGGCACTTTAAAAACAACAACACGAACACAAAAAATGAAATCGATGTGGGAAGTCCATGTTCAGCAAAACAGATTGTTCTCATCCTTTTGTAATTAAACTCCAATATAGACCGAGCCACATCTGTTTCGGTCATTCATTTCAATTTTATGAACGAGGAAATCCGATGATTCTAAAGAGAACGTTTTTTATCCTTGGCCCAACAAAAACGACAACAACAACCAACAACATTATAGCCATAAATGTACAAGCAAATATAAAGATGTCCTTTAGACTGAAAGAGAGACATCGTTGTCGTCTATTTCAACCGCGAAATGATGTCTGTATAGGTTATGAGCGGCTGTTGCTTCTGTTCAGTTTGTGGTACACTTCTCTTGGATTATCTGTTCTTCTTAAGCACTGGCAGTTAGTAAAGCTGAACGGAATTTTTATGACTTGCCAGTTCTCTCTTTTTCAGATACACTTCGATTTTATTGTTCCTTTCCAAAGTCCGGCCAAGGAATATATTGTGGTTGGAGTTCGACAGATAGTCTGTTGCAGAAAATGTTTTATGATGTGGAATGAACGCGTTCCGACAAAGGAGACTGGAGATGGTCTTACCTCAGGGGAGCAATGGAATCCTCTTCAGCAAACGTATTTTAAAAAGAATGCACTAGAATGTCTATTAATACATTCTGGAACTTGATATGTGTGATATGAAGTTAAGACCGTTCAGAATAAACGACGTTGGAAGCAGGGAGCGGTTGGTCATACCAACATTGGATTTTACCTCCTTTAACTACACCGATCATCTTCTCTTGCATTCCTTGCATTCTTCTCAGTGAAATAATAAAAGTTGAAAAATGAACATTCTTCTAATAAATAATTTAATTCAAATCCCCTGCTCGTTCATTTTTATCCCCTGTCTTCCGTGCAATGGCCTCTTCCGCAAGGACACATAATCTTAAAATACCAACTGCATATCTCAATCTTGCTCTTCTCTCGATACACACTACTATACAAAGTCGTCCTGAGAGAAGCAACGACCGTTTCGAGGAGTGTTTGAAAAGTTTTTTAATATATCTTTTGATGGCATCGGATAATGGCTCTATCTTCTCCATAAAATTTCCTCCTAGTGGCCGTCATGAAGGTGAGGTACGTACGTTTGTGTTTCCCTTTATTCTTTTTAATGGCGGAGAAAAAGTTTCTTAACGGCTTTCAGATATCTATGCTAATCGAATTCAAAAACTTTCTAAATGATGAATTGATGCGTTTTATGGTCTGGCAATGAATGATTATCGTACGAAAGCGTAATTTTTACGGCGCTACGCTGGGATTGTGACGTAAAGTCGTTATAAGTCCGGCAGGTATTTTCAAATGATTGTTGTAGATCGTTAAAAAGGATTTTCGAAAAGAAAAGGATGTTCTTCTTTTATAATGGGTGCCTAATTCTTTGGCAGTTAGAGTAAAAATGGTTTGGAAGGATGTTGAATCGTAATCAAATTTCTTGTCAAAAAGTATTCATGCTGATCAAGGTGTATGGAAGAAATGTAAGGACAGGGTGGCAATTCCAAGGTTAATATTGATTCGAAGACGGGCTTCATGGTCATTACTTTTCTTCTTCTTCGAGTTCAATCAACAGAGCGTTTTACTACAAATAATTTTCACTCCTATTATAGAAATACTAACAAACGTACCTCCAATAATTTAACAAACACGGTGAAGTTTAAATAGCACATAACCAAACTTAAACACAATTTTTTGTGGTTGATAGGTATATGATATTTACGCACTGAGTTTGGAACTCCCTAGTTCACATCTAGACTACCCATGAAATAACTCCCCTGCCACTCGAAAACCTAGCCTGGAACCGTTTGACACATTACTTTTGGGCTATGTCTCGTTTTCTTACGCCTAGAGGCGCCTTCAAAGATTCCTTTATCTAGCTAAAAGAAGGGTGGAGAAAGGATTATTAGAGAAGGAACTCTTACAATTTTGACACTTTCCGATGGTCCAGTACGCCCTTTTCAACATAAAGCACTGCTCGAGCGTAATCTGCCACGCAGTTCCATTTTTCACCTGATATAAGCATCTTTCCGACTATAGTCTCCCGAGAGAGCTACCCAGTTTTACTGCAGAAATCATCGCGTAGCCTGTTACTTACCGATCTTATGCAGGTAAGACTGGAAACATCCATACCCGGTCAAGGGCTGGGCTAGGTAGAAATTAGTCTCACCGTTTATTCGATTGAGCCACAGCCTCAGATCAAAGATTAGGCTCTCCCAGGAGTAGCGTTGTCTCTCCTCCCTAGCAACTACGCCGCTGTCGTCACTGCCTAACAAGTTGCGGAATGAGCATCACACCTGCATTCAACAATTTCGCTGACTCGGAGACTGTTTGGTATGCGCGTGCGATTTGCAGAGCTTTTAGCCTCTGCACCTGTACCAACTGCTTTTGGTTCAACTCCTTATTTAGAGTGTCACCTATAGTTCTGACCGATAGAGTAGGACCGATTATACAGCGCTCACCAGGATTCATCTCCAAGATATTGGCCATTAGTTGAAGTAAGTGCTGCTACATGTACTGCCGGTTTTTCGGCTGTTGCTCCAATTTGTGAGAGAATTTGACTCATTTTTGAGTCTATCAGTACTCCTTGGTGTTTCACTATTGGTTTTAACTCGACCAGTGTTTCTGCGATACTTACAGCTCTTACTCGAGGTATTTTCCAGCGCTAGAATGGTGAGCAGTCATCCACTCCCTCACTTATGGCGTCAGCTTTCCTAGTCTAAATTACTCATACAGGGTTATCCGTTTCGTGGTAGGAAAGTATAACCCTGCCATTTGACATCTGTTAGAATGAAATGTCATCCAAAGCGTGTTTTTTTTAGTTGATGGTTTGCCATTTAAAAATATGGATCGTTTAACAGTCGAAGAACACGTTAAAATTATTAAATTTTATTATAAAAATGGTGATTCCGCTATATCAACAATTAGGGCTTTACGAGCCAATTACGGTCGACATAATCGACCTACACAGCAAACAATTTCGAACACAGTGAAAAAATTTGAAGAGACTGGATTGGTTATTGATATTGCAAGGCCTGTGCATCATCGCAACATTCGTTCTGCTGAAAATATTGCTGTCGTTGCTCAAAGTGTGGAGGAAGACCCGAATTTGTCGATTCCTCGACGTGCTCAACATTTGGGCTTGTCTTACGGCTTATTGTGGTGGATTTCGCATTTCGATTTGCATCTCCATCCGTACAAAATCCAACTCACTCAATAACTAAAGCCTCAAGACGCAGAATGTATGCGAATTGGGTGATTGAACAACAAGCCATTGATAACGATTTTTCGAACAAAATTTTCTTTATTGATGGGGCTCATTTTTCGCCCAGTGGTTACGTAAATAAACAGAATTGCCACATATGGGGCTCTCAAAATCTTCAAGTGATTGCAAAAAGGCCTTTGCTTTCGGAAAATGTGACCGTTTGGTGTGCATTATGGTCTGGTGGTGTGATTGGCCCATATTTCTTGAAACAATCAAGGAAGAGCCATTACAGTCAATTCTGACCGCAATGGACGGATGTTAACCGATTATTTTTGGAGAGAAATTGAAAATTATGATCTGAAGAACATGTGGTTTCAACAAGACGGAGCCACAAGCCACACAACACAGGCATATCGAGCACTTTTGCAAGAGAAATTTCCAGGACGCGTAATTTCGAGATTGAGTGATGTCAATTATCCCGCAAGATCCTGCGCCCTAACACCTTTGGATTTCTTTTTATGGGGCTATGCGAAAGATCGTGTTTACGCAAACAATCCAATAATCGTGAAGTTATGGCCGAGATATTGCCGGAAATATGCCGAAAAGTCATTGAAAATTACCTCAAAAGGATTGAGGCCTGTAAGAAGTCACGTATAATGGCAAGGTGGAAACTTTATATTGAATGAAAAAATTTTGTTTCCATCTGAATATTTTATGTGTTTTTTTAGCTTTACTTTCCCATGCGTAAAATAGATAACCCTATATTTAACACTCACGACTAGCATCGCTATATTATCTGAGTAGCCGACCAAAAGTGATTTGTCCAGCATCTCAAGTCTCAGTAGCCTGTCATATGATATGTTCAACAAATTAGGATCAAGGATGGAGCCCTGAGCAACACATGATGTGACAACCAGACTTTGACTCCTGTCCTTCGAATTGGAGAGCAGACTACGAATCCTCAATCGGTCCTTTGAGAATCGTTATTTTGCCACTCCAAAATGACTTCCCAGCACTTCTAACTGGCTTCCCAGCACTCTAACTGGCAGAATGGCCCTTCTAGCTGAACTGCTGGGTGCACTTCTCCAATTCCGCTACATATACTAACCTAGAGAGATAGATTCCCAGTGGCACAGATTGCGTCAGCGGGTCTTCCCTTGATAAATATTTCGAGTACTTTAGCGATCGGTATACTGAAGATGACTTGAGATTTCTCTTACCTTTGCTGACCAGCACGAGCCTCTCCACCTTCGACCACTCTTAGAATATCCCTTCACGCAAACAAGCATTGAATAAACGGAACAGCAAGTCAGGGTAGAATTGGCAAGCCATCTGCAGCACCCCAGTTGGAATTCCATCTGGTCCAGGAGCCTTTCTTTGCTTCAAAGACAACACTGTTTCTTCCACTTTCAACTTTGTGAAAAGTGGGCATTCCACTGACGTTTTATGGTGGAGAGATTTGCTATAGATTGGATGTATAGGCAAGAGAGCCTGCACAACCATGTCCATCTTTTCAACATTGGCACGCAGAGAAGGTTTGCATGACTAGCTTGTAAATTAAGCGCCTATAGGTCCCAGTTTAAGTCATCTATTGGGTCCTGCTCTTGGTTGACCCTATTTTATAGATAAGTTTGTGGAGGCATTTTTTAGCCAACTAATAAGCTGTAAATCTGGCACCTGTATCTTCTTGGGACCATGTTTGTTGATACTTTCGTTGACGCTTGTGATGCTTTTTTCATTTTTCGGTTATTTTATAGGACCACCATTACACTCGAGGCTTATCATGCTGCCGTTTCGGTGAGACATAGAAGACTTGCAGGCAGATATAATGATTCTCATAGTTAAGTTCACCACATCATCGTTTGCTAATTCCACGCTCCCCGACAAAACTTCTGGTAGTGACTATCGTGACTTTGGCACTTCTGCAAACTTTTCAACTTGCACCTTTTCAGTGTTCCACTGGAGCCTGAGAACTGACCGTATGGGTATCAAACAGTGCCGTCATGGATCCCAAGTGCTATGTCTTCTATAAGACTTCAATTTTTTAGCCTTTGGTACTAAGAATTTCAAAGAAAATAGTTCCTATGTAGCTCAGTCGATTAAAAGTAGGGGCGTGGCCTGTAATCAGTACAATAAGCCCAGTTTCATCTGATTGGGGTATACTGTGTTCAATTGCCTCTACAATTAAATTGCATCGGATGAGCAATGACGCATCCTCCAATGCAAAAAGCTTGGATAAAAAATACGGCAACGATTTATTTGGCGTGAGATATACACTAAAAAGTGCAGTTCCCAACCACTGAGCCCAAACGAAAGCATCTCCTTGCTTCTGACCCTGCACTTGAAAGTGGGCACCGTTTGGAACCCAGATGGCCGCTGTACCAGATTTATCAGGATACTATGTTGGGGAGCATCGGTTGTGGTGTTGCTCGCTGGGTAGTAGTATGTCAGCTTGACTGTCTCTTCCAAGCTGTCCGAGCATATTTAGAGTGAAGTTTCACCGATGCAGAATAATGTGCAGAATAATGTTCATTGCAGAAGATCTATGGCTTTGGTTCGGACTTCCTGAAAAACCCGGCATTTGTCTATACCTGGCACATATTTCAAATCATCTGAACTTGGGCCAGCGTCCTGGCAGAGGAAGCAGTGCGTCTCTTCTGTGCACTCCTTCTTTTTGTGCTTTGTTTTGCCACCGTTACTGTACATGTCACTCCTGTCGATTCCTTCATAGCCCCTTGCTGTATGCCCATATCACCCGAATTACCGGAGAGCGATTGCTCTTCGTCTTGTCCTACCAATAACTCAACTGTTTCTGATATTCCCTTTTCTATCATCTGTTTGGCATATTTTCCTGAGATGTTGATAATGGCCATGCACTACCCTCTATTATTTGGAGTGGCCAGCTTAATTTTTGTTCCGCTCGAACAAGAGAAATCTCGCTTTACGGCATCTTCCTCTTCTTCTTCGTAGCGCTTTAGCCCCTCTCAGACCTTCGCTTCCTGCAAAAAGTGCCTCCAACTGTCTCGGTCAATTAACTACATTTTCTAATTTTCTAATTTTGTTGACCGAGTCAGACCAGCATTTCCCCGGTTTCACCACTGGCCTCTGGCGGTTATAAAAAATTGCTCAGTTCATCTACCTGCTCTAGAATTATCTCGATACCCACCAATAATACTGCTGGCGCATAATCTTATTTGACTTTTTGAGATCTTTGAAAATATTATGTACAGCGTACAAAGCAGTGATATGCCTCTACAGTTTTTGCACTGTAGCCTGTCACATTAGTTTTGGGTGAGGAATACAATTGATTGGCTCTACTCATTCGGCATATGTTCTTGTTGCCAAATGTGCTGGATGATTTTATGGATTGCTTCTTGAGTACTACTGCCCCCGTATTTGATGAGCTTCACTGGAAGCTCATCCATGCCCGGCAGTTAATTATGCTTTTGGGCTTTGATGGTGGAACAAACTTCATGCGGAGTAGGTGAAGCCAATGGAATTTGTTCAGGAACATCTATAGGTTTCCTTATGCTGGAGCTGTGGGGTGGATTGAGAAAGTTCTTGAATCATGATATCCACCCATCCTTAATCCTGTTTTCATCAGTGATGAAGTTGCCGATTTCATCACGGCAGAGCGTGGTTTTGGGCTGATGATATCGTTTCAGGCATGTCACTCCGTTGAATGCTTGCCTTGTGCCATTGTTCGCTAGACTTACATAGATATTTCTCGATTGGTACTCATAGTGTTTTCTTTCCTTGATTCTAATTATCTTATTCGCTACTTTTCTGAGATTTCCATAGTGTTCTCTCTTCGTTCTGGTTTTCCTTCCTATGTGTTGTTTGTAAGCCTGATTCTTTTTACCTAACGCATTCTGGAGCTCATCATCGAACCAATAATTTCTTTTGCACCAGGCTTGATGTCCGATCGTCTGTTCTACCACGGTCTTAATTGCCGTTTTTACTGCCACGCATAGCTGGTTGCTTGTTTTCAGCAAGCTACCTAATAAAATGGGAGCCAGCTGGTTGTCGAAAGTTTCCGGGAAATTTTTGGACAAAGACACCGTTCAGAGATTTTTGATATTAAATTTTTTTTAGCGGGCTGGTCTTCGCCGAATATGCCTTTGACAAACGACATCGATAGGTTAATTTGATCAAGTAATGATCTGAGTTACAATTGGCTCCTCGGTATGTACGGACGTCAAGTATGCTCGAAGCCCAACGTTATCGGGTCAGGACATGATCAATTTGGTCTTGTGTGTTGCCACCCGGTGATACCCAGGTCATTTTATGAATGCTGTGATGTAGGAAGCAAGTCGAACGTATGACTAGATTCTGCTGCATGCAAAGTCAATTAGGCACTGGCCGTTGTCATTTGTTTCATCGTGGAGGCTATATCCTCCAGTCGTTTCCCGATGAGATAGCTCATTGCCAAACTTAGCGTTGAAATCACCCAGAATAATTTTTGTGTCGTTTGTGGGCAATGAGGCGACCAGTCTTTCCAAGCGATTATAGAATGTTTTCTACGTTTCTTTGTCCTTTGCTTCGACCGGCGCGTGAACATTATCAGCCAAACTTTGAAGAATTTCGCTTTTATTCGGATTGCACACAACCGTTCATTGACTGCCTTAAAATTAATGACGTGCGATTTGAGCTCACTACCCATGCTTACTCCGAATTCTCGTTTTTCAGTAGGCTTCCACTTTTGAATATTGTGTGCGATATCAGGTCTTGAATATACTTTCCAGTCCAATTCGTTTCCTGGATTGCCAGCATTATTAATTTGTATTGACTGGCCTGTAATTTTTTTTTTTTTTTTTTGTGGTAGGTAGGTGAAGGCATTTATGCCCGCCGAGTCTGGCAGTGTGGGACTCCCATGGAGAATACCTTTAGACTACCCACTAAACACCTCCCCTGTCAACCTGAGAACCCAGCCTGGAACCGTTTGACACATTGCTTCGGGCCAGGTCTCGTTTTGTTACGCCGTGGGGCGCCTTCAAGCTGTGGAGTCCCTTTCCTAGCGGGAGGGGAGCGGGGAAGAGGAATTGCCAGAAGAGCGATCCCCCAGCCCCAGTGCCTCCGGCTGCTGTGAGTCCCTTTTATATTTTAGGACTGCCCGAGCATAATGTGCCACCTGGTTCCATTTGTCAACCGATTCGAGCATCACCGCAACTATATTATCCGAGGTGAGCTCTCCCGTCTCCCTGTAGAGTTTCCTTCGCAGCCTGGCCCATTTGGTACACGCAAAAAATGTGTGACAGGCATTGTCCTCCTCTCCTGGGCAAAACCGACAATCGGGAGACCGTGACTTGCCGATCTTGTGCAGGTAAGACTGAAAACACCCGTGCCCGCTCAAAAGCTGGGTCAGATAGAAGTCAGTCTCACCATGCCTTCGATTTAGCCACGGTCTCACATCCGGGATGAGGCGCGCAGTCCACCTTCCCTTCGTGCAATTCCTCCAAGACTGCTGCCAATCATTCAGCGAGCGTTGTCTCTCCTCGCGGACAACGATCTCCCTCGCATCCTCGTTTCGGCGCAGGTAAATAGCGCGGCGCTCTCTAGCAAGGAGGGCGACAGGTATCACGCCTGCAATCACTCTCACCGCCGAGTCGGAGACTGTTGGATACGAAGATGCAATTCTCAGTGCTCCTCTTCTCTGTACCTGTGCCAATCGTTTTCGGTATACCTCCTTGCTGAGAGCGTCGCCCCATACCTCTGCTCCATACATTAGCACTGACCCTACAGCACTCATCAAGAGGCGTCTTCTTGATGGGCTGGGTCCCCCTACGTTGGCCATAAGTCGACTCAGGGCCGATATTCCCGAAGCAGCCTTCTCAGCCGTTGCCCTGATTTGCTCAGAGAAACTCATCTTCGAGTCGATCAGTAGCCCCAGGTACTTCACCGCTGGCTTCGATTCGATCTGTATATCTCCAATACTGATCATCCTTACTCTAGGGATTCTCTTTTTTGTCAAGATGACCACTTCGGTTTTCTCCAGTGCTAAACTGAGCCCGCGAGCAGTCATCCAGTCCCTCACTCGGCGCATTAGCATACCTAGCCTAAGTTGCGCTTGTTCAACGGTGCGTCCGGCGACCAGAGCCGCAACATCATCCGCATAGCCGACCAAGCGCGACTCATCTGGCATCTCAAGTCTCAGTAGCCCGTCGTAAGACACGTTCCACAGGTCCGGACCAAGGATAGATCCCTGGGCAACACCCGATGTAATTTCCATCCTTCGTTGGCCCTGTGTCGTGTCGTAGAGCAGGCTTCGGTCCTTTAGGTAGTTCCTCAAAAGCCGCATTAGATATTTTGGAACTTGAAAAGAGATTTCCAGCGTATCCAGAATATCCACCCATCTAGCGGAGTTGAAGGCATTCCAGACGTCGAGTGTCACCAACAGGACGATCCGTCGCTTGGTGCGACTATATGCCTCTACCTTTTGGACCGCTTTCACCACCTCTGCAATCGCATCGATGGTAGAACGTCCTGCTCTAAAGCCGTACTGCCGAGGAGAAAGGTCCCCAGCAACATTAAAGGTCCAGCACCAGGTTAATTGAGTGATCTGACATTCTAGGATCCACTCTGGGGCCCATCTGCAGGTTTCAAAATATTTTAAGGTTTTCCAGGGACGACGCGGAGTTAGCCCATTGCGCAACCCTTAATTTGGCGGCATAGTCATTATTTCCGCTCCGTTATGAGGAGCGAAATATTCGCTTTCACCCTCTTACGTCCCCTCAAAGGAGCTGTAAGTAGGATTGAGTAGCAGAGCTGTAGATGTATTAACAGTTATTAGTATTTCTCGGGATTTAATGTCCCATTATTGGGGAACCAGTAAGGCCAATGGGTGGGTGACCTCGAGAACTTCTACTACCATTTAGTTGGGGGGTGTAGGATGAGGAATCAGGGAAGCTGTGGGTTGGGAAACAAGGGTTTCCTCCTCCTTTCTCAAACGGGATTTGGACCGTCTACGCTGGAGTTGTACGGTTTTTATGGTAGTTTATATTTCTTAAAGCCTTACTGCTCCCTTAATATCTCGCAGAACATCAATGTTTGCTCTACCTTTGGTAACTTTGACCCTGATTGCCTGTGAAATAGCTTTCCGGTGCTTCACATTGTTATTGTACTGAGCCACATCCAAGGATTGTAGGTTTTTCCAATGTTTAGGCTGACTTTTTTCTATTCTTTGGGTTGCAATTTCAGCTGCTTTTTCAGTTGCCTTAAAGAGCGCTATCTGGAAGCCCTCCTCCAATGGAACTTGAACCTTTGTTGGCATCTCTTCGCCCTATCTCCAATTTTTCCGATCCCCTTTCGTTGGGCTACAAGCCAACCTTTTGCTGTTATCATGCATTGGGAAGACTACCACGCTTGGTCTTTTGCTCATCCTCTTCCTGAAGCCATCTGCATCTTTGACGGCCTATTTGAACGAGGAAATCATTTAGCTTCAAAGCTCAATTTGGGATCACCTTACAAAGGTGTGGTTGTATATCGCAGGTGGAAACGATGGATTTCACTATTGTCTCCACTTTACGGTAAAGTCCCAGCTGTCCAAGATAATTGAATCGCTCGGTCTTTTGTCGGCAGAGCATATTTCGATATTTAAGAACCTGGTTTCAGTAGCTATCGCAGCAGCAATTTCTGATTTCTCGGTATTCCTTACATTCCGCTTGCATATCTTGTGCTTCCTGCAGAATGCCCCGCGCTTCTTTTTCAATATACTCTGGCGTTCCAATCATTTTTTTTTGCTATACCCAAATGTCACAAGCATTTCTGTTTGGACAACGCTGTCCGTTGTTCTCCGTTTTGCGCCCGTCTTTACCGTCGTTGCATTCGTTGTCGTTTTTATCGTCTTTGGTACTCTACTTGATGTGCTGTTAAGTCATGGCTTTAAGCGTTGGTTCCCTCGTCATTGTTGGTATTTTTATTGATTTTTTCTGGTTTTTGTTCCTTATTGATTTTTTCTGGTTTTTGTTCCTTATTTTTTATAGTTTTTAGTTTAGAAGGGTCCAGTTTGATTAAGTCCCCCTTCGAAGGCGTTATATCCATTTGTGTTTGTAGTCGCCTTTTTGGTGCCATGGTTATCCTTGCAGAGCAGAGAGGCCATGCAGAAGTTGACACAAGTACTGGTCGGGGCAGGTGCTTAGAGCCAGATCAGCACTAATAGGGAGTTGGTCTCAACCAAGCCTACATCAACAGCCCAATGGTGTGAACTTTGAACGTACTACGAGTCCTGCCAAGGTTTAACCGGGACGGAGATGGTATAATACTTGGATTAGAACTATTTACGCACTAGTGTCATCTTAGCACTACCATGCAAAGCATATACTATAAGTCCAAAACATCATGTCCGCCAGCCCAAAGCATCAATTGTAGTTTGTTGTCCAAAGCGTAGTCCAGATTCAGTTAGGGTCGTTTACTTGCTATCCCAGGAGAAACCTGGGAGATCATTACAAGATAATGGAAAATATTTTAGTTACTTCATTGAATTTCTAATTATTCCAAAATTTCTGGGAATTGACCAAAACATTTTCATTAAGTTAAGACAACCAAATATTTGCTAAGCATAATAGCTTCTATCAGCTATCGAATAATGATTCTTCAAATTTATAAATTTTCATATACTATGTGTATGTGTCTATATTATACTATGACGAAATTTATAATGCATTCGAAAAATGCAAGATATTAGACATCTAAGTAAAAACAGTAAATTAAAGTTTAAATATTAAATTTAAATTGCTGTGTTAAATTTCACACTTTATCATTACTGGAAACCACAGTAGCATATTTTTTTAAAACATCCTTTTCAAACCTCACATTCATCCGATTGCATTCAATCCTTGACCGTAAATGCTTCATGGGATTGTTAATATACTATCGATTAACTGAGCAACATATTGTGTGGTTTGGGTAGTGTTGTGCCACATACGGGAATAATTGAAAATAATGATCAAAGTTGGTAGTCAGTAGTGAAACAAATTACAAATTGATTTTGTGGGACTTTCATGTATATGGATAGGTTCGTCTAGTTAATTTATATTTGTTTTACCACTTATATACAACTTCTATCTTTGATTTGAGGTAGATATATAATTACTGGTTAGCATTTCTTTGTGAGCTTAAAGTTTTTGGAGAGCGGTTATAATGGAAAAGTAATGAAAGTTGCAACTCAACAAACACATTTGCAGTAAAAGACTTTTGGGAAAAGATTAATTTTTCTTTAAATGCTATCCCACTCGTGTTGCTCTGGCTTCTTACAAACTGCCTCACGGCACCCGTTAAAAGTTTTTCGCATATATCAACAGTTCTTGCTCCGTCCAATTCAATATTGAATTCAGTTCTTCTATCTCATCAATCAACTTTTTCTCAGTGATATCACCATGTCTGCTATACTTTTCGGTAAAGTCTTCCACATCTCGAAATGTTAGCTTCTGCTTTCCACGTTCTCTTACACGACTGTTTTTATACAATCTCCTTTATGTGGAGCATTCCCTTAATGTGTCAGTTTGCTCACTTTCGTCGCTCAAAAAATCATCGCCACTAAACTGATCAATATCGTGATCAGTAGTACAGTCACCTTTGAACGTATTTTCCGCACGTATTGCCGTCATTAGACGATGCTTTACAGTCGCTTTACTACCACATATTTCCAAATTTCGCTTCTAGAGCTCATCGATAATTTATTTTATCGATACATTCCAATTCAAGTTTAGCTTCCACTATATCTTCGTTTGCCTGTAACAGCTTGTCTTTCACCTCCAACATAATTCTTAAACACACTGTAAACTGCTGGCTGTATTTTCTGACCCGCCCTACGCGTAAATACACCACCAATCTACTGGTACTCTCTTTCATAGTGATTTTTCTTCATTGCCAACAGCAGCTGAACGAATTCCACTACTGTTTCATAGCGTAGTTCTCCGCACAAAATCTCAAATCAAACAAGTTGGGTAGACAGACCTATGCTCATGTCAGAAGGGTTTTGTACTCAACATACAAAATGCTGTAACCAGCAACGAATAAAATTAAGAAACACGTCATGTTCGAGGATCATACTATTATTAACGAAGTTGAAAGAATTTTGACTTCTGAGGTATTTGTTAAAGTTATACCCATAAATATCTCGCTTGATAATTTTTTCAGATTTTTTTAGATCACTGGTGTCCATTCGCAAGGGAGGAAACACATTTTTCATGTATTTCCCCCCCACGGTGCCCCCACTGAAGCAAAAACTGTCAGTTTAAGAACTGTTTTGAAAAGCTCTCATAGAGAACTTTCATTTGATTCTCATATCGGCTACCTTTCATGAAATTTTTTTCAGGGGCCACTCCTCTGTACTGTAAGCATCGATTCATGGCCTATTTTTTCGAATCCAAGAATGGCTCCAAAGCCCTTGTGCTAGGAGCTCTCTCCTGCCTCTTCGACTTGTTTCAATTGTAAGTACTCATCCTCATGATTCCTATCATTCCTGAAATTTTCATGCAAATCCTAGCAAAGCTGTAGTGTCTAAGTCGGTAAAAAGCACATATGGCTCCATAGCCATATGTTTCCATAGTAATACAGGGCACATTGTTCCATAGTAATACAGGAAAATTCAAATCGCTATAACTTCGTTAAATACTATTCGATTTGTATGAAACTCTCAGAAAAGATCACTCTTATAAATAGTCATCTGTTTGCTAAATTTTATTGAATTTAAGGGTATCGTTTAGATTTTATTCAAGAAAACATAAAATCGATAAATCATACTATTACTAACAAAGTTGAGTGAATTTTGACTTCTCATGTATTTGTTGTAATTGTACTCATTACGGCCTACATTCTTGATTTTTTTCAGATTTTTCGGATGGAAGGTGTCCAATCGCGAGGGGGGGTACGCGAAAAGTTCGTACATTTTCCCTTCCCCTGCCCCCCTCGGTACTCATAAGGCAATTTTAAGACCTGTTTTCAAAAGATCTCATTGAGGCCTTCCCAATGACATCCTACTCGACTACCAATGGTGAACATTTTTTTTTGAGGGGTCAACTCCCTATATGGGGAGACCCCCCTTAAACCCCTTTGAACAATTTTTCCACCCCAAAACTTTCAAAAAGTCACCACTTGTGACCTTTCTGCAAAGTTTCATGGCCGTAGCCTCTATAGTTTCGGAGAAAAAGTGCTGTGACATACAGACGGACGGACGGACAGACGGACATAGGTCGTGATTGCAATAGATTTTTGTATTTTAGTACAAAACCCTAAAAATAGACACCACGAATTGATTCTTTTAGTCATGACTCAATAATAGACGACATTTCAAACACGATTATTTATCGCGATCAATTCATTTCTTCGATTTTGGTTGAGCCCCCATTATGTGAGTCTCCCTTAGGTGGATGCAGATAAAAACGATCTTGCTAGTTTGACAGCTCAGTAAAGCCTGACTTTATTCATAGAATTTGTCGGTTTTTACAGTAGGTTACAAAAGAAATAGAATTTCACGTATAGTTTTCTTTTCATTCTGATATATACGATGTGTGATAATTAAGTAATCAGACTGATTTTATTACCGCACTTGTGGTAAGCCTGCGACCTTGAAATTCTCTCCCCCTCCCCGACATCTTTCCCGTCTCCATTGATATATTTCAATCGCTCTAGCTTGTTCAGTTTGCTCGTGTTGAGTAGACGTGTGTTGGTGGTGCTCGTCACGAAAATGGAAAAACGAAATCAAGAGCAACGCGTCGCGATAAAATTTTGCGCCTGATTGGGCAAAACAGCTTCGGAGACGTACGCCAAAGTTGTGAAAGTCCTGGGTGACAGTGCTCTTAGTCGTACCCAGGTGGTTCGATGGCATAAAGAGTTTAAGGAGGGGCGTGGAAGATGAGGCACGGGGCGGCGACCAATCGAAATGCGAACTGATACGAATGCGCAGCGTGCGCGTGCCCTAATCTGTGAAGTTCGGCGTTTAACAGCTCGAATGTTGGTCTCGGAACTGGGTATGAACCGTAAAACTGTCAGACAAATTTGAACCGACGATTTTGGGATGAAAAAGTTGTGCGTGAAGATGGTTCCAAAGAACCTTTCTGAGGAGCAAAAGCACCATCGAATGACCGTTACAGAAGACTGTTTGGAACAAGTGGAAAACGATCCCATGCTGCTTGATCGAGTGATTATAGTTTTTTTTGTTCCCTAGAACAAAATCAGTGGTCAAAGGAAGCCATTTTGAGTCGATTACGGATATCCAGGCGGCCGTGATGAGATTACTGGCAGACATCCCAGTCGAAGCGTTCCGGAAACGTTACGACGCATGGAAAACGCGCGCCCAAGGGGGCTACTTTGAAGGGGTTGACAGAGTTGTAGGATAATTTTTAAATATACGGTTTTCATGGAATCATATATATATATATATATATATATATATATATATATATATATATATATATATATATATATATATATACGGTAATAAAAAATATATATATATATATATATATACGGTAATTTCATGGTAACTCGCGTTACATGCAGAAAACTTAATGTAACATAGTGGAGCCTTTAACTTTTTGTTATTTAGAGTAATTGATATAGTTTGCTTCTAATGAGCACAGCGCATTGGGGCAAGTGTAGGTGAGGCTAAAAATTTAATAATATTACCATATGTAACTTATTCAATTACGAATCATGTTAGTAACTCGCGTTACTATTTTTGGACATCGTTTTTATATTGTCAATTTCTTTTGAAAATTTCTGTGAAAATATCAGCAGATAATTTCACATTAGGTATAAATAATAACGCAAAAGTGTCGATAAGATTTCCTTTAACAGATATAGCAATAGTAAATTATATTTTATTAAATAATCCACAATTTGTGTGGTAGCTCGCGTAACAATGGTTAGGTAACTCGCATTACTATCAATCTGCGTATTGAAATAAGCGGTCTCTTCTGGCTTGAATCCCAAAAATGAAAGATACATGACAATTTAATAACTGATGTTAGCAAGCTGACACTACTGGCTTAAAATTGACTTTTCTTTAAACACAGATAAAGGTATATTATCTTTAGTTTTGAAATTTCCACTATCAGATCCATATACTTCTTCATAATAAGAACGTATTTCTGAGATACCCATGTTTAGTTCTTTTGATATTTGAGGCATTTGCAGCGTATCATTTTTTCAATAAATTAAATGACTTTTGGAGATTCCAACAACTGTAAGTGCTTGAGAAAATACTGAATCCAGATTCATTTCTTTTGCGGTTTCATCAATTTTATTTGGTGAAACGCTCATCGCTCTTATAGCAGAAACTTTGGCCGCATTGATAAATTGCTCAGGATTGAAGACGACCACTTCCCTCTTCAGAATGTTACTTCATACAACTCTTTTTAAAGCACCACCTATACCATCAACAGGCCCTTTTCCATGGGGTTTTGCAAAATATTTCCAAACTAAATGCAAACCATTCCTTTTGTCCAAAATTTTAATGCCATACATTTGTTTTTAAACTGTGAGCCTGGTCCATCTGACCATACAAGTATGTGTATTTTTAATATAGGGTTTTCCAATAAGAGGTGTTATTTTGAATAGCGCGCCATTTCGGTGGATGTCACTTTTGGAGCTTTCATTTTTAGACATTTCACAAGTAAAAACTACGCCATTAATATCAAAAAAGGAACGGTACACGGAATCCAGAATTCCATCAAAAATCATTTTGAGTGATGAGGCTTCGTCAATAAGCTAAATTGTCGCATCTAGGGCTCGGAAAACCCAAGAGTTATTGTTGAAAAGCCTCTCTATTCCTAACGTGTGACTGTTTGGTGCAGTTTATGGTCCGGCGGAGTCATTGGATCTTACTTTTTCGAAAATGAGGCTGGAGCAACAGTTACGGTGAATGGATTGCGCTATCGATAGATGATTAATGATTTTTTATGGCCGGAATTGGATTCCATTGATCTGGACAACGTTCATTTTCAACAAGATGGCGCTACGTGCCACAAAAGTAACGAAACCATTGACCTTTTACGGGAAAAGTTTCTGGACCGTGTTATCTCTCGAAGAGGTAATCACGATTGGTGATTTAACACCTTGCGACTTCTTCCTTTGAGACCACGTGAAAGAGAAGGTCTACGCCAATAGCCCAGCGTTGGTTCAAGACCTCAAAGGCGGAATTTGTGAAGCTATCGAGGACATAGGGCAGCCACTTTGCGATTTGGTTATGGAAAATTTCATGAAAAGGATATGGTCCTGTAAGCATGGTCGTGGTAGTCAGTTGCCTAATGTTATTTTTCACTCCTAACGGCATACCGTTTTCTTTATAATGAAATAAAAATCCGATTATTTATATTGAAAGATGGCATTTTTCTTTTAATATCAAAATAACGTCTCTTATTGGAAAGCCCTGTACTTTCTGGCAGCTCCTTCAAGATTCTATGAACAAATATAAGGGAAGTTCTCTTATTGTGATGACGATCATCAGACACAATGACAATGGGATGTTGTTTTCCTAAAAACTATAAAGAAACACTTGAGGCTGTACGCAACTAAAGCTCTGAACTTCATTTAGAGCAATGCAAGTGAAATTCTCTGAAAAGTCCACCTGCATCAATGCCATGGCTGGGTCAAATCTAGGAGGCGATACTGCATATCTATCCTTTTGGTAGTAGTCTGCTTGACTCCATTTTATAAAGGAATGTTCAAAAAAATGGGCTCATATTGTAGATGTGTTCACACAATTTCTCAACTGTATCGGTTTCCTGGATCTTGCTTAGTTTGCCAGTCTTTCTAAACAAACCAGACAACTTCCATACTAAACTTTTCACTAGCCCACTCAATTAATTTCTCTTTTAATACTTGTTTGCAGATATTACAAGCATTTAATTAGCACACTTTGCTTGGATTGTCACAAATGACGGCCCTGATAAAGTTGTGATTGTACCTAGGGCTTTCGCAAACACTGGGCAGTGCGTTCAATGCTAGAATATAGTTCTCGTGATACTTGCACAAGCATACGTTATGTGGAAGCTTATTGGATAAATAGACATGCTTAGGTCATGCTTCTGCAAATTTTCTCTTTTGGCAATTTCTCCATATTCTTTTATATTATAAATAAGGCATGGGTTTCCGAGAGAGCGGTATATAAATGTTGGATTTGTACCTTTTCTTTGGCTCCGTGTTCATTACGAATACTAATGAAATCTGTAAGGCTTGGAGCTTGTCGTTAATAGAATTCTTTGATTTTTATTATGATTTCCTCAGGCAGATTCATGTTGTCTTTGATCTGGTGGAGAGGTGGAGTGTCCTACATTATAATCTTTCAATAGTTTATTGAGTACTTGCTGCTTCTTTATTGGACACTTGGGTAGAGCTTTACGAGCACGTGCCGCCACTTTTCTCAACGCTTAAGATGCTTAATGATGATGACGATGAAAAATTAGGGTCTACTAGGGTAACTTTAAGACGTTTTTTAATTCTCAATCTTGCTACTCTTTCTTTTGTTTCCTCTCTTTTTTTACGTAGTATCGTTTTATTTTTTGATTCTGGTTTCTTCTTCTTTGCTCTACTCTTTCGGCAAGCTTCTTGTTGTTTCTTCTTGTAGTCGTCGTATTTTCCCTCACTTTTAACTTCCCCCTTCTCCTTTTCATTCTCTCAGCAGTAGATAGCGGCATTTTGGCCTAAACTTATAAAAAAATGCGCTTAGACAGAAGAGGCTAAAGAAGATTAATTAAAAAATATGAGTCAGTCTGGTTACATAAAAGTAACACGAGTTACCGGTAACTCGCGTTACTCAAAATATCTGATTATCTAGACATATAAAATTCAGCGGTTTTTACCGTTATTCATTGCAAACTAAAGTACCAATAGAGAAAACAAGTGTTCTTTTGATTAAAACAACAAACACCGACATTAGTAATAATATATACTTATTGGTAACTCGCGTTACTGAAATCAGGAGCCTTTATTTCTTGATTTTTAAGAACTTAACTTTCTCAGAATTGCTATTATAATGAATTATTGATGGCACAACATAATATTTGAAATTCACTTACCTGTTTATAACAAGAAACATTATTAATTATTAATTAGTGAACGCGTTTTATCATAAACTTTAACACTTGTCACAGAGCAACTAGAATCGCATTTGTACACTTATGGAGGAAGGAAGGCACTTTGTATATAAATTTTAATATGCTCGCAAATATGAATTGAATTTTTCTTTTTCTGTAAGCACTCGTTCTTTTTCAGAAGGAAATGATGGCGAAGGTGAGTATGCCGCTGAGGAGGTAGGGTTTAAATAATCTGCGGCTGGTCAGTTCCATATTGTGATGATAGTTTGACTTTACGTTTTTAATTAGAGTAGATTGATTCAGTTTTGGATTCGAGTAGTTTATGTCTGGTAGTTTTTTTGGTTCAGGATTTTCCTGTTGATTTTTTTCTTTGAATCGCCGCATGATCTAAAAGAACCGGAAAATTGAAGTGAAGTAGAGTAAAGTCGAATTTTTGGAAGTTGATTGACTAGTTTTAGATCGGGCATTTGAATCAGTGGCTGTATTTTGGACTTAGTCTACTCACAGAAGACCTGTGACCAAAATTCCTCGCCGAACTACATATAATAGCTAGCCTGCCAGCAGTCACCTCGGAGTAGACTAAAGGTGTCCGGACTTCTTGGGTATAGTCCGTTTTGCCCAAGAAATTCCTTTTATTTCTGTTTTATTTTCCATGAAATGAATTGAGAATCTTTGAGATTTTAATACACAGAAAACCTTATAATTGCATTTCTTAGTTTATGCTCGTAAAATTACTTTTTTTCAGTTTCTCGTACCGTCCGATTACTTTAATGACTAATTACTTGATTGTATGCATAAATAATTAACTTGCCTCTGTAATTTTTGCGGTATCTAATTATAAACTCAAATGTTATCATGTCGCGATTCATCCAAATTCAGTTGCTTTAAAGTTCACCTAAGCTTTAACAAGAAATTCATATTCTATCATATCCTTAATTTACTTCAGACTAACCTAACTCACCTGTACAAACCTCCACTCAGGAGTGATTTATTACTGTTTCCTGAACTTCGCAGAACGAAAATAAGAATAAATGAAATTTATGTGCGTCGTATCCCCGGAAAAGTTTTAATTATGTCTATTCTAAGGTACTGCCACAGAAACGATTTTCGTGAAAGATAAAATCCGCCAGACTTTCTAAGCAAAGAGGAGCCACACATGTCTGTATTCATTTATGTTGTCTACCTCCTGCGTATATACATACATAATTCCATAATATACAGGCGTTTAGCATATATCACATTTGTACGTTATGTGAATACTTTTTCATAGACGAAATCTGCTTTTGACAAATTAGTATTAAGTTAGATCTCATTTAATTATTTAAAGGCGCGAAATCTACATAATACTCGTATGCATGTATTTGTATATTACGTTATCATGTCCTTAAATGAATGGTGTGGGAAGTAGGCGAAAGAGAAGATTGGAGCAGAACGTTCTGTTGATAAGTTTTTCTTTTATTTTTCGAAATTAAATTTCGTAAGTATTCAGGAATTTGATATATTGTTCTAAGGAGTCAGTGCCAGGACTAAAAGTTTGTATGAATATATTTTACGTTCTTCATGTATTCAAACTTCGAGCAACGTTCAGTATACGAGAGATTATGAGAAAATAAGGAGGAATTCGTTTAAGTCGACGAAGGACAACAATATTATAGTAAGGGTAAAATAAATTTAAATTATTTTAATTTTGCATGAGATTTATGTACAGGTTGGCAGAATTAACGATGAATAGCAGATTTTAGCTTGAAGGCATTTCAGCTTTGTGAATTCTTATTGTATTGGGACCATAACTTGAAAATGAGGGGTTTTCTGCGAAAATATGACTTTGTCTAAATTACACATCAATGAATAACTTATTCAGAATATTGTTTATCAAGATCTATAATTTTTTCCAATCTCCCTGGTAATTCATGTATACCTTAGCAAAAAACTTTGCTCTTTCTTTCCATGAGTAAATGTCAAAACTAATAGGAACCTTTCAAACGGCTCTCAATTCATTGTTTCCGATTTGAGATTGCTCACCAATTCTGAGAAGGCTCAAAATGCGTAAATTATCTCAGAACTAAAGTGAAATTACCATAACAGCGTTTAGTTAACAAAAACAACAAAATCGGAGCAGAGACTAACTTTGAGTGGCTGCTGGAACAGGTGGAATAGATGCGACTTGGAACCGTGACTGCACTTAAAAAAAACTGACGGAATGAACGCGATGGCGACTGGTTAATGTTAATTTCATTCAATTTTCACAATGTTTTCCAGTTTTTTTATCCTCATCGATTACTTGTTGTCACAGAGAGCCGCAAAGTATGCTGTATTTGATATAAACTATGCAAGCTACTCTTTATTGTCACAATAATGATATGTAGTTTACATAGAGACATGGCAAGAACACATGCGTCTCGGCACTCACTACTCAACCGACTGAACGAGGCAGTTCTTCACTTTTGTCTAGATCGAACACGCTCATACTCTACACAGTGATATAGTGTAGGTCGGATATGCTCGCACGCTGTACTATGCACCCTTACGCTAAAAGCCTTTTTCTCGGTATTAACGTGTTCTTACGATTTAAAGACTGACTTTGTTCAAGAATGCATGCATTTTCTTTTCTTTCTTTGGAAAGAGTTTTGGTGAAACCAGATTTTGGATCATTGTAAAGTATGTCTTTGTTCCTTTTCAAGTTTGGATATAGCAGTTCACATGTTTTAATGTATACCAGCGACAAATCGTTTGGATGAGAGAAGTTTTTCTTGCTTAAGACGGGTGAAAAATTGTCTAAAGTTAACTTTGAGCTAAGAAAAGCTAAACTTCTTAGCTCTTTTATGCAGAATTTATGCAAAAACTATTTTTTGTGCAATCTTAACTAAATCATTGGGTTTTAAAAATATTCTAAGAGTTGACACTTCGATCCCGTAGTTCACACTTATATTAATTATGTGAAAAAGGTGGTGTAATTAGAATGATAGCGCACAATCAGTAAAGTAAGTGTAATTAATATGATTGTGAACTAGAGTATTGAATTGTAGAGGTCAGTAGAAGCGGCAAAATTTGAATCGTTTTAGGCACCAGATGACTTCCCAACGAACTTAACAAAAAGTACTTCATCTAGACTTTGCTGCAAAGTTTTCTATGTAGAATTAATCTCACCCTACTTTCAATAGTATAGAATATTCCACTGTCAATTTAATAAATTTGAAAGCTTCAAAACCAGAAACAAAAGAACTTTTTTGATGTCACCAACTCCATTCAGTTTTGCACCACAGTTAAAAAGTTTAACAAACTTATTTTCCATAATTAAGAAGAGTCCCATGTCGATTCCAAAGTGAAAGCAACTTTCCCAACCGTTCATTATTTCACTGAAACTTTCCAACAACTAAATCCTTCAATGAACGTTTATTTAAAGTTAAAAGAAAATCAAAAAATTCCAAGTTTTCATCACAATGGAAAATTTGCTCGATTTAACTCATCTTGAAAATGCAACGAGCAATTTGTTCATTTTCTCTCTCCTCAAGTTAAAGTTGGTGTGATTTTTTCCGCTTGGCTCCTTTTACCATGGAATAAAATTTACCATCCACCATTAACTAAATAATTCCATTTGAGCGTTGGCGCTCAACTCGTGCAACGAGTGTTCGGCTGTGAGTGTGTTGCCAGATCGAATTATCAAGAAAGACTTACCGGAACAAGAAATCTTCGTACTTCGGCTAAGGCGTATGCTATTCGTGCATGTGCTTCCGCTGGTGCAGCAAAAGTGGAAATCTCCACATGAAGATCCTCTGATAAATGAGCGTATCGTGGTTCACCGCTCGCCCGTAATTCTTCCTCCTTCTTGCGATCCTTCATCGAACCACGCCCCAACACCGCCATCTTACACATGGTGTCCTCTTGTAAACGTTTCATTGAATTTCCTTTAGGTCCTAGCAATTTGCCGACAAAATTGAACTGTAAGTAGAAAAGTGGAGAGATAAAAAGTAAAAGTTGAAAGAACAATGTATAGAGCGATAATACTGTATAAGGATGTATAATAAATGGTGTTCGTGTTTGCCATGGAGAGAGAATGGAGAGCGAAGATGGCAGATGCTATTGAATTTGAAGTTAGTGATGGTAATAATGTTATTTGAGATTATTTGGAATTAGTAGGAGGTAGGGTGGCGTGTACGATGGCATGTGAAAATTACAGTGCTTAATAAGTTTGCTCTGTTTATCAGTTGAAAGCCGAAACTTTTATTTCTATTGTAAATTAAAACTATAGGATAATCCATTTTACGCTTGGGAAAGTAAAGCTAAAGAAAATACATAAAATATTCAGATGGAAACGACATTTTTTTTCAAGATAAAGATTGAATCTTTCCATTACATGTGAAATACAGCATCATTCAAATATCCTCCACGGGACATCTTACAGGCCTCAATCCTTTTGAGGTCATTTTCAGTGACTTTTCGGCACATTTCCGGCAATATCTCGGCCATAACTTCACGAATATTGGTTTTCAATTGCTCAAGATTTTGAGGATTGTTTGCGTAAACACGATCTTTCGCATAGCCCCATAAAAAGAAATCCAAAGGTGTTAGGTCGCAGCATCTTGCGGGCCAATTGACATCACTCAATTTCGAAATCACGCGTCCTGAAAATTTCTCTTGCAAAAGTGCTCGATTAGCCTGTGTTGTGTGGCTTGTGGCTCCGTCCTGTGGGAACCACATATTTTCCAGATCATAATCTTCAATTTCTCTCCAAAAAACATCGGTTAACATCCGTCCATAGCGGTCAGATTTAACGGTAATGGCCCTTTCTTGATGGTATCCAAAAAAATACGGGTCAATAACACCACTAGACCAAAATGCACACCAAACGTTCACTTTTTCTGCGATCACCTGAGGATTTTGAGAGCCCCATATGCGGCATAACCACTGAGCGAAAAATGAGCCTCATCACTGAAGAAAATTTTGTTCGAAAAATCGTTATCAATGGCTTGTTGTTCAATCACCCAATTCGCATACATTCTGCGTTGTGTAGGATCTTGAGGCTTAAGTTCTTGAGTGAGTTGGATTTTGTACGGATGGAGATGCAAATCCAAATGCGTTCGGTATGAAAAATGTTGGTAAAAAACCGCCGCAATGAGCCGTAAGACAAGCCCAAATGTTGAACACGTCAAGGAATCGACAAATTCGGGTCTTCCTCCACACTTTGAGCAACGACAGCGATATTTTCAGCAGAACGAATGTTGCGATGATGCACAGGCCTTGCAGTATCGATAACCGATCCAGTCCCTTCAAATTTTCTCACTGTGATCGAAATTGTTTGCTGTGTAGGTCGATTATGTCGACCATAATCGGCTCGTAAAGTCCTAAATGTTGATACAGCAGAATCACCATTTTTAAAATAAAATTTAATAATTTTAACGCGTTCGTCGACTGTTAAACGATCCATATTTCTAAATGGCAAACCTTCAACTAAAAAAACACGCTTTGGATGTCAAATGGCAGGGTTATACTTTCCTACCACAAAATGAATAACCCTGTATGATCAGAAATGCTTGGTGATTTTAATTGAATTGTAGCACCACAGCCCTTTTCGGGCTTTCTCTTAGAGAAAGTCATAGTATCTCATTATCATGATCCAATGTATCGGCACTCTACAAGGTGATATGGTCAGTATCACGCTTTGGCTGTTGATGGATGATTTTAATAGTGGGAAGTTAATAGCCTGTTGAACAGAGAAGCAAATATAATCGTCATTTGTGTGAGAACTTCAGCGAATTTATGAGGATCCCTCTGCAAGGGAGAGTTTTAGAATGAAAGTGTCAAAAAATAACTTCTTGTTTTAACATGTCTAGGAATGATATTGAATTGATAAGATTTGTATTTTAATACTAATATAGAATTAATCTGGCTTGAAATATCTGTACGTTTTATGCGGTTCTTTGAGCTGTAATGTTCACCAAGTCTTTTTGGCATTCCATGTTTGTAAATCTCTCACTATTGTCACAGTCTAAGTTAGATAAAGCCAACAACTAATAATCAGTGTTTGCAGTAGTCAGTCTGCATTGGCCAATGCTCCAAAGAGCTTTCAGCCTGAACTAGCACAAGTTTCGGAAGTGCAGAAATTTCATATAATTTAAAAGATAAACTTGGCATAATTTCCCGCCTATTTTACATCTATACAGTTCTAGCATGTACTCGTGACGTTTGGTTTCGCTAACTTCAAGTAGTTAAGAAGGGTAATAGATGTCTGATTTTTTTGTGTATGTGAGCAATTATGAGCGAACCAGTCTTCAGCATTGATCGATGAGCATGGCATTATCAGTGTAGGTGGGAGGTTGAAAAATGCATTTCTAGATGGCAACGGAAGTCATCCCTCCTCGGTACACGCAATTCACGACATTGCTCATCGATCATTCTCACAAATGAACCCTTCGCGGAGGTACTCAGCTCACTCTGGCTGACCTCAGACAACAGTATTGGATTCTTGGAGGAAGGGGCTCTTATAAAATCATGTGTGTTGCGTTGCGTTGTGTAGGTTTGGCAGAAAAGGATCCGTGCACAACAATCGATGGGTCAACGACCTCCTTGTTGAGGTACATCCTCATAACTATTCGCACACACTAGAGTGGACTATACCGGATCAATGAACGTCAAAAGCTGGAAGGGAGAGGGCCAAAAACACATAAGAGCTTGATTTGCAGGTTTGTATATTTCTTCACTTCATCAGTCCCTCTTTAAGTAGTAAGATTATTCATCAGGCAGATTCATTGCGTATTTCAAAGATCTTCATTATGACAAGATACACCAATTTTTTTTATTCAGATTGTGGTAGATTATTCATTGGAGCCCACAAGGAACTCAGATGACTAATCATAGCCGGAAAACGAATTTTGTCAAAAAACATATTCCAGTGAATCTTCAATCTTTCGGCGATACATTAAATGGTAGACAAATGTCAAACAGTGGTCAAGCTCATAAAATTGCGTCTCACTCAAACTATCGGGGACACAATGCTGACCTTCGAGGAAATTACTACCTTGCGTGCTCGAATAAAGGCCGTACCGAATTTAAGGTCTTTTAAGGTAATAGTGACAACTTTGAGGGCTTCACAATATTGACACTAGGTTATTTCTTCATTGGCAACGCTCTCATGATGCTTTTAGAACCAACAGTTAACCACGTTGCAGCTTCTAGGTTTCATTGATTGTCTTTAGTTCAAGCTGCAACAATTCGAATCTCAGTGGCTAGACGTTATCTCTAACGACTATAATCAATTTCAAAGGGGTATCATCTCAGCAATGAGCCCAAGGATGGTTCAATTGTTTTGCTAATGGACGGTTGGCTACCCCCATCAAACTGGACACTTGCAGAAGTGTTAGATCTTCACCCAGGCCCAGACGGGCTCACCAAGTGGTTATCATTCAGACAGCAAGCACCAAATTGAGACGACCGATCACCAACATAGGACCACTTCCAGTAACCGAAGAGGAATCATCATCTCATCATCACAACAGTAGTACTGGCAGGCGGACTGATGATACATCCTCCATGCTTTAAATTTATTCAGTCAAGAATTAATGAACGTCTGTGAAAGGAAAAATATGGCGTTAAACAATTTAAAGTATTTGAATAACTTAAAGAAGTGCGCCTGTTAGGAAGGCTGAAAAGGAAGGGTGGAAAAAGCTGTGCTTAATGTTTGTGAGGAAGGTAATATCAATTGTTTTTGGACCCTGTCACGGAAACCATTTGCACTTTGTTTTTTTTTCTCAGCGGTTTTTAAAATACCACCCGAGCCAAGGTTAATATTAAAGATTATTAAGGGTTAAAATTATAAAATAAAAGTGTTAAAAGATTGAAACAAAAATGCAAAGCAAAAATAGACAAGAACGGAAAGAAAACAAAATCCGATTACTATCACTTGCGTGCAAAGCAGAGCTGGAAACAAATCCTGAATTATTAATTTAAAAAGGCGGAAAAGTTCACATTCCAATTCCAAACAGAAGTCAATCGTATGATGGAACTTACCATCAACTTCTTCATTAATATGAGGGCAAGTACAACGGATCTTCCTTGACGGCAGCTATACCATCGCTAAGTGCATAACTAAAACTCCCTTGCCATAGATGTGCAAGTCTCCGATTTGCATAGTATACCGCATTGTGTGGATTATAATTAAGAGCTTCCGAATAGCAGTATATCGCCTTGTTAAATTCTCTCGTTTTTATATGCTCATTGCCCAAGTTTTTATAAAATTCAGCCTTTCCCTCGTCAATCACGACGGCAGGCATTTCTGCTGTCTTATCGTCTTTATTGACGATTGTTGGCGACTCTGAAGACATTATGTAAATTTAACACCGAATTTATTGCAACTGATCGCTTACTTATCCGGGACCCGGTTTATTTATTACGCGATGTAAAAACATGCTGAAACAATATCTGCCAACGAATAATCAATCACTGAGTAATATAACAGGGAACTTGCCGTCTTCGAAAGATTCAGAGTCGAAATCGCGTCGCAAACAAAATAACATGCAACGATGGGAGAAAATCCGAAATTTGATAAACCTTCAGTATCCTGTTTGGGCTGCTTGAATTCTGTTGAAGATCCTGAATATGTACCCCCCTTAGGACAAGAATGGCATACCGATTATTTTCAATCTTCAGCATACGATGCGAAATAATCAAAATCGATATAAATACGGATCTTATGTCTCGTCATATTGGAGATCGTATCCTAGAAGTGAATGGTACTCCTGTAAAGAATTCATCAATTGAACAAATTGATAAACTTATACATAGTAGCGATAATGTTCTACAATTAACTATCGAACATGATCTGGAAGATATAAGTCGTAGTAGTAGTCAAGCGGATATTACATGTTGAACAGGATCACCTTTACAATCGATTAATTTCAATACAAATGATAGCCGTAGATCGGGAAGTAAAGAACCAGCTGGAGATACTGGTGGCCGTAATAATAAACTTTCAACACTGGATAAAGAACGTTTATACAAACGAGTAAAATTTAAAAGTCTTGTATACTTACCGAAAGTACAACCGTCAGAGTCCGGCAATCGTTATGGCATTAAACTATACGTGGGAGACGAATTCAACGACATTAGAAACAAGTCGCGACCATGATTTCTATTTTCCAAACCAAAATAATTTTGCCCAAAAAAAAAACAAAAACACAATACTGACAGAGTATCAGTCACTTTGACACTTACACCTATTGGGCGAGTGTACTAAAAGGAGGGAAATTTGGATTTCAATTGCCCTATGCACACCAGTTGGGGGATCGCAATTGAACATTGAATCGCCCAGGGAAAAGTTTCCGGCTCGCCGGTTGAAACCGAGCCGATGCAAAATCAGAAAAGAACGAACGGCGCTTTCTCTTTTCTTGCGGGTAAGTATCAACATCCGAGGACCAAGTGTGGATAGCAAACCGAGATTTTTGAAAATTCATCGAGGGAAGAAATTTGCGACAGGGAAAATTACAACAGCGGTAAAGATTCAATCAAGGGAGATTGGCGACATCAACTCAACATTAAGCGCGTTGGCAGGAGAGCTTTGCAATGCAGATTACTTCGGGGGCCCCCAACTAGGTAGAGTAAGTTAAGTTTTGCATTTAAATTATTTAAAGTTCCATCTTGAATTTTCTTTGCACTTTACCATGAAATATATGATTAAATATAGAGAAAATATTTTTGGTTATTTAAAAGAAAACTAGGATGGCCACGAAGTTAAAGTGTACACCTGGCTCGGGTGTGTTCGGGAGTAAGTTTTCATTGTGATTTATTCGGGGATTTCTTTTTGCGCAGGTGTTTTTCTTAGAGTTTCGCTTGTGCGAGTTACAGGGTGCGACCGCGAGTAAATTTTCAGTGCGAATTATTCCGGGATTGTTTAGCGCTGGTGTTTTCCTTAGATTTTCACTCGAAGCGAGTTACGTTGGAAAATCTGAGCCCAGCAAGCTGTGCAAATGGTCACCCCGTGATTCTAATCCTCCCCTGTTGGGAAAAAAATTAGTGAGTTGTAGTTCGGGCTGTGTGAGGGGTGTTTGGCAGCCGCGTTCTCGCTTGGCGGCTTTTAAGGACCAGGGGATAAGCGAGTGGCACCTCCTACGACCGTCTCCGACAGCAAGCCGAGTCCGAGGTCCTTAGCCGAAGGAACTCCCACGCCGAGGGTAACTGAAGGGTAACAACCTTTAGTCCACTGCACCCCGAGTTGACACAATTAGTTATAAAATGCTAAATCTTGCTGCAAATCACCTTTACTGCCTCTTTGAGGCTTGTTGTAAAGCATTTATTGAGTTTAAAGTTTTATTAAAGTACCCCCATACTGAAGCCCAATAAGGATCCAGCATATCTCAATAGTTACAAACCTGCCGATCAAAATAATTAACAAACTGATCAAAATCAAACTTGACCGCTTTATTGAGGAAAACAATATTTTACCGCCAAATTGCTGTGTATATAGGAAAATCAGGTCAACTTTGGCCTGCCTCAGTACACAGATGCCCAAGCTAATTAAAGACAAGGATTATAAGTTTAAAATGGTTATCATTCTCGACATAACCGATGCATATGAAGGTGTTGATGATTGTCAAGCAAATGTGGGTCATGACAAAATAAACCCGATGAAATGATTTTCGAGTTTTTTTCCGCCCGGCCATTGATTCAAGTTTGATAGATCTACCTGGCAACGATTGAATTAAGTGGGCATAAAAAATGTCACGTATATGAAATAACATACTCTCGGGAGGCGCACAAAATATATGTCGGTGAGCCGAAAATTCATTCGACACGGACATTTAATAGCGCACACGGTTAAGAAAAATGGTAAGTATAAAAAAACAATGAAACCTCCAATAAGGTCTGTGCCTTTCTTTTTTTGTTTTGCGCTTCAGGTTTCAATGAGGTCACCCTTCAGATCATGTATGCGATGGATAATTTGTAGTGAAACTTGGTGCTAGGGGAAAGAACCCACCTCATGACACAGTAGACGCTAGCTTGCACCCGCAAAGATGCTTCACTCCGCCAATTCACTCAGTGCAAACGAGCACCTAGCTCACTGAGGGAGCCCAACATCCTTTTATGGAGATTTAATCAAGTAAATATCACTACAGATGGTGACCAACCAGGAGCCCGCATACATCCAATTTTGCACCTGTTGTGAGCCTGAGACAAATCATCGACTCTAGATCATCGTCATGGGTGTCTGAATTATAGCAGGTAGGCAATTGAACTAAAGACTTGTTGTACAAATTGTGCACCAAAATTCAAACGGCTTTCAAGTATTGTGTTTGTCTTTGGGCACCAACATCGTTTCTTTTTGCTTTTGACTTATATCTTAGCGGTTCACCGTCATTATATAACTAGAAAGGCTAAGTGATATGAAATTCCTTGAGTGTTGCTCGGATGATCGTTGCCAATTTTGACATATTGTATTGGTTCTGGTTTGTACCCCTGAACCAGCAGTACCTTCGTGTCTTCAGTCAGATGCGTTTTGATTTTGTGTGATGGGCTGCAGAGCCAGCTATCAACTATCCATGACAAGACACATTCTACTCGTGAATCAGGATAGACCTTGAGCTTATTTACTGCTCTCGTTCAATTACACCTGATCAGAAGCGACATCAGAGGCAGAAAAATTGCACTGCATGGAAAGAGAAGAGGCTCAAATAAGAGAATGACTACTCAATTAGAGTCTCTCTATTTTTGTTTGATTACGAGGGAAGAAGACCGAGCTTTAAATGATTATGTCAAATAAACACTTTTTTTTGGAGAAACTGTGAATTTACCACTGCCGACCACTTACAATAAATCACTATATTTTTAGTTACTATTTGCATTCGTTATTTATATCAATGATTTACATCTAAACACTAGAATTTATATTCACATATATAGAAAGATCTTTTATATTTATATATGTATCTATTAAATTTTACCAGATGCATACCAGATAAACGACGGCTAAGGTTGGATGCTGGCCCAGCAGTATTGTGCTCGATATATCATGAAGAACTAATGGACAAAAAATTCACCGAGCAGCTCCATTGAAGATATAAGTATCACCAACTCTGGCTAGAAATCCTGTAGGCAGCCCGTCACAACAACATCTCAAACTATAGTCGAGACCCTTTCCACTACTACATAGGGAACGGTGCCTTAAAACAATCAAGGTCGACCAACACCTGATGGATGTATTGCACGAGCCACTGGAGGAGCAAACGCTCTCACGACAGTTGAAGTGGCTTCCGTATCAGCAGGAATCGAAACTGGCAATAATGAAGTTATCACGTTATTAAAAGGAATCCCAATTAGGATGTATCATATGGAGCAGCAGATGGGGGACCTAAAATAACCTCATGCATCAGATTGTCCCCGGATCCCTCCAAAATGAAACTAAGACCCATGCGGATTGGAATCGCATCAAGAGACTACCATGAACAACCTCCGCGACCACAAGGAAGACAGATTATGCTACCGGAGTCTACCTACCGTCTAAGCGAAATGACTCGTTCAATATCTTAGTATGCACTGGATCTTCCTCCTCAATCCATGCGTCAACCTCAAGGGAGATCTATGAGTTGTAGCTAGGTATGCTCAGTTATTGTTTGAGGGGCACGCTCAGCGTTCATTCTGGAGATTTGTGGAGTTCGATCCCTATTATGGGCAGAGTACCTGGAAATTTGCCGCCTTCTAGAAATTTGCCCCAGTCAAGAATGAGACCATTTTCAAGCAGTAGTTTTCTTGTAGGTGTCAGCTGGCTCATAAGGTAGTGGATGACTATTATCGAGCCCTGTGCTGCTTGATGAAACGCTCCTTCAGGCCCATGTCAGAGCAGGAATCCCTGAAAATTTTTTGGAAGAAAATATGTCCTAAGCTATGGGAGTGGATGATTTATGCTACCGTTGCTTTAGCAAGAGATTTAGAGGTGGCCCGCTACACCTCGGGTTGAGCACTACACAACCATACTCATAATCGCCGAGACCGCCCGGAGCGGCATGCAATATCTCAAGTTAAATCAGAGCTCAGGTCACTAACTGGCTGAATCCTTTGTCAGAGACTGCATTGAATATCCTAGATGCACTCATTCAGGTACCCCATACTGATTTTAGTAACTTTAAATTGGCTGAGATCCGAGAGTTGCCGCAAAAGACAATAAAAGCAATAAATCACCTTTTTACGGGGCGTGGTGCGGAATGAAGGTATTCTGCTACGGTTGTATTCCTCAGAGTGCCCTAATTGCACCATTTCATTGCGCAGCTGGCCGGTAATTCCCGTGGTCACACCGGAGGGCACCGGAAAATTCTCGTAACAGATTCGTCTCGTTACAGATTCGTCTCAAAAGCGCTTTATTCAATACTAATCCTCACAAATTTTAAAAGAATATAAGGCAAATTCCAAACAATAATACAAAACCTTAATGTCCCAAGTTGCTCTCTAAATTTAAACGTTACCAGTTAAACAAATTTCATCAAAAACACCATAGTAAATTCAAATTAAATAAGATTATTGCATATTTTATGATTCGATTAGAAAGAGGAGAAAAAACCAACCAGCAGCATTCCAAAATTATTTATAATTTCAACATAACAATGAACATTTGTCCTATACCTAATATGTTATAACCTAATTCAAATAAAATTCAATCAACAACTTTATCTTATACTGAAAAATTCTATCACAATATTCCTAACCTGAGCGTTTAACCTTATCTCGAAACCTTATATAATAAACATAACGTATACCTAACCTATCCCTTATTTTTAACACAATTAAACAAACAACACTAAATGTAGCAATATTGAGCTGAAACTCAAAAACTAAGTGACAAAAAACTCAAAAGCTGAAAATAAACACAAATAATTAGACAATATCACTCAGCCACCAATACCTATATTGCTCCATCTTACCTCGATCAGCTCAAACGAATCTAGCAAATGAGTATCTCCACTGGAATTGCTGGTCTCGTGAACTCAAATCCGGAGGATATTTTATCTTCTTATCAGTGGCCCGTCTATATATATGATATATGATTGAGACACCGTCAGAATAAAAAAAATCGAATCATCTCCAAATACATAAATGCTTCTGGAGGAACGAGGCCAGTAGCGAGGCAAGTCACAATATACCCGTCCGTAGGGTGGAACGGCTGTGAAATCCAAGGGTTTTCATTCAAAGTTACAGATCTTGTGATATAATTCTGAATGAGTTTCGACATGAAGATATCGACTCTTGTCACTATAGCAGTTTAATAAATTCTTCTATTCGATATGTAATGCTTCCAGTCCATCTTAGTTTTTCCATAGTACTAGAATTCTGGTTGTACCAGATCTGACATGGATATGTCAAAACTGGTGTAACCAGGGTCTTGTAACAGATAATTTTGACCTTTTCATCAATGTGTTTGGAATGAAAGAGTCTTCGTAGGGCCATAACGACTTTTTGTGCCTTAGTGAGCATGATTTTGACATGATCAGTATAGTACAGATACTTATCGAGATAAACACCGAGGTATTGAACACAGGATTTATGCGGAACCTATTCTGAACCACTCTCGCTAGCCATGATGTGGAAATCCTTCCAATTACGTTTCAGGTCTGACCCCCCTGCAGCGCTGCCCAAAATAAAATTGTTTCGCACTTCTGCGCATTGATTTTCATTCACCAATTGTCAGCGTACAGCTGCACATCATTGAAAATTTTTTGAAGATTATTTTGAACTAGCTAGCTTTTCGGTCTGGTGTAGATGACCGGATCATCAGTAAACGGTACCAATGATCACGTTTGCGAGACAATGAAAACAAAGCCGTTCAATAGCTTGCAAATGAATATTGAGAAAAGCATAGGCGCAGTAACTGTTCCCTGTTGTAGGCTATTTAAGACCTTGAAGTTGCTAATTGTTGTCAGATTTCCATCAGATTTCTCGTAGAATATATTAGACATCATGGCGACAAGGTATCCATCCAACCACACCATATCGAAGGCTTTCTCCATATCAATGAGACACGCTCCAACACATTCTCTGTTGTTACTTTCCGGTAGATGTCAGAGGTTACTTTCGTTATGCCTGGAGCGAAAACTGAATTAAATATTCGGCATCAACTCATACTTTTCAACGTGGGCATTTAATGCTTTGTTGAGTATCACTTCAAATAGGTTGCTGATGTTAGGCAGCAAGCTGATTGAACGATAGCTTTTAGTCTATGACGATTATTTTCCTTTCTTTAAGATCGGAAATACCTTAGCCTCTTACCGCTCGTTTGGGAAATATAAATTGCTCAACATGTTTTTGAACAATATGCAATAATTTCTAAAACAACCTCAGGCAAATGTCGGAGTACCGTCAGTACCACATGATTTCTTGTTGTTTATCCTGCGAAATATGAAACACAAGTCTTCATAGCTAACAAAATAGTCAGTAAGGTTCAAGCTCGGTATGAGGTCAGATGCTAATGTTTCATTGAAATGAAAAATTGGTTGGCCGTTCAGCCTTGATTTGGTAGGATGTGGTAGATGAACCAATTCAAAATGTGTTCCAATCAGAGCAATCTTATGCAAACTATCACAAATAATCCTGTTTCCATTTCTATCCGGGGTCGTACTATCAATTTCGATACCAGCCCCATCGAGAAGAGTTATCTCATCACTAGTGACTCCAAAATTCGATAACTTCACTCGAGACTTCTTGCGGAATATGCTATTCACTTTCGCGAAAATGCCATCTGGGTCCTGTGGGCTAATTTCCCTCAATTTTTCCACCCATTGATTGCTGACCTCTTCGGGTGTAATTTCAACAAAGCCAACGAGGGATGGTTGTAGTCCAAAAATCGTCGATAAATATTGTTGACGCGTGTGAGTAGGAGACTTTTCAATCTTTTCAACCTTACAATGGTTGGTGTTCATATCTTTCCACATTGTTTCGATACTTAATCTTGGGAACTACTTTTTCAACCGTTTCCAACGTCAGCTTCTCCAACTTCGATCAAATAGAGATCTATTTCATCGTCAGTTAGATTCCGGTCATTAGGAACCATTGAGCAAGAGTTGCCATCATCAGAAAAAAAACATTGCTTCAGGTACTCTCGATTAAACTTCTTTTGAAACTTTCCCCCATTCGGTTTTTTTTAAATTCGACCGATAATTATCATGTTGTGCTAGAATGAGGAAGAGATCATCCCTTTGATGATTGATTTTCATTACGATTGCGTTATGGTCGCTATCGTAAGGAAGCACCTGCATTTTCCGTTGAGGACTACGAGGGCGGTCCGAAAAGTACCCAACCTGACAAAGAAAACAGCAAAAAAATTGAGGAAATGTTTTTTATTTTTCGAAATATTGTCCTTTCAGCTCAATACACTTTTCACAACGATATTCAATAGCTTCGATACCCACTTTATAGTAGAAACTTGGCTTCATTGCTGCGAAACATTGGCAAACACTCGATGGAATCATCCTCACATTTCTGTTTATGCTCCATTGTGAGCAAACGCGGCATTTAACTTGCGCACAGCTTTCTCATGTCCAGATTTTTGGTCAAAATGCGATGCACACCCTTTTTTGAAATGCCTGGCATGTCTGCTATCTCGGGCACTTTTTGTTGACGGTCATCCAATACCATTTTGTGAGTTTTCTTCATAGTTTCTGACGTAGTGACCTCACTTGGTCGACCACTACGGTGTTCATCTTGGCAGCTCGTACAACCTCGCTCAAACTCAGCTACCCAATATTTGACCATTGTAAACGAAGGAGTAGACTTCCCCAGACTAGAATCCAACTCGGCTTTGATATCGGTTGGACTAAGACCTTTCAAATGACATATTGTATCACATAACGATGCCCGATTTTTTCCATATTTACAAATTCACTTAGAAGGTTCAATTTGGATGTCTGCAAAAGATAATAATAAACGTACCGTTATGCATTTTCCACTTTAAGTTGTTGAAAGGTGGTATTGTTAATCGCAGTAATTGTTTTTTTAAAACTACCTATATTCATTTTTGGGACTATCCTCGTATTAAAGCTGAATTCAAGTCTTGCGTCAGCAATGCAGAGGTCCAAATATGAATTTGTCCTAGGGTATGTTGGGAACTCCGACCCATATAGATTGTACCTGTATTCACACCTCCTGGATTATTTGTGGCGTTCAGCCATGATGTATGCTTGGTGTTCAAGGCACTAGCAAGAATATAATAACTATGCAGCCTGTTCAATTCGAGTATTTCAAACAAGGAATCGAGCTCCTCCTTGAACTTGAGAAAATTTCGATCAGTTGGATGGGCAGAGATAACAAACAGGTTATCTTCACTTGGCAGTGAGATCTTGAGAACGGGCACTTCAAGAGATTTAAAGCCTTTAAATTCAACTTTTTCTATAATTTGGAAACAATAGTGTCTTCGAACTAATATCCCGGTGCCACCTCCCCCATCACCGTTTACCCTACCGTTTCTTGCGAGTTCAAAATCCTTGAATTTCATGGAGTGCTATGAATTGAGATGGGTTTCAGTGAGAACCATAATGTCAGGCTTTTGCTTAAAGATTAATTCAATGAGATAATCACGTTGATGTATAGTAACAATAGAGTTGACGTTGATTGAGGTGAGACGAATCCTATCCATGGGAATGTGACTGGATGACAAGTTATTTTGAGGCATTAGAAAACCCTAAACACTGAAAAACAAAATTAATTTTCGTATCTTGTTTATCGATTTTGTCCGATAAAGAATTTAGATGCTAGTAAATTTTGAGAAGCAGCTCATTTTTGCCACTTACATTATTTACATATTTACCGCATTTTCTGCTGGTCCTTTAGCGGCGAGTGCAAGTGATACTCCGGGCGTGACGAAATTTGGAGCTAAGACACTGCGGGGCAGTTGTGTTTGCTTTGGGGCAAATTTTATTCTCGCATCTTGATATCGGGAGCATCCTCGATATTATGCTGGATGACCAAAAACACCGAATTTAACACAGTATTATTTCTCTTTTTGCTCCGTCTGAGCCAATTTGCACTCACCGGGAGCATGAACGTCCTTGCACCGATAACGCATGGTACAGTTGGCAGCCGAATTTCAAAATCTTTGACACCAACCGCACTGGTTTACTTCCATTTTCTGGAGGCAGTCTCATCTCACCAATCAGAAGTTTAAGTAGTTAATTGGTTGAAAAGCACTTAGACTGCTTTTGTTTGATATCTGTAACAGGCGACGAGGTAGATGCTCTTTTCTACCGTCGATCTTCTTGTCGCGATGGTTTTATCAGAAATATATTCAATTTTAGGTGCTGCTTCGTTGAGCACCTAAATAGGATCGACGGTATCTTCTCCG
Organism: Odontomyia ornata; assembly: GCA_963969285.1. NCBI lineage: Eukaryota > Metazoa > Arthropoda > Insecta > Diptera > Stratiomyidae > Odontomyia > Odontomyia ornata. The sequence continues at coordinate 17,806,481 of OZ017742.1, read as the reverse complement.
AAGTCTAAGCCCTTCAAAAATAAGGTCTGGTTCCTCTCACTTTTTGGAGAATAGATCAAATGCGGAACCTCCCCAGAATTCAGTGAGTTTTTAGCTGATTTGAAATCAACCAGTGATCTCGTTCTAAACTTAATTTTTCAGCATCAGCTCTTGTAATCTTGAAATTTGTTAATATATTTTCGGCTGCCAATAGCCGCCCCATATCATTTCGGCTTTGACTAAACATGTTGATTGGCGGAACTTTCTTTGTATTTTTGGAATTTTTTTGAGAGGGATCAGTAGAATTGCGAGCTGGTTTCTTCTCCTTATATTTATTTTTTAAGTACTGAATAAAATTATCATTGTTTTCTTGATATAAATTACCTTTAATATATTCTTCAACGTCCATTTCTTGTTGTGGTCTGTCTAGCACTGCATAATAGTTTTGGCTATCGTTAGAGCCTCCAGTACTTAGTATTTCTTCGGCTTAGTTTCCATATTGATTTGCTTTACCGGTTCTGCATCTCGAGTTTTCATCCTCCTCGTATACATATCTTTGAGGTTTTTCAGTCGTAGCCTCAATTCTTGATTTTCAACTTAAAGTCGAATCACTTCTTGTTTGTTTTCAACTATTTGAGTTTTACGCCCACCATCTACGGAGCTTTCCAGGTTACTCATATGTCTCCTTTTATTAACGATTGCAGCCAATTTTATATTGATACTCTCCCCGGGGTCCCCCAATGGAGGGAAGCCGTCGGGCTCCTCCATACCAGCAGTCCCGAGTTAGTCTTTGGATTCTTTGCTTTTGTTGATTTATCGAAGTAAAATAATATTCGATATGATTCCCTGGGTCGATTCCTTCGACGATAAAAACTTTTTCCAATAAAAACCAAAATTAGCTTTGGACTGACTTTTAAAAAATTTGAAAGCTTGACAGGAGCGAATTAAAAACACATTCATACGCAACGAAGGCTAGAGGTAGAATCTTTTTCATTAGAGGGTCAAGGATTCACCCTGGCCTGGACCTTTAACTTTGAGCAAGGCAATTAACCGACTCGAATTACAGGTATATCGGGTCAACTACACAGCTTAGAAAAATAAATAAAGATAAAATAAATAAGCAATTTCTTCTTCTGACGCGTGACTCCGTCTTTCAACCTATCTTCCTGATTTGTTTTAATTCTTTTCAAGCTATTATTAAGCGTGTAGGTGTTGGTCGCCTTATTTTTCGTTGAGAATATGTTCCTAATTTATAGATAAGGGTGACATTTAGATCCCTGTATTTGATTGATTTATTGATTAAAGGGCAAAAAAAATAGTCTCTTTGCTACTAGTTGTTTGAACGCTGGAAACATTTATCGTAATTGTAAGTCTTAAATCTATAATAAATATAATTTAATTTTCAGTTCTTCTGAAATTTTTTTTTCCATCACATTAGCCAATTACCCAATATTTATGTCGATTTTATAAAATAACATAAAGAAGTGAAGTTTTTCCGTAAAAAACAATAAGATGAACACAATTAAACATATTTATTTTCAAATTCAAAGTTTCATACGCGTTGCATTAAGTAAATCATTTTGGTAAAATATCAAAAATAAACGAGATAACCATCATAATTGATCTCTTCTTACGCCCAGAAGAACGAAATATTTACATGCATGTAAAATCGATTTTCTCATGCATATAAATGAATGTTCACAAGAATCCTTAAACTCAATGAACCGTTAACTCACCCATAAAAGCAAACCAAATAAAATCCTCGAATGGATGTGATAGGAAACTCCTTTTCATTTAAATTAACCCAAATGGGATGAAAGTGCATGTGAAGTGAATGAAAGTTTCAAAATGAAATCAGCACTGACTAATTATTCTTTCACTCTCCATCTGTCGTTTGTTCGCTCTACCACTAAAACAATGCCGAACTGTACTAGGACATTTCCTTGTTTGTGCTAATTTCATTCTATTTTTCTTCTTTTCAGTCTCTCGCTCCCTATCTCTCTCTCTCTCTCTCTCTCTCTCTGTAGCTCGTTCTCGTCTGCTTCCTTACCTTTGGATGATCTCTTACAGGTACTGCGACTTTAACAGCAACTTTAATCGGTTTATCTCGAGTAATGTCCAGCAGTTTCATTTTCTCGGTCGTTATTGATCCTGCAACGAATGGAAACAGTAAAAACGAAAATTAGAAGGAATATGAAATAATTTGTCATCAGTTTTTAATCAAAATAGCAAAGGAGGAAGTAAACACGCCTACAGTGGACAGAAAGCAGATTGGTAAGGGTGAAAATTGCCTTCGAGCTCGGAGAAAGAATTTTAATTTTTTCACTGAAAATGTCAGGAGGCCGAAACGAGAGGATCGGGGAGGTTTTCTTTACCCCCCAACAAAAGCTTTGTACAATTGTTTTCTCATCTTGCCTGGTCCTTGAATTTAGTCAACGGAGCGTAATTGATTTAGCCTTAAGCCTCAAGGGAGGAATTTAGGATTTTAAAAAGTTCGTCGGGAATTTTGTTGTTTAATTGTTGCCTCCCCTTGTTAGGTGAAAGATAAGCGCTGCGGGCTGCAAAGTGTGGAAGTTAAATGGCAATTAAACTCCTTTGGGAATCAGATAGTACGAGTATTTCTGCTACTCCTAGCGTCAATAATTGGACAAAGTAGAAGTGACGAAATGTTATCGAAGCCCAAAGTCAATTTGCGTAGCCCCAATTGAGCTTTGAAGCAATTGTTTACTTTTAATTGAAGACATCAAACTGAACAGGACATGAAACGATTCTCCAAGCAAGTTTGCATCTCATAATCAACAACTACTCGTAGTTTAGTTGAATCAATAGAAATCCATTATCTGCTTTGTGACTCTGCCTAAGGGGTTATGGCCAATATCCAGTTAGGCAGGATCAATAATTGATGAGCTTAAAGTGATTTTAGTGGCATCCTTTTGGGGTTCTACTTTGCAGTCGTTCCTACTGAACCAATTACTGTGAGTCTAAGTCCTTGCTCGGTTAGTTTTAGAGCTTCATGTTTCATGCATCGATTAAAGTGACTCCTCGTTGAGAGCTCGCAAACATACAAATTAAAATGTCAAATTGTGCGGAAAGTTAATAAGAATTCACGGTGGAGGGTTATTAAGTTTAATGGAATTTTCAAAGATGATAGTTAAGGAGTGTAGCGAATCCTAGTTATGAGAGTGGTATGTACGAGAGGGGTGCGTGGTTGAAGGGCTGCAGGAATAGTTAGCATTACTTCATCCACGACAAATTGGCTTTTCCGCGGTTTTGAGCTGGAGCTGTAGCATTATGGGGATTCTTGTATTAAGTATGCTATTAAGCGGAATATGCCATTAATTATTAATTTCGGAGCTATGATGAGAAAATCCTTTGTGGTAAAATTGTTGAATATGTAATACAAGTTCTTAAATGGAATCCTCAACTATTTAAAGGTGAATAAAATCCGTTTCTTTAACAGATTTTTATGATATAGTATGTTACTAATGGCGAATGATTAGTAAGTTGAATAGGCTGGAGTTTGCTCTTAGTTGGTTGGTTTTGTATCTGAACTAAGCAAATGTAGACATTTGCAGTTTCCTTAGAATCGTTGCTCACATTATGTTTTGGTTTTGTTAATAATTTATTCTGTTCTGGAATGAAAAGTTCAAAATGAAACAACCTTGAATGATCATTGATACAGAATAAATTTATTTTCGCTATTTACAGTATTTATACAATAATTTTACAATGATTTTCATTAATTTAGCATTTGTGACACTAGTCAGCATTTTGATGTTGCAATGAACTTTGATGTGTTGTTCCACATAGAATTGCTGCACTTGCAGGGCATTGTTCCATCTGGAATTGCTGTTTTGTCATTTTCAGCCTGGCTGTTGCATATAAATGGGGCGTTCAAGTATTACGTAACGCAATTCGGGGGGAGGGGGCGTCTCGTAAAACGTTACGTTACAGAGGCGGGAGGGGGTGTTTCTTACAACACGTTACGTAACATTGTTTTTTTCTTTAAATAAAAAAAATAGGGAATAGAAACTCCCAAATTGGCAACCCTTTTCATTCACGTTTTACGGGGGATCCCTCGATTGTGTAGTCTGGTCGTCATCACAGGGAATCCCTAGATTGTGTTTTACGGCATTTAATGTTGTTTTCGTTGTCAGTATTCGTCAGTGTTTATGCAAAAGCACATTGCTGTAGTCGGTGTTATTAAAGTTCATAGTGATCATACTGTAATGAGTGAGTTCATAGTGTTCATACTGTAATGTCTTCAAAAGAGGGGGATTTGTATCATCAACTGTTCTTGGCCTATAAAGGCTCTCATGCTGACTTGCCAGCGCAACTGTGTCAAAAAAATGCCGACGCAATTTGGAAAACGGCTAAAGAAAAATTAAAAAATAAAGAAAAGTTTAAAGAACATATAAATGATGTTATACAAGATTTGAAGGTGAAGGCCACGAAGAAGAAAGCAACAATGCTTAGTTATTTTACACAGGCAAGTTTACTGCTTAAATGTAATAATGACATAAGTATTATAATATGTAATCCCATAAGTATTATATATTTCTAGCTACCTATGAAAACATCAAGCATGCCAGCAACACTAAGGCCCAATGTTCTCTCGACTTCGCGTGCTCTTCAACAAAAACAGGTGCATCTGCTTGTAAATGTTGTATATTATGTTCTTTTTTATCGCATGTGTCAATAACACCTATTCTTAATTTATTTTCTCTTGGTCTATAGGACTCGGATGTTGTAGCTTCATCCACGTGTTCATCTTTTAGGGAATCGATTGTCGCAGTCGCTGGACAAGTAAGCACTGTTGTCAAACGAAAGATGCGCGATACCCACGATATGCAAAGTCAGAATACTGATAAGGAAACTATGGAGACACTGTCTATGAAACCACATACGACTTTGATTGATTCAGGCATCACTAATAAAGTTCCAAGCAAACCGGCTCAAGAAACTCTTATGAAGAAAATTGGTCTACTGCAACAGAGAATAAATGTTCTTACTGAAGCAAGGGACACTGGTATAGCCAAAGATGATGTTCACGATAAAATAAAAAAGCTACGCAAAGAGTTAAAACAAGCAGAGAAATGTTTAAAGGAGAAAAGGGACTCTGCTGAGCGTGCTAAAAATTCCGAGCCAAAGAAAAACTGGAGAAAACTGAACGTCAGAGAAACAATCTTGCTGCAACACAACCTCGAACTGGCCCTGGAAAGCCACCTTTAGTTGACTCGCAACCTGCTCTCCTAGAGACCATAGTTAATATTGCCATTCATGGCAGCGCTGCTGATGAACGCCGCCGAACCGAGATGATTAGGAGTTGTCTCACACTGTCTGACCTGCATGAGAGGCTGTTGTTAATGGAATTCCAAATTTCTCGAAGCGGCACATATCTTCATTTACTCCCACGCATTTCTAACACTCAAGAGGGAAGAAGGCACGTACTTACCGTACCCGTAAAGTTAGCAAGACCACAGACCGAGATGCATAAAAAGCACGAGGACGGGGAATTTTGCACTGCTACAATCAGGTCATTAGAATCTCTCGCGTCGCTTCTGGGACCGCAGCAAGTATTCGTTCTCTCACAAGACGATAAAGCACGTGTATCAATATGTTTACCAGCAGTGAAAAGTCAGAGCCCTCTTCTAATGCATATGGAATACAGAATACTTTTACCTGATCATGAGTGGGTTGTGGCAGAGCGGCACAAACTTATTCCTTCTGTATACGCCGGCGTCAACGTGGAACCTAACAGTATTGGTAAGGAAAAAGCTGTTGAGTACAGCGGGCCGACACACATATCCATAAGGAGCGGGAAATACACATCCTCCACAGCGAACACCCATGCTTATGATTTCGAATCACTTTTATCAATACCGTCATTCAAACCCTTAATGATGACAGAATCGAACACCGTGAAGCCAGTGATCATCATCTTTGTAGATGGTGGGCCGGACGAAAACCCGCGTTATCGCAAAGTCAAGAACTTTGCGATTGAACACTTTAAAAAATACAACCTGGACGCCCTGTTCATAGCGACTAATGCTCCTGGGCGGAGCGCATATAACCAAGCTGAGCGTCGCATGGCTCCCCTTAGCAAACGACTGGCAGGCGTCATTCTGCCTCATGAACATTTTGGTTCTCATCTTGACGGCAAAGGAATGACTACGGATGATGATTTGGAAAATCGCAATTTTCAGCACGCTGGAGAAACACTTGCAGAATTGTGGAGAGAAATGAAAATTGATAATTACGAAGTTTTGGCGGAGTATAGACAGCCCGAAGATAGCATGCAGGATCCAGCAGAACCAAATCTGGCGTGGTATAGCATTCACGTCCGTGAATCGCAATATTTCTTACAGGTTATAAAATGCGCGGATGAATCCTGCTGTTCATCACCAAGAAGTGCATTGAAATCTGTGTTTGCGGATACTTTCATGCCGCCACCTTGCCCAATACTTTAAACCCCAAGCAAGCTCGTAGTACCCAGTTTGCTAGACAAAGGAACATCCAAGTTTTCGCCACTTCTTGTGAGGTTGTCCGTTGATCTGTCACCTCCTCTAGAAGGGTTCAAGCAGATGCCTTACGATTTCTTTTGTCCATATGTACAATTCGACCTAAAGAAAAAAGTATGTCCAACCTGTGGGATCTATTTCATATCTCACAAAAGTGTTCAAATGCACTGTCGTTACGTCCATGGCAAGACTGTCCCAGACCATTGTGAAACTAGAGTACGGCCACAGTGCCTTGCTGCCAGAAGGGCAAATGAGCTTCTCTGCATTGTGCGTCGTTATGAAAAATCGTCTGAGGATGCTGACTGGGTCGACGAACACGAAGTTGATGCAAGTGGCTTAAAAATTCCAGAACCGTCTTCGTCTGCACTCCAGGTGCCAGTGATGAAAGAATCTGAGTGGCTAGCAAACCCGTGGACAGAGGAGCAGTAGTTTCGATCGAATTGTTTTTATAGATCTACTTAGATACTTGGTTAATAGTTGAATATTTTTTAAGAATACGATTTTATTTCGAGTAAAATGCTTAGTTTCAGTTGAATTTCTGTTTATAATTCCATTGCCAAAGGGTAAAATAAAATTGTTATTTTATTTTAAGAGTTTATTATTTAAAAAAGCTAAAATAGGAGAATAAAGGACAAAAACAATTGTGTGTTAAGCCAAAAATTTATAAAAAATAAACAAAATACGCAGGTGTTGCGGATTAAAAACCTCTTGTTTTATTTAGTATTATTACCGCAAAGGCAATTAAAAGTATACCAAGGATAAAAACCATAACATAATTTTTTGCGACTTTAGGGTAAAAATGATCACTTGAGTGTTACGTAACGTTTAGAGAGGGGTAGGGGGTATGCAGAAAAACGGTACGGTGCGTTACAAGAAGAGGAGGGGGGGGGGGGGGTCAAAAATCTTCAAAAATTGCATTACGTAATACTTGAACGCTCCCAATGTTTGAATTCGATGACTGCTGCAGTTCATTGATCGGAATTATTTTCTGGTGATTTGAGCGGTTTTGGGCTGGTTGTTGACCATTTAGGTTATTCATCGTGGTTACGCTTTATGATGGTGTTGTACGATATTGAGGTTGTTACCGTACATTACCGCCCGCCATGAACCTTGCGAGGTTCTTAATCAGTAGATGTTGCAGATAGGTCGTACCACGTTGTTGGTTGATGATTAGGTGTAAAGTTGATTTTTAAGGGTTTTGTACTAAAATACAAAACCCTATTGCAATCACGACCTGTGTCCGTCTGTCCGTCCGTCCGTCCGTCCGTCCGTCTGTATGTCACAGCACTTTTTCTCCGAAACTATAGAGGCTACAGCAATGAACGTTTGTGGAAAGGTCAAAAGTGGTGACTTCTTGAAAGTTCAAGGGTGGAAATATTTTTCAAAGGGGTTTAAGGGGTCTCCCCATATAGGGGGGGGGGGGGAATACATGAAAAATGTGTTTCCTCCCTCGCGAATAGACACCCGTATCTAAAAAATCTGAAAAAATTTTCAAGCGAGATGTTTGTGGGTATAACTTTAACAAATACCTCAGAAGACAAAATTCTTTCAACTTTGTTAATAATAGTATGATCCTCGAACATGACGTTTTTCTTGATTTTACAGGTATTCGTTGCTGGTTACTGCATTTTGTAAGTTGAGTACAAAACCCTTCTGACATGAGCATAGGTCTGTCTACCCAACTTGTTTAACGGTAATGTCGAATGAAGAACAGACAGATGGCTAATATCATCAAAGTAGTTATAACGGAAAGACTGATGCTTGTTCCGTGTTGTCGAATGGTTGACCAAGAAGTTCTTTGGTAGTCTTCAACAATAATTTGTTGTTGTTCGATATAAGCTCCGAATGATTCCTCTGCTTTGATTATAGTTGGAGCCGAAAGGTTGGGAATGGTTTGTAGACTTATGGTCTGGTTGACGTTAGGTTGGTGTGGAAGGTTATAGACGGAGAGATTTCTCGTAGAGGCCATCCATGTAGCAGTTAACAGAGAGTTCTCAGCTCTGAGGCTGCAATCTTGCGACAGTTTCGCTATTTTTGTACTGTTCAAGATGATATTTTGGCGATCAACTTGGCATACTGTCTATGCAGGGGTCGCGGCAGGTGTGGCATATGCACTGCACATGAATTCCTGCCAAACACCTTCTGTATTTCGTTGATTATGCAATTGGGGTTTTGAATTGACGTCGTACAGTATGCTGATGTCCACGAAGTACTGGTCAGCTACAGTTTTTGAAAGGTCGTCGGCAGAAGCTTCGAAATACTGTTGCAGGTTGTAACTCACGCCCAAGATCGTTGGCGGTATGTCAAAAGCTTGAAACGTATTGTTCCCAATGGTTTTTGGAACCGGTGTGGGCTTAATCAGGTCGTAAGGGCGTGTGTCTATGATGGGAAGAAATGCCAGTAAATTCAAGTTATTGTCATCGGAACTAATTTGAGTGGGCTTAATTGCCTGGTATAGAATCTGTACGTGGTCGGAAAGTATTGTTCGAGTGTGGCTGATATCTTGAGAAAATCGTTTGTTTTAATGCAGCCCCACACACTTGTTCGTGACGATTGGCTGGACAGTAAACTGGAATATTTATCGTAGACTTCATGTAAGTAACTTTTTGCTCGCTGATAAGTAGCCAAAATGTGGATGTTGATTTTGTTGTGATCAGTTGTCTTGTACCAACGGCTGAATCCATTGATACGTTCGAGACCTCTTTGGAGTTGCACTTGGAACCATCTCAATTGCGTGTTTATTCTTCCTGAAGTACTGTTTAGTGTCTTCGTTGCTTTGAGCATTATTTTGGTTTGGCTGTCGATAGATCGGATGATTGTTTTTTGGTTGTCAGAATGACTTTTGATGTCTTGGTATATTTCACCATTTACCCCAAAGACTGCTGTCAGAAGAGTTCCTAGTGCACCTCGACGCTTTCTACTATAAAGTAACCTCAAGGTGGTCATTTTATGAGTAATCTCATCCTTGAATTCTTCCAAATGTTGTGTAAGTTCTGAGCATCCGATTTCGGTTGAAACAAGAAAACTGACTTGATTCAATCCACAGACTTTGGTTATCACGGCCTCTACATTAGTTTCATCGTACCTTAGGTTGTTCCAAGGTACTTCAAGCTGCATTTTAAGTGCTCCTGTATGGATTCGTGCTGTCTCAATATGTTGAATGTAGAATCCGGTTGAAAGTTGAGTAACACTAACGTTACAATTTATTCGTAGAAGTGCTCAGCAAACTACCAGCAAGGAAAATAGCAGTTTTGAAGCTAAACTTGAGGTTTGTGGCTGCTTCGGGACGCGATTTTCTGTTTCTGATTTTGTTTCCTTTGTGTAGTAAGTTAGATATTTGGACCAGGTATCTCCAATTGGTGCGAGCTTGCATCTCTTTCTTTTGTTGCTCTGTGTAGTTGCTAAATGTGTGCTTGTAAGAGGTAATTGTAGATTTTCGTAATAGGACGTCTAGTTATTCTACCGTCAACCTTGACGGAGACAACACGTACCATACCATCAGGTCCTGGATATACGTCCGTCTCTCTTGCAAGTGGCCAGTGAGTTAATCGGAAATTATCAGCGTTCACAAGAACCAGGTCTCCAACTCGAAGATTGGGTCGAATGTTCACCCATTTTGGCCTTTGTTGAGGTCGGCTTAGATACTCGAGCTTCCACCTCTTCCAAAAATGTTTTCGAATTTGCTGAACGGTTTGCCATTTACGGGAAATGTGCTTATTTGATGGAATGGATGGGATTTGAAATAAATTGCATTTGGTTAGAAAGTGCCCTGGGGTAATGGCTGTACAATCTGCGGGGTCATTGCTTACTTCGCAAACAGGACGGGAATTGAGACATGCCTCTGTCTGGGCTAGGAGAGTATATAATTCTTCGATTGTAAGCAATTGTTCACCGATTGTACGGATTAAGTGTCGTTTTATAGACTTCACTCCAGCTTCCCAGAGTGCGGACTACCAGGAGAATGAATTTCCACTCGATTTCTTCATTCCCCAGGAACTCTACACAGTGTTTTGTAGCTTCTTAAAATGCTTCTTTCAACTGTTTTTCGCTGCCTAGAAAGTTAGTTCCACAGTCGCTGTAAATAGTGTGGCATTTTCCTCTGCGAACAATGAACCTTCGAATTGCTGCAACACATGCTGGTGTTGAAAGATCACTGACTGCTTCTAGATGGAAGGCTTTGGTTGAAAAACAAACGAGCACGGCTATATATGCTTTAGTCGTTTTGGCTCCACGTCCACCACTCCATTTGATCGTTATTGGATCGGCGTAATCTAGACCTGCCTGTGCGAATGGTTTTTCCATTTGAAACCTAGGTGGTGGCAGTTGTCCCAATAACTGGTTTCCTGGACGTGCAGCAGGTGAGGCATTCGTGCAGTATGCTCTTGACGAAAGACTGTGCGTTGGTGATCCAATACTGCTTCCGGATCGTTGCTAACACCAATTGTGTTCCTCCATGTAGTGTGGCGAGATGAGTCTGTCTGATGATCAACTTGGCAACTGAGTCTCGAGGAATAATTGCTGGATGTTTCGCACTTTCACTGATTGGGGCGTGATGTAACCTTCCTCCCACCCTGAGGGTTCCATGCGCGTCAATCCAGTGAGCTAAAGACTTTATGCTGCTATCGTTGGACACTTCGGTCCTTTTGCGTAACGCGGCCAATTCTTACCGGAAGGCGTGTTGTTGGGAGAGATGTATGCAATTCAGTTTGGCTTCGTGAAATTCTTCGTCAGTTAAACTTCCTGTCCGCTTGTTGGTCGGATGCAATGCGTTGTAGGCAAATCGTCTAATGTATGACACCACCTTGAGAAGTTTTGGTAACGACGAGTATTTGCGGAATATTTCTGGTTCCGGACTGTGTTCGGTAGCTACAAAACCGACTGAACGGGCTTCATCTGTCACTGCTTCTTGTTCAATTGCTGATAGTGCTAAGCTGGTCGTTGTAGGGATTACTGTATATTTGTAAGCCATTCTGGTCCCTTCTACCATAGGGATAAGTGTAACAACTGCTCCGGTCGGATTCCTCTAGATGCCAAATCAGCGAGGTTTTCATCTGTCCTAACATGGTGCCACTCGTTGGGTGCTGAGTCAGCATGGATCGTACCTACCCGATTCGCAACGAATACTTTCCAAGTAGTTGCTGGCTTTTGGATCCATGCCAAAACAATTTTTGAATCAGACCGAAAGTACGTTTTAATAGTTCTCCATTTACAAGCTTGCTTTAATTACTTCATTGTTTCTAGCAATAGGACAGCATTGTTCAGCTCAAGCCTTGCAATAGAAAGTGTTTTTGTTGGGGCGACCCGTGATTTTGCATTGAGCAGGCTGCTACTGATACGTCCACTTGCATCCAACGACTGTAGGTATTTAAATTGCACTCGCGTAAGCCACTCTGGAAGCATCGCAGAATCCCGGCAATTCTATGGTTGTGTTGTTTGTGACTTGGATCCATCTAGGGATCCGAAGTTTCTCGAGAATGGGCAGTTATTTACGTGTTTCACTCCAGTCCTTTACAGTAGCTGGGGAGACCTCGTCATCCCAACCTAATTTCAATACCCATAGACTTTGAATAGTGATTTTCCCGGTGATGATGCAAGGTTGAAGCCAGCCCAAAGGATCAAATAGCCCTGCTACTTCTGACAAGATAGATCGTTTTGTTAGCTTTTGGTTATCAGAAGGCTGAACCTTGAACAAGAAAACGTCTTGTGCAGGATGCCATTGTAGCCCCAGTGTTTTGATTTCTTCGGATAACACGATATCTAGTGGCTTCTGATTTTCTCCATCGTTCTTCGGGATGGCTTTTAGAAGTTGGCTGACCACTTTCGTAGATGAAGACCTCCTTTGCAAAGTGTTCTTCTGAGCTCATCTTGCAAGTGCTTTAAGTTTAAGTTTGCTAGGTTTTCTGATCCAGTTAAAAGGCCATCAACATAAAAAGCTTGGAGTATCGTCTTGGAAGCCTTTGGATGGTTAACACTTCGTCAATTGCAAGCTGCTGAAGAGTTCGAATAGCTAAAACTGGTACGCAAGCAGTACCGTAAGTGACAGTCTTCAGCCTGTAGTGACCAATTGGTTCCTTGTTAGAAGATCTCCTTAATATGCGTTGGTAGTCGCGGTCATTCTCATGAACGTGTTTTTGCCAGTACATTTTCTCAATGTCGGCAGCAATTACATACTGGTAAGTTCTGCAATTACATACTGGTTAGGCAGCAATTACATACTGGTAAGTGGAGAAGATTATTTTGTATTGCCGGACCAACTTGCAACAGATCATTCAGCGATTTCCCACCTCTTGATTTTTGGGATGCGTTGAAGCCTACGCGTAATCTTGTTGTCGAACTGTGTCCTTTTATGACCTCATGATGTGGAAGGCAGTAGCAGTTAGTACTCTGAAGTAAATGATCAGGTACCTTCTCCATGTGACCAAGAGTCAGTTACTCCTCCATGAATGTATGGTATTCCCTTTGCCAGTCTGGATGGTGGGCAAGACGCTGTACCAACTGTCTGAAGTTAATGTACACTATACGTACAGACTCTCTCAGTTCTTTCTTGTGGTCTACGTTGTCTTTGAATGGTAAAATTACTATATATTTTCCATCTGAGCCTCTACGCGTATTATTCGAAAAGTGGTTTTCGGCTTCATCGTCGGCTTAAGACGTTTCCATTGTTGTTGGAGGAGCGTTTTATCAAGTTTATAGGGAAATTGGAAAAAATGTTTATAAAAATAAAAAAAAACACAAATTAAAAGGTAGGAGTGCCCAAAGGAAGGTGAAGATGTTACGGCGGCCATTTGAAGTTGCGAACGGCAGAAAGTCGATACGCTGGGATTTGCAACAGAAAGGTCTGACCTTTTTCGCTTTTGTAGGTATCTTTGGCTGACTTGAAGTCAATCAATGATTTAATTTTAATAGCTAATTCTATGCGTTTGCTCTTTTAATTTCAAAATCACTTGGTTCACTTTAGGCTGCTAATGGCCGAACCATTTCTATACCGCTTTGTCCTAACACATTTATTGGCGGAACTTTTTCTGCCTTGTTGCTACCTATTTCCAAGGAACCAGCAGAACTGCGAGTTGGTTTTTACTTCTTGTTATTATTTTTTGAATATTAAATGAAACTTACATTACTATCTCTATGAGAAATATCTTCAATATCTTCTTCGATTTCCATCTACTTTGTCGGTCCAGCGCTGCAAAATAATTTTGACTGTCATTAGTGCCGACAGCATTTAAAACTTGTTTTGGATTTGCTTTGGCTGCTGTGATTTTTGATTCTTGATCGCTTTCTTGACTAACTCTTCAAGAAACTGGATCCGTAGCTTCAATTCAGCGTTTTCTTCGGGTAATTTATTTATTATAAGCGACTATTTGTAATTTAAATCCTGCATTTTCGGGAGTTTTTTCTTCATGATGTTTTTTTCTTCATTATGATCATCACCAGTTTACTATTTGAAATTTCTCCAGGTTCACTCAATGATGAAGGGTGGAAGTTATCTTGAGATTCTTCGCTTTTCTTTATATGTTGTTGGAAAAGTATATTTGTTATAAATTACTTGATTCAATTGGTTCAATGATGTGATATTTTCTATTAAAATCAATTTCCGACTGACGTTTTAAAAAATTATTTAATTTTTTAAAACAGACGACAGGAGCGATTCAAAAACACGCCTGTATGCAACGAATGCCAGACGTTAAATAAAAATAAAAAAACAAACGCTTGCTGATAAATAACATAACTTAGCAATATTCGTGCGGGTTGTACCTAAGGGCTTTTACCGGAGTACAATAATCATTTACTTTACTTAGGTTATTAATTTTTTCGATGAAACAAAACTTTAGAATGTTGCACCAACATCAAAAATTTAAAGATTAGAAAAAGAAATTTGGGGTAAGTTTCATTATTTTTAACAAATGCAGGTTTAAGAATTAAGTTTATTAAATCAAGCACATTATTCCCTTAAGACTGTCTTAAAACTACTCGTTCGTTGAATCCATTGATTGCTTATCCGGTGCTGCCCTGACAACCGCCGCCTTGTGTTCTTTGGTTCTCCTGATTCCACCAGCATTTCCACATACGATTGGATTGGCTCCATTGCTATCTTATGGTAAAGCGCCTCGTTGGGGTAAGACAGGCCAAGTGCAGGCCCGATGGATTTGTTGTTCAATTAATCCTATCTTGCTCTATTTTGCTTTCGGAGCCCCATTCCATATCATTACCGCATATGTGACGATCGGACGAATCAAGGTTTTATATGTCAACATCTTGACTCGCTTGCTCGCTGTTGACTGTTTCCTAAAAAGGGGTATAAGAAGATGGTACGCATAAGTCACTTTTTTCAAAACATTGTCAACGTGAGCACTGAAAGTAGCCTTCCTGTCGAAAACCACTCCCAAGTAATTCGTTTGCCTAGAGCAGTGCGCCTTTTGCACGACGACCAAAGTTTTTGTGGAGGTCCTTAATACAATTGATTCCCTTTTCTTTGCATTAACCTTGACCCCTCATTTCCGATAATATGTAGTAAGAGATTCCAAATATTTTTGGGGCCGCATTTTAGCAAAGCGCAAATTGTGCTCAGATGATTACATTAACAAGTCATTAGCGAAGATGGTCACCTGGATTCCAGGCTTATGTTCTTCTCTTATGCCCGAGACGTCAGAGGTGAATATATTGAAAACAAATGGGCCTAATATAGACCTCTGTGGGACCCCCGAGTCAACACAAAACGGGTTTAACATAGCACCACCAGCCACCACAAAGGCAGTTCGTCCCCACATAAAGCAGCCTATAATTATTTCAATATGGGCAGGAAAGTCAAAATTTATCATTGTGTACTGAAGCCCATGGATCCAAACAGAGTCAAAAGCTTCTCCACATCGATCAGGCAAGCTAAAACAAGCTTATTGTTGTGCCAACTTCTCGTTATATCGGCTTGGAACATGACCATTGCACCAACCGTAGAGTGGGCTGTTTTGAAGCCAAATTGTCTTCCTGGCACAATTCCTACCCCCCGCAGAGAATTGTAGGATATCTTCAAGTATTACCCTTCTAAGCAGCTTATCAGTATTTGAAAGCAGCGTAATTGGATGAGTATCGACAACGTCAGTACTGCTTGATTTCTTGGATATTGTAAATATTTTTGCTCATTTCCATTGCTGACGGAAGAAGCAAATGTTAATGCAATTATTTTGAATGATCGCAAAGAGAACAAAAAATACGGGGAAGCCTTTTAAGCATATAATTGGAGATTCCATCAGCACCTACTGATTTTTGGAATGTTCCTCCAGTGCAAATAAAGTGAGCCTCTCAGGGCTGGCAAACAGACTATGGCCAGTAGATGCGTCAGAGAGATTTGAATCAGAGAACCTGGTCAAGCACAATTACTTCACCAACGAAGTAACGGCAGAGTCCTCACTTGCTTTTTCTCCTTGAATAATTTTCGCAAAATTTTTTACGATAGAGTTATCTATGAGCATGGGCCCGTCATAAGTAAGGACCCAGGGCAGCCTTTTTCTGCCAGTTATCCTTTTGATATGAGGAAACATACAAGGACCTAGTTTGATGCTTTCCAGGGCCTGTTAAAATCGCTCGTTGGCAAAAGCCGTAATTCTCCTCGAGATCATTCGGTTTAGAGACGTAATCACTAGATAAATACGTTCATATTCCCAGTTGACCATATTTAAATTGTGGTGGTAGATTCTTGCAAGTAGCTTTCTAAGCTGATTATATCTACGATGAAGCTCCAAGATGTCTTCTGGTAAATCTCAATGAAGGTAATTTGTCAAGGATTTCTTAATGGAGATCTTTGAGATGATCGTATCTAGGGTTGAAATTATACATGCGACTCCCTTATCAATTTCAGGAATAGAAAGATTTTTTGATATATTGATGGAAATTCTCTTCAATTTTCCGTCAAGGTCAGCACTTATTGCCGCCCAATCGATTCACTTGCATGGAATGAAAACTTGAGAACCTGCAACCTGAAGTCTCATATCCTTTTTACCCTTAAGGTCAGCTCAACCAAAAGATGATCAGACTTGGGATCAAGAACTCCACACTCGAAATTCCTCCAACTGTGGGAGAGACTTACCAGATTGGCAGACACGATGAAGCAGTCAATAATGGACGAGCTTTGGCAGAAAGTAAGAGCCTAATATGAGATGCATATTTGATTGAATCCATTTAGAGGTAGCTGTTTTATAGCCATAAGAAGCGATATTTTTCCATGAGAGATGCTTCTCATTGAAAATACCTCCCATGGCATAGATATAGAATTTTTTTGCACAGAGTAAGCACTGTTTCCAAGTTGTCAATGAGTTTCCTCACCGGATATCCATGTCGAACATTGATCCCCACAAATGCAAAAGTGCAGCCTGCCAGCGTGGAACTTATTATTTCTGCTTCAATACATTTCAGACTTGGAAGCCATTGCCCTTGGACTTTTAGGTGATCTTTGTGAGCTATAGCAACTCCAAGAATTCCCTCTTGATCATCACGCCTGATGGTTTTTTAACTTTCTCAGATGTACATTCTTTGGGTCTAATTTCCGGTATACACAAGATGTCTAGTCAATGGGCGTTCAAGTATTCTTGAGTAAAATACCTTTTATAGCGTGGAGCTAGTGAACATTTCTTAAGGATGGTGGATTTGGAACTCATCGCGACAATATATTTTGAAGGCAAATTTTCTCAGTAGGATGAGTGAGTTTTTTAATAGTGGGGGATGAAAGAATCCACTTTTCGAATGAGCGTGAACAAGTCACATCCGAAAAATTGTTGGCAGTCAGCGCTCAAAACCGTATTTCGGACGTTCCCGTTGTAGGAACTTTATGTTCCCGTTGTAGGAACTTTATGTCCATCGCTGTCTTCACTTCAAAGTCCGGTTCGACCGCTACTTGTGAACATTTCACAAATTGCTATTGCAGACGGATGGATGGAACAAGAGGTATCTACTTTAGTAGAGGTTTGCAAAGAAAAGTTTTACAACACCTTTAAAATACATAGGAAAAAATATGTATAATCATATTATACACAAATAAAGTTTCAACTTTCAATAAGGACTAAGTCACTTTTATCCTTATCAGCTTCAACACGGAAATTCTCAGAATCTCACCATCCACATTAGACACTCGTTTGCAACAACTATTAACCGGTGTACACAGAAAGCTTAAAAGCCTTCACACTACCATTTCACCAAGGGAAAATGCAAATGAAGTGAAAATTTAAAGGACTCCAAATGAAAACATCTCCATGTACAAGTACATCATCTCATGTACGACAGCAGATTGAACTTCCGGAAATATACAGCATATCAAGACATAAAACGCCTTGTCCTTTAAGCAGGAGATGTGTTGGAGCTCGAGTTAATTGTGTCGTCAAGCAGAACAGGAAGCTTCTTTCATGTTGAAGTGACTATTGTTGTTTCGAGCTTCGACGAAACAGTCAATACGACCGCCACTACCAACACCACGATGAGCTCTGAATGTCGCCTTTTGCTCATTAGGAAAGAACTTTTAAATGAAATGAAATGCCGCAAGCATATACAATGCTAACATTTTAGCTTATGGTGAATTAACTAATTACTTACGCCTACAGAATATAATAGACAAATTTGAGTTGTTTTCCTGGAGGTTTAGAAGAGGGTTTTGGAATGGACATAAATACGAAAAAACGTAAGTTTGTACATTTGAAACAAGGAAAGAAAAATTACCGGTCTTTTGTTTGAAGCATATCACTCATAATTAAGCTGCTCCATTTACTATAGATGTTGGCTCTTACGGTAATGGAGTGTAATAGTTGGTGATTAAGTATTTATGGCGGCATTAAAATGAACAAGGCACGCTAATTAACAAAGTATGAAAAAGTTTGGTATACTTTCTGGGTTCCATTTGTTTTTGTTAAAATCATCAACCTCATTACTATATGCTAATGTGATATACTAAGACCATGTTATGTAAAGGAGTACATTTTTTAGTCGAAAATTGTTACAATTACAGAATTTAACGCTTTGGCTACTGTTTAAAAATTTGTTAGCTTAGAAAAAGTATGCGAAAGTGCGCAAGAAACCAGAACATCATCGCATCACCAAGTACACTACGGGTGTGCAATCAAGTTCACACGGAAGTGTAGGTTCACACACGCATGAACAAAGAGAACTGAAATCAAGAATGAATGAAATAAAACATAACAATGTATGCTGTATCACAAATGCAATATTTAATGTGAACCGTTTGAGCGCTTGTACAAGAATGATTATCAAAATGAAATGAAATGCCAATAATGCAAATATGAAAATACATGAGCAGTATATAAATGAGTAATACATGAATTGGTGACTAAGTGTCATATAGCCAAAAACAAAAATATTCTGAAATTAAAAAATGTTTACATTAATTATTATAGTTTATCGATTCAAAGAAAATGTTGTGAACATTAAGTTTCGGTCAACAAATAATCTAGAATGTTTATTGCTTATGTCAACACTCTTCCTCATTAGAATTATTTTTTAATTCATTTTAATCAGCATCTCTCGCATAACATGATATGCCGCTTTTTTCTTTCCTAGACTTGCAGTGACCTCTACCACTTACCGCCTCCGGGCATGCAATACCCCCAATAGCTATTTTGGAGTGTTTATTTATTTATTTATTTCTATGTAACAGAAAAAAATCCAATAACAAAATAGATAAAATAATAGTACAGCCAAATGAATTAACTAATAGCGCAGCATGCAAAAACTAGGACAAAATAAATAAGAAAAATAACTAATAGCTTAGAAGAAGACAATTGATAAATCTTTTATAAACTAAATACGAGAGAGGGAAGGGCCCAAGCTGTAGGTCAGCATGGTTACGAGGTAATCTGAGCATGGGTGAGTCAAAATACACCAAAATACGTGCACATGGAACATCAAAGGTATTCGACGATCTTGTAAAACGCATAACGCGCCTCATAGGAACCTGGTTGACAAGGCGAGTATCGAGAAAACTACGGCAAAGCCTGTGAAGTAAACATTCATCAAGAAAGAGTCGACGCATTTCCAGCGAAGGAATATTGAGGATAGCTAAGCGTGATTCATAAAAAATGTTGGAAACTGGAATTTCAAGAAGACGATCCTGATAAATCTTTTTTGTACAGCCTCTAGCGTGAACTTCAAACAATTCAAATGAGGTGACCAAACTGACACACAGTACTCAAGGATGGGACGAACCAAACTAGAATATAATTTAAGACACGGCAAAGGATTGGAAAAATATAGGAATTTCTTAAGATCAAGCCAGAAATACGAGAGGCTTTAGCAATAATTTCAGAAATATGAACGTCCGTACATAGGTACGAATTATTAACGTGAATTTAAAGCTAATAGGGCAAGGGTTAGTAGAAAATGAAAGATGCATGCACTTAGAAACATTTAGTGTAAGTTGGTTATAAGAACTCCAAGATAAAATGGCACTCAAATCTTCTTCAAGCAAAGCACAGTCATCGATTGACGACACTACTTTGAAAACTTTGACGTCATCTGCATAAAGAAGGCAGGAGGAGTTGATGACAGCGGATTTCATTCATTTATAAACAGAGTGAACAATAGTGGGCCCAGAATGGATCCTTGAGGAACACCAGAAGACGGATGGAAGGGAGTAGAAAGACAGCCTGATTGACACGATTAGATAAGTAAGAGGATAACCAGTGGAGCAAATAATCAGGAACGTTGAGAAATTTAAGTTTGCTAAACAAAATATTATGATTTACTGAGTCGAAGCATTTAGAGAAATCCAAATACAAGGTTTCGACTTGTACATGGTCCTCCATGGCTTTTGAAGTAACGGTCATGAATTCTAACAAATTCGTTAAAGTCGATGGCCCTTTGATAAAACCATGTTGGTCAGGAACGAACAACTCATGAGTAACTGAAAAAAGGTGCAAGTATATGATTTTTTCCAGTAGTTTGGAGAAACAGGGTAATAAGGAGATAGGCCGATAATTGGCAACGTCACAAGTGATACCGTTTTTAAAAATAAGAGTAACATATTGGGTGTAAAACTTAATGACCGGATTTTTTTTGCGAAATTTGATGCTTTGTTGTGGAAAAATCTTACAATATATTTTATTCAAAGTGTTGTCCATCGGAAGCTGCAACGTTTCCCCATCTTTCAGGCAATTTATGAATTACACCCCAAAAAAATTGCGCCGACTTAGCGGCCAAAAACGAATCTATCCAGTTTCGGATACCTTGCTCTGAAGTGAAGCGTATTCCGGAGGGGACGTTTTGCATCGAGCGAAATAAATGAAAGTCAGACGGAGCAAGATCCGGGCTATAAGGCGTGTCGGTCAAAACTTCCCATCCACTATTTTCCAAATAGTTTTTCACGGGTCTTGCAACATACGGCCGAGCGTTGTCATGATGAAAAATTATAGCCTCGTGTCTGGTCGCATATTCCGTGCATTTTTTGATGATGGCATGATTCAAACATATTAATTGTGTTTGATGCAGGTCACTTGTGATTGTCTCGGCCGATTACAATAACTCATAGTATAACGGCCCCTTCTGATCCCGCCAAATACACAGCATAACCTTGGCTCCATGGATATTTGGCTTCGCCGTTGATTTGGCTGGTTGGCCGGGGTTCACGGATGACTTTTTGCGCTCGGGATTGTCATAATGGATCCATTTTTCATCCCTTGTCACGGTTCGATGCAAAAATGATTTTTTTTATGGCGCTCAAGCAGCATTTCA
Source organism: Odontomyia ornata (assembly GCA_963969285.1). Taxonomy (NCBI): domain Eukaryota; kingdom Metazoa; phylum Arthropoda; class Insecta; order Diptera; family Stratiomyidae; genus Odontomyia; species Odontomyia ornata. The sequence continues at coordinate 17,785,257 of OZ017742.1, read as the reverse complement.
GACGCACAGAAGCGCCGTTCAACGTCTCTTGGCTTCAACTCATAGGGGACCCAATGAGCTTGCTTCTGAATGTATCCGGGGCGGTCTTCAAACGTTTTGAAATGGCTCGCTGAGTCACTCCTAATGATTTGGCAAGTTTGCCTTGCGTTTGACACGAATCCTCATCGAGTAGCGTCTCCAATTCTTCGTCTTCAAAATTTTTTGGCTGTCCTAGGGGTTCTTTGTCTTTAATGTGAAAATCGGCACTTTTGAAGCGTTGGAACCATTCAAAGTACTGTGTTTTTGCTTAATCATCGTTGCCATAAACTTTTACAAGCAAACGATGACTTTCCGCAGCAGTTTTCTTTGCAAAAATTGACCCAACAGAACCTCCCGCAAATGCTGTCTTTTTCTCCAATTTTCGAAGTTATTCATTGTGAAAAATAATAATGATGCACACAAGATAAAATTGTTTTGTTGACTGATTTTGATAGCTGTCAAATATACCTTCAAAATGACATATATATAAAGTTCTAACTTTCACGATATTTTTTTGTACGGACATCTAGCGTCAAAATCCGGTTATTAAGTTGTACATCTTTTCCAACACGAAGGAAAAGAGCCTGAAGATAAGCTGGAATTGAAGAGAAAGGAAAGGGAGACACAAATAGAAGTAGCTAATGATTTCACTAAATGATTAGAAATACCATCGGGACCTGAACTAACAGAGTCGTCAAGTTCTAACATTAGCTTCATAACATCTTCTGGATAGCAAGTAAAAGGGAATGAAGGTGACGTGTGTACAGTTGGGAACGAAGGGCTATTGCTGGGAGTAGCATTAAAAGTAGAATAAAACCGAATTCTAAAAAGTTCGCAAATCTCGAGAGGTGAAGTTGCTAAGCAGCCCTTCAAATGAAGCGAGGATAGGAAACTGGAAGAGGATTTAAGAGAGCGCATATATTTCCAAAATGGTTTCGAATGATTTGAGTTTAAAGAGCTTTCAATACTATAAAAATAACAGCTTTAGTGATCTGCATCTGTTTCTTAGCTACCGACCTCAGATGACAAAAAGCTGTACGTGACTCAGGGGATCTGTCCCGTGAAAAACGTTGATGAGCTCGATCTTTAGCTTTCAAGGCTCATCTCACATCGAGAGTTAACCAGGGGCAGTCAGAAGAGTTTCCTATACTGACAAGTGGAGTCGTGTTAGAAATAGCAGCGTTTAAGAAATCATAGAAATTGTTACAACAAGTATCCGAGTCAAGACCGCGAAATAAGGAGGACCAATCGCGAATTATTTTGGAAAATTGCTGATAATTAGTTTTTTAAATTTATAGCGCTGACGCTCTTTCCAACGATAATGGGCCGAAGCAGTATAGGAAATTTCGAAGCGTAAGGAAGGATGGCGGGGATCAAGATAAAGATAAGGAAAAAGAACTGGAGGAGGGCATAACAAAAGTATACATCAAGAGTATGATGATTAACGTTAAGAATATTATTAAATTGAGCCAGGGAGCACAAGGACATAAAAGCCAAAATTAAAGACCAAATTTGAGGTGAGTCAGAATCAACCTGATTGTCATCTCATGAGAGCTTAGGAGGATTGAAATCTCCACATAAAACAAGGTGACAATTTGAAAAGCGTGATAAGGAAATACTCGATATTTCGGTGAAGAAAGTATTGTAAACCATAAAGGGAGACTTACAAGGTTTGTAAGTGCAAAAGACAAGAAGAGAAAGGGAAGACGAAATCACTATTTTTGCCCCGACACATTCTACAGGAGTCGTGAAAAGTAAATTTGTTCGGGGGAAGCCAGTAAATGTATTCTTGTAGGCAACTAAGACATCTCCTCCGTGTAACTTGTTGAAGATCGATCTATCACGATCACGCCTAATAATTGTGTGATTGGGAAAAATTTCAGAGTCAAATGTACTATCAGTCAACCAAGATTCAGAAATACATATTATATCATCGTTGGGGAGAGAATAGGATAAAGCTAGATCGTTCAGCTTGGATCTTATACTCCGAACATTTTGATAATAAATAGAAAATTTACTGTTAGAAAATTGACTTTTAAGAGTGTTATTCTGAAAGTTTTTAGGAAGAACATATGTTACAGCTTTGGTGGGGAGCTCGGTGGAAAGTGAAAATTTTTTTTTCCTTGAAGTTATGAAAGATTTAACAAGCACTCCGGGCAACAAGTAATCAGGGGTCGAGATGTAGTCACACGATGCCGGGACAGTCAGTCTGAAAGAAGCTGTTGCTCTGTTGATCAAGTTGTCCTCCGTCAGCTTCTGGCAGCTAATTATTTTTAGAGATGAACCACATTTCTTATTTACATAGTCCAAAATGTCTTCATTGGATGTGCTATACGCAGGCCTTGATATGAAGATCTATTTCGGTGACGCTACAACTTGGAGGAATGGCAATTCGAAATTTTTTGGAATGGCTCCCCGATGAGATGAAGATCTCTGCGCCATACGTCTTGTAGTGATAGACGAAGAAGGCTGAGGAGTAGGCAAAGCGTCTGCATTACCGCTAACCATTAGCGTTGCGTTACATGATGATGATGAGAATATACTCTGCCGTAGACCCTGACGTGATGGGCAGATTCGCACCTCTTGACGAAATATTTTCGTTGTTTGATGACGATGTTAAGGATGATATTGGCTTACTCAGGCTCTCTATTGTAGAGGATGAAGTCTCAGATCCCGCCACCGATGGAAACTGATCGCAAGAGAGAGAAAGCTTAGATTCCCCGAAAGATAATACTTACGTAAACCGTAACAAAGAATCGATATCCAAAAATGCGCTTGAACACTTCGTTTGCAAGCAGCTCAGCTCCTCCGAAAGTACTTTAATTGTCTGATGAGCAAGACGCAGACAAGAAACGTAAACAGAAATTGAAAGTCTCCTGCAGGAATCACACTACCACTGGACACCATTGCCGGCTTTATTAATAATGTTAGCTATAGAACCTTTAAGGTTAACACACTTTCCGTGAAAGGATCGGTCACAAAACTCAAAACAAACAACCACGTGGTTGTCTTAGTAGTTGTACATCAGGCTCTATGATAAATCATTTTTTTTAAACTAGGCAAAATGCTTTAGATTTTAACAGAACCAAAAACACCCAAAAACTTCTGTGGCATATGTACGATTAATGTGCAATAATTCACAAGTTTTTCTCGATACTTCTCTTATTTTAAGAATGTTTATAGAATAGGTATTGTTACGGGTCTAAAGGGAAATGTTAAGTGGACCCGATAGTGAAAAGCGACAATCTGTCAATCACTGCCACATCGTATTGTTTTTGAAAACCTTTAACCAGATGAGTCTCCACCAAGCTAATTGTATTAAACGTTAACCGTGGAGTAAATTTAAATTTTATTTTATAAATGCTACATTTCAACTAGATCGACTAAAGTAATTTAAGAAGAAGTAAACTTATTTAAGAAGAAGTAAAATTCATTTGAGAAGCTTTTAGGAGTAGCTATATAGGAACCGCCAGAGATCACGAGATGGATCGCAGAAAAAATCTCAACTACACAACGATATCTTCGTCAGCAGCAAGCGTCACAAACGAATTCTATTGTGAAGCGAAAATAAATGCATGTAATGCAGCAATGGAGATATAAACAAATTTGCATATTAAGAATACTGCAAATGAAATTCAGCCCAACCGCAATCAAATGTTTGTAAACGACAAGTCCAAATATGCAATACCAGACAATAGCCGATACGCATCAAACCATCTCAAAATCATCCTACCCAATACAGCAGATATTGAAACTGGTTTTGCGCAAGTACAAAGCACTCAAATTCCCAGTTCACTGCATCCGCCGTACAAGAGTTCAATGAAGGGAGACGGCACAGAAACCTATGGTGATGGTTGTGGAAGTGATATCGTAGCCGACCTTCGGCAACAATTCAAACCAACATATTATCAACCATGCTACACGGTAGATCACAGCTATCCAACAAAAAACCCATTCCAGTATCACCACCTTCAACAATCTCTGCAACCGAAGCATCTCCAACAATCGATATCTGCGGGGCATCAACTATCTCCACCAGCAGTAATATCTACGCTTTTTTTGGCTCGCAATCATCCTCATCGTCATCACGCGCAGAGTTGCAGCAGGCATCGTCACAATAGCAAGCAGCATACGCCTCATCGCCGGCAGTAGTCAACAGCCGTAACAGCGACATTACAGTGCCAAGAGCAATAGCAGGAACAACCGGCACGATAACAGCCGGCAAACCTGCCAACTTCAAGATGTGCTTTCCAGTGGAAGTGCATTGAGAATACCACAATCATGGCCTTGGCTTTGAAATGGCTAAGCCGATAAGCCCAAAGTGATAAAAGAGGCTGGGAGATAACGGTGAGGGTCTGTTTTATCTGATGGGCGAGGCGAGTCAGAGTTCGAATAAAAGTAAAATTAGGCAGAAGGAAGGATACAAGGAAAAATTGGAATTGGAGCATCGCAAATGCGGAAAAGTATCGATGAACAAAAAGGCAGTCAAGTTTCAAAAAGCCCAGGAACTCGGTAGCTGGGAAAATTGTGATGGCTAGGGAGATCGGGTGGATGACGAACGTCTGGCGACTCGTAACGGGGCCCCAAATGAGGAAATTAATAGGTATAGCTTTAAATTTTAATAATTTGGCCAGTATTAGATGTAAGTGTTGATTACTTTAATGAAATAGTGAGAGTTAACAGAGATCTCCTCATTTTTTATATCAAAAGTTGAAAATTGGTTTGGTGGACGCATGTATTAGAGATAGTTTTCCTTCGGGTGAAGTAACTAAGCGTTAAGTGCTACAGTGGTTGACCCGAAGTGTTAGGTGCCCTACTCCCCTTCAGTTTCAGGGGTCCACAGTCTCGTTCGGCAGACCACGGGGCGGCGGCACGCAATCAGGTGAACGAGTGGCGCCACGGCCCGTCTTCACTGGGCTATCCGGGACCCGAAAGCCCCACCTGAACGAGCCCTCCTAGCAAAGGGTATTGGTATCATCAGTTAAATGATACCACGACCTTTAAAACAAATCATAGGAAATCATAAGCAGCATTAATTAACGTCCACACGCAATATATTCTAATGTCACTCCTCGTAAAGCTTCCCTGCCCTAATAGTAATTTATGGACAAATTCTAGGAAACGTATTCGGCATTTCATTTCTCCATTGAATACCACTCAAACAACACTCATTAGATTTGGTTACATTAGTCTCCGTGATATGCTTCAAGCAGAAGATGATATCACTTTCATTTATGATTCTCTTTACATTTGGTAATTTCATCACAAAAACGCTGAAGCCAATATGCCCAACACAAGTCCGATTCCATCTACATATCAGATTTCACAACTCATATCCACTTGCAAAACACGTCCTTCAAATGCCAGTAAAGCATTCATTCTTAATGGCGAATTTCATTAAAAGATAGGTTCTCTGTTTTCTCCCTTTATTTCTCAAGTTGAAACCCATTTAACATTTATTCAAGACACGAAACAAAGCGACCCGCTCCGGCACTAACAACTCTCCACTTTATTTCTTCCTTCCTTGCCATTTAATCATCATCCTCCATTTGTCAAGCATAGAAAATGTGTCATTAACAACATAAATAAAACTGAGAAAAATGTACAAATACACTAACCAATTAAGCATGCTCTTGGCGAAGAAGAAAAGAAACAAAACAATGTCATTTCCCGTGATCCTAACATCATTAAACACGCTAGGACCAAGCGCGTAACATTACGCGTAAGACCACCATCAAGGCGACTAAGTTTTCTTGTTGTTAACGTTTTTTTTTTTGTTTTTTTTGCTGGTTTGCTTGCATCCTTGTAGCTTTTGATACGACAGTTGAACTACATTTGTATAAATGAAACAAAAATCTCATTGCGAAATAAGTGGAAGCAAGGATCAAGTAGGGTTAGGTGTGAGGAAAAGGATTTTCAACAACACTTAACTGTAACAATTTGAGCGAAATGACTCCACGGGGAAAGCAGGAGGATCTGGATGAGAAATGTAGAACGAACGAGAACGATGAAGGATAAATTTCTGACAGTCTCTTCAGAGTATTTAGCCAAGGAAGGACTGTAATGAGATGCGTTTGAGTGGAATGAAAGGAAAGGAAAGAAGATATTGCAGGAATTATTACTCTAAGTGGAGACAAAAAAAATCAATTTTGTTTGATGCTGTTTGCTTAAAACAATAGTTCATGCGCTTTAAGTCGCCGGTTTGTGGCTAATTTACTTTTTTTGGAAGTTTCGCTTCTTTTACAGAGGTAATTATCAGTTTAAAAATATTACCTTTTCAAACTCAGTAAGTAAAACTAATTTTTGTTTGCGTATTATTTTGTAGTGAAAGAAGGTATGGATAAATGTCTGTAAAGGACTGCAGCGATGGTCTGCTGGCTCAGCGGAAGAGGATGTTGGAATCCGCTGAGATTGGCCTTGTCTGGGGACGCGTGAATGCGCTGGCAGGCTAGCGTTGCGGTGTCGTGGGGCGGGTTCTTTCCCCCAGCACAAGGACACACTATTAAAGAATTTCGCATCCACGAATTTCTGGGGTCAAATAAAGGTCGACCGAAGTCGAAAAGGAGGTAATCAACTAAGGGTCGGAAATTGCTGGCGCAAAGGACAAACTGAACATGGGGAAGATAGACGGACTAAGGAGGACTTCGTCGTTACCGACGATTCTTATGGCCCACAAATAAGAGTGGGGCATCCAGATGGAGGTGATGCCCGCTCGCACCCTTCCAACCGGATCAAGATCCAAATGTAGACGTGGCCATGTATTTCCCATTTGAGTGAAAAACTCATATAAACATAATTTGCATAAATTTTCTCATCAAATGAGAAATATAGACGTGGCCAATTTATGTTATAGAACTATGTGATGGAATCTGTTAAACAAAGAAACGGAGGAGCATGCCTGATGGCTAGCCCATGTTAGTGGAGGAGCCTGCCATCGATGCGGGTCCTATACCCGTTCAGGCCGAGAGAAAGGTAAGGTTCAACAATTCATTTTATTCATTCTTTCAATATTAGTTCTTTTACATCTATTTACAAAAATTTTACAGTCATTAAATCAATATAAAGACATTGTAGCTTTTATGCTCACTGAGTGGCTCTCTTTTCAGATTTTTGCGTCAATCGTAAACGATTCAAAAAGGAAAAATTTTGTACAAGCCTACTCTCTGTTTCAAAAATTCTCATGGAGGCCCTTCATGTAAGACAATAATTGACTACTATTGACGAATTGATGAAAAGAATCTTTCGAGATTTCACCCCTATCTGACCCACACTGAAAAGAGAAACTGCTATGATAAAATACCGGACACCTGACCTGATGGACACAATATCGCGAAATCGTATTCTTTAAATGATAAGTACTAGCTTCCGAATGTAAATTGAATATTAAAGCTCTTTATTGTTTTCAATGGCTTGAAACAGATTTCTATTATATTCTATTCATTCATAAAACAATGCAATGCTATCGGATCGTAAGGTTTTCATGAAAACTTTTCCAAACGCTTTTAAAATTCTAGTGGAAAACTTACAATAAAATCTACCGACCCGGTTTGACTCATTATACTTTTCCTTAAATTTTTCTTGTTGGATTCATTAAGCTCTTCTTCACCTTCTTCTTCTTCATCTTTTTCTTAGCAATACAGTCCCTTTCGGACCTTTGCTTCCTGCAAACTGCGCCTCCAACTGTCTCGGTCTGTTGACCGCAACTTCCAATTCCGAAATCAGAGCAGCGATGAACTGTCTTCGTTAACGAGTCAGACCAGCGTTTCGGCGGTTTCCCCACTGGCCGCCGGCCTTCAATTCTTCCAACTTCTTGGATATCCGTCGTTCGTCCAAACGATTCATGTGTCCAGCCCATTGCAGCTTCCGCATTCTGATAATCCTTGAGAACTCCGGTTCGTCAAAAATTTGATACAGCTCATGGTGGTATAGAATTCGCCATTAGTCCCCGTCTAGCTTCGCTCCGCTTATTCGCCTCAGGACCTGTCGTTCAAAGGCGTTCAATATATTTGCGGGTGCTTGGGTTCGGGTCCATGTTTCACACTCATAGCATAACACAGGTCTTAGCACAGATATGTATACTTGGAGCTTTGTTTTCCCGTTCATGCAGCTGGTCTTCAAGATCGTCAATACTGAATGGAATATTTTATTTGCGAGCTGTATTCTTCGGCGCATTTCGTCTCTTTCATTGCCCGTTTTCGATATTTTGACGCTTAACTACACAAATTTGCTAACATTCTCGATACTGTATTCGCCAAGTGTGATATTTTGTGTATTTGAGGTATTTTTCCTCGACTGCGTCATGAAATTTGTTTTATTTTCGGTGATTTGTAGCCCTACTAGTTGTGCTTTGCTGTCGAGTTTCAGGAAGTACAATTGCCGCCCAGCGACACGAAGAATAAAGGCTATTCCGAAAAGCGGGAGATGTTCTGAAAAGGATACGATCTGCATGCGACAACCCAAAAATCAGCAAAGCAGTAAAAGTTGGCCTCCTTGAACTAGAGGAGCTCCTAGATCGCATAGGGCACTATCGGAGGAGCTGCGTGAAGGCTGAAGATGAGCAGGAGGCTAAAGAAGCGCTGCGGGCGAAATCTCAAGGCCACAGATAGCTCCACCATTAAAAATCAACAAAAGAATGGCGTCTAGCCCAATCAAAGGAGATCGGGATAAAAGAAGGAAGGAAGAGGCACTTGATGGGCGTGGAGCACCAGATCATGGATTCCAGATAGTGCTTACAAAAGGAGCGAAGAAAGCCGCAAAGAAACTCCTTCAAAAAGTGCCAGAAAGTAAAGTTCGCACGGACAACCAATAAGGAAAAAGACGTGACGCAAAACGGGAGAGACAGAATCCCCGACGAAGACCCCGGCAGCAGGCACTGCTCGGAAAGCCCCAAGATGGCCGATCCTACGCGGAGGTACTGCGGGACATTAGGGGAAATGTAAGGCTCGAAGACACCACCACTACCATCAAAGTAATACGACCAACGCGCTCGGGCCACATACTGGTCGAATACGGAGCACAGGCCGGTAATAAGGAAGCATTCTGCGACGCAGTAAAGAAAGCCCTCGGCAAAAGCGCAGCTATAGCCTCGCTCGAGTTGATGACAACTATCGAAATAAGAGACATTGACTGCGTGACGGATCTGGCCGAGGTAGAAAAGGCCGTCAAAAGGGAGTTCCCTAGCGTGAGAAGGATCAACGCGAGACTGACACCAGAAAACAACAGGGGACAACGCATGCCCATAGTTGACTTGACCGAAAAGGACGCCGAACAATTCCTGAACAAGGGCAAAGTACGTATAGGGTGGGTTGTCTGTGGGATACGGCGAAGAGCAACGCCTCTTTAATGTTTCAAATGCCTTGGTTATGGTCACAACACACAAGTATGCAAAGGACCCGATAGGAGTTCCCTTTGCTACAAATGCGGTGAAATGGGACATAAAAGAAAAGAGTGTACGAAGGAGGCAAACTGTATTCTTTGCAAGGATGCTGACCCAAAACCTTATTTTGGACACGTCTTGGGATCAGGAAAATGCCGGGTGTTCCAGGAAGCCCTAGCCAAGGCAAAATCAGAACTCCGATGACCCGCATCCTGCAGCCAAACCTACATCGCAGCTCAATCGCCCTAAATCTGCCTGAGTACTTTGCGAGAGACATGTAAGCCGACTTCTTGCTACTGAGTGAGCAACACCATAATAAAAGTCCTGCATTATGGTATTCTGATGAAACTGGTACTGCCGCCATCTGGGTTCTGAACAGTGAGTTTCAAGCGTAGAGTTGTGGACGGGGGGATGGTTTCATGTGGGTTTGGTGCACAAGGACCACCTTCTTTAGTGTGTACCTAACGCCTAACGAATCGATATCATCTTTCCAAGCCAAGCTTAATGCTTTGGAGGGCACTGTCTTGAACGCAGAGGGTAAAGTGCTCGTTGGGGGCAGCTTCAACGCTTAAGCAATCGAATGGGACATACCTCAGATTGATCCGCGGGGAAAACGAATCCTGGAAATGGCGGCCAGGACGGCGATCTTCGTGCGAAACTCCGGGAATACGCCGACTTTCTGCCGTATTGGCTGTGAGGGAACCATACCGGACGTGACATTCGCCTCGGAGTCCTTAGCACAAAGGATACATAGCTGGAAAGTATGAGAGGACTACTCAGCCAGTGATCATCAGTACATTCTGCTTGAGATCAGTGATGCTGTCTCCCGACGTCCATGCTCTCGGCTTTCTACAACTGGATGGAACATCGGAAGGATGGACGTCGAGAGGTTCGTCGAGGTGCTCACAGCAGGTGAGCTGCTCCAGGGAGCTTTAGAGGGGACGGAAGAACTGGCAGCTCAAGACGTGGTGAACTCTACTATGAACATCATTACGACTGCTTGCTGCGCTTCTATGCCCTGTCGAAGACCCCGGCACGGCAAGCCCCCAGTGTACTGGTGGTCAAATGGAATCGCTCAAAAGCGAAGGGAGTGTCACAAGCTTCGACGTGAGGCTCAACGAGTGCGGAACGGTGACGAGGCATGCAACTGGATGGCAGCATATAAGTCGGCCAGGAAATACCTTCGCAAACTGATCAACAGTAGCAAGGCTCACTTCTGGCAAGACCTAGTGGACAACGTGAACAAGGATCCTTGGGGCCCTGGCTACAAGCTGGTCATGCAGAAGCTTGATGCCCTACGGAAGCCTTGTATACATGACGCGGAAAAGATGGAAGCGATACTGCGGGTACTCTTCCCTGCCCATCCCGTCCGTGATGACGCTGTCCATGGTGAGACAGCAATAGAGTGCCCACTCTTCACACAGCTGGAACTGGTGGAGGCAGTCCTCCCATTGAAAACGAGGAAGACTCCAGGTCCAGATGGTGTTCCGGCTGAGGTGTTGCGGCTGGTCTATCACCATTGTCCTGACTTGCTGCTCAGCACATTCAACGCTTGCCTACGGAATGGGGTTTTCCCGATACAATGGAAGGTGGGGAGGCTCGTGCTTATCGGCAAGGGGAAGGGAAATCCCGAATTGTCATCTGCATACCGCCCGTTATGCATGCTAGACAGGGCTGGGAAAGTGCTAGAGAAACTCATCAAGGGAAGACTCACTGACGCGATTTGTGCTGCTGGGGACCTATCTCCTCGGCAGTACGGCTTTAGAGCAGGACGTTCTACCATTGATGCGATTGCGGAGGTGGTGAACGCGGTCCAAAAGGCAGAGGCATATAGTCGCACCAAGCGACGAATCGTCCTGTTGGTGACACTCGACGCTAGGAACGCCTTCAACTCCGCTAGACGGGTGGATATTTTGGATCCGCTGGAAAACTCTTTTCCAGTTCAAGAATATCTAATGCAGCTCTTGAGGAACTACCTAAAGGACCGAAGCCTGCTCTACGTCACGACACAGGGCCAACGAAGGATGGAAATTACATCGGGTGTTGCTCAGGGATCTTTCCTTGGTCCGGACCTGTGGAACGTGCCTTACGACGGGCTACTGAGACTTGAGATGCCAGATGAGTCACGCTTGGTTTGCTTTACGGATGATGTTGCAGCTCTGATCGCTAGACGCACCATTGTACAAGCGCAACTTAGGCTAGGTATGCTGATGCGCCAAGTGAGGGACTGGATGACTGCTCGTGGGCTCAGTTTGGCACTGGAGAAAATCGAAGTGTTCATCTTGACAAAAAAGAGAATCCCTAGAGTAAGGATGATCAGTATTGGAGCTATATGAATCGAATCGAACCCATCGATGAAGTAACTGGGGCTACTGATCGATTCAAAGATGAGTTTCTCTGAGCAAATCAGGACAACCGCTGAGAAGGCTGCCTCCGGAATATCGGCTCTGAGTCGACTTATGGCCAACGTATGGGGACTCAGCCCGTCAAGAAGACGCCTCTTGATGAGTGCTGTAGGGTCAGGGCTACTGTATGGATCAGAAGTATGGGGCGACGCTCTCAGCAAGGAGGTATACCAAAAACGTTTGGCACAGGTACAGAGAAGAGGAGCATTGAGGATTGCATCTTCTTATCCGACAGTCTCTGATTCGGTGGTGAGAGTGATTGCAGGCGTGATACCTGTTGCCCTCCTTGCTAGAGACCGCCGCACTATTTACTATTTTAGATGGTTGTCCGCGAGGAGAGACAGCGCTCGCTCAACGATTGGCAGCAGTCTTGGGTGAATTGCATGAACAGAAGGTAGACTGCGCGCCTCAACTCGGATGTTAGACCGTGGCTAAATCAAAGGCACGGTGAGTCTGACTTCTATCTGACCCAGCTTTTGAGCGGGCATGGGTGTTTTCAGTCTTACCTGCACAAGATTGGTAAGTCACGGTACCCCGATTGTCGGTTTTGCCCAGGAAGGGAAGACAATGCCTGCCACACATTTTTTGCGTGTAAAAAATGGGTCAGGCTGCAAAGAGAACTCTACAGGGAGGCGGAAGAGCTCTCCGGGGATAATTTAGTCGCGGTGATGATCGAATCGGTTGACAAATGGGACCAAGTGGCACATCATGCTCGGGCAGTCCTAAAATATTAAAGGGACTCACAGCAGAAGGGGGCTTGGGGATCACTTTTCTGGCACTTCATCTTCCCGTTCCCCCTCCCGCTAGGAAAGGGATACCCCAACTTGAAGGCGCCTCACAGCTTAACAACACGAGACCAGGCCCGAAGTAATGTGTCAAACGGTTCCAGGCTGTGTTCTCAGGTTGACAGGGGAGGTGTTTAGTGGGTAGTCCAGCTCTTGCGAGTATGGGAGTCCCACACTCTAAGCATAAATGGCATTCACCTCCCTACCACAAAAAAAAAACGGTAACGCAAAAGAACAAATTAAAATACACACGTGCGATTGATCTACCTCACTTCTTAGTGCACTGGTCGTAACAGGCCAATTGAGAGTCCCCGGTCTACTATAGTAAAACACATTTTTTTTGGCGAAATTCGATTTTATTATTCAGCATAGTTGCCTTCGAGGGCAATACAGCGATTATAGCGATCTTCCAACTTTTCGATACTATTTTTGTAGTACGATTTGTCTTTCGCTTCAAAATAGGCCTCAGTTTCGGCGATTACTCCTTCATTGGCGCTAAATTTCTTTCCAGCGAGCATTCTTTTGAGGTCTGAGAACTGAAAAAAGTCACTGGGGTGGATGGAGAAGGGATTCGAAGCCCAATTCATGCAATTTTGCCATTGTTTTCATTAATTTGTGACACGGTGCATTGTCTTGATGAAACAGCTCATTTTTTGTCTTCAAATGGGGCCGTTTTTTAACGATTTCATCCCTTAAACGATCCAATAACGCTATATACGTTATGCAGAAACAGCTGGAGTAATAGCCATACGCCGAAAACAATGACATAAAACATTCTAGTCCAATATTTTTGTCGTGGTATATTTTTATTAATTTCATAATTTTGCGGCATTCTTTGGATGGTAAAAAATTATTTAGTTTATGCTAATTCAATAAAATATTAAATGCAATTAACTGAAAGCTATGACGAAAAATCCGGTCTTGGACAAAATCCGCGCAGAGTCCGGTCTAAGTTTTTAAAATCCGATCAGGTGGTCGCCTTAGATGTAGTTGACTAGCATATAAGGAGTAAAGCAAGAAACTAAGCAGTTTCGGCGGGGTGATAATCTTTCCTCGTCCGGAGAGACACTCCTGATCACCACGGTGCTGCTCGACTGTTTAGGTTTACTACAATGTTCATGCATTACTTCTTCTTGTTTTCTTTCGTAAGCCTAAGTTTAATCCCAGTTAAACTAGAGAACACACGTTTGATCGCATCTTTAACATAAACCAAGTCCACACGGCAGTCAACATCCCTGACTTCGAAAGTGTCCATAGCTGGACTTTTGTTATCTTTTGAAAAATACATCTATTAATTAAAAGAAGGGTTAAAGTGTCAAAATATAAGTATATCTTTCATGCCCTAGAATTTTTCTAAAGTTGTTTTACCTTTTACCTGATTTATTCTTATGTTTCATCGGTTGGTTGTTTCTTTTTTTAAGCAAACTTAAATTTATGCAGACAAAAGGAAATTTTAAAACTGTCATTTAGCTTCCATTCTAGACGATTGGTATCATAAAAGAAGATTCACGGGCATAAAAACACAAAAAATGCCAACAAAGAAAACTTTTAATCTTTGCGCACTTTATATAAAAATAAAAGACTACAAAATCACAATAATCGCGATAACAATAGGCAACCTAATCACTATTCCCAGGAAATCCTCCACTTTTTTGTTTTGCTTTTTCTCAGCGAAATAAAAGCCTTATTGTTGTTCTTCGATTCTGCTCTCCGTCCCCCTCTTCTTCCAAAGCAAAGCTTTGCAGCTGTACTCCATAAGGGGCGAGAGAAGAGCGAGTTAATTTCGTGCCAGCACCGGATAAAATTGTCCAAAGCTCCAATTCCACCTGAAAGTCGCGTATCTATTCACCTTTCAGATACTCATTACCCATCCGTCTATTCATACCGGGGGGAGCAGTTCCCGAAATGTTTGTGTCAGTGGCGCTTAGAGTAAAGCCAAAGACATATAAAGTAATGGACGCGAAATGGGCTTATTTTCATCCATACGTGAGTGAAGCACTTTTACTACATACATGCCTTCCTCTCGCATGCGAATTGAAATCCCCCTGCCTTTCACGCCGCTAGAGAATCCACACATTCAAGTGGCTCTCCAGTTGCTCTCACGAAAATCCCACTCGTCTTCTACCTTAGCCCCCGAATTGTCAACGAAATATCAACCATATGATTGAAAACATATGATTTGTGAAAATTCAACATTGATGGGAAACGTCTAATCAAGTTGAATTTGAAATTGTACACAAAACAGTTTTTTTAAGATAAACCGTGTTGAATCTAGTGCAAAAGCGTTGCAAATGTGATAATTTAGCAAACTGAAAAGTTTGTTACAGATCGCGAGTGTTTTTGTGTCGAAAAATGAAAAGTGAAGTGACGTGTGCGGGACTGTAAAGACAGCCCTAGGCAGCATGTCAGGGACGTATCCTTCGTAGGGTAAGTCATGTTCAATCTTTTATATCGTTCAAGTTAGAATTCAAGATGCGAAAATTAGTGGGAGACGTCACGTCAAATTTATTTGAAATTCGAATCAACAGCTAATAACGCGCCAACTTCACGCTACATGATAAAGTGCTTCAATTCTCTCGATGCATTTCGTATCCTCTCTCTTACATCTATGAGTAAAGCCATAAGAACAACAACAAATGAGGAAGAAGAACACACGGAGAGAGAGAGAGAGAGAGGCGGAGGGATGCTCCTGTCCGGACAAGACATCCTTTTTTGCAGGAGCAACACCAAACAGGAGATTGTGTAGTTGGCAACTGGTCTTTATCAAAATAAATTGTGTCTTTTAGACGACCCTTGATTAATGGAGCAAAGCCATTCCGGTTATTTATGGATGGGACATGATTTCGATGGAAGTCATGTCTAATTAAATAGAAATTTTGGTACATAATATTGTGTTTAAATGGAAGCGTGACAGGGATGTCTAAGCAACGATGCCGTCTGTAATTGATGAGGAAGAGCTTGGGCGGCGGCGGCACTGGCGGTTGCTGAAGAAAGTGAGTCCGGAAACCTTAATTAGGTGCAGTGAATTATTGAAAGTTGTGACAAAGTTTTTGTCGTCATATATTAGACGAGTAATGAGATGAGTATTAATGCTCGCACTGAAGAAGAAAATGCGCCAGAGAGAAAAGTTTCAGGAAGGGATAATGAGTTTTAGTTTGGAAATTGATCTCAGGATATTCATATGGTTGAAGTCTTATTAAGTCCTCTTGTCATAGTTTTTGTTGGTAATGAGTGTTCTTCAGGGACAATTAACCTTGGTAATTTCTTGATGCTTTTAACAAGACATTTTACTACTTAATTTGTTTGAATGTTAGTGCTACCTGGTCTAACCAAAGTTAGTTCATTGGTTTACTATCACATGCAGCAACATTTGTGAGAAGATGCTTAGTAGTTTGATGCATTCAGCAATGTCTAAGCCGTAAGGATCAGTAGAATCAAGTCAACATTTATCATGGGACTCGAACCTTGTTAGTTTGCTATTAACTGCCGTACAAAATCTAATTTAAAGAAATAAGTTTGCAATTTCAATTAAAGGGATTTAAAGGGTGGTCCAACCATAATGCACGATGTTAATTATGAGTCACACCCTAACGTCAAGTTTTTCGCCCAATTTAATTTGACATTTCTTTGTTTCAGTGTTTGACAAATTCAATCATGGAGAGGTACACAATTGAACAGCGCGTTAAGGTTGTTGAAGCATTTTACGAAAATGGACGTTAAAATCAAAATGCATTTCGTGTCCAAATGTGTCCACAATCGGGAGAATCGTGCGCAAATTTAAGCAAACCGGGTCTGTAGGAAATGTGAAATCTCCTGTGCATGCTCGTCCAGTTTGTTCTGCAGTTGCGTTGCTGTTATTCGCGATAGTGTGGCAGAAATGCCGTCAACCTCAACTTATCGTCGTGCCCAACAATTGAACATCACTGATGCGTATTTTGAATAAAGATTTGAATTTACACGCTTACAAGGTTCAATTGACTCAAGAGCTGAAGCCTACTGACCATTTATAGCGTCGGCAATACGCCAAATATTTAGTTGAGCAGATATAAGGGAATGGTGACTTTACAAAGAAAATCATCTTGAGCGACGAGGCACACTTTCACCTCAGTGGATTCGTTAACAAGCAGAATTGCCGCGTTTGGGTAAATGAGGATCCACGAGTGATTGTTGAAAAGCCGATGTATCCACAAAGAGTATTGTTTGGTGCGGTTTATGGGCTAGCGGCGTCATTCGAAAATAATGACGGCCAGGTAGTAACCGTGAATGACATTCGCTACTGCGAGATGATAGCGGACTTTTTGTGGCCAGAAATTGAGGTTATGGACCTGGACAATATGTGGTTCCAACACGGTGGTGCCGCTTGCCATACAGCCAATTAAACAGTGGCTCTTTTGCGCGAGAAATATTCAATGGCGGTGTTATCTTACGTTGTGGCGCCGTTAATTGGCCACCGCGATCATGTGATTTTACACGGTTGGGCTTCTTTCTCTGGGAATATTAAAAAAAATTGTATGTCAATAAGCCAAGAACAATTCAAGAGCTAAAGGATGAGACAATTCGTCACATTAACGACATTGAACCGCAATTATGTCTCAGAATCATTGAAAATATGGACCACCGGATAAAAGTGTGCCGCCGTAGCTATGGCGATCATTTGGGCAATATTTAGTTTTACACATAATTATAATAAGAAATATTGACATAATTCTTTGAAAACTTTTTGTTTTATTTACAATTAACATCGTGGTTGGACTTCCTTTTATATTTCTAAAATATTTAGCTTTTTTGACACAAAAGTGACGTTAATTACGAGTAGGAATAATTTCCAGCTCGCACTTTGACGTTTACAAAGGAAATAATGATAAATGCTTTAAGTGTGAAGAGAGACCAAAGTAGAAATTCAATGTACGCTATGATTAGGCCCTTAAGGACAAATACAGTGACTTCTAAAAAAATCCGGACAAGTAAATATTGTTACATGCACGAATAATTCTGCGAGCTACTGTCGCAATTGTTTTCACAACCATTAAGAACCTCATGATCAACAAAGTGAATTTACTCAAAACCACGAGAATCCACAAAGCATGATCAACATCTGAAAGTGACGTCACTCCATTCATTAAGCTGCTCGAATATACTAGGTACCTCTCGGCAGAACATTCGCCAATGTACAAGAAATGGGTTGAATGGCTAGATACCCTATGTAAAGGCGAGCTGAATGAATGGGGGCATCATTCATTAAAACCGCGATAATAAAAACTGCGATAGAGTTGAGCGCGAGGTAAAGGCGATATTGATTGAGTGATTGTGAAGTGATTTAAGAAGACAATTGAAATAGAAATTTATTGACTAGTAGAAGTCAGGCTTTTAATAGTGAAATTAATAATTGTGTGTGTTTTGTGTGTTTTTTTTAAATAAACTCTTTTAAACTTAATTGAAAAAGACATTGCGTTTTCACTTTCCCGGAACATTAAAATTATTGGCCACGAACCAGAACACGTGACAATATGTTCCTTCTTTCTCATTTGATAAGTCAATAAAAAACGAGAAAAAATGGAACAAAAAAATTATTAATTTTGAGCAGAACATAATAACCTTACACACCACACAAATACAAAAGTTTTTCACTTGATAGATATAAAAAAATAGAAAATTTCGTAAAAGAAATACCAAATTTTCACCTCTCAAAAAGATGCGTACATAGGCTAAAATGTAAGCAGGATAATTGTAGAGGGGAAATAATAAACTTACGCGCACCGTTTGTTAATAATCGATTTATTGTGTTCAAAATACAATGACTCGGTTGCTGGTTCGGATGCGACTGACTCTTCTGGGTTTCTTCCGTGGCCGGTGCTCTTCAATTGGTTTTGCCATAACACTCGAGCATCCTGACATTGAATCCTTTCAATTCATTACTCCGTGTCTGAATCCACAGCATCATCGTAAAAATCAAATTCGGGATTCCCGACGATCCACGGTTTGAACTTTTCGCTCGTATACACCGAACAGAATTTCCGTTGGTTGGGATGTGCGATTCCAACGTCCTCAACGAGATATCTGTCGCTTCGTAAAACTCTCGAAATGATATAGGGCCCACGATACTTTGGCTCTAACTTTCAAGATTCTCCCGTAGCAGCAGGTGCGTTTTCCAGAACGATGAGATCTCCTTCCTTGTAGGCAAAAGGTTTCTTGTGTTTCGCGTTGAACCTGAATCTCCATTTCTCTCGTTTGGTGCTAATTCACTCTGCAGCCAATTGTTTTTGGTTAACTATGTGACATTCTGTTGGATCAGCCGTCGCTTCATCTGATGTTAGAGCCATAACTAGATGATTCGTGATGACGTCTCAAAGACGATAATTGTATATCAACTCGATCGGACTAAACTGAGTCACAGAGTGACATTGTGAATTCAGAGACCACTGACGATTGCGCAATTGTAAATCCCAACCCTTATGATTGGTGCAGTTCCTTGAAATGATAAGATGGACTAATTTACACGCTCAATTTGGCCATTCGCTCGAGGTGTTCTGGCGTCAACCTCAATAAGTTGAACCTCATTAGATGCGCAGAACTTAGCAAATCCTCGTGATGTAAAAGTAGTGCCTCGATCGCTAATTATACGCTTCAATGCGTCAATGATGGGCTTCGATTTTGTAGTTTTGACAGCTCTCAAAATTAAGTACTTACTGAACGAATCAGATATTTCCAATGATGTGCAAATTACCTCAACGACTGCTCGGAAAAGGTTCCAGGTGATCAACGTGTAACGTCCAGAATGAAATAGGTGTCACCTCTTCCGATTAGAGTTGACTCTCTGGTTTGCCTGTGATTCCTTTGTTATAGCAGCACTCTAAGCATGCTGCGACGTACGACTTGAGGTATTTTCGGAGATTGTTGAACCAAAAATCTTGCCGAACTCGATGTATGGTCTTCTCAAGACCAAAGTGGCCCATGGCATCGTGGTACGTGCGGATGATTTACCACCTGATTGCAGACGGAACGACGAATTTGAGATCTTGTTCGATCTTACGATATAACCGACCGTTTTGAGCTGATAATCTGACTTGATCTGTTTGGATTGAGCGGACTCAATATCGTCCCTCAGAACTTTGATGAACTCCTTCAACTTCATGTCTTGTCGTTGTAGGAGCACAAGCCAGTCTATGTTTCCTTCCACTCGTATTATTTTTCCCAATGCTATCTTTGGCTCGTTCAGTGGTTCATTTGGAGTCCTGCTTAGAGCATCGTCGTGACTCATGCGTTCAGCCGATCAATGTATGATGCGGAAATCGTACTCCTAAAGCTTCAAATACCATCGACTGATGTGCAGTAGCATTGGTTTAGACATTCTTGTGGTGCTAATTGCGGCACAATCAGTAATTATCCCAAAATGCTTACCTAGCAAATGCGGAATCTTTCTAACGACTCGACGATAGCCAAAACTTCAAGCTCATGGCTAAGGTATTTGCCTTCCGGCTGTAGTAGAAAACTGGTCTGAAATTGCCACCGTCGTCTCGTTGTATGAGGATTCCGGCAAGACCCGGTATGTACGCGTCAGTGTGAACTTGATGTTTCTTCGTCGGATCGTATGCACTGAGCAGCAAAGTGCTGATTTCAATTATTCGAATCCACCTCGTTGTTTGGTCGACCATAAAAACAGTGAATTGTCCTTCTGCTTCAACAAAAGTGTAAGCGGCCTCGATGTTAAAGAATAATCGCGAATGAATTTGTGGAAAACCCCGCTCAATCACAGAAATCTTCGAACTTCTGTAACGCTGGTTGGTTCCGAAAACTCTCGAATTGCGTTAGTCTTTTCAGCTCCTTGTTTTATTCCGTCCTATCGACTCGATGACCCAAAAACGTGACTAATTTAGACAAAAACGTACACATAGAGGGCCGAAGCGTCATACCGGCATCTTGAAGTATAACCAGAAATTCACGGAGTTTAATTAAACCCTCGGCGATGGTTTTGCTGGGCAGAATTACTTCATCCACGTAGCTAACTGCTTGATTTCTCATTCTCGTACCAACTTGGTAATGACCACATGAAAATAATTTGGTGTATTGCACAGGTCGAAGGCATCCGGTTGAATTTGTATTGAACTTCATGCGTGACAAATGCAGTGTATTTCCTGCACTCTTCTGCGATTGGTATTTGATAATAGCCAGGCATTAGATTAAGAGTCGTGTAAAATAAATTACCAGCGATTGATGATAGCTGCTCCCCAACAGTTGGCATAAGAAGCGGACGCATTTCAGTGATAGCATTGAGCTCACGGAAATCAACAAAGAAATGGTCCTCACTGTTTGCAAGCGAGGATTGCGGATTGTATTGACCTAACTGAGCAAGTGATTCAGAGAAGCATTCTCTATACTCACTGATGAGCTGATACAGTTGGTCCTTTTCTTTGACAGATAGCGTTGACTCAAAAGTTGGAGCATTTTGGAAAGCATTTTCCAATTAACAAGCCCCCGGTTCAATGATCAGTCGTTTGCCCGATGTGCAGAGTATATCTGACCCCAATTAAAGTGGCTCCGAGATCAAGTCGTCATCCACCGGAAAAATCTTTGCATTCAGATTCTTACCATCCAAATGAATTTCGGCCTCGAGTATCTGGTTGCACGTTACTGAAGCTCCTCCAAATCCTCGTAAGATGATCGACATTGCCTCACCACCTAGTTGTACACTTAACAGCACTTCAACTCTTCTAACTACACGATGATACTACTTGTGAATGGGTAGCACTATGCTCCCTTACGGGACTTGAATACAGACTGACTCAAATGCCATGCCCGAGAACTTTAAATACCGTTCTTTCGTGAGCTTTTAACCTAAATTCTCTTTAAAGGTGCTGAGTAGCCGAACACGTGCGCTCTCGGTCATCGAAAGCTTTTCCGCCCCGCTCCGTTTCGCTTGCTCGGATGGCGAATATGCAAAACTGGGGAAATTGGGCGTAAGAGTACTTTTCGCTTAAGCTTTCAGCTTTCCCACGATCTTTTGAGGTGAGTTAGCGAAACAGGAGACATTGAGCGAAAGAGTGTTTATGCCGGAACTTTCAGTTTTCTTTTCCGTTGACCTCTCTTCGAAGCACACCCAAAGCTTATCGTTCACGATGTGAATGTCATTGCGAGTTAATCTTTTTTGTTTACTTTACTGCTCGCTTATTTACTTGCGTATGTGCTTCTTTGACTAGTTTTCATTGGCGAAGTGCAAGTACATAGGTGTTGTTTGCTCGCTCGCAATTACTTTAGTTGATGAAGCGGTATATCCGAGTATGTTGTATGTGTTCGCTCGCAACAGCCACTTGGTGAGAATGCATAATTTTCATTTTCTGAGCCAACGTTATGGAAAGAACAAAAAATTATGTAGATGGTCGCTACTATTGCTCGATAAATTTCGTCGGTATAAATGCAAAAAAACTAGCACTGTATAACTACCCTAACGTGTCACATTCTCAAGGCCAGTTCCACGTACGGACAGTGATCAATAGCTAATTTTTCTAGGTATAAGTGCATAAATATCTTAAGATATTCGTCTGCACCATTGGCGAGCAATGAAAGTGAATTTATTATGGAAGAAAAGTATTCAATTTCGCAATGTGAACTGAGTGATTTGATTCATGATTTGAATTCATCGAAACAAAAAGCAGAGTTGCTTGCATCACGGTGGCAAGAATGGAAACATCTTGACCCTAAAACACAAGTGATTTATAGAAAAAAAAACCAGGCGATTTTACCACTCCTCAAAAAAGAAAATGAAATGTACTGTGAGCGTCAAAAGAAAGTAAACACCAATTACAAAGCTATTATTGACTTGCGATAAAAAATAATACTAATGAGTTTACTGCTAAACCATTTAGAGATTGATTACTATTAAACATGAAATAAAAACAGGTGGCAACATTGCACAAATCTCACCAAAATGGAAATGTATCAGACTTTACGCATGAAAAAAAAGTAAACAGGGGGAGAACCTTAACTTTTGGTGACAAATTTGTGCTATAAGCGTGCTTTACTTCACCAAAAGTCGTTCTAGGTGTATTTTTTCTAATTAAAATTAAAAATAAAGACGTAAAAGAAAATAGTTTCACTATGGGAAAGCAAACATCACCTGATAATCGGAAAATTATAATAGACTTAAAAGAAAAAGGTAAATCCTAGCGTGAAATTGGCGAAATTGAAGGCAGGGACCACTGCACAATAAAAAAAATTATTGGTTAGTATGCCAAACATCATCTCGTTGAAGATTTACCGAGATCTGGACGCCCAAAGCGGCTTAGTGATACTGAAGTTAGAGCTGTTGTAAGAGAAGTAAGGGCATATCCAGTCTCAAGTGCAGTTAAATTGTCAGAAAACATAGCGCAGGCATCAAGCAAACCAGTAAGTGCGAGCATAGTCAGGAGAGTGCTTTATAAAAATGGTCTACATGGAAAAAACCATGTAGACCATGTGGACCATTTCGGCCAACGTTGGAGACGACTCAAGTATTCTTTCTGCCATCGCTCCCAAAAATCTTGGGTAAGTTTTTGAGTCAGTTGCCATCGGTCTAAGCGATTGATATTGGCAATTTCGAATTACCTTTCAGGTGGTGCTTCCATAATATCACCGATGAGAAAATGGGCTGGAGTCAATGCAGTGATATCGCTAGGGTCGTCAGTTAGTGGCATAAAGGACGAAAGTTAAGACAAGCTTCTATCTTAACTAACACTGTCGAAAGCTCTTCATATGTTAAAGGTACGTTGCCTACTATTCGACGTAAGTGCAATTTGATTGAACGCACTCCGGCTTCCCAGAGCCCACCAAAATGAAGGGAAGCTGGTGGGAATGCCATTTTACTCCATCATTTGCTAAGGTCTCAGCCGCATCAGCATTTATTTTCGTCATAATTTTTAGTTCAGCAGCTGCTCCAACAAAATTTGTCCCCCAATCGGAATAAATGTGTTTGCAAACTCCTCTTCTTGCCATGAATCTGTGCAGCGTTGCTAGAAATGTTGGTGTGGAAAGATCACTAACGACTTCTATATGTATAGCCTGCACAGCCAGGCAAATAAATATTGCCACATAGCCCTTTGATATTTCGCATCCTCTTCCACGGCGATCTTTGAGATTGAATGGGCCACAGAAATCGATACCTCTGTGTGTGAACGGGCGTGATATAGTTACTCGAGCTTCTGGCAGATCTCCCATTAGTTGCGTCAAACCATTTGCATTAGCACGAAAACAGCGGACACATCGGTGTATGAATTTTTTAATTTGTGTGCGTCCGTTTATTAGCCAGAATTTTCTTCTCAAACTATTTAGCATTAACTGCGTTTGTCCATGCATTGTTGATTGGTGTGTTTGATTTAGAATTAGTTCAGTAAATTTTCCACTCTGAGGTAAGATTATTGGATATTTTTCATCGAAAGAGAGTTGAGCGTGTTGTAGGCGACTTCCAACCCTCATTATGCCCTTTTTATCTATAAATGGATCCAGATTAGCTAATTGACCCTTATTTCCAACTGGTTTCAATTTTTGAAGATTTAGTAACTCTGCCGAGCATTCCGTTTGTTGACCATGTCTGACCCAGAATTCAAAAGCATGTTTTAGTTCATCGCTAGTGAGATATGTTTGAGAGGTTAGTGGATTCAATTCCGGCTTAATCGCATGAAAACAATGATTCTTATTAACCTTGTTGGTGTCGAGTATTTTTTCAATAGGTCATCCAAAAAATTGTCCTTGATGATTCCAATACTAGCCATCATACGCTTACGTTGTTCGATATCAGTTTATGGTATATCTTTATTTTCAGGCCAATCATCGACCGGTGCAGTTAACCAGCTTGATCCATGCCACCATAGTTCATTATTGACCAGCTCGTCGGGTTTAATTCCCCTCGAAGCTACATCAGCTGGATTGTATTTTGACGGCACATGACGCCACGGCACGTTGCCAACGTTTTCCACAATGTTAGCCGTTCTATTGCTGGCGAAGATAGACCATCGGGTGGGATGACCTCTCAATCAAGCTAAAACGATCTCCGAGTCGGTCCATAACCAGGTGGACATCTTTTCCAATTCTAATGCCGTTGTTACTTCCTTTACTAACCGAGACAATAATACTGCTCCACACAACTCTAAACAGGGAAGAGTCACTGGTTTTACTGGTGCCACCTTGGTTTTGGCTGCAAGAAGATGATAGGTGACCGTTGGACCTGATTGTGTGACTAAGTAAACCGCAGCTGCGTACGCCCTTTGAGAAGCGTCACAGAATCCATGCAGAGATACAAGTGCGTCTGGTTGATACGTCACCCATCTTATTATCTTAATATGTTTAATTGCAGGTAGCTGCTTCCACAAAGTAATCCATTCTGTGTTTAGATGACTTGGTATTGGGTCGTCCCAGTCTTGCTCAGACAACCAAAGACTTTGAAGTAATATTTTCGCCACTATTATGAAAGGTGTTATCCAGCCTAGCGGATCATATAGACGTGCTACTTCTGATAGAATAGCGCGTTTTGTGTACGTTGTTAGTTGTTCATGCTTCTTCAGTCGATAAGTGAAGTAATCCGTCAATGGAAACCACATAACTCCTGACGATTTGTAACCTTGATCCATATCGAAGTCGATTGCTTCCTTCATCTCTATATCCTGGGTTGGGACTCCTTGCAAAATTTGTTTGTTATTTGCTATCCATTTTCGGAATTGAAAACCACCAGAGCTCAGTAGTTTAGTAAATTGATTTCTTTTGATGATGCATTCTTGTAGGCTGTGTCCTCCGGATAGCAAATCATTGAATTAGATTTGTTTAGTATCGATTCGCAAGCAACAGGAAATTTTTCTTTTCCGTCCATCGCCAGTGTGTTTAGCGTGCGTATTGCAAGAAACGGGGCAGACGTGGTTCCAAAAGTCACTGTTGTAAGGCAGTAGTCTTTGAGTGGCTCATTCGGTTGAGACCTCCAGACAATCTTTTGAAAATTCGCATCTTGAGGATGCATGTTCACCTGTCTATACATCTTTGTGATGTCAGCCATCATTGCGAATTGCTTCAACCTCCATCGGATGATGATTGACGTCATGCTCTTTTGAATAGATGGTCCAGTCAACAAAATATCGTTGACTGACACTCCAGAACTCGTTTTCCTCGACGCGTCAAACATTACGCGTAATTTGGTTGAGGCACTTTCTTTATATACAGCGTGATATTGGAGAAAATTGGCTGTGGTGATTTTCCTTCCAGCTTCGAAAACTGATTCGTCATAATAAGGAATTTCCTTCATGTGGCCCAAGCTGATGTATTCCTGGATTACGGTTGAGTATTCTGCATAAAGTTCTTTGTTCATGACAAAACGTTTTTCTAACTTCAATAGGCTTGTTACTGCACTTGTTCTAGAGGTTCCTAACTGATGCTGGCAATCCATATTTTTGAAAGGTAATCTGACCTGATATTGTTCGTTTGACTCCCTTTGTACGTGAGTTCTATAGTGTTGCTCGCAAGCTTCTTCTTCCTGTGTCATGACTCGGCTTGTTCCAACTTCTTCAATTTCCCAAAATCTTTTTAATTCTTCGCTGATATATTTGGAGGTCACCTATGTCAACTTTCCCAGATATTATCCAGCCCAATTTGGTAAATTGAAGTACTGGCCCTTGTTTCAAATTTCTAATGCCTCCGAGGATTATTTGTGCATAAATGTCTGCTCCTAATAGCAGATCAATTTTGCTGGGTCTATAAAAGTGAGGATCAGCGAGGTCTAGGTGTTCAATTTGTTTTCTAATGGACGTAGAAATAGTCTGTGGTGGAATAAAGTTAGTCAATTTATTTGAGATGATAGCCTCTATGGTCAAATGTTCGTTATTTCTGAGATATAACTTCATTCTCAATTTTCCATTTGTCAAAATACCTTTTGATTTCCCAATGCCTGCTATAGTGGTGTTTGTGGATCTTCGTTAAGGTCCTAATCTTTGGGCTGCGCATTGCGAAATGATTGACGTTTGTGACTCTTGATCTAGTCAAGCACAGAGTGTCATGTCTCCATTTGAAGTCTCTACATTCACTAAAGCTGTCGCTAATAATACCGTTTGCATATTGTCCAAAATCGGAGTGTCCATTATAGCAGCTGTTGGTGATTTATTCGATAAGAGGTTTCCGGACACATCCAACATCTGTGATTGTGTGCTATGTGTAAATGCCATTGTGGGTTGTTCATTAGGTGCTGCCATTCATTGTTGCTCATTGAAAATTCCAGAACTCGATACCTGAGTTTCGTATCTAGGTGACATGTATGTTCGATGGCTGACGTCGGTATTGCTTGTCATTTCACACCTGTGAAGCAGCGTGAGATGTGCTTTCTTACAGCGAAAGCATCTAGTTTTGCTAGGGCATTGCCCAACTAAGTGTCCCTTTTCCAAACAATTCAGATATAAGCCATTCCTTTTAACTGTATCAAATTTTATCGAGTGACTAACTTGTTGAAACTCTGTACATTGTCTGAGATGATGTGAACCCTTGCAGAGGATACAATTCAATCGTTGACCTGTCTTACTTGTCAATTCATTATGAACAGTTCTGTTTGGTCTTTGTTTATCCACTCCAGCAGCCTGCAACGCTCTGAACCGGGATTGCATGAAATCTTTCAGCTTTTGAAATGACGGTGGTTCAGGAAGAGAGGCTTGCTGTTCTTCCCACAATTGGCGTGAATCAGTTGCCAAACGTTGTGTGGTGAGATGAATCAACATCGCATCCTTCCTATCGTCAATTTTCAGGTTGTTTATTGCTTGAACACAATCAAGCGTTCTATCTAGTAGTAGCTTTATTGACGAAGCAGATTCATTAGCGTTATTTAACGTTAGTAACCTTTTCAGCTGCACGTTCAGAAGGACCTGTTTGTCATCGTATCGTTCTAGTAGAAGCTTCCATGCCGAGTCATAATTTTCATCGGTGACTGATTAATGTTTCAGTAGCTGCACAGCTTCTCCTGCAAGACTACATTTCAAATAGTGCAGCTTTTCCACTTTGGCGATATTTGTTTTGTTGTGAACTAACGATGTGAATAGGTCCTTGTATGCTGTCCAATCACTGTATCCCCCACTGAATTTGGGTAAATTTATTCTCGGGAGTTGAACGTCTGTCTCTTCTGAAGTCTTCGAGGGTTGATTTTATGTATTCTGATTGCTTTGCATTCCTTGCGATTCATGTTCTATACGCAATTCCTCTAACTCCGTTTCGAAATTCAAATTAAACTCTTCGAAGGTAACATACACATTCTTCGTAAAATATCCCAGTGTCAAATCTTCCTTCCCTTGAACCAATGCGAATATCTGATCATGAGTTTGAATAAATGATCGACGGACCTTTTGTACCCGTTGTTTTAATTTATTGACGTACGCCAACGTTTTACGGGCTTTGGAGTCCTTTCGGAAATTATTGTACATTTTATGTATTTGCTCGTTTAGTAAGTCTTGTTGCGCTATTAAACGTTCCATTTTTGCAGCCTGCCGTAGTTTTAAAATACTGTACTAGGAAGAGTACGTGTTAAAGTCGGCAGATTATGTTCGGCTTACAATTTCTTTGTCTGTGACGACCGAATTTGACCTGTAATATGTTATCTCCTATTATCAATATTTGGTCACTATTATTCAAACGTTTGATGTTGCTTATGTAAGTGCTTGAATACCACGTCAAACACTTCGCACAGTTTAATTCGTGCGTTTCTTAACCCAACCGCACAAAATTAAACTTGAAGCAATCAACAGTTATCACATTTATGCCCAAACACTGCAAAAAAGTTTTGCTGGCGCCTTTTAACGCCCAGAATTGAGAAACTTTCAAACAGATATGTCATATAAGAAAAATGGGAAATAAAATTCCAAACAACGTTTATATTTTACGTCTCTTTGACGCACAGAACTATGAACCTTTTGAAACAAAGGATAAATAAGGAAAATGGAAAAGGACTTACCAGACCTCCTTACCGTTAACCATATGTCTTGGATTTAATTCACCGCGCGGCCCGGAATTATAATGATACCACTAAAGAAACTGTCACTATATTCAATTTTACCACATCAAATAATTAATTGGTACCGGGTTCGATTATCTATATCCATACAAATTCTTAGATCCGGCTCGACGGACCAAAAATGTTCCGGATATAAACACGTTTTGAATTGAAAGAACAAAACTACTATTTATTTCACGTTATTATTTTTTAATTTAAATTCAATTACAAACTTATTATTTTCTAATTTAAATTCAATTACAAACTTATTGATTTTACCTTAACTTTATCTTCAAATTTACTTTTCGACAGTACACATTCACATTCAGAAAACTAATGAGATAATATGTACAGATTTTTCGCTGTACCGCAATTTTCAAAAACAAAGGAAT
Organism: Odontomyia ornata; assembly: GCA_963969285.1. Taxonomy (NCBI): domain Eukaryota; kingdom Metazoa; phylum Arthropoda; class Insecta; order Diptera; family Stratiomyidae; genus Odontomyia; species Odontomyia ornata. Next base: position 17,756,305 of record OZ017742.1, on the reverse strand, counting down.
TCGGTACTTTCTAATTCGCTATCAGTGAATTTCAAACTGACAATATCGTAACTTTAAATTCACAATATATCATTTCTGATAAAATCATCACCGTGATCTTCAGTAATTGTTGACAATCAGATGTCAGAAACGTCTGTCAATACTGATTGGGATTGTAAACAGCATCAAATTCAGATATGTTTCCTAATTTAAATATAAAAGAAAAAACGATTCTTTGTGCTTTTTTTGTTTTAGGTTTCAGCGCTGGATTTGAAGACAACTTTAAACAAAAGTTATAAAGGAAGAATGGAGCTGAATCTCTCCCAATATTACAAAAAAACTTGTCACGTCAATGCCCAGAAGACTAAATGAAGTGCTTAAGTCCAAAGGAAAACATATGAAGTATTGAAAACTTAACAAAAAATCGACTTTTCTATTGAAGTTATGTTATGTTTTGTTTGCTGTTTACTTTTTTTTGACGCGTGAAATTTGATCTTTTTTTGATTAGAGTGAATTTATCTTTGTTTTGTATTACTTTTGTTTAATGTATATATAAGACGGTTTTCATTAAATTATTCTTTAATTTCTTATACTTATTTTTGATTTTGTGTTAATTACTTTGTTTCAATAAAATTCTAAGGTGTTTACTTTCTTTTGGCGCTCACTGTATTTCTGCAACGACATCAAAGGCTTATTTGATGTAATGAATACACCATATGATCAAAAAGAATGGCGTTTGTTCATCGATGGTTCTGTGGGAATCACACTATGCAATACAAGTGTCGTCACTGCATATAACTTTATTTAACTTAATAACTAACAATTATCACGTATCAGCATGTACACGGTTGGAATTGCGTGTTACTTGCATCAAATAGCCTCATCAGACTAACTGTTGCTTCTCAACCCCTGCGTTGGCTTCTAATTCTCTTCTGTGCATTGCATCATCTCTGGCGGTGAGTCCATAACCTTTTTGGAATGAGCATCCCGCTTCTGCTTCAACTTCTTCAGTTCTAGTTTTTGTTAGGAGTCATTTATCTTTCCTGCTCATACATTATGCACCTACCTTATTTCTTATTATTTAATTTTTTTGCTAGAGTTTATTTCAGCATTCTATGGGTAGGCAATTGAGTTATAGCAGTCATTTTCCCGAAAATTTTCATCAGAGAGTGTGTGTTGGTTACATGTAGGCAAAGTGTTTGTTTTTCGTTCCGAATTAAGTTAAGGTCCAATAAATTCGCTATGCTCTTCTGTTTCTTTGGTAATCTTTTTTGTGTCCATATTTTTTTTTGACCATTGCAAGCGTCTCATAATGTATCTTGTCCTAGATCCTTCCATCCATCTTCTTTCTTTAAGTTTCGATTCTAGAGAGGCCATAAATAAAAATATTTGGCTATCCAATGTCACTAGGACCAAGTCAATAAAACTAAGGATTAAAAAAAAAGAAGAATTAGGATCAAGCACAATAAAAGACGTAATTTCAACACAAGAACAATAAAAACAATATGGGCTAAGAATGTTTCGGTAGAAAAACCGTAAAATGTACTCTTAGATGTAAAAAAAATTATCAGTAAAAGGCCAACTGAACTTCGAAATACGTGTTTGGACAAGTTAATAAGCCAAAATGTCGAAGGTGAACCTATAAGATGGTTAATGTTCCATATTCTGTTATTACAAAAACCAAGATTCACTTTCAACTTTGTAATATCAATCTTCCCAGACACAGGGCAATCGTTTTAATTACTAACAAGCTTGCATAAAAGCTACAAAAGTGCATTTCATCTAATAAATTTCGGATTGCGCTAAAAGCTTCTTGCCATCTACATGATTTCAACTGCTTAAAATTCCAGCATAGTTTCAGTGAAAACTCGCAAAATAACACACGCCTCCCCACTACTTTCTTAAAATAACATTTCAATTTTTTCCTCCCTCGAAACTTGCCGGTCTTATCGTAGAAGAAAATGAAAAAAACAGGACATTTTAATTCTCCTGTTGTTGTAGAATGAACTTTGTCTGAGAGTATACACAAAACTTAATGTGTTTTTCGTGCCGAAAGCTATGCACCTGTGAAGATTTCTCAAAAAACTTTAAATGGTAAGGACACAATCGTGTGCTTGACTTACCGTCGAACATGCCCCCAGCTCTATACTACGAACGCCAACGCCACGCATAGACAATACGGAAAAAAGGAAGAAAAGGGAAGAAAAATGTAGGTGTAGGGTGCACAATGATATTGAGCTACCTAAAGTTTCCTCTTGTACAGGTCAAATACTACGACGACGACGATGACAAGTCGGATAGCAAGAAATTGTGAAGTCATGTAAAAACACTTGTTAAAGCATTTTTGTTAGCATTTCATTAAGCGAAAGTAACTTAATCCTTTTTTCCAGTGAAAAGGAAAAATGTTAGGTTGCCGTGGCCTTGGTGTACAAGTTGAGCATTAGCATGCAGAGAAGTGGAAAACATGGAGAGAATTTTTTTCAAACAAGTATTTTGAAATAGGTCACGCTACACTTCATTTGGTGAATGTAGATGCGAAAGGATATATTGGCACTTGGGAAGAAGGATAAGAGACGGCGTAAAGCATGCTGACAACAATTTTGATTTATTTGGAAATGGAGGTAGTATTCAATGCTCTAAAACTGATTAATTTTTCAAACTGAGCGCATTAGTAGATAGTCGTCTACTCATTTTTCGCTATTAATATGCTTATTTAAAAAAAATTTTTTCACTATTTTCACAAACGAATTCACTATGGAAAAAGGAAGTCAATACGCGATTTTCACCCTGAAAAAGACTCGCTTCACACTCATCGATAAAACTGATAAAAATGATGCATACAAAAGATGATGAAAATTTCTGTTTGCATAATGCAATGCGTGCATCATATATACAAACAGAAACAAACAATTCTTAGAAAATCTCCAGAGTCCCGTGTGCGTAGCATATGGCACATTCGAACCCATTACATGGTGCACTACATTTGATAAACCGGTCATGCAAAAAGGAAGGAGTTTCTTGTGCTTGGTAATTATATCATATCGCACTAGTTCCCTAATTAATTACCGATGTAACTACTTGCTTTATTTCCTACTGGGTAAGTGAATAAAAGTTTATAACGTTTAGTAAAAGTGTGTTTGAATTAAAGATCCCATAACATACCTTCTATCTCTGATTAGCGGGATCATATTATTTTGTTCTTGTTTATAATAAAATACTATATGTTTATTTGAAGCTACCACGGATAGTTGGATTGATTTAATTTTGGAGTGCTTTACGTCTAAGGATTCCCAGGGTGGTGTAAGGATGTCGTATATATCAACATGCTCGATTCTGGAGTCCTTGTAACATATATATATTTGTGTTTCTAACATACCATGGGATTCCGAAGATTTGTCCGATGATTTTGTTTTGAATGAATTGTAGTGTCTTTTTGTTGGTCCGTGGCAGTTGGTAGAAGCATAGTATACTCAAATAGTAACCACACTCCATCAACCCTCCGGAAAAATCCGAACAGCAAGCCATTAATCTTCGGTAGCAGGTAGATAGAAAACGCTGATGCGAGGAATGGTGCGAATATAAACATATGCTTCGATGAGAGACTTCAGGGCTACCAGAGCTAAAAAATCAATAACATTGCAGAAAAACAAATTCGTTCCATGCAATCTTTTAGTTTTTTATTAGGATCTGGCAGCACTCCTATGTTCTGAAATGCGTAAAAGAACACGTGCGTCGGAAATTTTATCTGCATTTTACTTTGTTTCTTGAGCGCGCCAAAAATGGATCAGCTGTGATGCCCCGGATCAGCTGTAATGCCCCTGGGAAAATTCAAAAAGTGTGCAACACAGGGTAAATGAAAGGTGTGGCTACTATTTGAGTCTACTATGGGTAGAAGGCTATACTGCCATATAGTAGCGTCGATCGTATTGTTTGTTTGGCCATACGGAGTGGAGTGTTCTTGACCACGAAATATTTTCGTTGTCAACAGTAAGAGCTTTTGGTTGCTGTCATCATTTTCTAGCTATAAATAATACCTGGGATCATTCACTTGCGTAAATACTCCAAAAGTATCTCTATGAAGAGTTGCAGTTTCGTGGTGATGACTCTTGCTTGTCTAGATGAGTAAAAAATACAGGTATCATTGGCAAATAGGGACTACTGAACAGTCAAAGGCAGCCGAGGTGTGTCAACAGTAAAGATATTGTATAGTATGGGGGAAATGGATGATCCTTGTGGGGCTCTAGCTTGAATTTGCCGCATGGTTGAGAGGTGGTTGTCAATTTTTGCATGAAATAATTTGCTTTTATAAAGGAGCCTGTTGAGTCAGGACTCCTTTGCCTTGACTTGGTCCCGTTTAGAACTTTATTTATTTATTTATTTCATTGCCAAACTAGGCATCGTTAGAAAAACCAAAATAATAAAATATAATGAATAGTATTGGTTCTATAACTTAATTCATGCGGGTTTTTTTCAAAATTTGAACGTTTACTTAAGATAAAATTGTACAATAGTATTATTCAGAGTATTGCCCATCTGCGGGTATGACCTTTTCCCATCTTTCTGGCAATTTGTGGATCCCATCCCAAAGAAACTGTACCGGCTTGGCAGCCAAGAATGAATCAAGCAAATTTTTGATATCCTGCTCTAATGTGAACCGTATTCGAGTGAGGGCGTTCTGCATCGATCGGAACAAAGGGTAGTCAGAAGGGGCAAGGTCTGGGCTATAAGGCGGGTGAAGTGAAACTTCCCATCCACTGTTTTCCAAATAGTTCTTAACCGGAAAAGCAACGTGGGGCCGAGCGTTGTCATGATGGAAAATGATTGCCTCGTGTCTGGTCGCATATTCCGGGCGTGTTTCGGCTGCTGTTCTCTTCAAACGGATTAATTGTGTTGGGTAGCGTGCTCCATTGATGGTTTTACGCAGTTTTAGCAGCTCATAATACAGCACATCCTTTTGATCCCACCGAATACAGAGCATTACCTTCGCGCCATGGATATTCGGCTTTGCCGTTGGTTTGGCTGGATTTCACATTTGATTTTTTGCGCTTGAGGTTGTCCTAATGGATCCATTTTTCATCACCAGTAACAATCCGATGCAAAAATGACTTAATTTTGGTGCGTTCCAGTAGCATTTCGGACATGCAAAACCGCCTTGCGACGTCTCTCCCCAATTCTCTTGCTTTTGAATATATCCAGCTGCTTTTAAACGTTTTGAAATGGCTGCTTGAGTAACGCCCGAAGATTCTGCGAGCTCTTCTTGTATTTTGCAACAATCTTCATCGAGTAATGCTTCCAGTTCTTCATCTTCAAACTTTTTTGGCTGCCCAGGACGTTCATCATCTACTAAGCTAAAATCACCACTTTTAAATCGTGCAAACCACTTTTGGCAGGTTCGCTCAGCTAGAGCATGTTCACCATAAACTTCTACCAAAATAGATGACTTTCGGCAGCAGTTTTCTTCATATTAAAGTAATGAAGGAGAATTCCCTGCAAAAACACTTTTTCAGGAACAAAGTTCGACATATTTGAGTGAAAAAAAATCATTGTTGTTCTTCATGAGATGGCATACACTGAAAGATGTACAATGACAGTAGCTTTCCAACGCAGGTTTGGAATATTCGAACGATGTAATATTATACAAATTACGCCATCTCTTAGCAAACCGCACGAATTAAGTTATAGACCCAATACAATAAAATATCATTCTTAATCTAAGTTTGAGGGATGGAGCGGAGGATAATAAAGCTTTGAAATTGGATCTAGAGATGGTAGGAGAGTAAAGTGTGCCTAGTGAATTCAAAGCTTTGCAACATCTGTTTACAGGCTCGTTATCCACGTAAATTTTAGGTAAATTTCTCGAGAGAAATTTACCTATTGCGGAGAGCATCATATATATATGTATATATATATATATATATATATATATATATATATATATATATATATATATATATATATATATATATATATACTCGTATATATATATATATATATATATATATACTCGTATATATATATATATATATATATATATATATATATATATATATATATATATATATATATATATATATATATATATATATTATATATATATATATATATATATATATATATATATATATATATATATATATATATATATATATATATATATGGGATATAACGAAATTTGTGACCACGCTAGAGGTTGCAATTTTGCTCCGATTTGCACCAAATTGTCAGAAAAGGTGTATTGGGCTAATATCTCAGTTAAGTTCATGAACCAGCTATATCGGCTGGGCAAAAACAAAATGGCGGCCATTTTAGACGAAAAATCGTGATTTCTGTTCTGACCAAAGTATCGCTCCGATTTGGATGAAATTTGGTACAAAGGTTCACTGATGTATGTGATGAATCTCACAATAAAAAATCCAAAGTCGGTATGGCAGAAACAAAATGGCGGCCGCTCAAAGGTCGGAAAACGTGCAAAATTTTGTTGTTGTAATAGTGGTCAAAGCTTTCAACAGATTCTCATGAAATTCGGCATTTATATAGAAATTATGAGTATCTAAAGTATTGCGTGAAAAATTTGGAGGTCAGGTCAGGTCAGGTCAGGTCAGGTCAATTTTATTCTGATATATATGAAACTTGGTCTACAGTTTTTAATATTTTGGTGATCATGCATGAGCAAATTTCAAAATGGCGGCGTTTTAAATATGCGTTTTTTCAGGTTTTTGTGGCCCTCTAGCGGTCACATTTTCCAGCGGATTTTGATGAAACTTGAGATTATGGATTTCTGTACTATGTTCTTGTATTATGCAGCAAATTATTAAAATTGAATGAAAAATAAAAAAGTCAAAAATTTAAAACCCAATATTTTTAAGCTGCCATTTTCACTAAAAATTGAATTATTTTGCCCTGTCTAGAGTGAAACTCCGATTTGAACGAGATTTGGCACATTAATTGATGAGGTCCTAGTCCACAGAGATTTAAGATTGTCCAAAATCAAATGCATGCATTCAAAATGGTGGCCCCCAAAGGTCAGGAACACGCGCAATTCGCTATTTTAGTAGCAACTGAAATAATGATTTTTTTTCATGGAAACGTTTTAAATGACTTATCTTGAACGTATTTATAAATCAGAATATTTTTTAAATATTGTAAGATATTTTTAACAATACCCTGAAAAATTATAAAATCGCGACTTGTCTGTCTGTCCGTCCGTCCGTTTGTTCGTGTGTCACAAGTTTTCTTGCAAACCACATGAGCTAGAATGAGGAAATTTTCTACGTAGGTCAAAAGTGGCGCCTCTTGAAGTTTGCAGTGTAAGAACATATTTTAAAGTGTTTAAGGGGGTCTCCCCATACAGGGAGGTGACATAAACATTTTTTTTATTTCTGTAGCCCTCTAGCAGCCAAGTTTCTCTACAGATTCCGATAAAACTTGAAATTATAAGTTATTAAGGCAAGTTAATTTAATTTAATTATGCAAATCTGACGACAAATAAAAATTCAAAAATTTGCAGCTTAATAATTTTAACAGCCGTTTTCAATAAAAATTCAAAATAACGCCCCTGATGGTTCAGAAAAGAATCGAAAATGTATATATTAATTGCAATGCAAGTGCTGATTAAACTTTTATGGAAATCTTTTGAAATTAACTATTTGAGCTATTTAAGCTTAAAAGTTATCACCTTTGTTTGACAACCACTGTCAAATGTATAGACAGCAAATGTGAGAAGGGCGAAACGAGTATAAATATGTTTATAACAATTTTTTACCCGCCGATTTTCAATATGTGATCCATACGTGTGCAATTCAATTTAATTAGCAAAATATTTGCGCCTCTATGAAGGGTCTCCAAATACAAACGGCGGCAGATTCTTTCTGTTAATAAATACCCATGTAGTGCTACAAAAATTGAAATAAGAAGTCCAGTAGTAGATAAGCCAATTTATTTTTCGAAACCTTACGCTACATACGAGAAATTTACCTTTCCGGCTGGTGCTGCCAACGGGGATTTTATAATTGTAAAGAAAGGTATAACGTCTTAGAGACCCATATATTCTCAAATTCTTTAGATCGACGTTTGATAAAACCAAGGAGCTTACTGGCCCTACTGATGACATGATCGTAATGTAAATGGAAATGAATTTTTCTGAAGTGACACCAAGGTCTACGATGCTATCCACCCGGCTAAGTTTATGATGGCAAAGATGATAATTGTTGATTAAAGTTAAGCGTTTCCGTGAATACCTTATAACTTGACATTTTTCAAAGTTCAAGGAGAGTTGGTTAATTTGGGACCATTCTAACAGGGAGCTGATTTTGTTTTGAGGGAATAATGTATCTTGTTGGGACTTTATTACATGGCAAAGCTTAAGATCATCGACATAGAAAAGATGAGGAATATCCAGCAAGATCTCAGAAAGATTAGGAATGAAGATGTTAAAAAGGAGAGGGCCCAGACCGCTGCCTTGTGGTACACCGGAGCAAAAATTTATTTCTTTGGATACGAAACCTTGAAATTTAACATTTTGAGTCCGATTATGGAGATATGAGCCAAGCCAGTTCAGTAAAACCACCGATTCCGAATCTTTTAAGCTTGTGTATTAGGATTTCGTGGTTAACTCGGCGAACGCTTCACTAAAATTAGTGTAAATCGCGTCAATTTGGCGCCCCAACTCCATTTCACAGAGAATGCTAGACACCATCATGGATAGATTAGTTGTGGTCGAGCGATTTCTACAAAAACCATGCTGTTGATCGTTAAGCCGTGGCTCAATAATGGGAGATAATTTGGAGCAGACTATTTTTTCAAATAGTTTTGGTGTAGCTGATAAAATAGCAATACCTCTGTAGTTCTCAACTGACCCCGTATCTTTATTTTTAGGGTTTTGTACTAAAATACAAAACCCTATTGCAATCACGACCTGTGTCCGTCTGTCCGTCCGTCCGTCTGTATGTCACAGCACTTTTTCTCCGAAACTATAGAGGCTACAGCCATGACACTTTGTGGAAAGGTCAGAAGTGGTGACTTCTTGAAAGTTCAAGGGTGGAAATATTTTTCAAAGCGGTTTAAGGGGGGCTCCCCATATAGGGAGGTGACCCCTCAAAAAAAAATTTCACGATTGGTAGTCGAGTAGGGTGTCGTTGGAAAGGTCTCAATGAGATCTTTTCGAAACAAGTCTTAAAATTGCCTTATGAGTACCGAGGGGGGAAGGGGAAGGGGAAACGTATGAACTTTTCGCGTACCCTCCCTTGCGATTGGACAACTTCCATCCGAAAAATCTGAAAAAAAATCAAGAATGTAGGCCTTAATGAGTACAACAACAACAAATACATGAGAAGTCAAAATTCACTCAACTTTGTTAGTAATAGTATGATTTATCGATTTTATGTTTTCTTGAATAAAATCTAAACGGTACCCTCAAATTCAATAAAATTTAGCAAAGAGATGACTATTTATAAGATTGTTCTTTTTTGAAAGCTTCATAAAGATCGAAATATATTTAACGAAGTTATAGCGATTTGAATGTTCCTGTATTACTATGGAACAATATGCCCTGTATTAGTATGGAAACATATGGCTATGGAGCCATATGCGCTTTTTACCGACTTAGACACTACAGCTTTGGTAGGATTTGCATGAAAATTTCAGGAATGATGGGTATCATAAAGATGAGTACATACAATTGAAATAAGTCGAAGAGGCAGGAGAGAGCTTCTAGCAAAAGGGCTTTGTAACCATTCTAGGATTCGAAAAAATAGTCCATGAATCGATGATTACAGTATAGAGGGATGACCCCTGAAAAAAATTTTATGAAAGGTAACCAATATGAGTATCAACTGAAAGTTCTCTATGAGAGCTTTTCAAAACAGTTCTTAAACTGACAGTTTTTGCTTCAGTGGGGGCATACTGGTAGGGATATGTATGAAAAATCTGTTTCCTCCCTCGCGAATGGACACCCGTGAACTAAAAAATCTGAAAAAAATTATCAAGGGAGATATTCATGGGTATAACTAGAACAAATACCTCAGAAGTCAAAATTCTCGAAACTTTGTTAATAATAGTATGATCGTCGAATTCCACATTTTCTCCAATAAAATCGTCTTTGGCATGTTTCTTGTTTTTATTTGTTGCTGGTTACTGCATTTTGTAAGTTGAGTACAAAACCCTTCTGACATGAGCATAGGTCTGTCTACCCAACTTGTTATATGTTGGTGTCAAATGTGATGACTTCCAAGATGAGGGGAAATTCCAGCAGCAAGGGATTTGTTAAAAAGGATATATAGGGGTAAGATCAATAGCTCTCTGCAGTTGAATAAAAAGTAAGGAGGGAGTAGATCAGGGCCTGGTCCTTTATTGAGCTCAAGATCTTCTATTGCTTTAAGTATTTCATCTTTTGAAATGAAAACTTCCTTAATTGAAACGGCTGAATTAGATCCGAGGAAGGAGCGTAGTACGAGGAGCTGGTTGTAGAATAAATGGATCGAAAGTGGCTAGCAAAAAATTCACCAATATCCATTGGGTTGGAAGAGCTAGATTCTTAATATATCATGAATTTAGGAAAGCCATGAGACTTGCGTTTTATATTCACGAGATCAAAGAATTTCTTTGGATCACGAATAATATTTTCACCAATTGTGTTAACATATCATATATACGAGTATGTTTCTCGGGATTTAATTTGAAATTCCTTCGCCAGCTCGTCATATTTGGATTTTATCTCATAATTCACATTGGATCTTGATTGAATTATTTTATAAAGCTTATTTCTTTGATTTTGCAAGTAACGGGGCTCACTATCTAGTCAAGGCTCAGAGAGTTTGTTCTTCCTTTTTATCTTAGGAACGTATCTTTCAACGGCGTCCAAGGAAATCTTGTAAAAATGAGCTACTGCATCGTCTACACCTAACGTTGCAAGAGTAGTTATTTATGCCATCATAGTCAGCATTATAGAAGTCGTATACAATATTGTTTTTGTAAGATAGCTGGTTTGCTTCATCGGTAGTGGACAGCTCAATAGAAAGTTCAGAATGGTGGAGGCTATTAGAAAAAAGGTGCTCTGTTTCAACAGTCAGATTAACCACTACGTCGTCGTATGCGTTTGTAAATATCAGATCTAGCCAATTACCGTAATGGTTGGGAGTCGAAACAATATGCTGCAAATCATTACCATATAAAGTGTTAATAAGTTCGAAGTCAATATCGTGCGAAAGATTTATTGGCAGAAGACCACCATCAGCTTCGTTGACCATGAATGACAAATTAGGGCGATTGAAGTCGCCAGAGATGATAGTTTTGTCTTCTTCCTTGATGGAAGCAGCCGGTGAAGAAATTACATTAAACACATCCTTGTAGATTATCTCACCTGATTTAGGTGGAATATTAAAAAGACCAACGTATAAATCCGATTTCTCCACTTTGATGCGGACGATTTTATGTTGAGGATTTGGAACTGTGCTGATCAGCTTGCTGGAAAAGGAATTATGCACAGCAATAAGAACGCCGCCGCCCCGGGTCTCTCCAGCGTTTTGATAATCTCTATCGTCCAGTTTCCATCAAGAATCTCTTCGTTTACAAATGAATTGTTCAACCATGTTTCGGTCAGGGAAAGAACATTAAAATGGCATGATTTGGCGTCAAGAAAAAGTTTCTTGATTTTTCCTCTAATACCACCACAGTTGTGGTGAAAGTGTCTGAGGCGATTGGAATTGAGTGGGGTTTTATATACTGGGAACGAAAAAATTTTTGCTGCTGCTCTCTAGATCGCTGAAGAGAAGATATATAATTGCTGCTTACGTGTGAAGAATAAGAGTCCAGGTCTTTTTATGCTCGGGCTGGAGATATACCGTATTCTTCATGGTATTTAAAATAAAGTTCACGGAGAGCCTCTATTTCAACGGGAAGACCTTGTCGTTGGATTAAAATTTCAATGTTTATTTTTGTTTTGCCATCGATATACGTAGTATCAGGAGCCTTGTGCAGATAGGCCAGGAAAAGTCTCACGTTATCGTAAATTCTGTTACCTCTTAGCATATATAGGAGATATTTGGACTCGAGATCTTTACTAGAGTTAAGTGTTGCCCTCACAACTGGTAGTAGTAAGGGGTCTAAAAACGTGCTGAATCGACTGACTCCAATTTCTTTAGTCTTTTGTTCCAGTCATCCAAAAACTAGATTGTGCCCAATTTGAAAATAGAAGAGACTACTGGAACTATCGCCTTTATAGCATGAATGGCAATCGCCTATTTCCTGTATAAGGGCATTTCGCTGTTAATTGAGCTGCACAGTGTTCATGAACTATATTCTCCATGGCGGCAAATTTTTTCTCTAACCCTTCAATTTTCGTAATCAGCTTGGAGTGTTGTGAGGCGTTTTGTTGCGTTGTGGGGTTAGCTGTTCTCAGTATCTCGTCCATCCAGTTTTTATTTATAGTTTCGGTACTTTGGAGCTGAAGATTTGCAATGTGATTTTTCATTGCAATAAGACGGGAGTCGAATGCTTCGAGTGCTTTAGTGACCTTGACATTGCGACTGCACTTTCAGACAGCAAAAGTAGATGCCATATCAACGAAGCTTTCATCGTTTGCACGTGACTTTGCATTCTGACGAGCAATTAGCTGGTCCTTTTCATTGATGAGGACATCAATGCGATCAGTAATTCGATCATATAAATCTCGAAATTTATATTCAAGGTGTTGGCAGTCTGAACAAATGAAATAAGACTCCAAGAAAGGATGAAACCTGTCTCTTGGAGAATCCATGCAAGCACTGTGCAGTTTGTGGGAACAGAAACTCTTGCATATAACATACTCAAAAGTATGATCGAAGGCCATGCAATTGGGGAGGTCACACTTATGGGTCATTGTCCAAGATAATATATAATTTAATAATTTATTTATTTAGTTTATTTATATATCTGCTATTGTTAAAACTGGTACACAGATTAATTAAGAATTTTGGTTAAGGTCATTAACAAGTGAAAGCCAAAACCAAAATAAAACCAAATTCACGCAATTGTACAGTCAACGAAAATAGTAAATCGAAATGACACAAATTTACGCGAAGATATGCTTGCGTTTAATGAAGACGAATTGTTTATAAAACTGGGTCAATGTAATAATGTAATTGAGTCTTTGGTAGCACTACTAAATCACTGGTACGAGGAAGTTTATTTTATTAAGAAGGTGTTAGGGCCTCATTGGGTCACACTCATTAATTAACGACACGGGAATAATGAATTAATGAATAAATTACTTTACTTAACAAATCACGATTATTATTACTCTATAAAAACTAGGTAAGAAAAGAAAGTACACGGAGCCCGAGCAAAACACGTCCACTCGCGACAATAATTCTATAATCAGTTTATTCATTTATTTATTTAAAATTCCATTTAACAGATTAAACAATTACAAAATGGAACAAAACAAACAGAAAAGAAAATCGATGCAAATTAGAATTAAGTGAAAAAGTTAGTATAAAAAGAAATTCAATGATATTCACAATAGTAAGTACTAAGTTGAAAAAAAAAATAAAATAAAATACATATAAAATTAAATGTAAGGACTAACAAGTCTAATATTTACTCCAATTGAGTTGTGAGGATCAGGCTTCTTAATGTAGATTTAAAAACAAGATATGAGTCGGAAAACGGACCAAGCTCAAGCTTATCCTGATTTCTTACCATTCGTATGGTAGGAGAACGAAAATATAAATTTGTACGGGCATACGGTAGTACCAAAAAATTGTTTGCCCGAGAAGCACGTGATGATTAGCAAAAACGTAAGTCTGCATACAATGTTGGTGAAATTCGTTTGCGGTAGAGTTGATATAGAAAGCCACGAGATGACAGGGTAGGCAGACGTAAGAAGGACAAACGACAGTCATGTGGTTGATATGAGAATTGAATTTGTAAAACAAGACATGCGTTAATTTTCGTTGGACATTCTCTAACGAGTTAATGAGGTAAGTGTGTCGGGGAGAACAAACAACAGAGCAATCTTCAAGGGTAGGATGGACAAGACAGATAAACAGGCGGACGGGGGTAGATACATTGGTAGATTTATATGCATGCCTGAAAATAAAAAAATTGCCGACCAAGGCACCGAAATGTCTTCTCCAATATTCAAAGATTTCCGCACGTAATATGATTCCATACGCTCTTTGTATCTTGTCGTTAGTTTTCGTATTGTCTTTCCTATATATACCATGTTTTCGTATATTAACAACATTGGAAACAAACTGAAACAAAAACTGAACGACACATCAATATACGAAAACAGTGGCATATATGAACTGACATATAAGGACTGCGACATGGTATACATAGGAAGGACAACATGAAAACTCACGACAAGATACAAAGAGCACTTACGATCTTTCTTACACAACAAGGCAGACTCCAATTATGCGATACACCTACAAAAACACGCACATGACCCTGAAGCTATGACAAACTCTATGAAATTACTACAAAAATGAAGCAAAGGACCGAGACTTGACATCCTAGAAAGGCTTGAAATATATAAACATAGAAAAACAGACGTTGGAATTATCAACGAACAACTTCTTACAAATCTCGACGCGCGCTTTCCTCAGTACTAGATCATAGTCTTAGACAAAAACGGAAAGGAGATGAAACAGAACAAACGGGCATCCAACAAGCAAAAACACAAAAACCTAATATCCCTCTACCTGACCCAATTTAGTACTTGACCAATTAGTAAATTTACTATCTGACCTAATTACCCATCCGCTCAACCCATCCTACGACTATATAAAGTCATTCCCTGCTCACAAAACAAAGCAAGGCCCGACGGCTTTTAAAGAAAAAAGAGTTATTATTTTTGTTTATAATATAATTATTTTGCTTTTTAGTCTTTTCATTACTAGATATCAGCTAGGGGTTTCAGTTTTTACTTTCTTTTATTTTCCCGCGACAGTTTTCCAAGTTCTGTTTTGGAATCTGTGGGTATGCGGGAAACTAATGAATATAGGGAGCTGTCCGCCGCAAAATCTAGCTTCATGTGGAATGCGAGGAAAAACTTGCAGCGTTTCTGCGAGAAAATTGGAGTGAACATAAAGTAGGAGTTTATTTTGGACTTGCTTGCTAGTTTCAAGATTCTCTTCAACTTCTTTTGCTTTGGGGTAACCTCTCTAAAGCAAAAGAAGTTTAAGAGAGGAGAAAGAATCTCCAAAAGAAAAAAGGAGGAACGGAGGGATTTAATCGTCACCTCTATAAAATTTACTGTACAAAAGGGGTCTCGTAATCTGGCCAAAGAAATAGCTTGGACCTTAGTCTATATGGCAACTAAAACAGCAACCCCAGCAGTCGCAGAATGACCGAAAGACGATTTTGAGCACTGAATGCCAAAAATTTTTCGGGTGTGACTTGTTCACACTTATTCGAAAAGTGGACTCTTTCATCCCCCACTATAAACAACTGACTAATCCAAGTGGGAAAAAAGCTGCGTACGTAGAATTCGCCTTAAAAGTATGTTGTCGTGATGAGTTCCATTTAACTCTCCATCCTCAACATATGTTCACTAGTTCCACGCTATAAAAGGAATTTTGTTCAAGAATACTTGAATGCCCATCAACCAGACTTCTTGTTTATATCGGAAATAAGATTCAAAGAAAGATACACACAGTGCATCAGGGAAAATACAAGATCATCAGGCGTGATGATACAGAGGAAATTCTTAGGGTTGCTATGGCTTACAAAGATCACCTGAAAGTCCAAAGGCATAGCCTTCCAAGTCTGAAATGTATTGAAGCAGAAATGATAAGCTCTATGTTGGGAGGGTAAACCTTTATATTCGTGGAGATCTTTGTTCAACATGGACTTTCGGTGAAGGAACTCATTGACGACTTGGAAACAGCGATTACTCTGTACAATAAATTCGATTTCTATGCCATGAGATATGATTTCAATGCGAAGCATCTCTCATGGAAAAATATCGCATCTAATGGCTGTAGAACAGCTATCTCTAACTGGGTTTAATCCACCGTGGATCTCATATTGATCGCCCAAAAAGAGCCTATCTTATGCTGTAGCTCGTGTATTATTGACTTCTCCATCATGTCTGCCAATCTGGTGAATCTCTCCCACAGTTGGAGGAGTTCTTGATACCGAGTCTGACCATCCTTTGGTTGAGCTGACCTTTAGGGTGAAAAAGGGTGTGAAACTTGAGGTTGCAGATCCTCAACCTTCCATTCCATAGAAGTGAATCGATTGGGCAGCAATAAGTGCTGACCTTAACTGAAAATTGAAGGGAATTTCGATCAAAAGATCGAAAAATCTTTCTATTCCTGAAATTGATAGGGGAGCTGTATAAATTCAACCCTGGATACGGTCATCTCTAGGATCGCCATTAAGAAATCCTCGACGAATCACCTTTATCGGAATTTACCAGAAGACGTCTTGGATCTTCATCGCAGACTAAGTTGGCTTGGAAAGCTACTCACAAGAATCTACCATCGCAATTTAAATATTGTTACATATACACATAATTCTGCGAGCTACTGTCGTAATTATTTTCGCAACCATTAAGAGCATCATGATCAACAAAACGAACGTACTCGAAAGCGCAAGAACCCACCAAACATGATCAACATATGAAAGTGACATCACGGCGCCATTGCTCGAATACTCCACGTAGTTCGCAAATGTACGAGAAATAGATTGAATGACTACAGACCCTGTATACAGCCGAGCAGAATGAATGGGGGGATTATTACAACCGTGATACTAAAAACCACGATAGTAAACTGCGATAGTGTGGAGTGCGAATTAAAAAGCGATATTGATTGAGTAATAGTGAAGTGATTTTCGTGATATAGACAGTGGAAATATAAAGTCGATAGACAAGTGAAAGTCAGATCATAAAGTAAAATTGTAAAGTAGTGAAATTAATAATTGAACATTCTTTAAAATAAACTCTTTTAACTTAATTTAAAAGACATCGCGTTTTCACTTTCCCGGAGCATTAAAATTATTTGCCGCGAACAATAACATGCGACAGTGGTGCCGAGAAGTGAGATTAAAATTTTTTAAAGTGAAAACTTGTAAAGGTTTTTTTTTAAATACACAATAGTGAAATTTTACGTGGAAACTGGTAGCAAAAAAAAATAAAAGCCGAATTAATAAAAATACCACGAAGCTAACGAATTTACAATGTCGGAGCTTAAGGGAGAAGTAGAAATGCCAAAATCCAATAAGCCAGAAGATGCACTGATGCAAATGTTGATGCTGGTGCAGCAAGAGTAGCTACAACAGTCGTCCAGTTTAACTGCAATGTTAAGTGAACAATCATCCAGTTTAGCTGTGAAGCTGGACCAACAAGCAATCGAAATCAAGGGAGTGCAAAACAGTCAACCGAAATAAAATGAAATGATAAAATGACAAGCGAGTGCAGGTGTGAGCGCGTGGAAACTAAACGAGAGCCGCATGCAAATGGTGCGCCCAGATGCTGATATTGCGGTGAGAAGGGGCACTTGCAAGGAGATTGCAAGAAGCGAAGAAAACCGAGCTATTTTCTAGGGTGGAGGAGATCCAGACCGAGTCAGCAGCCCAGAATGGAAGCCCTACAAACTGACAAGGTCAACTTCGTGGGGCAGAGGTTGGCTAGAAGGAGCGACGTCCCCAGCACTACTATTACCGTGTCAAGACTACATCCTGGAGAAGCAGACTTATGCCTTCCGGGCCAAGTTGACGGAGAAGATTGCAACATAACAATCGACACTGGTGCAACCCGATCGATTATGCAACCAGACCTAGCGAGACAAAAACTACTTCACAAGGGCAGAATTTTCTCACCACGGACAGCTACGGGAAAAAGTGCACCTGTCCATGGAGAGGTCAACCTCCAGATACAGTTGGGAGACCTTGCGTTCCGACATAACTTTCTGGTCGCAAACATTATGGATGACTGCATTCTCGGAATGGATTTTCTGCGACCACATGGAATCACGTTGAATTTGGGCAAACGGTTATTGAAATGGCAGAATGTCGAAGTATTGATGGACGATCCCAGCGTCCAAATCCCGAAGCTGAATAAGCTTGATGGTGATGGTGAGCCCTCGAAGACGTCCATATTGCGCAGTTTGATTTTAGGACGAAGCTTTGTAAGATCTATAAGGAACGGATATGTGCCAGTTAGAGTCCTTAATACCGCAGACTCAACCGCGAGCATCAAAGCGGGAGAAGTAATCGGCAGCTGCCACCCTGTTTCCACCATCACCTCTTTGGAAGTCACTTACGACCATCATTGGAAAAGGAGGCAAGACGCAGACTAAGTTCGGGAATCCACGTCTGCAATATTGAAGCAGGTCAAATTGCCAGTGCAGCCTCTGATCTGGTCACCAAGTACAGTGACATCTTCTCAACAAGCCCGGATGGGCAAGGCCGGACGAGTATGGTGACTCACGTCATAGATACACAGGGAGCCAAGTCGATTCGAAAAGCACCGAGATGTCTTCCAATAGCCAAACTAGGAGAAGTGAGCGCACTGATCTTGGACATGGAAAAGTAAGGTGTTATCGAACTTTCTGTCAGTCCATGGGCCACGCCAGTAGTTCTAGTGAAGAAAAAGGATAGGAGCACTCGTTTTTGTGTTGACTAAAGGCAGCTCAATGTCGTCACCAACAAAGATAGTTACCCGCCTCCACGCATCGATGACATCATGGACACTTTAGCTGACGCAAAATGGTTTTCTACACTCGATCTCAAGAGTGGTAGCTGGCAGGTAACAAGAAGGGCCGAGAGAAGAACGCATTTTCAGTTGGGACTGGATTGTGGCAATTTGTGGTGATGCCATTTGGGCTTTGCAATGCTCTAGCCACTTTCGAGGCCTGATTGAATACGAGCTATGAGACCTCACCTGGAAACCCTGCTCGGTGTACCTAGATGACATCATTGTTATCAGGAGAACATTCGAAGAGCATGTGTGGAACTTAGAAGAGGTTTTCTCCCGATTGCGACTGGCGAATTTGATACTTAGTCCCGACAAGTGTGCCTTTTTCTCAGCTGAAGCAAAATACCTGGGACACGTATCAGCAACAGGGGTCAAAACAGACCCTAGGAAAATTGAAGCCGTGAAAAGCTGGCCAACACCAAACAACAAGCGCCAACCACGAAGTTTTCCGGGTCTGGCAACCTACTATCGAAGATTTGTCGAAGACTTTGTCAAAATAGCTAAGTGTCTCTACCAGCTAACCGAGAAAAACCGTCCATTTTCTTGGAATGAATAATACTAGGCAGCCTTTGAGACCTTGAAGGAAAAGCTGTGTGAATCACCCGTGCTGGCATATTCGAAATCCGGAAAAATGTTTGTAGTTGACACCGATGTGAGCAACGAGGGGATTGGAGCTGTACTCTCCCAGCAGATCGATGGCGAAGAAAGAGTCCTCTCGTATTACAGTCAAGTTCTCTAAAAAAAGAGAGGAACTAATGCGTGACCAGGAAGGAGCTATTGGCTATAATAGAGGCCACCAAGCAGTTCCACAAGTAACTATATGGCCAGGAATTTTCCTTCGAAGGGACCATGCATCGATGAGATGGCTACTTAGCTTCCAATACCTCGAGGGACAAGTTGCGAGATGGATCGAAAGGTTGCAGTCATATGACTACAACATTTTTCATCGGAAGGGCGGAGTTCATGGAAATACTGACGCCCTATCTCGTCATCCATGTCCAGCTAACTGCAAGCATTCCCGACGGGTTGAGGAAAAGGAACCACCCGTTGATCTGCGATTGATAACGGCCGAATTCGATGAAGTTTGGTCATCGGGGGAGATTTGAAACGCCCAGTTAGCCAATGAAGACATCGGACCATTGCTCGTATGGAAGGAGACAACTGGGTGACCTGAGTGGAAGGACGTTTCAATGCATGGCGCGACCCTGAAAAGTTATTCGGCACAATGGAACTCCCTTCAAGTGTCGCTGCTCCTTGGATCTTCTCAAAAAAGATGCGCCGTGTTGCTACTTGTTTTAATTCCGGATCTTCGATACCGTTGAGAAAGAATTCGGTGCTGCTGATGTAGGAGTTGATTGAGACATCCCCTGTCCCAGTAAATGTCGTCATGTGCCGTATCTCTTTCATGATTTTGTGAGATGGGTCCAATCCATAATTTTGAGATATCGTCATTTGATTAATGGCTTCGGTCAAACGGCTTATTTGATCGTCTCTACTGCTGTTGTTAATCAGTAGTTGTACTGCTGCTGCAAGTTGCCCGTATTCCGTCTCTTTTGCAAGAAGCTTCTGTTCCAATCCGTAAATCTTTGCTTCCATCATTGATTCTGTTCTTATTACGGTGAAAATAGCGTACCGCTTCTCCTTTCTGTTTTGCATGCACTATCACACTTTTAATTAGTTCATTTGAGTTTATGCACCTTTTATTAATAGCAAGAGATCCGGCAGCCTCACCGGAGATTTTAAACAGCTTAAAAGCCTGGATTTCGCTGTTCCTGCTTCAAATAATTAATATTAAAGGGGATAGTTTAATGCTGTTATTTTAAATCACTGGTTATCACCGACTCCCGATTTCACTTTGCCGATATATTTTTGTATCGACCGAATAGTAAAACGGTTTTTAATTCGCGTTACTTTTTGTTTCACCGACTGCGCCAATTATGTGGTTGTGGGCCGAGCGGACGAAAAAATAAAAATTTCCACCGCGAATAATAAATAAGAACAACGGTTTTTTATTTAAATTGAATATCACTTTTTATTAGTAGCACACGTTACAATGATTGTATCTTACGGTTACGCGACAACTGAGAGAGAAGTTACTTCTCATAGCAAATTTTATAATTTCATAGTTGCTGACACCGCGTCTGGCTTTTAAGCATTTTCTAGAAATGATTCTAATGTTTTCCAGGCGGTGTCACTTTTACCTGAATCTCGGATTTCTGCATCTTGCAAATTAACAGCAGATGCATGGGAATGTTTTTTTGTGTGTGGAATGTGGTGTATCATTTGTAACCACCTCGAACCGAAACACGCGACACTACGACGAACCGGTGTCAATAAGGCATTATATTGTATTTGTTCCGATAGTTAGCTCAACTACCGGTGAATTTGGTGCTCGGCTGGAACGTGAAAATTTACTCCCTCCGAGTTTTCTATATGGTCGACTTTCATGCACTAGCATATGCAAAATTTTGTTTAACAAAGCTCTAAGAAATCGAAAGTTCATTGCATCGTGAATTCAATGCCCTCAAAAATGACTTGACTCCTTCCTTCTTCCTAACTTTCCACCATATTAGATAATTGGGATACAGATGTAAGCAATGCATAAAGGATATTCGAAAGATTTTATGATTATGAGTCGATAAATCTTAATAACAGGAAATTCTTTAATTTCTTTGGAAGTTTTTACGGAAATGCCTATTCCTCATAAGATATGCACTCAAATCTACCTATGTTCCTCTTCCATCCTTAACATTTCCACTTCCTGTCAGATTACACAAATTTTACATGAAAACTTTATAACAGCTATTTTTTACACTCATCCTTTTACAACCACTCGAAATTCAAACATCCAACATCACTCAACACTGATAAATTTTCCAACATAATTGAGAGAGAATTTTCCTGATAACATTTATGATCTACCTGCTTGCTCTTCTTCTCTCTTCATTCGCGTATGTTTGTTCTGTTTATGTTGTTTGCTAAGTACAATCGTTAAATCGGATTACAGACCGGATGACTGGCTTCAGGCTATTTATCTTTCGCTGCATACACATCCCGTTATAATCTCATTCTTTTTTCACAAAGTCGTAGTCGTATATAACCTACAAGTAAATGCATACACACGCATATTCACGTATGGCTTGTCTTTACGTCGAAAGATTATTTTAGGAATTTATTATCTGGAAAGGAAGTAATGTGGGGTAGTGCATTGTTCTATCGTCCTTGCGGTATATTGGGTACGTGAGGTAACAGAATGTGCGAGGATCAAAGTGTTTGTTGGAATTGAAAGGGGGCCGCAGTTCATAAGAAAGCCCCGAAGGCTCTGTTGGCGATGAAGTCCTGCCAATAAAAGATGAATAAATTTTTTTATGCAGACACTTTTATGATGACTGTTTTTATTACAGACGAAAATGTTAGGCAACAGATTGCCTTTAATATGTCTGAAGTCACGTGTCAAAGGACGATGCTTTTAGTATCACGTTTTAAGTTTTATGGTATGGCTAATTTAGGTTACGACGAAACTTAATTCGAAGACACTAGTGTAGCGGAAAGAAAGATTGAACCAATTGTCCTGATGTTTTTTTTATTTTCCAGCATTTATGTGAAGCATTGGCAGCTTGGAATTGATCGTTTAGGGAAATTATAGTTCTGGCCAGAGACAGACTAAACCCCCTGAAAAATCAGCAGAAGAGGCAAAAAGTTATGTAAGCAACCATTGTTTTCCATAACCTTGAATCCGACGGCAAAAGTCCATAAAGTAACCATTGAGTTCTTCCATTTCAGCAAAAACCAAATACCAGCGTAATTCATGGAGGAAATAAAAACTTATTTGGATACTGAACGTTTTGATAAATCAGCAAAATAAAATTATTTATTGTTGTCTCACTCACGACATTGCTGAACAATGTCTGCTTCGTGATAAATGCGTTCGACGGCGGAGTGTTGGTAGACACGATGAGATTCAGACGAAATTCCTTTTGAGATGATGATTCACACTTACGAGCGTCTAAGGAGGCGTGAAAGGAGCAAGGACGAGCCATAATCATTGGATCTGTTTGATGTGTCTCCTGGAATTGTGTATGTTTTGTGAAAATCATCAATCACTTTTCTTTTACGGTCGCAAATGGGTCCTGTTTTCTTTTTCTGAATAGAATGGAATTACGCTTCAAGATGTTTGTATAACATAAATCTTCTTTTTAAGAATGGAAAGATACGAGCATGTTTTTATTGGAAGACCTATTCAATTATGTAAAGAAAAAGGGAATTTTGGTGCCGGCAAAGGTTAATACACATATTTGCTTGGAAAAGGAAGGATAAGTAGAATATAAGAAAGAAATTGTTTGAAATTTTGTAGTATCAAAGAATTTTAAAACATAAACGTCCTGAATTCTAGGATGAAATGTTAATTTTCAATGATGTTCTGGTGTTGGCTGGTCAGCTGGATATTATTCGTTGTTCATTCTTTTTATGAAGCATGTGTGGTTTTCAAGTTACAAGGTTCATTCAATGAGCAACCAGACAAAAAGCTGTAACTCCAAAACGATTTATTAAATCAATGAAACACGTTGGCTACTTTTGAACTTAGACGCCAACATCTTTCTTATATTTGTTCCATCGTCCTTCTAATTCGCAGAAACTTCTGGCCTAAGATTCTTTGGGTTAGTCTTGAATTCACATTTGCACCTGATGTTTAACTTCTTCATTGGGTCAAAAATGTTTCCCTCAAAGAACCTCCCAAGTGGTCCAAACAAGTGGAAGTCAGATGGGATGAGGTTGGGTTGTTGAGGGAATAGAGAAACATGTGCCAACCCAGTTTTCAAAGTGTTTCTTGAGTTAACTGTTCTAAGCGCAGGAAAGGATCCAGGGGCGGGCTCCGCAGCGCAGCCCGGACCTAACAAAACGCAGGTCGGGTCAGTCGGTTAGAAGCGCGAGGCCCTTAAACCGCAACCAGCCTATAAGCAAGCAAAAAATAAAAGAGACATAGAAATCTGTGATATTGAAATTTCACACTCTGAAATTATTGCGACAGTATCAAATACTTAAAGAAGCCCACGAAAATGGGCCGGGCGAGTCAGCGGGGCCTTGCGGTCCGGACCTAACTGAAAAACGCACGTAAGAACCACTTAAACCAGCCCAATAAGCAAGCAAAGAGTGAATCAATGTGACATACTTGAATAAAACCAAAATCGAATATTTATTATAATATTTTTAGAGCCCTCCTGGGCCTAAAACAGCTCGAATCGAATATAGAATGGAGTATTTTTATTCTATATTGAATTCGAGCCGCAGAAGTCTAAGGGATGCTGATTCATAAGTGCGGAGCCGTTCCCCAACTCAAGTAAATGATTGCAATTGAAAGAAAGGTAGGGCTACGTGCTACTGTGCTAGACATAAAAGAATCGGTGACAAATCGAAAACTGTCAGCCAGTAAGAAACCAAGAATATTGCCCATAATACTATTATAGCTATAACGATTTTCATAAATTGTATTGAATCTTAAGTTTAGTAGATTTGCAACAGGAAGACTCTTATACAGAATTATAAATTTAGAAACCTGGTGTTTACGGTGACTTCATCGTAATTTTTATTTTCTTTAATTTTATTCATGAAAGTTTCTCGCCCTTATTCCGTTTTCAATTAACATATAATAATTTCAATAATGCTAGTCAATCATTTTAACTAGAAAATACCTTCATTCGTTTGGTTCTTCGATTGAAATATTTTAATTAGAGTTACATATTCTGTCATTCAGTGTCGGTTTGATATTGTTTACGTTAATAAATTTTACGTCCACACTCTTAGCTAAATTTGGACGAACTAATCCAAATTCGCAAGTGAGTACCGCCCACCGATGCGCAAAACATATTGTGTAATTTTGAAGAAATTATTAATTGCCGTTATGTCGCATCAGCACTTTCTGTCGCATTTTGGAATGAATTACAAATGTAATACATGGCAGCTGTAGCTCTAGATGTGGTACTGTATGTAGACGAGGTATGATTCATTGAGTGTGTCGATGGTGAGTCACAGCGGTGCAGTCATCTTCGCCAACCTTCCTCCCCCGACTCCTCTCCCCACACACCTAGGCACCTATTGGCGATTCACTCTCAGTGTCACGTATGCGACTGAGTCGTGTTGAGAACAGAGTTAGTTGGCATCGCGCCAGTCTTTTGTTCTCGCGTTTGAGTAGTGCTCTTCACGTATGTAGTAGTCATAGTGATTGTGTGAGTCGGCGTATATTTATAAAAATCTACAATGTCCTCTCGCGATCTTAACGTTAGCAGAAAATATGAATCTGATAGTGCAAAACGACAGAAAGTTGAAAAACGCAAAGATGAAGAAAGGAAGCTAAGTGGATCGTTGGCTAACTATTTCACAATCTCAGTGAAAAAGGAACTTGAACTGTGCAGTGATACTGGTAGTGAGCAACCATCATCGTCAACGAGTCACTCATCTATCAAGAATGATTTCATACCATCCATTCTTTTAAGTGATAGAGTTTCGGTAGATATCACATTAGACATAAAGCGTTCTGCTGAAGAAGCGGGAGTACCAAGTAGTCAATATGATATAGAGGACAGAAGATATGGTGTGTCAGTTCCTGAGGCCACTATGTCAGAAACTTGTGTAACCAGATATTTGCCAATGGAAGAAGATGACGGTGCTTGCCCTGCATAGTGAATAACTTTAATGTGAGTGACCCTTTTTTATGGCCTAAGGTATTAAACTATCCAGAGCTAACTAGGATAGTTAAGAAGAGGCCTGTACAACTTGAAAAAGATATATACTTTTAAGCTAATGGAAGACATTACAATGATGCGCACTACACAAAATCTCTTATAAATGGAGAAAAGCAAGATAGGCGTCGGTTAGTCTGTTCTGAATCGAAAGACGCTGTGTTCTGTTTTGCTTGCCGTTTATTCCATGATCATTAAAACTCGAATGTTAGTGCTTTTGGCTCTTTTACGGGTGTAAATGACTGGAAACATTTATCAGGGTCACTAAAAAGCGAATACCACAAAGAGGGCATGATAAAATGGTTAACTTTTCAAAAGGGGTTGTCTTCAGGAAAAACCATTGATTCTCAAACTCAGACTCAAGCCAATTTAGAACAAAAACGCTAAAAAGACGTCCTGGAAAGGTTGCTGGCGATTGTGTAGTTTTTAGCTAGGCACAATTTATCGTTTCGAGGCCATGAAGAGGTTTTGGTTTCACAAAACTCCAGTGGAAACTTCCTGGATATGGTTAAGCTGATTGCACGGTTTGACTCCACCCTTCAAGAATTCAAGAATACTTACATCAAGTTATGAATAAATCCATATCCAGAAACATTTAACTGAGCCGAACTACTCAAAATGAGCTTACTGAAGTAATGACAATACATGTCAGAAATCATATTGTTGAAAAAATAAAGAAAAACAAACATCTTTCCATAATTCTGGATTGTACTCGAGATATTTCTAGAGTTGAGCGAATGTACATCATTTTGTGGACAACAAATCAAAAGTCTGCAGTGATCGAGGAGCACTTTTTACAATTTGTGGCGTTAGACAAAACTACAGCAGAGAAGTTGGCAGAATCTACAGGGTTATCCATTTCGTGGTAGGAAAGTATAACCCTGCCATTCGACAACTGTCAGAATTAAATGTCATTCAAAGCGTGTTTTTTTAGTTGAAGATTTGCCATTTAGAAATATGGATCGTTTAACAGTCGAAAAACGTGTTAAAATTATTAAATTTTATTATAAAAATGGTTATTCTGCTGTAACAACATTTAGGACTTTACGAGCCGACTACGGTCGACATAACCGACCTTCACAGCAAACAATTTCGAACACAGTGAGAAAATTTGAAGAGGCTGAATTGGTTATTGATATTGCAAGGCCTGTGCATCATCGCAACATTCGTTCTGCTGAAAATATCACTGTCGTTGCTCAAAGTGTGGAGGAAGACCCGAATTGTCGATTCCTCGACGTGCTCAACATTTGGGCTTGTCTTACGGCTCATTGTGGCGGATTTTGCATTTGGATTTGCATCTCCATCCGTACAAAATCCAACTCACTCAAGAACTTAAGCCTCACGACCATACACAACGCAGAATATATGCGAATTGGGGAATTGAACAACAAGCCATTGATAAAGATTTTTCGAACAAAATTTTCTACAGTGATGGGGCTCATTTTTCGCTCAGTGAACAGTGTAAATAAACTGAATTGCTGCATATGGGGCTCTCAAAATCCTCAGGTGATCGCAGAAAAACCTTTGCATCAGGAAAAAGTAACCGTTTGGTGTGCATTATGGTCTGATGGTGTTATTGGGCCGTATTTTTTTGACAACGATCAAGGAAGAGCCATTACAGTCAATTCTGACCGCTATGGACGGATGTTAACCGATTATTTCTGGGGAGGAATTGAAGATTATGATCTGGAGAACATGTGGTTCCAACAGGACGGAGTCACACAACACAGGCTAATTAAGTACTTTTGCAAGAGAAATTTCCAGGACGCATAATTTCGAGATTGAGTGATGTCAATTGGCCCGCAAGATCCTACGACCTAACACCTTTGGATTTCTTTATGGGGCTATGCAAACAATCCTCAAACTCTTGAGCAATTGAAAACCAATATTCGTGAAGTTATGGCCGAGATATTGCCGGAATTGTGCCAAAAACTCATTGAAAATTACCTTAAAAGGATTGAGGCCTGTAAGAGGTTCCGTGGAAGACATTTGAATGATCTTGTGTTTCACGTACAATGGCAAGATTTTATATTGAATAAAAAATTTTGTTTTGACCTGAATATTTTATGTGTTTTCTTTAGTTTTACTTTCCCAAGCGTAAAATGGATAACCCTATATTATCAACAAATTGAAAGATTTGGGGCTGTTCGTTGCTGACTGCAAGGGTCAAGGTTACGACAACGGGGCCAACATGTGTACCTAAAAAAGTGGCATACAGTGAAGACTTCTAAACTTAAACCCTCTGGCATCCTATGTTCTTTGTGGATGCCACAGCTGGAACCTCGTTTTAGGAGACGCTGCTTCTTCACAAATATTTTTTGGTAATTTACAAAGACTTTATACAATATTTTCTTGCTTTAGTGAAAGGTGGAGCATTTTGAAATCTCATGCGACCATATCATTTTAACCACTTTCAGAGACTAGATGGGAATGTAGAAGTGAATCTGTGAAAGCTATAAGATATCAGCTCATTAATGTTTGTAATGCACGGTCGACCCTAAGTGAAAAAAGCACTGATAGTTGTGTGATAAGTGAGTGCTAGTCATTGGAAAACGAAATTTCAACCTACGAGTTTGTCGTATCTTTCGTAATATGGTATGACATTCTCGGAAAAATCCAAACTATGAGCAAAGTTTGGCAAAGTGTAAATATGCAACTGGACGTAGCTGTCAAACACTCAGAAGCAAGTATAGGAATCAAAGTTTTCAGCCTGCATTGGTGTCGGCAAGGGAAGTAGCGGAAGAAGCAGGCATTACAAGAACATTCAAGCCCCAACGAAAGAGACGCAAGAAAAGTATGTTTGATTACGAACATGAAGGCGAAGTTCGTGAACAAACCCCTGAGGATAACTTCAGAATAAACTACTTCTTAACAATCGTAGATGCAGCTCAAGCAAGCTGTAAACCAAGATTTTCAGCTTTGAAAACCTATGAAAACAGTTTTAGTTCCCTGTACCACCTTAAGAAACTTTGTAATATGAGTGATGAAGAACTGATGAACAACTGTAAAGACCTAAGCATGACACTAAGTGACAGAGACAACTATGATATTGACGCACCAGAACATTCGTCTATGATAAAGAAACAGAAAATGTACTTTCCAACAATTCAACAATCTAAAGGACAAACATTACAACCGTCGTTACGCGTGGACGTATTTTGCATTTGCTCCGTTAAAATCGTGCTCACGTAATCATTACCTTATTACCTTGTTAAGTATTTAGCTTTTCCATATATACAATCTGTTTTTACAACCACAACGCGCGTTTTATTCTTTATTCTTATTCTTGACCTACTTACGAAAGTGCTTTAAGTGTTAAAATCAAATAAATAGCTTGAGTGCGTGATCCCCTATAATTATGATTTTTGTTTATTAACAATTGCTATCTTTTATGTACGTTTGGTTTTGTTGCTCATGACCTACATACTAAAGTGCTGTAGTGCGCGTACACTTATTATAACGAAAAACGATTTAAATTTACTTGCTGAATGTGATTTTTTTAATTGTTTTGGGCTAAGTCCACAATTTATATACTTCGTTCTTACTTTTGACCTACTTACTAAACTGCTGTAAGTGTGTTTTATTCACTAAAATTAAAAATAACATCAGTGCGCGAACTCAAATAGACCTTATAAAACGATTCTTATAAAACGATTTAAAACTGTTTTTTTTTTGTTTTTACAATGAGCATTAAATGCAGCCTCCCAAACTGCATCGCATTCGACAATTCGTTTAAATTTGCCACCGGCAGGGCCTTCTGTAATAGAAAGCTTCATGGAGCATGCATGGATGCGCCTAGAGATTGGTACCATCCGTACATGGACAATCATTTTATATGCTCGGATTGCCAAGGGTTTGATGTCGCACTACGAAATATGTTCGCTAGACTGATGGGCTACATTGATAAGCTGAACGATGAAAAAGACAGCCTGATTTCACGACAGCAAAAGCAGTCTCGAGCCAATGACGACAGCTTTGTAGAAATGGCATGCAGTTTTGACGAATTAGCTGCCAGAATTACGGAGAGCAACAAAAAAGTGTGTAGATTGCTTGATTTACTTGATTCTCAACTCGCGTCGATCAAAGAGACTTTTTTGTGCTATTCCCCGAACGAAAACGATTGTTGCAAAAATTCTTCGTCTCTACAAAATATAGTTGAGAAAATGCTAGAAAAGCATCATAGCAGCCTCGAGAAAATGACTTCATCCCTTTTCAAACCTAAGGACCATGTAGATTTATCTCAGCTGCTATCGAAAATTAATAATGTCGAAAAGTTGTGCTGCAATCTCATTCAAGGTCAACAAAATAGTCTCACTAGGCCGACGATCACTCATTCATTGGTTACAGAGTTCAGTAACACAATGCCCCCAACACCACGTAATCCACGACATATCTACAAATTTGGCACCTGCTGGTCCGCTGAAGAGTGGGACAGCAGAATACAGTAACTTGCAGACTCAAACCCGCAGGCTGACTACAACATATTCTTTGTTAAGGGTTCAAGAAAATTCAATAACCCAATCACAGTTCGGAAGTTGTTAGAAGATGTCCTACTTATCAGTGGATGCAAGGTTGCGGAGCTTCCTTTCCGGCATCAACGATGACGAGAGTTTAAGGTATCTATTCCCACAAGATACGCCTGGCTGCTTAAGAGCTTCAAGAAGAAAAATAGTGCCTGTTCCTGGAATGGCTTGCTATTCAAACAATGAAACGAACATAATACTGGCCCTGAATCCAAAGATAGTGGTCATTTAAGTAGCCTCAAGCATATTTGTAAACTCTCAGATAGTAGCCATAGCCTATCAATCAATACTCACGCCAATCCCAGCTCTAAAACCACTTCTCCCTCGCATAAACAATTGAATGTTAATCACACTTCTTCGGCTGACTCAACATTGCACCCCGTTTGTGTACGTGCTGGCGATTCTGAAACAGCTTCAAATTCCGTGGCATCTTGTGCACAAGAGTTGGATGCAGGTCCCTGCTTGGTACCTAAATCCACTGATCAGGATAGATACAGGAATTTTGTTCGTGGAGAGGACTTGATTCCTGTTTCGCCTGGATCTATTACTCATCCGTTATCACCTGCCTCAAACAACTCAACCAAGACATTCTTAGACCCTCTTTTGCCCCCTTCAGTCAAGGCAACTATGGTATCGGGAGCTGATCTGGAAAAAAGATACCTTATGTCTCGACTGAGAGATAACAAAATTTACGAGTCCGTTCGTCTTTACCTTTCTTATATGTACAAGGCGCCAGACACAACCTGCATAGACGGTAAAACAAAAACCAGCTTGAAAATCTTGATTCAAAGAGAAGGGCGTCCAGTCGATCTCGAGGCTCTTAGGCTCGTTTATTTCTCATTCCATGAAGAGTTAGGTGTCACTCTAAATCAAGCTAAAAAAGATCTTGAAATATATGCATCACATGTAAGCTCCAACTATATTTCGTCACTACAAAGAACTAGAGAACATCACAATAAATTTTTTCGCCCCCTATAATCAGTAAAGCCTCAAATTATTTTACCACAACTGTGGAGGTATGCGCAGTAAATTAAACAAGTTTTTCCTTGACGCAAAATCGTGCCATTTTAATGCTATCACCCTTTCTGAAACATGGTTGACGGATTCTCACATTAATGAAGAAATTCTGGATAGTAACTGGAGGATTTACAGAGATGACAGGGACCCGATTATCACTGGCCAGTCAAGAGGAGGTGGTGTATTGATCGCCATACATAACTCCTTCATGAGCGAGCCAGTTAACTGCACGCCGCATAATTCATTTCAGTATAAAGTGGTGAAAATAAAAATGGGAAAATCTACTGTGTTTATTGGCGTTTTTTATGTCCCTCCTAAATCGAATGATACTGTCTACGACAATGTCTGTAAAATTATAAGTTATATCACTGCAATGACAAACGAAGACGATAAAATTATCATTACTGGCGACTTTAATAGACCTAATATAAAATTTGTGATCGACAATGACGATGGTCGACTCCTTCCGGCGAATCTCCTTGATAGTAATGATTTCAAATTAATGAGCACCTTCTATAGTAACGACTTGCAGCAGATATCTCCTGCTCCCAACCAGAACGGTGTATGGCTAAACCTTATTTTTTCTAATACATACGACGAAGTTGTGGCCAGTTTAACTGATGACAACGAGAATCTGTTTTCTAACTCGAGACATCACTCCGCTTTTTCTATTGAACTGTCCACTCCTGATACTTTTAATTCTATTTCGTACAATCAAACTATTGTATATGACTTCCGCAATGGCGATTATGGAAACATTAATAGTCTTCTATCCAGCATTGACTGGTACGGTACTCTGTCAACGTTAGATTTGGATACGGCTCTATCCACCTTTTATCGTATAATCTTTGACGCCGTTGAATCTTTCGTACCGAAAATCAAGAAAAGGGATAAGATTTCTGGACCATGGCTGGGGAGTGATCTGAGACATTTACGTAACCAGAGAAATAAACTATATAGGCTCCTAAGAAAAGATAAATGTGTAAGCGATGCGACTAAGAGTAAATATAACGAACTTGCACTTGAATTCAATATTAAATCGCAAGAGGGCTATCAAACATACGTTAACGTCATAGCGGAGGAAACTATATCCAATCCAAAAAAATTCTTCGACTTTGTTAACGTTAAGCGCAAAACATCTGGTTACCCGTCTTTAATGTCATACAACGACTCCGACTCGTCCTGCACCGAGCAGATCTGTGAATTCTTTGCTGATCATTTTCAGCATGTTTACTCCAATCCAGTCAACTCGCCTCATTTTGAGTCGTTAGAAACAGCCACACAGATCTTAATTGATAACATTACCATTTCTGAAGATGAAATTCTTCATGCTATTGAAGATCTTGATCTACTTAAAGGACCCGGCCTTGACCTTATTCCTCCTTGCTTCCTGTCCCTCTGCAAAAATGAATTGGTTAGACCTCTCTTCCTTATTTTTAATAAATCGCTTACATCTGGTATATTTCCCAAACTTTGGAAACCATCCTTTATGACACCAATTCACAAAAAAGGTGATAAGCGGCGCGTGGAGAACTACAAGGGCATTGCTATCCTCTCTACTATGCCTAAACTGTTCGAGAAAATTATCGGCAGCAAAATTTCCCCCATTATAGAACCGTATATGAATGAACAGCAACATGGCTTCCGTAAAAACAGGTCTACCACCACTAATCTTATTACCTTGACGTCGGATATTCTTTGTAGCATGGAGCAAGGCTTCCAGGTAGATGCAATATATACAGATTTCAGTAAAGCGTTCGATCGAGTGGACCATGAAATACTGGTGAATAAACTTCGCATTTTTGGCATCTACGGTTCACTGCTCAACTGGATTCAGTCATATTTGAAAGACCGCACACAATGCGTTAAGTTTCAAGGTCGGTTGTCTCGTGAGTTCAATGTCACCTCTGGAGTACCTCAGGGCAGTCATCTTGGTCCACTCCTCTTCAATATTTTCATCGCTGATCTTTCTACAGTACTGTCTGATGTCTCGCACCTGTTTTACGCCGACGACCTCAAACTGTATCACTGTATACAATCCTTATCCGATGTATCTTTTCTTCAATCTAAGTTAGCAGCTCTCCTTCAGTGGTGCGATAGAAACCAACTTGCTCTTAATATAGAAAAATGCCAGATAATAAGTTTTGCAAGAAAAAAGAACGTTATCTTACATGATTATGATATTAATAACACACGTTTGAAAAGAGTCGAGAGAGTTGTCGACCTTGGCATTGTCTTAGATACTAAACTCCGCTTCAACCTCCATTATGATGAAATCCTGAGCAAGGCTTATAAAATGCTAGGTTTCATTAAATGTAGAGCAAAAGAGTTCAGAAATATCAGGGCTACTAAATCTCTGTACACCTCACTTGTCCGTCCACTTCTTGAATACGGCTGCACAGTCTGGGACCCCATATTCGACATTCATAGTCGCAGATTAGAGTCAGTGCAAAAACAGTTTTTGCTCTTTGCCCTTAGATCCTTGTATGATCCTACTTCTTTCCACAATCTTCCATCTTATGATGTTCGACTTCACATAATCAACCTGACTACACTG
Organism: Odontomyia ornata; assembly: GCA_963969285.1. Lineage (NCBI taxonomy): Eukaryota > Metazoa > Arthropoda > Insecta > Diptera > Stratiomyidae > Odontomyia > Odontomyia ornata. The sequence continues at coordinate 17,722,807 of OZ017742.1, read as the reverse complement.
GCCTCTAGGAGAGTTGCATTGTCCGCTTGCTTGCCCTTTGATGTAATAAGAGGCAACATTCAAACTACATCCTTGTCAGACAAAATACACTTAAACGATCCTATAAGAGCCACAAGACACACACCAATGCTAACCGTGCGTATGCACCACACGAACTATGCTAGCAATGAGCCAATTAACAGATGCTGTAAAGCATTCAACAGGTTTAGCGTTCATCACTCCCCAACCATCTCCAAATCCAATTTTAAGAACCAACTCTTAAATGCCCTCAACGCCGCTATTTCATAAATGTTTAAATTAAGTTTGTATTTTTTGTATTGTATTTTTTTGTAATTACGCCTTGCTTGGTGAAATAAATAAATATATCCAAATATCTATGTCGCTCTAAGAATGATTGCCACAATTCCGGTCACAGTAGCATCAGCAGAAAGAAGTTTTTCGAAATTAAAACTTATCAAGACCTTTCTTAGAAACACAATGATCCGGAACCGCTTATCATCTCTGGCTCTGCTCTCCATAGAATATGATTTGGTATCCAAAATAGATTTCAAAGATGTCATTGAAGACTTCAACCGAAGAAAAAGTCGTAGAGTAAAGTTTTAACACATTCCAAAACGTATAAAACAAAGAGTAAAATGTTCTGTTTTTGCCAATAGATTAAACTAAATTTAGTTTAGAATAATTAGAGAAGTTTACACTTTGGTTTGTTATGCATAGCTTAAAATGCAAGACTAAATTAGAATTAAAAAATAAATCCAATGTAATGTATTGACTTTTGTTGTGACTATTGGCTATGATTTAAAAATTTTACCCGGCATGCTTTATGATAAATCATGTCAACTTTTTGCTTTTGGGTTTAGCTAACCATTTTCAGCACATTAAACATGAAAATAAATACAGAAAACGCATTATTTTGTATAAAAAATTCAGTCGATGGGAACTACCTATAGTGCAAACTTAACAAATTTTCAGGTTATTGATTTAGTGCATTAGAAACTACTATAATACTAAAATAAAGTCAGTTTTATAAGTTGATCAAACACTGCGAACTTGTTAAAAAAACGCCTCAAAACACATTTTCAGGGCCAATTTTTTCAAAAAACTCAGACTCACTGGTAAGTAGTTCCCCACCAAAGCCAATTGCCCAGGGCGCCGCAAAAACTTGATCCGCCACTGTCTAAGTGGGGGCAATCATTGCCAAGAATCGTTCGAACGTGAAGTGTTTATTTTAAAATGTCATTGAAGCCCATAAAGGAAACCGGCGATGGAAGGCTACATCAGCAAGCTAAAACACTGAGCTTAGCTGGAATAACAGGGCCTAGAGATGCGTACGTGTGCTGGGAACTAGCTGCTTGCAATGTCATTCGACGGGTTCTTTTCCCTACCACCAAGACCAATACGAACGAATTTCACCACACGTAGGATTGCAAAATCTTGAAGTAAAGGTCAGAAGGCCTAGGCCAGACTGAAGGCAAGGGTAGTCTGTAAAACAAAACTCCTATCACCCCTATTAAAAAACCACGTACAATTAATATCAACTTCTTGGTTAACGATTAAAGTCACGATCCACGAAGAAGATTGGGCCTTGTGTTGGAGTTGGTGCTCATTGTACCTCTCCCAACTGGGCTAAAGTTCCTGATAGTGTGAGTTGATGTGCAACTACTCCAGATTACTGGAAGAGCCCCTGCAATGCATGAAAATAGCTACAGCCCGATTGTTGGCTTTGCATAAAAAGAGCCAGCCACCGATGTGGATCTCATACCTGTTTTGTTTATTTGTTTTTTTTTCTGTATTGTATATTGTTGTTTATTGTTTTACTTCACTATTATATTGAGGCTGAAGAGGACCAGAAAACCGAAGAATACCAGAAGGCTAAAGAAGCTCTGATGGCAGTGTCTAAAGGGTACGTGCAGATAGTTACGCCATCAAGCATCAATAAATGAAGGAAGGAAGACGCACTTGATGGGCGTGGAACGCCAGACCAGGGGTTACAGATAGTGCTGACAAAGGGGGGGGAAGAAAGCCACAAAGAAACACCTTCAAAAAATGCCAGCAAAAAAGTTCGTACGGACGCCCAATAAGAGAAAAGACCTGATGCGAAACAGAAGAGGAAGAAGCTCCGACGAAGATCCCGGCAGCAGGCACTGCTCGTAAAACCCCAAGATAGTCGATCTTACGTGAAGGTGCTGCAGAATATCAGGGGAAACGTAGGGCTCGAAGACACCAGCACTGCCATTAAAGCAGTACGGCTAACGTAGTCAGGCCACATACTGGTCGAGATTCAGGGTAGAGAGCGACAATAAGGAACCTTTCTGCGGCGCAGTAAAGATAGTCATCGGTAAAAGTGCCACTAAAGCCTCGCTTGAGCCGATGGGTTGCCTAGCGTGGGCAGGATCAAAGTGAGGCTGACACTAGAAAACCAAGAGGACATAGCATGACCATCATTGACTTGACCGAAAAGGACACCAGACAGTTTCTGGATAGAGGATGGGTTGTCTGCACGATATCGCAAAGAGCAGCACCTCTTCAACGTTTCAAATGCCTTGGCTTTTTTCATACCGCATAAGTATGCAAATGACCCAATAGGAGTTCCCTATGTCACAAATGCGGTGAAATGGGACACAAAGGAAAAGAGTGTACAAAAGAAGCACACTGTATTCTTAGCAAAGATGCTGATCCAAGACCGGATCTTGGGCACGTCATGGGATCAGAGCAGTATCAGGTTTTCCAAGAAGCCCTAGCCAAGGCAAAATCAGAACTTCAATGACTTGCATGCTACAGCTAAACATAGACGCTCTTCAACCGCCCAAAATCTGCTTGTGCAGTTTGCGAGGGACATTGCAGCCGACTTTATGCTACTGAGTGAGCAACACCATGATAAAAGGTTGGCATAATAGTATCCTGATAAAACTGGTACTGCCGCCATCTGGGTTCGGAACAGTGATTTTCAGCTGGAAAAATGTGGACGTAGGGATGATTTTGTATGGCTTCGGTGCTGAAGGACCACCTTCTTTAGTGTGGATCTAACGCCGAACGAATAGATATCATCTTTCCAAGCCAAGCTTAATGCTCTGGAGGACGCTGTCTCGAACGTAGATGGAAAAATGCTCATTAGGGAAGACTTCAATGCTTAAAAAGCAATCGAATGGGGCATGCCGCGGGGAAAAAGAATCTTTGAAATGGTGGCTAGGACAACACTCGTCATACTAAACACCGGAAGTACGCCAACTTTCCACCGTATTGGCTGTGAAGGAACCATATCAGACGTGATATTTGCCTCGGAGTCCTTAGTACGGTGGATACACAAATGGATAGTACTAGAGGACTGCTCAGCCAGTGATCATCAGTGCATTCTCCTTAAGGCACAGTGGTTTTGTCTCCTAACGTTCGCGCTCTCGAGTTTTTACAATTGGATGGAACGTTGGAAGGAAAGACGTCGAGGTTCATTGAGATACTAACAGCAGCTGCCCCGCTGCATGGAGATTCGCAGGGAACGGAGAACTGGCAGCTCAAAACGTGGTGAACTCAACTATGAGCATCATCACGACTGCTTGCAATGATTCTATGCCCCATCGAAAACCCCGGCACGGCAAGCCCCCAGTGCACTGGTGATCGACTGAAATTACTGAAAGGTGAAGGAAATGTCACAAGCTTCGGGGTAAGGCTCAACAAGCATGGAACTCTGATGAGGCATGCAACTGAGTAGCGACATATAAGTTGGTCAAGTAATACCTTCGCAAATTGATTAATATAAGCAAGGCTTGCTACTGGCATGATCTAGTGGACAATGTGAACAAAGATCCGTGCGGCTTTGGTGTTAAACTAGTTATGTGGGAGCTTGGTGCCCTACGGTTGCCTTGCATACGTGATGCAGAAAAGGAGGTCCAAATAGCATGGGCACTCGTCCCTGCCCATCCCGTCCGTGTTGACGCTGTTCATTGTGAAACAGCAGTTGAGTATCCACACAGCTGGAACTGAAAGAAGCCCTCCTTGAGGAAGGCTCCAGGTTCAGGTGGTGTTTAAGCTGAGGTGTTGCAACTTGTCTATCAACATTGTCGTAACTTGCTGCCCAGCAGATTCAATGGTTGCTTACGGGACGGGCTTCACCCGGTACGATGAAAGGTGGCGAAGCTCATGCTGATCAGTAAGGGGAAGGGAAGTCCCAGGTTGCTGTCTGCATACAACTCATTATGCATGCTAGACACTGCTGAGAAAGTGCAAGAGAAACTCAACAAGGGAAGACTCATTGACGCGTGCTTCTGGGGAACTATCTTCTCGGCATTGTGGCTTTAGAACAGGATCCCGGATCGCCGTCTGCATACAACTCATTATGCATGCTAGGCACTGCTGGGAAAGTGCTAGAGAAACTCATCAAAAGAAGACTCACTGACACGTACTTCTGGGAACCCATCTTCTCGGCAGTACGGCTTTAGAGCAAGATCATTGATGCAATTGCAGAGGTAGTGGGCGCGGTGCATAAGACAGAGGTATATAGCCGCGCCAAGCAACGGATCGTACTGTTGGTGACAATCGACGTTGGACACGCCTTCAACTCCGCTAGATGAGTGGATATTCTGGATATGCTGGAATCCCCTTTTCAAGTTCCAGAATATCTAATGTGACTACTGACGGACAACCCGTAGGACCAAAGCCTGATTTACGACCTGACACACGGCCAACGAAGGATTGAGGTTACATCCTGTGTTACCCAGGGTTTTGTCCTTGGTCTAGGCCTGGGGAACGTGTCTTACGATGGGCTGGAGATGCTAGATGCCAGATAAGTCATGATTGATCGGCTCTGGTTGCTGAATGTACCGTTGAACAAACGCAACTAAGGCTAGGTATGCTTACGTGCTGACTTAGAGACTGGATGACAGCTCGTGGGCTCAGTTTAGCACTGGAGAAAACCGAAGTGGTCATTTTGACAAAAAAGAGAATCCCTAGCGTAAGGATGATCAGTGTTGGAGACAAACTACTCAAATCGAAGCCAGCAGTGAAGTACCTGGGGCTTCTGATTGACTCTGAGCAAATCAGGACAATGGCTAAGAAGGCTACTTCGAGAATATTGGCTCTGCGTTGACTTATGGCCAACGTAGGGGGACCCCTCCCACCAAAAAGACGCCTCTTGATGGGGTTCAGTGCTACTATACGGAGCAGAAATATGGGGCGACGCTCTTAGTAAGGAGGTATACCGAAAATGCTTGGCATAGATACAGAGAAGAGGAGCACTGATGATTGCATCTTTGTATCCAACAGTCTCTGATGCGGCGGTGAGAGTTATTGCAGGCGTGATACCTGTTGGCCTTCTTGCCAGAGAGTGCCCGTAGAAACGAGGATGCAAGGTTGATGGTTTTCCATGAGAAGAGACAGCACTCACTCAACGATTGGCATCAGTCTTAGGTGAATTGCACGAAGGGAAGGTGGACTGCGTGCCCGATCCCGGATATGAAGCAGTAGCAAAATCAACGGTATGGTGAGAATAACTTCTACTTGACACAGCTTTTGAGCGGTCATGGGTGTTTTCAGTGTTTTCTATGCAAGATTGGTAAGTCACGGTTCGCGATTGTCAGTTTTGCCCAGGAGAGGACGACAATGTCTGTTGTGTGCACAAAATGGGGCAGGTTGCAACGGAACTTCTACAGTGAGATGGAAGAGCTCACTCTCGAAAATATAGTCATGGTTAATCCTTGAATCGTTCGGCAAATGGAACCAGGTAGCACATTATGTTCGTCCAGTCCTAAAATATGAAAAAGACTAGCAGCAGCCTTGGGCTGGGGATCACTTCACTGGCAATTCCTCTTCCCCTCTCCCCTCCCCCTAGAAGAGGGATCCCCTAGCACCTCACAGCGTTAATAAAAAGAGGCCAGGCTCGAAGTAATAAGTCAAACGGTTCCAGGCTATGCTTTCGGGTTGACAGGGGAGCTGTTTAGTGAGTAGTCCAGCCACTTGTGAGCTTGGAAGTTACACACTCCATGCGTAAGTGATATTTATCTCCCGACCACAAAAAAGACGTTTCCTGGTTGTCTTATATACTCCATACCATGTCTTAACTCGCCATCGACTAAGCTTCACGTCTGAGCTCGTGACGCTTCCATTACTATTTAGCAATTGACTACCAGTTCATTTGAGGCTTGGAATACTGGGATATCTGACGGCGCATAGAAGACCTGCAAACAGACGTGACAATGCTTTTAGTTTAGTTCACCAAGTCTTCAACTGCCAGTCTTTCATTCGTTGAAAATCGTTCTATAGGATTGCGCCAGCCATGAGCATATTGACGAACCTCTCAATGCCTATTTTTCCCAATGTTATTGGGAGACATGATCACAAACCTCAAGCAAAATTATTATCAATGGCTGAGTTATTCTCTATTATTCTCCAATTGCATACTCGAAGTACTAGGGCTTCAGGGCAAATATCACGTTAGGTGTGATAGCTTTACACCTCCAACAATAGAAAGTCAACGTATCACAAATTTTTTGCAAAATGAATCCTTTCCCAGCTACAATCGTCAGAACTTGGCGGGTCTTTTTAGGTATGTCCGGTTCGATGCACTTAAGTCTCCCTCGATGAGCACATGGCACTCTATGTTGAGAACAACATCTTCCGAAGAATTGAGCATAGCCTAGGGAGGTCAGCATATATTTGGTGCTAGGTATCCACTTAATAATGTAGTCATTGACACCGAGCCCACTTTTATGACCACTTCCACCACATTGTAGCATAGGGAGCACTACCCCTGGCTTAAAATGCTTTTTGCTGCTTACGTTAGTACAGTATGAAATCTTTGGTCTAACGTGACGTATCTTTTCAGTTTCTCATCTTTCCTCTTTTTGGTAATCCGCTTTTGGTAGCGTTTACTACAAGAAATGTCATTTGCGCTTCGCCGGTAGGTTACAGCCCTATGATTTCTCCTTTCTACCTTTAGCCAGCTATATCTATAATGACCTGTGCAGCTCAGAAGCTCCTCTAGTTCTAAGGGGTTACTCATGGTGAGCGTCAGAAGCGTTCTCGACTATCTTTATAATTTTACCTGCTCTTTGGATAAGCCGTTTTTCACAGTGGTGAGCGATGGCAATTTCATGGTCTAGCCTTCTCTCTAATAGAAGGTTTGTTGTTACTGAGTCTAAGTTTAGTGCCTCAGGCACTCTGACGGCAATGGCAACTACAGTGTGCAACGGCTCATCTTTTTTCCCTTTAAACAGGGTATTTGCTGTCGTGATTTGTTTTTCCGGCACGAGGTGATCTAGTGTACGCTCATCTTGTGCTGATTTTTTCGGAAAGTTTGCCATTATTTACTGTACCCGAACGTTGTGAATATATTATGGTGCTATGAGCTCCCTGGACTTTTTCATTTAATCGTCCAGTTGTTTTTGCCTTCAAATATGTTTATCGTTGTTTTTGATAAATTCAAAGATGTCATGCTAATTGAATCTTCCCTCAAAGCTACTCATTCCAGTAATATCTGTAGTCATCTCATTGACTTCATGGTCAGGCCATGTAATAGTTGGCATCAGCTCTTATGGGGACAGGTACTCAGAGTCAGAGCTAATACAGTGCTAATCTGGAGCTTCCGCAATAGAACCTACAACAGTAAGTGAATTCTGTGAGCTTTAAACATATTCTAAGGTTTGCTAGACTATTACCTGGATAGAGATGGCTTCCAAAAGTACTTTATTTTTAAATCTCAACTGGTTAATAATCTTCTTACAGACCATATACATGAGAACTTTAAATATCGAAATTCTGCATTAAAATTTGCAAAAGCAATTTGTGATAACTTCGATTCCGGGGATCGATATTCCGCAGAGATCTGTCACCGCTATATATAAATGTCCCAACCAGCTGATAAGGTTAGTTGACAGGTCTCTGCGACCGAACGCCACTGATCTCAGCGGGTTTGGGAAAGGATTAAACAAAAGCCGAGTGATCGCGTGTGAAAAACGAACATCGAGTGCAAAATTTTATTGTATTTGAGCCCAATATTGCTCTAATCTGAACAAAAAAGCCATCGTAGTTAGAAACTAATAGTTTCTTGAGCAAAACCTTGAGAAAAAACAGGTTGCGGTTAATCTAATCGGGAACGGACTGCTATCAAGTCAAAGGTGAAGGTTTCTGAAATATAGAAGAGTGTGCCTAGCAACTAATGTACAAATAATTGAAATTGGAGTGAACGTTATTTGAATAATTAATTAAGAGTTCCCACAAAACGTATCGAGTGATTTAGTGTAGCAGCCAGTTTAGCAGGTAGGAACTACCAGTTGCTGTGCACCAGCGAAGCTTTCACTAACTCGTCCGTCCGTCCGTCCGTCCGTGTGTCACAGCAGTTTTCCTCGGAAACTACTTAAGCTAGAAACATAAAATTTTCTGTGTAGGTGTAAAGTGATGATCTCTTTCAAGTTCAATTACAAAAAAATTTTATAAGGTATTTAAGGGGGGTTTCCCCATATAGGAGAGTGACCCCCCGAAAAAAAAATTTCATTGAAGGTAGCCGATATGGGTATCAAATGAAAGGTCTTGATGAGAACTTTTCAAAACAGGTCTTAATTTGGCAAAATTTGCTTCGCGGAGCGCACAGAGAGGGGAAATACACGAAAAATTTGTGTCCCCCCCCCTTCGCGATTGGACACCTGTGATCCGAAAAATCTAAAAAAAATCAGGAATGTATGCCTTGGTGAGTACAACAACAACAAATACGTGAGAAGTCGCAATTCACTCATCTTTGTTAGTAATAGTATGATTTATCGATTTTATGTTTTCTTGAATAAAATCTTTACGGTACCCTTAAATTCAATGAAATTCAGTACATAGATGTGTATTTATAAGGTTAATCTATCCTGAAAGTTTCATAAAGATTGAATTATATTTAGCGAAGTTATAGCAGTTTGAATTTTCCTGTATTACTATGGAACAATATGCGCTGCATTTATTACTATGGCAACATATGGCTATGGAACAACATGCGCTTTTTACCGACTCAGACACTACAGTTTTGCTAGGATTTGCATGAAAATTTCAGGAATGATAGGTGTCATGTATATCTTTGAGAATCGGTTCAGCTAGTGGTATCAGAAATCGTTAAACAAAATAGTGGCTGTTTTAAATACGAAGATTGAATAATTTTGAGCTATTTTTTCCCAACTTCAACGTTTAAGGTACATGCTTTGAACACTTGATTCAATTTAATGGATGACTGAAGAAGAGTACCTACAATTAATGCTCATAAGCGAAACAAGTCAAGGAGGTGGGAGAGAGCTCCTAGCAAAAGGGCTTTATAACCATTCTAGGACTCGAAAAAATTGGCCATGAATCGATGATAACAGTACAGGAAAGTGGCCCCTGAAAAAAAATTCATCAAACGTAGCCGATATGAGTATGAAATAAAAGTTTTCATGGGACTTTTCAAAACAGTTGTTAAACTGTCAGTTTTTAGTTCAGTGGGGGGCACAGGAGGGAAATACATGAAAAATGTGTTTCCTCCGTCGCGGATGGACATCTGAAATAATTATCAAACGAGATATTTATGAGTATAACAATACCAAAAACCTCAGAAGTCGAAATTCGTTCAACTTTGTTAATAATAGTATGGTCTTTGTATTTCATATTTTCTCCAATAAAATCGTCCTTGACATGTTTCTTGATTTGATTCGATCTGGTGACTGCATTTTGTATATCCCCTTCTGACATGAGCGTAGGTCTGTTTACACAACTTGTTATTTATTGGATTATCGTACATCGAATGTTCAGAGTTTACGCTACGAAGATTATGTATATATATATATATATATATATATATATATATATATATATATATATATATATATATATATATATATATATATATATATATACATATATATATTACCTTAATTTGTGTTGACTTGTGTATAATGAGTTATTTTGTCTCACTGCCAATATTTTAAGCCTTATACCTTACTTTTACACTTCCAATCTTGCCGCTTGCGAAAAGTGAGTATGCCGCCGAGAGGGTAGGGTTCCAGTAATCCACGAATTGTAATTTGATACTGAGTCGTTGTAAGTTGTTGGACGCGGTTGAAATCGGTCAGTTAAACCCGTGGCTGAATTTGGTAATTCGGACTTATTCTGCTCGCGTAAGACCTGTAACGGAAGTTGCTCTCTAAACTAGCTAGCTAGCCAGTAGCCGCCTTGGAGTAGACTCAGAGTGTCCAGACTTGTCGACCTGAGGGGTACAGTCTGTTGTGACGTTCCAAGAGTTTCAGGTCTTGAACCGATGAGAGGTCCTTCGGGAAATCTCTCTCAAACGAGCGAACGGGATGTAAAAACCATTGCAAATTTTTAATGTATATTATGTTTTTCGAGTTTAATTATGCATCTTAAGCAAAGTATCTTTATTCATTCTAATCGGCTCAAAATTAGCGCTCTTCTCGTAAAAGTCAAATTAATTCCTTAAGCTCAAATTGGCAAATAAATTCAGCACTTAATGAGAAACAATTGAAGATTAAACGCAAAATTTATTGATGCAAACTAATTCTTTTCTTCATGTCTTCATCACAGCTAAACCAACACAACAAGACCATAACCATGGCACCATCTGCCTGTGGCAATATTTTCTCATTTGAATTAAGAGATGTCCTGGAGTACTTATCTTGATAAAGCCTCTTTTCTCTATACATGAGACATGTACCAGATGTTTGTTTTGTTTGCGTGAAATTTGCCACTTGACACATTCCTCTTTCATCATTCGCTTGCTCACTCTCTTGTCAACCGAAACAAATTGTGTGGCATGTAGGAGTGCTTTTTGTGTCGTGTCCTGATATCAGTGAGGCAGAGAGAGAGAGAGAGATCGAGTGGGGCAAGTGGGAAGACACAAGTGAAAGTGGTGGCAGGAATGTTATTATTGGGTGAACTTGAGAGTAAGCTACTCTGTAAATCACGGTACTAGACGCCTTTAATCTTGAATTTTATTTCATCCATTAGTTCTTCATGCTAAATGTTAATTGATAGTACTCCTACAAATGTCACCTTGACTAGGGTCACACGACTTAAATATCAACGAAATTCATTTTGCTGAAATCACCCTGGGTGATAAATAACAATTGAATGACGCTAATCGAAATTAGGTGTTAGTGGCTGAAAAGGGTACAGTAAATGTCAAATAATGTGACGTTTAACTGATTCGAGTTGGATAACTCAAGTTTTACATAGAAACAAATAATTTTTTCTTTCAAGCTAGTCTTAAGCCTAACAAACACCTTATTGTCAGGATGCCGGATGCTGTGTGGACTACAAAGTCATCTACCAACAAACAAATAGTCCTGTGAGTTAGTTCATCCGTAAATTTATCATTCCGCTCAAATAAGGCCTTCCTAGATAAGTTAAATGAAAAGGTTGTGCACGCAAAGTTGATAAGCTCGTGGTCATTTCGGTTTAGTTGAGGCAGGATGATGACAGGATGAGGAAACCATTTATCACTTGCTTCTGCTTAATAAGCAGCAGACAAAAGCAATATGTAGCATATTGTAGACAATTCTTGGTAAAGATGTCAAGGTAGAAACTTTGGTTGTTCCAACCATATTATGTTTCCACTTTAGATTGTGCTGAGTGTTGGTGAGGATTTTTAATTGTCCTCAAATTCTAAATTTTATTCAGTTTCCATGAAAACCAAATCATTAAGAATTTAAATACTTTTCTGCAGGCTTATTTTGTCAAACAAAGGGGTAAGGGGGAATAAACTTAAAAAAAGTTATTTCATAACAGGTAGCCATACGTGAGATCTCAATGGGCGAGGCCAGATGCTTTAGCTTGTTTCCGGCTTCAAACAGATAGATCCAGTTTTCTTAGACAAGAAGGTTGCCACATCTAGAGGAAGAAAATAAGACGCATGAGTCCTGGAAATTTTCTAACGACCTGGCTGAACGTACCGCAACTAATGCATGCCTATCTGGTGCGCCTCAGAAAATTTCCTAAGTCTCATGTCAATCATTCATCTATCGATAGCCCAAGAGGAAAGATCGCGTATGAGAGACTGGAAATGCGTTCTTGGTCTCAGAATGAAAATGGTCAAGATGCACATCTTATGTATGATACTCATGTTCACTTGTCGATGGCTAACAATGAAATAGACTCAGTGATAAACATACATTCAAAAAATGTGTATCGTATACAAAGTGGGCATGAGTGCAATGTTGGACCATGTAGACCCCAGAGAGGGTTCTTCTTCTTCTTTGTAGCACTATGGCCCCTTTTGGTCCTTCACTCAAAAAGGATTCAGTTAACCTGAATGTTGAAAAAGGTCGCAATTCTGTTTACGACTACGTCTGACCTTTACTAAACAGGCCTTAAAATTTCCTAATCAGTGTCAAGCTAGGCAGGAGGGGGGGAAATTTACGAAATGCCTGACTGCCGAACGTAATGAGCCAAATGATTCTACTGTCAATCGATCACAGCATCTCTCCAATTATTATTCCCGGTAGAGCTCGCCTATTTTGTTGAAGAGTTAACCGCACTTCTTGTACCATTTTTCGAAATCAAAAAATGTATAACAGGTAGGGGAATCTACGCATAATAGTAGTCGGGAGACCATTACTTACCAACGTAGTGAAGGTAAGATTGAAAACATCAGCGTCTACCTAAAACCTGGGTCAGGTGAAAGTAAGTCTCACCATACCTTCGATTGCACCACGGTCTCAGGTCAAGGACAGGGTATACCGTTCATCTGTCTTTCGTATCACTCTCTCAAGATAGTTGTTGCAATGGCATTCTCTTAATTTAAATTTATCGCACGCTTGTAAATCGGTTAGCGTATGCTTATCTTTCAGTTCTCAATTTTCAATTGACACAACTATTATGCTATGCGTGGTTAAACCCTAAAAATAATTCGATGTTTCTCTCGTTCACTTAATTAAAGACTGTTTTATAAAATCCTTCGTTTGTGATTTTATTAAAATTTAAACGATAAATTTAAAATGTTTTAAGCCCAGAGTTTATTTGGTATGTTGGCTGGCCCCTTGACTCATAAGCTAGCTATCAGGTGACCTCACCCCCCCCCCCCCTCTTTGCGGTGCAGGTGTTCATGCTGAATAGAGTGGCCTTCTGTTTGAGTTTTGCATTTGTGTTAAATTATTTTGCGATTCCATCATCTAAGATTTTTACATAAATGTTTTTATTTGAAGGGAAAATTCATGCAAATTATGTTTGTATGCGTTTTTTATGTAAATGGAAAATATATGGCCATGTCTACAATGGATCTTGATCCAGATGGGAGGATGCGAGGGTGGGCCCCTTCTACCTGGATGTCTCTCTTTTATTTGGGAGCCGTAAGTATACCTGATAAAGATGAGATCCTCTCGAGTCTCGTTCGCATGAGCCAAGCCCAGTCAGTTATTTGCTTTGGCAAAACGCATCCTTCGAGTGAGTTGCCTCGGCCTTGACATTCATCGTTCCGAATACTACTAGCTGGCAGTTCGTGAATACGAAATTCTTTTGTTGTGGGCCCTTGCGCTGAAGAAAAGAACCTGCCCCACAACACTGCAATTCTAGCCAGCCAGCGCATTCACGCGTCCTCAGACAAGGCAAATTCCGGCGAGCACCAACACCTTCACTCGCGGAAGCAGCTGACCATCGTTGCTGTCCTTTACGGACATTAGATATACATCCAAAATCACTACATAGATGAAGGTATGGATACCATAAACTCTTATACGAGTGATAGGGATACTTAGACAAGCAGTATGTTTGTAATGTGAGCAAGATTCCACGATAAAATTTAGGAAAGACCTCTGTATTCATTGTCAATTTGTATAGGCATACCGCTAGCCATCTGGAAACAGAGTTCAGACACCAAAACCAGGCAAGCTGTGGTCCTTTTGATAAATCGTCCAATAGCCCCAGGCATTTGATTGTAATCAAAGACAAGTTTAGCTTTTTTGTTTTTGTGTCATTGCACGTAAAAAAATGGCCATAAAAGAAGCTATACAAAAAGTATTGGCAAAGGCACGAGTCGTTCGCCGTCAAGTGAGAGAATTGCTCAGTGATAACGGAGGATAATTTGACAATGAAGAAGTTGGAGCTGTACTATACGAGTTTTGAGTAATTTATCGACTTATAGTACCATATACTCATCAACAAAATGGGGTAGTTAATCGAGAAAGCGAACAACTGTTAAAATGGCTCAAATATTTGAACTCGGAAGTCAAGTTCTTGCCGAAATCTACGTTCATATAAAGATACGAAATTGTTATGTCCCTAATGCAAAGCTTTATATATATACTACTGTGACCAAAAAATAAGGTGACATTTGAATTTAAATTGCGCGCGTCGAAGGATTTGGAGAATTATTTTTTTGTTTACGTTGGTAGTACTGTCAGTGACATCTATGTCAAATTTACATGTCAAAATCCGGGATGGCCTTCAGTTCCGCCTTCACTGCGGCTTAAATCTCCTCTATCGTATCAAAACGGTGTCCCCGGAGCGGTCTTTTGAGCTTGCTGAACAGCCAGAAGTCGCACGGCGCTAGATCGGGTAAATAAGATGGTTGCGGAACGATATGGGTAAAGTTTTTGGCGAAATGATCACGAATTACGAGTGCTCAACGTATCTGCAGCAGAAAATTGATCCCGCAAACAAATTTTAATGCAAATTCAACAAATTACGACATCGCAAAAAACGAAAAAATCAAACACTAATGAATATTTTGACATGTAAATTTGACATAGATGTCACTGACAGTACTACCAACCTAAAAAAAATTCTCCAAATCCTTCGACGCGCGCAGTTTAAATTCAAATGTCGCCTTATTTTGTGGACACAGTAGTATATATATATATATATATATATATATATATATATATATATATATGTATATATATATATATATATATATATATATATATATATATATATATATATATATATATATGTCATCATTCACGAAAAAATTGGTGACTGTGAAGTGTGCGCATATTTATCTATAGAAAATGATGACATAGTCAGCATGAAGGAACATCCAACCAATCATGAAAAATTAACAGTTACAGAAGTTGATCATGTTCCTTCAGGCATCGGAAGGAGCTTGCCGAAACATCAAAATCCTTGGTACCTTAATGACCACATCACAATTGCAGAGGCATTTATTGGTGAAGATGATCCTAAATCGTTGCTAGAAGCAAAGTGATAAGAACGAATTAAAGAGGGCCGTGAACTATATGTAATCGAACAATGCATGGGACGTGGCCAAACTTCCTTCCAAAAAATTGCAATTAACAATAAATAAACCTTTCATTTGAAATGCCACCCAGGTAGCATTGTCGATCGATATCGAGCGAGAATGATGACGCAAGGATGTTCTTAAATATCCAAAATCGACTTCAAAATCACCTTCAGTCTAGTCACGTGTTTGGACACAACCCGGATAATGTTAGTAGTTGCAGCCATGTAAAGGATACTAATGAATCAGTTCGGCATCTTCACTACTTTTCGGTATCGTGATGTGGATGAAGAAATCAAACGTTTAAAACAAAGCTTATATAGTCTAAAGCAAGCTCCTCATTATTGGAGTCGAGATTTTGGTGACTTTATGATTAGCCTCATATCTAAGCAAAGTCAAGAGGAGTTCTGCATTTATATCCTTTGGCAAAATTCATGTAAGATCATTGTATGGTCTTGTTATTTACGAGTACCCACTAGAACAGGAAATGAAAATTTTCATCCAAGAACTTGGAATAAACTTAAAAATCTTGAAACAGAACTCATTTACTTTCCTGGCCTATAAATATCACAAATGAACAATAATACAGCTGTAGGTCGGCCCGTATTCATCGAAAAAGTTATCACATGGTTCAATTTGGGTGATTTTAATCCGATCAAAATACCCATCAACAAACTAGGGAGTTCAGCTTCAGGGCAAGTGCCTGTCAATTTTCTCTATCGAACAGCTGTGGGTACACTTTTATATGTAGCCAGACGTACTGGTTTTGATATTGGGTTTGCCGTCTGTGCTTTAACCTATTCATTCATAAATCCCAAAACAAAGAACGCGAGATGAATCAAAAACGTTCTCCAATATCCCGCAGGTACCAGAGATCTGAAGCTGCTATATCGCTGTAGGCAATAAGGGGTAACTAAGGATCAGAGAATCAGACCCTTTAAATATTCCTGGAGAGCTTCGATTGGCCCCAATAACTCTGGATGATATTTTCTCCACCATAAAGGCCCAAAAGAATAATGAAGCGCCGGGCATCGACCCAGTGGAGCTTGTTCAGAAAGCCACACGCAAAGTCATTCAGGACATTTGGTAGCAAGAACATATGCCGAACAAGTGGAGCCAATCAACGATACTCCCTACTTACAAAACGGTGACAAGCTACAGCGAGAAAACTATAGAGGCGCTCCACTATATCGCAGTTTACTATCGCGGTTTTACTACCGCGGTTTTACTACCGCTCGCCTTTTATATAGGGTCTCTAGCCATTCAATCCATTTCTCGTACATTGGCGAAAGTTCTGCCGAGAGCTACCTGAGATATTCGAGCATGATCAACATCTGAATGGAGCAGTGACGTCACTTTCAGATGTTGATCATGTTTGGTGAATTTTTTTTTGCTTTCGAGTACATTCTTTTGTTGATCATGACGTTGTTAAGGGTTGTGAAAGCAATTGCGACAGTAGCTTGCAGAATTATTTGTACATGTAACAGTATGATTTAACAATTTTACACTTTCTTGAATGAAATCTTGACACTACCTTATAATTCAATGGACTTCGGTATGCAGATGGCTATGTATTATATTGACCTGTCCTGAAAGTTTCACAAAGATCAAATGATATTTGATGAAGTTATAGCGGCTTGAATTTTCCTATGTTACTATGGAACAATATGCGCCGTATTACTATGGAAACATATGACTATGGAAAAATATGCGCTTTTTACCGACTCTGACACTATAGTTTTGCTACGATTTGCATGAAAGTTTCAGGAATGATAGGTATTATGAATATCTTTGCTAGTGGTATCAGTAATCGTAAAATAAAAAAGTGGCTGTGTTACATTAAAAGATTGAATGATTTTGAGACAGTTCCTAACCAAATGGCTTTGTAGCCATTCTAGGGTTCGAAAAAAATTTTTTGTGCCATGAATCGATGATTTGACTTATTCGTCTAGTACTTGTTTATGTTAAAAATCGCTCGAATTCATCCAAAAGATACAAAGTTCCGTTCATAAGCAGCCGCGATTTCGTTCCATGTTAAATAATTTTTCCAAATACTCGGCTCATTGAACATATTCAAGTAATCCACTATTTCTTAAATCAAAAACTGTTTTAGTATCATTTAATTATATGAAATCAGCCATTTAATTGGTTCTTCAAAATATCATTTTATTCCATAAGTTTGAATAAAATTTACCGACGTTATAGCCATGTGAATTACATATTACATACACGATTTTTCTACTACATCGAAGCAGGCACTACACTTTTTATTGAATCTTCCCCAAATTTTCAGATAAGAAAAATAACAAAAATGCATCTGAGATTCAGATCAGTCAATGATTTTAGTAATATTGGAACAAAATGTTGACTGGTTAAAATGGAGTTCTATTAAAGCAAGAATATATTTGTTGTGCATGTCATCAAAGTTTTTCTTGAATTAAATCATTCTATTTATCCACATATTGTAGGTTAAGTACAAAACCATTTTGACATGAGCGTAGTTCTGTCTACCCAACTAGTTTGAAGTTTTCTTCTTGGCAGAAAGATTGTGTGGAAGACCTTGAATTTTCGGTGGTTTTTGCTGTTTAGGCCGGAAATCATTTGGAGTGGTCAGCTGGAGTTTGGAACGACCAGCAAAGTTTTGGCTTTCAGCAAATGGCGAAGAATCGATGCAGATTATCAGGCGCTGAGGTGGTCTGGAAATTTTGACGGCGTTTTTTGGCCAATAAACCTAGACAAAAGCGATGTCCACATTTTTGCGCGTTTCTTTTCCTCTTTCTTTTCAACATGTGCCTCATCTTTCATTTCTAACTTGCGCTACCGCATGCAGCATAGCGCAAAGAGGAGTGACAGGCCTCAACCTGTCCACATCTTTTCATCAGTTTCAGCATATAAACCAAGTTATCGTATAATCGTATGGTAACATCGTTTTGCATAAGACTAATGCTCTGATGCTAGCCGGTATGAGGGTAACATTTATGGTTCAAAAAAGAACATTTAAGAGGAAACTAAAGGAAGTCAGCGTGGCCGAAAGACAACTTAAACTTGATGGCATTATTTAATTCAAAAATTAGACTCGTATATCTACAAAAAGCTTTTATAAACATCTTAAAATCACAAATTACAAAGAGCGACACATTTTTGAGACAAGTGCTTGAACTAGCTATTAATTTTAAGATACTTAGCCACATTTAAGAGTCTAGTGCATATTTTTGGAGTATCGAAGCAGGTCATATCTGCCATGTTACCCGAGATATATCACAAATAATACTATGAAAGACGTAAGCAATCCAAGTGCTGTGGGAGTTGATATGCTGCGAGTTCCTTTCAACTTTTAACACATGCGCCATCATATGCCCCTCGTTCAGTAGCGCATGCATCTAACCTGTCAAAAAATGCATGCCTTATGATGACCAAAAGTTGAAAAAGTGTGGAGACCGCTAAACATTCGAAAAAAAATGCCAGAAAGTAAAGTTCGTACGGACGCCCAATTACAAAAAGGACCTGATGCAAAGCAGGAGAGGCAGAAGCCCCGACGAAGACCCCGGCAGCAGGCACTTCTTGTAAAGCCCCAAGATGGCCGATCCTACGCGGAAGTATTGCGGGACATCAGGGGAAACGTAAGCTCCGAAGACACCAATACTACCGTTAAAGTAGTGCGACCAACGCGGTCGGGCCACATACTGGTCGAATTCGGAGCAGAGGCCGGCAATAAAGATGCATTCTGTGACGCAGCAAAGAAAGTCCTCGGCAAAAGCGCAACTATAGCCCCGCTCGAGCCAATGGCAACGATCGAAATACGAGACATAGACTGCGTGACGGACCTTGCCGAGGTAGAAGAGGCCATCAAAAAGGAGTTCCATAGCGTGGGAAGGATCAAAGCGAGACTGACACCAGAAAACAACAGGGGACAACGCATGGCCATAGCTGACTTGACCGAAAAGGACGCCGAACGATTCCTGAACAAGGGCAAAGTACGATTTGGGTTGGTTGTCTGTAGGATACGGCGAAGAGCAACGCCTCTTCAATGTTTCAAATGCGTTGGGTATGGTCACACCACACAAGTATGCAAAGGACCCGATAGGAGATCCCTATGTTACAAATGCGGTGAAATGGGTCATAAAAGAAAAGAGTGTACGAAGGAAGCACACTGTATCCTTTGCAAGGATGCTGATCCAAAACTTGATTTTGGACACGTCTTGGGATCAGGAAAATGCCGGGTGTTCCAGGAAGCCCTAGCCAAGGCAAAATCAGAGCTTCGATGACCCGCATCCTGCAGCTAAATCTACACCGCAGTTCACCCGCCCAAAATCTGCTTGAACAGTTTGCAAGGGACAGGAAAGCCGACTTCTTGCTGCTGAGTGAGCAACACCATAATAAAAGTCCTGCATTATGGTACTCTGATGAAACTGGTACTGCCACCATCTGGTATTGGAACAGTGACTTTCAAGGGGAGAGTTGTGGATGGTTTCGTGTGGGTTCGGTGCTCAAGGATCACCTTTTTAAGTGTATACCTAACGCCTTGCGAGTCGATATCATCTTTCCAAGCCAAGCTTAATGCTCTGGAGGGCGCTGTCTCGAACGCAGAGGGTCAAGTGCTCGTTGGGGGCGACTTCAATGCTAAAGCAATCGAATGGGGCATGCCTCAGACGGATCCGCGGGGAAAACGAATCCTGGAAATGGCGGCCAGGACGGCCCTCGTCGTACTAAACTCCGGAAATACGCCGACTTTCCACCGTATTGGCTGTGAGGGAACTATACCGGACGTGACATTCGCCTCGGAGTCCTTAGTACGGAGGATACACAACTGGAAAGTATTAGAGGACTACTCAGCCAGTGATCACCAGTGCATTCTGCTTGAGATAAGTGATGCTATCTCCCGACGTCCGTGCTCTCGGCCTTCTACAACTGGATGGAACGTGGGAAGAATGGACGTCGAGAGGTTCGCCATGCTTCTCACAGCAGGTGAGCCGCTGCAGGGAGCTCCGGAGGGGACGGAAGAACTGGCAGCTCAAGACATGGTGAACTCTACTATGAGCATAATCACGACTGCTTGCTGCGCTTCTATGCCCCGTCGAAGACCCCGGCAGGGCAAGCCCCCAGTGTACTGATGGTCTACTAAAATCGCTGAAAAGCGGAGGGAGTGTCGCAAGCTTCGGCGTGAGGCTCAACGGGTGCGGAACCGTGACGAGGCGTGCAAGCATGTGGCAGCATATAAGTCGGCCAGGAAATGTCTTCGCAAACTGATTAACAGTAGCAAGGCTCGCTGCTGGGAAGACCTAGTGGACAATGTGAAAAAGGATCCGTGGGGCCTTGGCTAAAGCTGGTCATGGGGAAACTTGGTGCCCTACGGAAGTCTTGTATACATGACACGGAAAAGATGGACGCGATAGTGCGGGGACTTTTCCCCGCCCATCCCGTCCGTGTTGACGCTGTCCATGGTGAAAGAGCAGTAGAGTGCCCACTCTTCACACAGCTGGAACTGGAGGAGGCAGTCCTCTCCTTGAAAGCGAGGAAGGCTCCAGGTCCAGATGGTGTTCCAGCTGATGTGTTGCGGCTCATTCAACGCTTGCCTACGGGGCGGGGTTTTCCCGATACGATGGAAGGTTGCGAGGCTCTTGCTGATCAGCAAGGGGAAGGGAAATCCCGGATCGCCGTCTGCATACCGCCCGTTATGCATGCTAGACACGGCTGGGAAAGTGCTAGAGAAACTCATCAAGGGAAGACTCACTGACGCGATTCGTGCTGCTGGGGACCTATCTCCTCGGCAGTACGGCTTTAGAGCAGGACGTTCTACCATTGACGCGATTGCAGAGGTGGTGAACGCGGTCCAAAAGGCAGAGGCATATAGTCGCACCAAGTGACGGATCGTCCTGTTGGTGACACTCGACGTCAGGAATGCCTTCAACTCCGCTAGATGGGTGGATATTCTGGACACGCTGGAAAACTCTTTTCAAGTTGCAGAATATCTAGTGCGGCTTTTGAGGAACTACCTAAAGGACCGAAGCCTGCTCTACGACACGACACAGGGCCAACGAAGGATGGAAATTACATCGGGTGTTGCCCAGGGATCTATCCTTGGTCCGGACCTGTGGAACGTGTCTTACGACGGGCTACTGAGACTTGAGATGCCAGATGAGTCGCGCTTGGACGGCTATGCGGATGATGTTGCGGCTCTGGTCGCCGGACGCATCGTTGAACAAGCGCGACTTAGGCTAGGTATGCTAATGCGCCGAGTGAGGGACTGGATGACTGCTCGCGGGCTCAGTTTAGAAGTGGAGAAAACCGAAGTGTTCATCTTGACAAAAAAGAGAATCCCTAGAGTAAGGATGATCAGTATTGGAGATACACAAATCGAATCGAAACCAGCGGTGAAGTACCCGGAGCTACTGATCGACTCGAAGATGAGTTTCTCTGAACAAATCAGGGCAATGGCTGAGAAGGCTGCTTCGGGAATATCGGCCCTGAGTCGACTTATGGCCAACGTAGGGAGACCCAGCCCATCAAGAAGACGCCTCTTGATGAGTGCTGTAGGGTCAGTGCTACTGTATGGAGCAGAGGTATGGGGCGACGCTCTCAGCAAGGAGGTATACCGAAAACGGTTGGCACATGTACAGAGAAGAGGAGCACTGAGAATCGCATCTTCGTATCCAACAGTCTCTGACTCGGCGGTGAGAGCGCTTGCAGGCGTGATACCTGTCGCCCTCCTTGCTAGAGAGCGCCGCGGTTTTAACCTGCACCAAAACGAGTATGCGAGCGAGATGGTTGTCCGCAAAGAGACAACGCTCGCTCAACGATTGGCAGCAGTCTTGGGGGAATCGCACGAAGGGAAAGTGGACTGCGCGCCTCATCCCGGATGTGAGACCGTAGCTTAATCGAAGGCATGGTGAGACTGACTTCTATCTGACCCAGCTTTTGAGCGGGCACGGGTGTTTTCAGTCTTACCTGCACAAGATCGGTAAGTCACGGTCTCCCGATTGTCAGTTTTGTCCAGGAGAGGAGGACAATGCCTGTCACATATTTTTCGCGTGTACAAAATGGGTCAGGCTGCGAAGGAAACTCTACAGGGAGACGGGAGAGCTCACCCCGGATAATATAGTTGTGGTGATGCTCGAACCGGTTGACGACTAAAATATAAAAGGGACTCACAGCAGCCGGAGGCGCTGGGGCTGAGGGATCACTTTTCTGGCACTTCCTCTTCCCCTCTCCCCTCCCGCTAGGAAAGGGACTCCCCAGCTTGAAGGCGCCCCACGGCGTAACAAAACGAGTCCTGGCCTGAAGTTATGTGTCAAACGGTTCCAGGCTGGGTTCTCAGGTTGACAGGGGAGGTGTTTAGTGGGTAGTCCAAGGTTATCCTCCATGGGAGTCCCACACTGCCAGACTCGGCGGGCGTAAATGCTCTCACCTCGCTACCACAAAAAAAAAAGTTGTCGACTGGAACATATGGGGTAACGCGATGTTGGGAAAGAGATTATGGAAAGAAAAGAAAGTAAATTTCAGAATTTTGAGTTGTTTTTATTTGTGCATCGGAACAATTTAGAATAGGAGTCCGGCTGGAGGCAAACTCGTTCGGAGGCTTGGGGAAAATTTTTTTATGAGTAAACGGGTAGCACTCAAGCCTGTTATCGATGAAGTGGCTCAAAGATCCGTTCTCCCGGCCAGATTTGGCCCTATCTAAGGGTAATAGAGCTTATGAGTAAAATAATTGGCTTAATATCGGCACCAGTTCTTCTTGTAGAAAATGAGCCTGCAAAAAGTCTCTCGAAAAATCTTGAATTTCATTCAAGGCCAAAGTTTATTCTAAGAAAGTTTTTTCCTTTGCGACCGGATTAAAGCAAAAATGTGGAAGTGTCATATGTCGATCGGAATATCAATTATCACATTTGTTTTGTGAACCTATGTTCAAACTAAGCTTTTGTTTTCGCATCAAAAGTTGATTTTGGATTCATTAATTTTTCGTCCCCAAATTATTCGAATAAGGGAAAGTATTAAAACTGTTTTCTCTTAATTTAAATTCCTTACGCAATCGTAAATCAACTAGCATGTGCACTCGATCTGCTTTCGACATAACTTTTACGGTGTGCTTGGTTAATCTCTTATAACCCCACGATTGAGCTTTCGCTCCTACAATTAAAAGTTTTTTCATAAAACCTTTTGTTTGTGTTATTATTAAAGTTTAAACGATAAATTTGAAAATTGTTGCCAATCACTGAGAGAACATATCTTTTCTCGTGAGTAACTGGACTAATGTTACCTTCATTTCTACACAAGCAGACATTTCTGAGATTCACGTTATATTATAAGCACGTCATGAGACTGAACTCAAGTCCAAGAAAACAAAATTGCTGAAAACTATGATTTATCAATTGCAGAAACCTTTTCAAAACCAAATTTCCAAAAAATTAAATTTCAACTACTGTTCCGCAGCATACACACCAAATTAATTCTCGAATTTTTATTTCTAAATGAGAACACTCCCACGTCTGCTCTTCGTTGAAATAATTCGATCACTGTTCTAATGTTTCCCGTTCACTTAAAATTTTAATAAAAGAGAATTCAACCGGTATAACCAAATTTATCTTATTCAAAATCAATATATCTTCAATATTTTTTTTACTTATTTTTTTTATTTAACAATTTTGTTTTGAGCTTAACACTTCCGTCACTCGAGTCTCTAATTTCGGGTACGATGATGTCCCTGCACTGATCACTGGACTTGTTCGTCCCTTCTCATTACTTCTTTACAGGGCTTTCGCTTTGCATTGGGTTCAGTGTGTCTACGCTTTTACCACTATTACTTAATCATAAGTTAAAACGTGAATATTTAACATTTGGTTCACTTCTTTGTTTTTCCGATAATTTATCGCACTCCGAACATGAAATCCATATACTTTGTTTTCCGAAATCGCTCGCCATATTAACACTTTCAAATCTTTCTTGACTTTTATTTCCCCCCAAACTTCCGTTACTAATTTTTCTTTTCACACTTTGACGCACTTGTCGTTATCCACTAAAACCCGTTCACCCCCCAAAACCAATTCCAGACTCGGCTACTCAACCGTTACCACCCAAAACTCAATCTAAACTCAACTAATCCCGCAATCCGTTACTTCGCGATTACCGCTGCCACACCGAGTTCCGAAGTTCAATACACTACGATTTCGTTACCCACACATCTTTTCCATTGCGACAAATACAACGATTTCCATTTGCGTATATGGTGATTTGCATAACCATGATAGCGTTTAGTTATATGCAAATCGTCATACTCACGGGAACAATTGCTTTTGCTGATATTAAAAAGAGTGTTCCTGTTTTCGGGGGAACTTGAACCTAGGGTTCCAGTAGACCGTTGATTGAGGGTCCACGACACTAGCACCGAAGCCACCTTCTAATAATTTTCCACTCATAAAATAACATATGAATTCGCATGTCTACGTGAATTTCGTTACAGTGGGCATTGTGTCTATGTTTGTTGATTTATGGAAAGAATAAAATTTGTTAGTGGGAAGTAAGGAATGCAATTTTTGAGTAAAAGGTGTAGAATGAAATTTATCGTTTACTTTTATGTATAAGAGAACCATTTACTTTTATGTGTGTTTAAAAAACAATAATTAACAATGAAAAAGGTATGTGAGCCCAAAAGAAGGTGTAGATGATAAGTAAGCAATTTGAATTTGTGAATGGGAGAATGCCGATACAGCTGGAATTCATAATAAAATTTATCCTTTTAAAGCAGGTTCCTTCCATGTTACGCTTTTTTTCGAATGCAAGAATACTCGATGTTAGAACTATCGCTTGTAAGTTGACTGTAAGTAATCATGAACAACTATCGTGGTATTATTTATGGAACATTAAAGAAATCACCCGACTCATAAATTTTTTTCGCTCATTTTCAATCAAGGATTTGACATTTCGAATTTTATGTACTATTTTCAAAGCAGCTAGCACCAAGCTTAACTCTCTGATCACACCTCATAACGACATTCTCGAAATTGCGTCGCTTACCCTTGCAGGCATATCATAAAAACTCCCCAAAGTTATATAGTTTCGTCCATTGCTTTGCACACAATATAACATTCGCCTAGACAGGGGACAAAAATTGTATTAAAATTCAGGTGTACATGTCACGTCACTGTCCCTTTCATTTTCAGGACAACACACCCCCGCCAACATGCACATACCCACATACACCTCCAACATTTATTCTCTTCCTGCTTAACATGCGAAGAATGGATTTGCCATATGTCGGTCCCAAGAATAAATCAGATGTTAAACGAAGGATAAGCTTAAATGGTTGATGTCGGAAAAATGAACAAAAACAATTCCAGCAAATATTGCGCTTCGCCTGCTTAGCTCCTTGGTCCCAAGCTGACACTTGGCTGCCACGAGGGAAGGACCAATTCTGTATTGCAAGCGGCAAGAGCAAAGTGGAAAGCAGAAATGTCGTACAAG
The DNA here is from genome assembly GCA_963969285.1 of Odontomyia ornata. NCBI lineage: Eukaryota > Metazoa > Arthropoda > Insecta > Diptera > Stratiomyidae > Odontomyia > Odontomyia ornata. The sequence goes on along the minus strand of OZ017742.1, from coordinate 17,697,165 downwards.
GCGAAATCCTGTAATTAAAACTCAACCACCACACTGAAGCGACCTTAAAGCTCAGCAATTGCTGATGAACGTATACGAGTACTTGTTCAGCATCCTGAAAAAGACCATGAACCAGACCATAAGTTTGGACGCAAGAAACGGCTCGAGCCCAGTCCAAAAGATAAATTTCGTAGGAGCGATAAAATGAACGAGAAGAGAAAAAAAGGACGAAAAGTTGCTCCAGAATGTCATATTCAGTTTGCTTGCCTAACAAACCACGAAAGGACACGAAACACTTGCAAACATGCCACATTCATTGTGTTGGGTAAGAAGCTTTTCCAACGAATTCTGTGGTTGGAATGCTATTAGATGAACAGACACAATAAAAAACATCCTTTAGCATAACAATAACTATCCAAGTTGATGAGGGATGAAGTGAAAAAGTGCAAAAAAGGTTTCCTTTAATTGGTAGCCATTGTCGTTGGATATATTCTAATTTGGGTGCTCTAAAGGATTTAAATACTACTGGAAAAATGGATTTTATTTTAGCTTGATTAATGATGGAATTTATGAAGCAAACCTGTACAGTTTAATATTTTCTGGATCCTATTGATTGCAGGTAATGGAAAACAAATCAATAATTTTATACTGTCACAATTTAAAAACAGAATTAAGGAGAATTCTTCACTTTATTACTCAATAATCTAGCATTTTCAAATTCCAAATTAATCAACGAATATCACCGTCATGATCAACTATGCCATACCTCCAAGCGAAGCCTTCGAATTTTTTTTGGCAAGGTTCTGACGAAAAGTGAGGCCAGAAAAAGTGTACAATGTACCGAACGTACCGAAATAAATTCGACCAATACACCATTGACAATTTTTTGAAAATTTTTCAAATATACTTAGAAATTTGACACCCAGCAAAGTAAATTTGGCATATTTCAATGTTCTGGCAAATATATAAAATGCGATAAGATTTTCAAACAAAATCACGCCAACTTGATACGAATACTTTCATAAGGTTTGAAAATTACGTTCACCAAATTAGATAATTTGGGCTAGAAGGAAGATGTTAAGATCCGCCGAGATTCACCTTGTCTGAGGACGCGTGAATGCGCCGGCAGGCTAGCGTTAAGGTGTCGTGGGGCGGGTTCATTCCCCCAGCACAACGACTCACTAAAAAAGAATTTCGCATTCACGAATTCTTGGGTCACAGAAAAATTCGACCGAAGTCGAAATTGGAATTGCTTGTTCAGAGAACAAGTTGAAACGAGCGAAAAACGGACGGACTGGCGGAGACCTCGTCATTACGACGATCGTTATGGCCAACAAATAAGAGTGGGGCATCCGAGGGATGTGGTGCCCCCTCGTACCCTCCCAACCGGTTCAAGATCCAAACGTAGACGTGGCCATGTGTTTCCCACTTGAGTGAAAAACTCATTTAGAAGCAATTTGTATGACACAATTGAGAAGCAGGAACGTAACAAATTTATGTTATGTGATTTCATTGTATAATTCTTCCAGCGTCTAGCTTAAGTACCTTGTGAGAAAAATTGCTGTGAAACTCGGACAGACAGACGGACAAACCGACAGATAGGATAGATTTAAGTAGGGTTTCGTAAAATTATATTCTTCTTCTTCTTAGCACTACAGCCCCTCTCGGGCCTTTGCTTCCTGCAAACAGCGCTTCCATCTGTCTCGGTCCGTTGACCGCGTCATCCAATTCCGAAATCCGGGCAACGATGAACTGTCTTCGTCGACCGAGTCAGACCAGCGTTTCCTGGGTTTCTCCACAGGTCTCCGGCCTTCAGTTCTCCCAACGAATACCTTCTTGGGTATCCATTGTTCGTCCATACGATTCATGTGTCCAGCCCATTGCAGCTCCGCAGTCTTACAATCCTCGAGACCTCCGGTCCGTCGAAAATTTCATACAGCTCATGGTTGTATCAAATTCGCCATTGGTCCTCGTCTAGCTTTGCTCCGATTATTCGCCTCAGGACCTGTCGCTCGAAGGCGTTCAATATATTTGCGGATGCTTGGGTTAGGGTCCATGTTTCACACCCATAGCATAACACAGGTCCTATCACAGGTTTGTATTCTTGGAACTTTGTTCTCCTGTGTATGCAGATGGTCTTCAAGATCGTCAATACTGAATAAAATATTTTATTTGCAAGCTGTATTCTTCGGAGTATTTCGTCTCTTTCATTGCCCGTTTTCGTTATTTTAGCGCCTAAATACACAAATTCGCTAACATTCTCGATACTGTACTCGCCAAGTGTGATATTTTGTGTATTTGAGGTATTTTTCTTTGACTGCGTCATGAGCTTTGTTTTATTTTCGTTGATTTGTAGCCCTGCTAGTTTTGCTTCGCTGTCGAGTTCCAGGAACAGTTCTTTGGCAGTTGTTAATACCCGTGACAGAATGTTGATGTCGCCCGCATAGGCTACCAGTTGGCTCGACTTGTATAATAATGTACCTCGCGTATTACGAAAACCTAAAAATTAAAATGGGATATTAACAAGAAAAAGCTTTAGATATACGGGACAGCTCAGAACCATTCTGTACTACTTTCATGTTCAAGCTGCATTCGCCTAAGTGTAAACATTGTAATTTTGTTCAAGTTCAAATATGTCAGCATACTCGTATATATGCTGATAAACAGCATATTTGTGAAGTATTGTTTTTCATTTAAAACTCAAAAAAGTGCTCCTGGAATTCATTGAATGTTGTTAGAACTTCTCAGTGAATATACTTCTTCGTTGTAAATTTCTGAGATTTCGTTCCTACGCTATAAAAGTGGTGATTTTAGCATAAAAAACAAGGAACGGCCTGGCAAAGAGAAAATGCTTTGATTAAATGCGGCATGACTTCAATTTGTGGTCATTAGGAGCAATTTGAGTTTAATTGAAATAGAACAAGCTCCAAAAAAGATTCTTATCAACTTTAAGAGGGTACAAAGACACTTCATCCTCTATTACGAGTATTATTAATAAGTCGACTACGACTTTTTTGTGATTTAATATTCTTGAAAATTACACACATAGTATTTTATGCCTTATTGCATGAAACAGCTTCCGATAAAATAATTTCCTCAAAACAAAGCAGTGTCGGCTTGTGAAAACAAAATATGTATTTACGAAATTTTTGGACTTATCGTCGAACACATCGAAATATCCCTTTGCGGATACAATGATGGCACCGGCAACGAAGAGGGCCACTGAAACCAAACAAGATAAACCAAATACGCCACTGTAAATTCGTACCTTTTTTATTTTTCAATATTTCGCAATTGGCTTGAATATTTGCAAAATTTTTCGCGCGAGTACAAGCAAATGAAGAATGAATGACGTTCGCCAACGTAAACACAGGTATCGAAACAATAAATGATACTCCAACCAAAACAAGTCGATCTGGTTGTTATTCATAATGCAGATGATTGTGCGCGAGAGAAAGATGGCGACTAAGAAAAACTGGGTTTGCGTACGAGGGAAACGCTGTAAGGTTGAGTAGTCGTGGTGGTTGTTGTGGCTTTGAAATTGGTTTCTTGAGCTCAAGTCAAAGAGCCATTGCGACAAAGTTACAAAAGAGCCAGTGACGTTTGAAGCACTCTCTTTTTACGGAATATTTGGACAATCAAGAAGGACGAATGTGCGGCAATTGGGAATTTTCTAGTGGAACATAGCGATTACGACGAATAACAGGTGCAAATACACGGAGGAAGGAGCGAGCAAACATTGATTCGGACAACGAGCAAAGTTGGAGTTTCGCCACAAGCGTGCTTTTTGGGTAGAAGCGGAAGAGTTGAAAGTGCAAAGATTTTGACCATCAGCGAGGACTCCGACGTAATAATTAAGGAAGAATTGTTAGTTTGCAAATTTTGAGTGTATTAATAATGACTTTACACTATAATTGAAATTATCAGCTTGAATTTTCATTTGAATTGTGAATTGAATTTTCTTGTTTGTATAGTGCGCGTGGAGCGTGCAGTGTCGGTAGAAGGCGTGAATTATGCCTGGGGTGCTCAAACTTCCTCCCCGTTGGGGATTCCGATTGCATGGATGGTTTTTAGTGGAAGTTGGAGTGTTCAAGAATCCTCGCCGTCGGGGATTCCAATTGCATATTTGGTTGTTAATGGCAGTGGTGATAGGTAGCTCAACGAGCCAGAGAAAGGCCATCAGCGGCTAGGGCATATTAGCCAGTCAGAGCAAGGTATAGGCCCTGTGTGAGTGACACTACTCGGTGTCTGTTAGTGCAAGAACCGTTCCGGGGAGCCTCAAGCTCACTAATTCGCTCCTGGGGGGAATTCTAAGGCTGGAAAGTGGCACCTTCTGACTCCGTCTCTACGGGTTAGTGGGATCCGAAGGCCCCCAACCGGAATCGTTTGGTATAACGTAATATTTTGGCGTCCAACGTTCATTGGGGTAAAGTAATCGCGAATCAAGTCAAGTAAGTGTAACGTTGAAGTACTTAATCAGTGCCATAAAGAAGAGAAGTGATAGTGTTTTATTGCGGGAGTGTGATATTTTCACTAGTGACTTAGTGAATAAGTGCAAGTGTTCAAATTGCAAGGGATCGAAACCCTAACAACAACTGCTGTTATTGCATATGTCGCGAATTGGATCAGGTGAGTCTCAATCAAAACTTGGATTGATTGATGCACGCGTCACTCACTTGTTGGAATTGATCGGTCTTTGAATAAATCAGTCTTATGCCCAACAGAAAACAAAGGTTGCTATTGGATCCAATCAATATTAAATTGATTGGATTTACGCGAATCAGGATCAGGTGAGTCTCAATCAAAGCTTGGGTTGATTAAGATACGCGTCACTCACCTGATAAATCAGTCTCCACACACTCGATAGCCACAAGCCGCACTGTCTGAAGTAATCCTCATTAAAATAACTGCAAGGCACACTGTTAAAATAAAAATGTACGGTCTGATTGACGATTAACAACCGACTGACTGATTTAATTTTTAATTCACATTTTGGTATGGTGACAAAATACTGATTGCACAACTCTCATATTAAGACGCACGTGCATGCAAAGAAAAAATTGCTGACGCTTGTGGATCAAAGACGAATATCAAGCGATACTTGATATTCTTTATCGTGGACAAAACTGCTGATGATGCGTCTCAATGTGAGAGTGTTGCATTACACTTGAAACAGAAATAAAATACTTTGTAATAATATGCTTGAATTTTAATACATTATATTTGGACTAATAGAATTTAGAGAAATAAATTTTGGATTTACAGGGCGAATAATAAGTTATGAAATATGATGAATGATTTTACCGGTGATGTATTTGTACAGCGTAGTCACTAGCATTTTATTTCAGAAAATGGCTCCGGCTTACATTGAACGACAAACGGTTTAGATTGTACAGACCAATCAATTACCTCAGGCCTGGGAAAGAGGAAAACAAATCTGGAAAACAGGGAAAACAACTGAGAGGAGTTGGAAAGATATTAACTGGAAGTACATACTGGGGAAGGGAAAGTGAAACTAAGTTGTATTTTTTTAAGCAAAGTAGAATTAAAAAAAGAATTAATTTTATCGTTTTATTTTAAAAGGTTAAGTCGATTTGTAATAAGAGGAAAAAGTACATGTTAAAATGTCTCATACTGCAAAAATTTTGGTTGTTATATTGCCCAAGAACAAGTTGACGAATGAGCTCTAAATACGAGACCAATTACCATGAACAGTCGACGAAATGAGGAGGAACTTACGGGCGGCGTTACGGGTAAAGCTAGCGATGAGTGTAAGCATGTTGGAAACCAAACACTATCCATACACTCCCAGCGAGGATTTTGAGGCCGTTCGCAGCAAGGTATTGGAAATTCGTTCACTAATGAAGAAGTTCAAAGGCGATACACTTAGTAGTGTCTTCTTGAAAATTAGGACAAAAATGAGTTTGGACTCGATGCATAAGTTGAACAGGAAATGGAGTCAAGCAAACTTAGAGGTGAGCTTATGGTGATTATGGGAGAACTTCTACTCAAAGCAGAGGGAGTCAGAAAGTGCTGTCGACATAATCCCTGCTAGTGCTAGTAGATTGGCTAAGCCCGGTATATCAGTAACTCTTGATGGGGGAAGAAAAACTGAAGAGGTAAGGGAAGAAGAAAGGATGAAAAAAGGTAATGAAGAAGAGGAGCGGTCTCCAAAAACTCCAGGAACGCCAGCAAGATTTATATTACCAGAGTTTTCAACTACCGTAGCAGTACAGGTGCTGTGAAAATTGGCGGTGTCTCTAAATGGGGAGTGAAGTTTTCCTGCGACCGCTCTGCGTCTGTCAATGCTTTCCTAGAATAAGTGGAGGAGCAAAGATTGGCAAAAGGAGTCAACAAATCTCAGTTGTTTAGAATGGCATCTGAGTTATTTGAAGGAACAACCTTGGTTTAGTTTCGCTCAGCTCGAGAGCGCGTGGCCAGCTGGAACGAGCTATGTCGTGAGTCACGGGAGGAGTTTTGCCCCCAAATTACGATGACCACTAGTGGGAGGAAATCTACCAAAGAACGCAAGGCAAACATGTATCGATTGGGGCTTAATTTGCTGTAATGAATAGGCTTTTTCGACGGCTGACGGAACCTTGCTCGTAAAAACAGAAGCTAAAAGTGCTTCGAAGAAACATCACCCCGTCAATGGCGGAGCTGATTAATATAGGACGCACGCTGGGGGAAATACGGGCATCGGTGGAAGCTTTTGTGCCTCCACCAAATCGTAGAACTACCCGGCTATTAGAACCGGACCTGGCCTATGCTAAAATGCCGATATTAAGTGAGATCAACACCTCTGTGGGGACAACATGGGGATCCAATTGAACTTGCGGTGGTCGGGAGCATTTTTCCCGAGAATGCAAGAAAGGTCTACATAGCTACGGTTGTGGGTAGTTAAGAGTCATATAATCTAGCTGCTCAGTTTGTTTCCTTCTCGAACACCACCAAAGGGGAACAATTTGCGCTCAAACCGTCGAGAAATTGAGACCGTGCTTACTAGCTGGCGAAGGGAGCATGGGGATCAAGAGTGAATCCGCCGTCCAAGACGGAATATTGAGCTATGCACTGGGAAGAGTACTGGATGTCAACCGGCCACATTTAAGAGTGCAAATTTTCGAACTACAATTGTTGGGCCTAGTTAACTCGGGGGGCAACACATTAAATTCTGGGTGGGAAAACCTGGGAAAGGTTAAAGGTTCGTGGCATGGAAGTGAATCCAGCGTAACGTTTCGACAAAGGTGGCTAATAGTGCCAGGGCAAAAATAGAAAAAGAAACTTGGGTGCGAGTCACAGTCTAAGGCCATAAAAATGGATGCCGATGCTTGTAGTGCCCACACTAAACCAGCCCCTTGTCCTCGGGGTAAACTTTTAACAGGATTGTTCTCTATAGGTACATAATGCTCCGCCGTATGTTGCTAAGCCAGTTAAAAAATACGGAAGGAAAGCTTTAACACAACTACAATATTAACCAAACCTAGTTCTTCCTCATTTTCACTTGTTTCACTCAATGCACAACACAATTATATATACGGTCCACTTCAACTGAAGGCATCAAAAATTGATTCTTTCTTGGTCTCAAAACATGAATGTTTTTTGCAAAAGTATCCATGAATTACCAGAAAGATGGGAAAGTTTGTAGATTCTGATAGATAGTATTGTGGATAAGTTACTTACGGAAGTAAAATTATATAATCAATAATATATTAGTTTCCATTCGTGCTCCCTCGGGAGTGTCCGGAACAAAACGTAAGTAACAATCTTTTTTCAAACCCGGGTGTTTTAAATGTCCATAAAATGGACTTTTTTAAAATATGTTTTTTTTGGCATTGATATGCAAAGATGTTTTTGGGCATATAGCCGTCGTGGCTGGCACGTACGTGACGTAATCTGGAGGTAAAATTTCCGTACAATCTTCGCAGCAAATCATGCTGTATTTAACCAATAACGCATCGAACGTTGGCTTCCAAGTTCTCAATTGTTTCTTGTTAATCGGCGTAAACATTTTACTATCTAATGGTGGTACTTGAAAAATGCAGGGAGTTCAACATAGATATACACCAAATTTTCGTTGACTTCAAGCAAACATATGACAGTATTGATCGTAACATACTGTATCAAATAATGCTTTGCTTTGGCATCCGAACCAGTCCATTTAACCAAAATGACAATGACGTGAACAACCTCCAAAGTCCGCATCAGGGAGATGGGCTGGCCCCATTGCTATTTAATTTGGCTCTGGAATACGTCATGATATACAAGTCGAGCCAAGTAGTAGCCTATGCGGACGACATCAACATTCTGTCACGGCCATTAAAAACTGCCAAAGAACTGTTCCTGAAACTCGACAGTGAAACAAAACTAGTAGGGCAACAAATCAATGAAAATAAAAAAAACTCGTGACGCATTTGAGAAAAAATACCTCAAATACACAAAATATCACACTAGGCGAATACAGTATCGAGAATGTTAGCAAATTTGTGTATTTAGGCGCCAAAATAAGGAAAATGGGTAATGAGAGAGATGAAATACGCGAAGAATACAGCTCGCAAATAAAATATTTTATTCAGTATTGACAATCTTGAAGACCAGCTGCATTCACAGGAGTACAAAGCTCCAAGTATACAAATCTGTGATAAGACCTGTGTTATGCTATGAGTGTAAAACATGGACCCTGACCCAAACATCCGCAAAAATATTGAACGCCTTTGAGCGACAGGTCCTGAAGCGGATAATCGGAGCGAATTTTGACGGGGACCAATGGCAAATTCGATACATTTGTGGCGGACCACCAATGCACCCAACGTGCATACGTGTGCGCCCTGGGTTAGGTAGCATCAATCACGAAGTCCATTGCAGTGCTCTCAACATGCGCGACTATGTTGCGTTTGATCAAAATATCGCTGACTGGGAAATTCCACGATCCCATGTCCACGCGGTGAATGGGTGCAACTACGTTGCACCTGGATAGCGTTGCGCTGACGATATGCGACGATGGAGCGGATGCTCGGCAGCAGATGTTGTAACCAACGCGATAAGCAACCGTGGAGCTATCGTTGGCGATGCCGTATCAGTGATTTCAAGGAATATAAGCGAACGACACACAGTAATCTCCTTCAGTCTCAAATCGTCACATCAAGTTGAAGCGATCAACACAATCGAATCTATCTGCGCGACTCCAAAACAACTTTTTATTATTTTTTAACATTCTAGAGAATAAAAAATATTTATAGGAGGACCAAGCTTTATTCCAACACGCCAACTTCCATATTGGCGATCCTGCCATCGAACTACGCTTCATCATCGACATTGGATCTGCGCCACGCTGTACGTTTACGCTCCACAACAGTAGTGAATGAACAACACACAACCACCGGCCATCAAGGGAGACGTCACCAACACGCTGGTTGTGAACTTGGAGCTGCAAATTCAGAGCTCAAAAATCGAGTTGCTGCTAGTGCTGATGCTAACCATCAACTCCATCAGACTCCCCTACAAGGTGTGTAGGAGCCACGTCCACGGTGTGAAACGTCGCGCTGTCACGACCAACGCCTGAAATGGTTTCACCAGCGACAGCAACGCCCACGATCATTCCACAAGCCGGGACAGTACCGAAGGAAGAAGCTCACGACACGGAAGGGATCGCACGCGTTGCGTTCAGAGTTCCACCCTTGTGGCAGCAGGACGTGGAGCCACCAGCCAAGTAACGGACGACACTACCAAGTTCAACCTCCTCGTGGCGAACCTGGACACAAAGGCGATGCAACAGGTGTGTAACGTAGTCATGATCCCCCCATCCGACAACAAATACAGCGCCCTGAAAAACGCCCTGTTGGCCGTCTACGCTGACTCGGCCCAACAGCGTATTCAGAAGCTACTTTCTGAAATCGAGGTTGGAGACCAGCGCCCGTCACAGTTTCTCAACCAGGTGCGTACGCTCGCCAATGGAAATGTAACCGACACCTTTCTCCAACAGATGTGGCTCAACCGCCTCGATGTCACATTGAGGAGCATCCTATCAGCTAACGACGCCTCACTCTCAGATCTCGCAACGATCGCTGATCGTGTGCACGAAGTCACCCGACAGTCAGTCGCCGCAGTCACAAAGGAAGATGAGCCATGGCATAGCATTCCACCAACGCTGCGAATCACAAGCAAGCTGAGCAATCTCGCCTCCACAGTACGCGACCTCTGTCACAGGATGACGAAGATCGAGGACGCACTTCAAGGTTTGCGTAATCATCGCAAAATTAAACGCTTGAAAATCTACAAGAACATTTACAAAAGTGCTTTCCTTATCGACACCGGCGCAGAAGTCTCAGTAATACCACCAATCATCCGAGATCTTTGTTCTCCCGACGCCTCACCCAAATTAGTGGCAGCCAACGGTTTATTGATTCGAATATACGGCAAAAGATCAGTGAAACTGAACTTGGGATTTTCAACGCCGTTTACATTGACTTTCACAATAGCCGATGTAAGTTCTCAAATCATCGGGGCCGACTTCATCGAACACTATGGCCTTCTCGTTGACTTGAAGGGGAGACGGCTTATTGAATGCGCATGCCTCAAAACAATCATCGCGCACATCGACAAAAAACCGCCCAAAGCTGATTTGCTCCCGGATGATGTTAGTGACGAGCTGCGATCACTGCTGTTCGAATACATTAACCTCTCGGAGGACAACCAACAACCAAACACCAAGTGCTCAAACACGCATCATATCCTAATCAAGGGACCGTCGATCAACGCTAAGGCACGGAGACTTCCACCTGACAAGCTGGCCGCCGCAAAAAGCCGAATTCGATCACCTCATCCAACTTGAAATATGCCACCCATCCAAAAGCGCATGGAGTAGCCTTTTGCATATGGTGAAAAAGTCGAACGGAGATTGGCGGCCATACGGGGACTACCGCGCGCTCAACAACGATACCATCCTGGACCGCTATCTCATCGGATTTCTTCAGGATTGTACTGCAGCCCTCCACGGAATGACGTTTTTTTCCGTGTTCGATTTGCAGAAGGCGTACCACTAAATCCACGTGGAACCAAGCAACATTCCGAAGACTGCCATCATAACACCGTTCGGATTGTACGAATTCATATACATGGCATTCGGACTTTGCAACGCAGGTCAGACGTTTCAGCGCTTCATGCAGGAAGTGCTTCGTGGCTTAGACAACGTATTTGTTTACCTCGACGATATACTGATCTTCTCTCCCAGCCACCAGGCACACCTGGTTCACGTTAAGCAAGTGCTGGATCGGCTTGTCAATTTTGGTCTGGTTGTTAACATTCCTAAGTGCAAATTCGAAAAGCAGAAAGTCAGGTTCTTGTTACACGCCATCAACAACCACGGATTGAGAGCCTTTGCCTGTGAAAACGGAAGGAATTTCCGCAACACCGAGGCCGAAGACCGTACACCAGTTGAAGTCCTTCTTATGGATGGTCAACTTGTACCGCCGTTTGCTCCCACATGCAGCTCAACACCAGCGCACCCTATTGCGGCTGATCACAGGCAACCGCAAACGTGAACAAACGCCTCACAACTGGACGCAAGAAGCGGTAGCTGCATTCGAGCAATGAAAGGCGGATTTGGGGAAAGCACCAACCCTCGCTCACCCGGACTGCAACGCTATATGGTATCTTTCTGTCGATGCTTCAGACAACGGTATCGGAGCCGTACTGCAACAAACAGAAGAAGGAAGTGCAGCGCCACTTGGGTTTTTCTCAAGGAAGCTGACTGACGCCCAACAAAAGTACAGCACGTACAACAGGGAACTTTTGGCCATTTACGAAGCAATTAAACACTTCCGATACATGGTCGAAGACAGAGTGTTCCCTGTTTTACCGGCCACAAGCTGTTGCAGTTTGCACTCCACCAACGCTCGGAAAAAGCAGCGCTGAGACAACAACGCCTGCTGGACTTCATATCCCACTTCACTACGGATATACGACAAGTCCCAGGCTGAGAGAACACCGTTGCTGATTATCTTTCGAGGGTAAATATAATTCAAAAGATCAACTTTAACACTATCGCCCAAGCACAGAAGGATGATCCCGAGCTTCAAGCGCTAATGAATGCCCGCAACCAGCCACTTGAATGGAGACAGCAGAGACTAGATGACTCCTCCCTGACTCTGCACTGCGTTGTGACGTTAGAGAGGATACGCCCTTTCATCCCGCAGAGGTTCCAAGCGACGGTTATGCAAAACATCCACGGGCTCTCACACCCAGGCATCCGAGCAACCAGGAAATTGATTACCGAGCGATACTCTTGGCCTTCAATGAACAGCGACAACAACAAGTTCGTTCGAACTTGTCTACCATGCCAGTCCAACAAAATCACTCGTCACACCAAATCACTGTTGCAGAGATACAGCTTACCCGATGCTAGGTTTGAGCACATCAACATTGACCTCATCGGGCCGATACCACCAAGCGAAGGATTTCGATACTGCCTCACTGTTGTGGATAGGTTTTCCCGTTGGCCCGAAGCAATTCCAACCGAGACAATCACGGCAACAGCGGTGGCGGAAGCTCTGCTCAACATATGGATCAGCCGTTTCGGAGTCCCTGCACGCATCACAACCAACTTGGGTAGACAGTTCGAAAGCCAAATTTTCAAAGAACTGACGGAAATACTCGGAATGACGCACTTGCGAACAACCCCATATCACCCAGCGTCCAACGGAATAGTAGAGCGGTGGCATCGTACGGTCAAAACCGCGCTACCAATCGTACTACTCAGATTACGATCAACGCTGAAGGAAGACATTGGTTCGACGGCAACCGATATGGTCTACGGAACGACACTTCGCCTACCCGGATAATTTTTCGACACCTCTCATGTTGGCACGAATGATTCAGGCTTCCTAAAGGATCTGCGGGCGAGGATGTCAAAGTTAATCCCGTGAGATACAGCACACCACAACTCTGATGACGTCTTCGTAAGCAAGGATCTGCCTAACAGCACACACGTCTTCGTCAGGAACGACAAGGTCAAGGCCCCACTCACCCCACCTTATGACGGTCCGTTTCCGGTACTAAAACGGAAGGACAAGTACTTCAATGTTGACGTAAATGGACGCCCAACAGCCATATCCATCGACAGGTTAAAGCCCGCATTCTTCTCAACGGACAAGCAACGTACGACCCCGCGCACGACCACAACGAGGTTTGGGCGAGAAGTCCGTATGCCGGTACGATTTTCGGCCTAAAGTCACCATACAGGCACCGCCACTGCAGTGGGAGTACTATGGCGGACCACCAACGCACCCAGCGTGCATACGTGTGCGCCCTGGGTTAGGCAACATCAATCACGAACTCCGTTGCGGTGCTGTCAACATGCGCGACTATGTTGCGCTTGATCGAAATATCGCTGACTGGGAAATTCCGCGATCCCATGTTCACGCGGTGAATGGGTACAACTATGTTGCGCCTGGATAGCGTTGCGCTGACGATATGCGACGATGAAGTGGATGATCGTCAGTAGATGTTGTAACCAACGCGATACAACCATGAGTTGCATGAAATTTTTGACGAACTGAGGGTCTCAAGGATAGTAAGACTGTGGAAGCTGCAACACTGCTGGACACATGAATCGTTTGGACGAACAACGGATACCCAAGAAGCTATTCGTTGGGAGAACTTAAGGCCGGAGACCAGTGGGGAAACCGAGGAAATGCTGGTTTGACTCGGTCGACGAAGACAGTTTATCGCTGCTCGGATTTAGAAATTCGAAGACCCGGTCAACGGACCGAGACAGGAGGAGGTGCTGTTTGCAGGAAGCGAAGGTCTGAAAGGGGCTGTAGTGCTTAGAAGAAGAAGAAAAATGGTGTCAAATTGCACAAGTACAGTGGCTAGTTAACAAGGCCGTTTCTAGATGTTTCCTTCAATATAATTATATCACATAATGTGTGGCACGTGGGGTCATCCTGCTGAAACTACATGTTAGCAACATTAATGCCTTCAAATCGAGGTATCAAAAAGTTAGTAATCATGTCTCTGTACCGCTCGTCATTAGCTGTAACATTGTGAACATCATTATTTTTGAAGACATATGAACCAATTATTCCACCAGTTCATAAAGCGTACCACTCGATGACTTTTTCTGGATGTAATCATGTTCTGACAATTGTTTGCGGATGATCATCGCTTCAAATGCGGAAATTTGGTTTATTGAGGTAGGAATTTAATCGTAAGTGTCCTTTGTCACAGAAAAAATTTCTGATGAAATTGAAGTGCGTTTTTTTTCAAAATAAATTTGTACAAATTGCAAACGTTTCAGTTTGTTCATGATGAATAGCCAAACAGAACTAACCTCCAAATAATCGAGAACCTTGACATCGATTGTCACCAGAAACATTGTTGTCATTTTTAAGTTCTGCGCCTAAAAAATCATCCCATGTTATATTACATTACATTTGATATGTATTCCTTTGGAGATGTTTTGAGTGCTTGATGCGTGCCTGCCTAATTATTACCTAACTTTAAGTTCCACATGCGATTTTATTGTATAAAATAATGTAAAGGATACGCAGAATCAAAATTCACCAAAATGTATTAATTATTATCGTTGAACAATCCGTGGATTGCTTGGGTTCATTATTGAAGCGCCATATGTCCTTCTCTGCATAAACAGTTTGATTAGCGGGGAAACTGTGTTTGAAATTTTCTTGTCACTTAATATCTGGGTAATAAAACTAAATTTAAAAGTTTTAAGCCTTATTTTGAAATAAAAGTATAATTTTATTAAGGCACAGTCCCATTAAAAGCAATAACGCAGCAAATTGTGGACCAGACACCAACCACCGAGTCATGTTTTCAATGCTATGAGCGAAATCTTTGCAAATGCTGCATACACACACAAAACCAACAACTACAATCCGAGAAAGCAAAATAGAGTAACAGGACGTAAATTCCATTCGCAATTATCGCGATTGTCTGCAAACTACCTAAAGCATCATCAGTGCTGCCATAAAACGCGACGATATTGCCAAGGATAATGTTTGTTGAACTTTGCATTGCACTTTCCAACAACACTAAAACATTTTCCATTAATTTTCACCTAAATGCCGAGTACATCTCATCCACATATGCGATGGTATGAGTATAAGTACATTAATGTGCATTCTTGGCCGTAATATCGAGGGTTAGTTTCGCAGAAGTGGTGCATGATTCTTCATTGAGGGAGTAAGTACAAAGCGAGGAAGCGAAAAGATGAAATACTATACTAAATGGGCTTGACATGCAACCGAACAGATTCAATCTCAGCTGGACAGGGTTCCACGAGGATTGAGTTTTTCGGTGGAATTTATGGCTCGGATTCGAAATCTAAGTTTTAAGGATGCACTTCACAAGGGCGCCAGAATTAGTTGATTCTCTGATTTTACGAGCACTAGTCTCTAATGTGGACAGAAGCAAACACGAAGAGACATAAATCAGAACTTCCCAGTTGTAGCTGCTGATGAGGTCCTTGCACAAGCATGTCTAGTTTGTAGAGAAAATCAGGTACTTACCAGCGGAGCCACTATTGCGTGATGATCGTTCTTCTTGCTGTTGTCCTACCATGCTCTTCGATATTCCTTCCATAGGTGTATGTCGTGGTCAGGCGCCTGGAAGGTCTTTGGAATAGTCGTTATCCTGTCGCTTTCCGTATGATGGGAGATGCAACGGACTTTATCACCTTTGGCTATTACACAGTGCTTAAGGCGATTAAGTGTTCTGTTCGTAATGTCCTCGTGGTTTTACTCTTATCAATTCTGCTTTTCAGTACTTACGAAATTTGTAAAGATGAATGGTGGTGATTTATGGAAATGTATTGTGAATGATTTGAAGTCCTGGAATGAAAATTGGTGGTTAGTATTGATTCAGGACTTTAGTTATGGATTTGAAAGCGACATTGTTTTGACGTTTTATTAGCAATTGAATTTGGGAATTACAACTTAGGTATATTTACCAGATTTAATCAAACTTCACTTAACTGAACTTAAATAAAATCCTGGTAAACGCACCTTTCTGCATCTTTGCGAATGTAACTTACATGCCAAAAAAGTGATGACATACTGTAACGACCGCGGAAGTCACCGCAGTTGCACACATTAATTTGTACCATAGGAGTGTGTAACCCGGGGTGGCATACTGAGGCCGGCTAGCGCTCAGTCGTGTTTTCTGGGACACTTTCTGCTCGTGTTGAGCCACCTTACACATAAAAACTAACGCGAAGGGAAAAGCACGGGAAAGGGGGAGGTGATTTTGAGAAATGAAGAATTTTTGCGTTAATGGCCGTTATATTATTCACAAGAAAAATTTTGCAAATTTTCACAAATTTTAATTTCAATGAGAACAATCCAAAAAAAATTTTTACAAAAGAAAACAAAAAATGAACTTAATAATATGAACTAACGGTAATATAGATAGAAAAACCAAATAAGTACTCACTTCTTCCTTGTTGAACTCCGAGCGCTCGGCGACAGACAAAAACAGAGTGAGGGACCAATGAAATCTAATTTTCAATTTTATAATCAATCTAAAAAAAATCAAAATATAATATGGAATGGCCACTTTTCACCAATAGTAACGCTCGTTTTCGAGCACTGTGTAATGATTCCCATAATGATTCTCAATACATAAGTTGCATAAATTCAATTTAATGAATCATTCATGCATAACACAAATACTCAAATTGTATTCATAATGAATGTGAACTCAATTTGTAACAAATACATTTCGTCTCATATTCCGATCCCATGGCAAGGTCATAAATTACTTTCATGAGCCATTGCATTGGAATATGAAAACAAAACACATCGCAAAGACTAATGTGACGACGAACATATGCAACGTGAAACCTACCTCATTACTCAACGTTCAATTTCTTTCACTTTCACTTTTCTTCCGCATTTGAATTGCCATGTGCATGCTAGCGTCCTAGTCATATGCACTTGAGACGATGGAATTTATGACCTAGAAAATAGGTCATAAATTGCATTCATACATAGGGATGATGAGTATAATGAATGGGAATGCGAGGTGTTAATTGATTTGTGTGTCATGACCACACAAATTGATTGTTGAATAATGAGGGCGTGAGAAGTAGATTGACGAATAGAATTTGTATAAAAGCAAAAGTAATGTATTGATTCGGGATCAGTAAATTCTGACCCGTCTCATAATAAAGAGTTCGGCCAAAGTGTATCTTAGGCTGGTTTTATTAAAAGACAAAAGGGAAAGATTTTTATTGATCATAAAAATACTTTGGCTGGATATTTCGGCCAAACTTAGATCTTGTTTGCTGCATAAAAGCATTAGCTTTGGTGCACGTCACAATTTGGCCAGAGTAAAATCGGGCTAGACGACGGAGGTATTTTATTTAAATTAATTTCTCATTTCATATTAACATATAACACAATAACTGACGCTGCATACATTCTCTCCTCTAATCAATTGTCCCTTCGATTTCAGCCAATAATAAATTCAATCTCAAAATTGAATTTTTCACTAGTTCGTTAATATGATAAGTACTTCTTAAAAAACTTAAATCTTTCTTTGGTTTCTTCTCGTTTTAAGTTTTTTAATTATGGCACTTGACTATTTCCTTTTTAAACTCGTATTCACTATATAGATTTGTTAATTTTGTTTTCAACAGAAATTTGGTGTTAAGGTTATGCCAAAATATATTTAACCGTCATAATTTTATTTTAAGTTCACTTCCTTTAACTATATTTTTCTTTTCTTTTACTCAACTAACCATAATGTAAAAGAAATTAGAGTTATGTTCAGGCCTTTGGCCTTTATTTTTCGTCTATAACCCGCACTCAACTTCCACTTACATATACCGCAAGCCAAACTTCACTCCTTTTTACAATTCGCAGAACTTTTTCTTTTCCCACTCCCAAACTTCTGCCACCAACTTTTGCTTTCTCAATTGAATAACCATCGTCACTAAATTAAAATCAAAAATCGACTTCGTTTTTTCCCCGAATTCAAAATTAACACTAATCCCGATACCGCCAAAAGCACTCCCTGTTATTTTAAAGCCAAACACAGACTGACTGCCCAAAAGACTTATCCCGCAATCCTCTTTTCTCGATTCCCCCTGCCACATCGAGGTAACGTAATCGAAGTTCAATGCACTTCGACTCCATTATCCTCACATCTTTTCCAAATTGACAAATGCAACAATTTCCATTTAGCATATATGGTGACTTGCATAACCATGATAGCTTTTGGTTATATGGAAATTGTCATACCCACGAAAATACTTGCTTTAGCCGATATCCCAAACTGAGTGTTTTCCTGCCCTCGGGAGAACTTGAGCCTAGGGTCTCACGGTCGAGAGTCTGCGACGCTACCACCGGAGCCACCTCCTATTGATCTCCCACTCATTTACTTAGCAACTTCAACTGTGAACCTTCCTCAATGGGCATTGAAATTAAATTTGTTAGTAGGAGAGCGCGAATGAAATTTTGTTAGTATAACAAATAAAATTTGTTTGTTAGTACGGGATAATGAATAAAATTAGTTAGTATGAAAGAATGAATTAAGTTTTGTAAGTGAAAAGATCTCGGATGAAATTTTGTCAATGGGA
The DNA here is from genome assembly GCA_963969285.1 of Odontomyia ornata. Classification (NCBI taxonomy): domain Eukaryota; kingdom Metazoa; phylum Arthropoda; class Insecta; order Diptera; family Stratiomyidae; genus Odontomyia; species Odontomyia ornata. The sequence continues at coordinate 17,678,591 of OZ017742.1, read as the reverse complement.
AGCAACGAATAGAATGTTGCTAGTGGGAGGGATAAGATTATTATTGCTATAATTTTTTTTATTAAAAAAATAGGGTAAGAAGCTAGAATCAATATGTTTGGGAATTAAAAATAAAAAGTAAATGGAATAACTATGAAAAACTAAACATACAAAGAAAATGGCATGTGTGCACAAAAGAAGGTGGAGATGTTACGGAGGCAATTTGAAGTTGCGAATGGGAGAATACCGGTACGCCGGAATCCGCAATAATACATCTATGAACTGATTTAGCCTTCTATCGACTTAAGATTGTTTTTTGTTTTCCAAGAGACCTTCTATGGTTTAATCTGCAAACAATCTGTAATTATACAAATAAGAATATGACTTCGATAAGCAAGAAGGTTCAACAATTTGCTTGTTTGGAATGTGAAGGGAATGCAGTTGGTGCCATTTAACACCCTGAATAAATCATATCTGTAAGTACTTCTGTACCCACCTACAATCCTATGCTAGCTTGACTTCTTAAAAGAGTTTTGAATAAATAATTTTGACATAATTATTTGCCGAATGATTGGATACTTGAAGCCTTCCCCGTTTTGTAAAGTTCAAAGGAATGCCATAGTACAGGGTTTTCCAATAAGAGGTGTTATTTTGATACTAAAAGAAAAATGCCATTTTTTAATACGAATTATCGAATCTTTATTTCATTATAAAGAAAAATATATGCCGTTAATAGTCAAAAATAACATCAGGCAAATGATCACCACGACCACGCTTACAGGACCATATCCTTTTCATGAAATTTTCCATAACCAAATTGCAAAGTGGCTGCCCTATGTCCTCGATAGCCTCACGAATTCCATCTTCGAGGTCTTGAATTGACGCTGGGCTGTTGGGGTAGACCTTTTTTTCATGTGGTCCCAAAGGAAGAAGTCACAAGGTGTTAAACCACAAGATCTCGGTGGCCAATTGTGATCACCTTTTCGAGAGATAACACGGTTCGGAAACTTTTCCCGTAAAAGATCAATGGTTTTGTTGCTTGTGTGGCACGTAGCGCCGTCTTGTTGAAAGTAAACGGTGTCCAGATCAATACCATCCAATACCGGCCATAAAGAATCATGAGTCATCTCTTGATAGCGCGATCCATTCACCGTAACTGTTGCTCAAGCCTCATTTTCGAAAAAGTAAGGTCCAATGACTCCGCCGGACCATAAACCGCACCAAACAGTCACATGTTGAAGATAGAGAGGCTTTTCAACAATAACTCTTGGGTTTTTCCAGCCCCAGGTTGGACAATTTTGCTTGTTGACGAAGCCACCGGGGTGGAAATGGGCCTCATCACTCAAGATGATTTTTCGATGGAATTCCGGATTATTTTCATGCATTTCAAGGACCCAATCAGTAAAGACACGACATTGTTGATGATCGACCGAATTGAGTTCTTGTGTAAACTGAACTTTATAAGCCTTAAGACCCAAATCTTTATGCAGAATATGGTGTAATAACGTTTGTGGAATGCCTAATTCCAAAGAACGACGAGGAATGGACAAACCTGAGTTTTCTTCAACACTTTCGACTACAGCAGCAATATTCTCGGCTGTTCTTGAGTGACGTGCAAGAGTTTTATTCTTTATATCACTTAGTTGTTCCAACAGCTCGAATCTTTTCACCAGTTTCTGTTTTGCGGTCTGACAAGATGCTTCACGACGACCCAAAAATGTTCGAGTTTTACGAACCGTCTCTACCAAATTTTCACAATTTTTATAGTGAATTTTAATAATTTCAGTGCGTTGTTGAAGCGTTTATTGTTCCATTTTTATGTATAACGTAATTTTAGCTTGTCAAATGTCAAAAAATGATAGCTTCAAAAGTGACATCTACCGAAATAGCGGGCTCTCCAAAATAACACCTCTTTTTGGAAAACCCTTTACTATTAGCACGGTTCGTTAGGCATATTTTCCGCGATCCCCATCCTCAGGTCCTTATAAATGTCAGTATTTCTGACATACCGTAGAATTTCTAGGACCTTTATAATAATTATATTTTCTAAGGATTGAAGTGCTGTTTTGTTTGTTTTTGTCATTTGGCGGAAAGCATAACGACCGTAATGTAGCGCCGGTTGTACTTGTATTTTAGACCAAGTCTTTTGAATTGTATGAGAGGGTGTAAAGAAGAGCCAATTTATATGTTGTTCCCAAGAAAGTTTTTTGTCTAATTTAAGTACAAGATATTTAGCAGTTACTTCCGACACTCTTTTGTGTAAATATTGTTGTATCTTTGCACCGAACATTTGACCTATTTATTTCTCCATACTGATCGCTCTGTTCACTATGCATTTATTTATTGTTGTAAGGGTATCTCATTCCTTGACCTAACAGAATTCGAGGTGGTATTGTCAATATCATGCTCAACCATATGATTATTACCTCGCTTTTAAATTAGTATCTATCACAGCTGGGTGTGTTGATAGTCTGACAACAGCATCAGAAGCTCAAACTCGATGCAGCTACCAAGGTTTGAACTTGGGAGCTGCTGCGCAAGTGGAGTGTGCCCCAACCCACTGCTTCACGGACTACACTATTATTATTAGTTATATTTTTACCGCAATGTTGATGTTAGACTTTTTTTGTCGTTGGGAGATGAATGTCATTTACCCACTGAGTGTGGGACTCCTATGCTCACAAGCAACTAGAATACCTACTAAACACCACTCCGGTCAACCCGAGTTCCAAGCCTAGATCCGTTTGACACATTTCTTTGGGCTAGGTCAGGTTTTAAACTTTGGCAGATATATCAAAACCGTCTTTAATATGTATTTCACTTCCATCAATTTCAAAAAATATACAATCGATGTGCCTTTTACGTCCTTATTTTAATCCAAACTCCAAACTTGTGTGTGGATTGAAGTGCTGATACAAATTATAATAATTAATTGCTTTTTTTGTGAACAATGTTTTATTGTTCATGGAATTTGTGATTAGACGCTAGATGTGATTCTGTGAACAATGCTGTTTTATTATACGTGTATGAAGCTATTCAAAAAGAGCTCAGATTTACACTTAATCGAGAGTACTGCTGCGAATTCCGGCGTACCGGGATTCTCCCATTCGCAACTTCAAATTGCCCCCGTAACATTTCCACCGTCTTTGGGGCACATATATGCTTTTCCTCAGTAAATTTATTTATTTTTATCAACATTTAACGATTTCCCTATAATTTTTATTTCGCCATCATCACAATCCTACCCTTTTCCCTTATTTTCAATTTGCAAAAAAGTAGTAATATAATAATAATTTTAATTTTCTCACTAGCAACACTCAATTCATTAATTGTCATTAACAAAATTTCATTTGATAATTTTATTCATTCACGTTTCCCTACTAATAAATTTCATTTCCATGTCCATCAAGAAAGATACATAGTTGAAGTTGCTAATTCGATGAATGGGAAATCAACAGCAGGTGGCTCCGTTGGTAGCGTCATGGATTCTCGACAGGGGGTCCACTTGGACCCTAGGCTCACTCTTTTTGGAGTATCGAAAATAGCAATTGTTTCCGTATAAATATAATAATTTGCATCTTATCAAACGCTTCCATGGTTATGCAAATTGCCATATATGCAAAATGGAAATTGTTGCGTTTGTCGATACGAAAAAGATGTGTGGGTAGCGGAACAGACGCGTATTGAGCTTCGATTACGTTACCCAGATGCAGCAGCGGTAATTAAGGATGAAATAATTGCGGGATTGGATTTTCTGGGTGTGAAATTCTGGATTGGGAGAAAGGCAGTCAGTATTTGACTATGAAAATAAGAGAGAGTGCTTTAGGCGTTAATTTTTGGATTCCGTTTTTAGTTTGAAAAGAAAGAAGTTCTTTGACGGTGTGAAGAAGATTTTTTGATACAGAAATTGGAAGTGAATTTTAACTTGGATTTTGGGGAAAAAAATTTTAGTGTGGGTGTAAAGTGAATTTCAACTTGAATTTTGCGGAAAAGATATTTTATTCGGGTGTTAGTGGATAAAGTTTTAGTGTGCGATGGAGGCACAATCATAATTCGAAGTGTGTCGGGAGAAGATCTCGGCTTTGACATTAATAAAATAAACGAAACCTGTAGATAAAAAAAAATTAAAAAAGAGTGAAAAAAACAGTGAATACCAAGGCATTTAGTCTAAAGTGAAGAGGAATGAAGGTACGGTGCCATAAAAATAAAACTGTGAAGTTAAACAGTTTAGACAAGCCAGTCCAGGAGTTACAAAAGTGAAAAAATAAAACGAGGAAATAGATAGACAGCGGATGGTGCTTATGAAAGTGGCCGTTTTACTTTCTTTCCTTGATTTTTTTAAAGTTACAGACATTTTCATTTTAATCTACAGTGGCCGCCCGCTTTTTTGTCTTTCGCTGAGCGCTCGGAGTTGTGCAAGAAAGAAGTGAGCATAAATTTTGACTTTTTCCACTATTTTATTATTTTTTGTTCATTATATCAAATTACATTATTTCATATAGTATATTTGGTTAATCTTCGTTAAGTTCATATATCATTATATTAGATTTTCAAGGGGACGGGATTGCTTTTGGCGTTTATATTATTTTTTTTTTTGTAAAATTTGCGAATTCTTTTTATAAATTTTTTTTTCTTGTTAAATGAAACGGCCATGTTTGTGTAAGGAAAAAACATTTTTCATTTCTTAAAATGACCTTCCTCTTCGTGTTGTAGACAAGAGCACTCTTGGAGGCTAGCATTCTTTGGAGAGCACCGCCCCCACGGACCCGAGGATATGGGGAGTACCGTGAGGCTCCCTCCTGGGATGACAGGTAACGACTCTGATTGGATCTGGACTACGCTTTGGACAACGAACTGGAATTGATGCTTTGGGCTGGCGGATGTGATGGTTTGGACCTAGTTGCTTTGCACAGTAGCGCCGAGGTGAAACTTGTGTGTGAACGGCTCCAATTCAACTATTATACCATCTCCGTCACGGTAAAACCTTGGCAGGCCTCGGTTGGTGGTGTAGGTTCAGTTGAGACGGACTCCCGATTAGCGCTGGCCTGGCTCTGAGCACTTGTCCCCATAAGGGCTTGTGCCAACCCACGCATGGCCTCCCTGCTCTGCAAAGATAACCATGGGACCAAAAAGGCGACTACACACACGAACGGAGATAGCGGCTCCGAGGGGGACCCAACAAAACTGGAGCAAACAAAATCAAAACACCAAAAACATCCAAAAAAAGAAACAAAAAATAATAATAATAACGACGACGCAACCAGCGGTTGAAGCCACGATGTTAACAGTACATTGAGGGCGGTACTAACCACGACAAAAACGAAGAATAACACAATGACAGTTAAGGCAGACGAAAAACGGAGAATAGCAGACAGTCTGGTTCAGACTGAGATTCCTGCGGCGTTCGGGAGCAACAAAAAAAGATGTGAACACCAGAGCGTCCTATTAAGGAAAAGTGGGAAACTCTGCAGGACGCTTCAGGTGTTCGAGCGGTGGAAGATAATATAAAGAGCACCAAAAATTCGATTGTCACTGCTGCGGTAGTTACCAAAGCGACCGATGCAAGGGTCGCCAATCCCGACATTGCAACAAAAAATCTAGAAGCGGACGAGAAGATTACGGCACGAAAAACAACTAGTGACTAGACACCGCGTGATTGCACCGCCAACGTTGAAAATGTGGTAGAAGTACTGCACTCGGAAACTGAACGCGATAACCCCTCCCAAGAATGGTTGCAAGGTGCGATTGCCGCCCAGCAATACGAAGAAGAAAGGCTACTCCGAAAAGCGGGAGATGTTCTGAAAAGAATACAATCTGCATGCTACTCCCCAAAAATCAGCAAAGCAAAGCTGGTTAAGAGCCGAAGATGAACAGAAGGCTAAAGAGGCGCTTGGGCCGAAATCTAAAGCCCACATGCAGATAGCTCCACCATTAAAAGTCAATAAAAGAATGGCGACTAGCCCAATCTAAGGAATCGGGATAAAAGAAGGAAGGAAGAGGCATTTGATGGGCATGCAGTACCAGATCACGGGTTCCAGACAGTGCTTACAAAAGGAGCGAAGAAAGCCGCAAAGAAACTCCTTCAAAAAAGCCAAAAAGTAAAGTCCGCAAGGACGCCCAATCAGAAAAAGGACCTGATACAAAACAGGAGAGACAGAAGCCTCAACAAAGTACCGGCAGCAGGCACTGCTCGGAAAGCCCCAAGATGGCTGATCCTACGAGGAGGTATTGCGGGACATCAGGGGAAACGTAAGGCCCGAAGACACCACCAATACCATTAAAGTAGTACGACCAACGCGTTCAGGCCACATACTGGTCGAATTCTGAGCAGAGGCCGCAAAGAAGGAAGCATTCTGCGACGCAGTAACGAAAGTCCTCGGCAAAAGCGCAACTATAGCCCCGCTCGAGCCGATGGCAACGATCGAAATACGAGACGTCGACTGCGTGACGGATGTAGCCGAGGTGGAAGAGGCGATCAAAAGGGAGCTCCCTAGTGTGGGGAGGATCGAAGCGAGACTGACACCAGAAAAAAACAGGGAACAACGCATGGCCATAGTTGACTTGACCGAAAAGGACGGCAAACGATTCCTGAACATGGGCAAAGTAAGAATAGGGTGGGTTATCTGTAGGATACGGCGAAGAGCAACTCCTCTTCAATGTTTCAAATGCCTTGGCTATGGTCACATCACCCAAGTATGCAAAGGATCCGATAGGAGTTCCCTATGTTACAAATGTGGTGAAATGGGACATAAAAGAAAAGAGTGTACGAAGGAGGCACACTGTATTCTCTGTAAGTATGCTGAGCCAACACCTGATGTTGGATACGTCTTGGGATCAAGAAAATGCCGGGTGTTCCAGGAAGCCCTAGCCAAGGCAAAATCAGAACTCCGATGACCCGCATCCTGCAGCTAAACCTACACCGCAGTTCACCCGCCCAAAATCTGCTTGAGCAATTTGCGGGAGACATGAAAGCCAACTTCTTGCTGCTGAGCGAGCAACACCATAATAAAAGTCCTGCATTATGGTATTCTGATGAAACTGGTACTGTCACCATCTGGGTTCGGAACAGTGACTTTCAAGCGGAGAGTTTTGGATGGGGGGATGGTTTCGTGTAGGTTCGGTGCTGAGGGACTACCTCCTTTAGTGTGTACTTAACGCCTAACGAATCGATATCATCTTTCCAAGCCAAGCTTAATGCTCTGGAGGGCACTGTCTCGAATGCAGAGGGCAGAGTGCTCGTTGGGGGCGACTTCAACGTCAAAGCAATCGAGTGGGGCATGCTTCAGACGGATTCGCGGGAAAACGAATCCTGGAAATGGCGGCCAGGACGGCCCTCATCGTACTAAACTTCGGAAATACGCTGATTTTCCGCCATATTGGCTGTGAGGGAACTATACCGGAGGATACACAACTTGAAAGTACAAGAGGACTACTCAGCCAGTGATCATCAGTACATTCTGCTTGAGATAAGTGATGCTGTCTCCCGACGTCCGTACTCCAGGCTTTCTGCAACTGGATGGAACATCGGAAAGATGGACGTCAAGAGGTTCGTCGAAGTGCTCACAGCAGGTGAGAAGAACTGGCAGCTCAAGACGTGGTGAACTCTACTATGAGCATAATCACGACTGCCTGCTATGCTTCTATGCCCCGTCGAAGACCCCAGCGCGGCAAACCTCCAGTGTATTGGTGGTCAACTGAAATAGCTGAAAAGCGAAGGGAGTTTCACAAGCTTCGACGTGAGGCGCAACGGGCGCGGAGCCATGACGAGGCATGCAACTGGGTGGCAGCATATAAGTCGGCCAGGAAATGCCTTCCCAAACTGATTAATAGTAGCAAGGCTCGCAGCTGGCAAGACCTAGTGGGACAATGTGAACAAGGATACGTGGGGCCTTGGCTACAAGCTGGTCATGCGGAAACTTGGTGCCCTACGGAAGCTTTGTAGACATGACGCGGAAAAGATGGACGCGATAGTGCGGCGACTCTTCCCCCCCCCCCCATCCCGTGCGTGTTGACGCTGTCTACGGTGAAACAGCAGTCGAGTGCCCACTCTTCACACAGCTGGAACTGGAGGAGGAAGTCCTCTTATTAAAAGCGAGGAAGGCTCCAGGTCTAGATGGCGTTCCAGCTGAGGTGTTGCGGCTCGTCGATCACCATTGTCCTGACTTGCTGCTCAGCACATTCAACGCTTGCCTACGGGGCGGGGTTTTCCCAGTACGATGAAAAGTGGCGAGGCTCGTGCAGATCAGCAAGTGGAAGGGAAATCCCGAATCGCCGTCTGCGCATCGCCCGTTATGCATGCTAGACACGGCTGGGAAAGTGCTAGAGAAACTCATCAAGGGAAGAATCACTGACGCGATTTTTGATGCTGGGGACTTATCTCCTTGGCAGTACGGCTTTTGAAGCAGGATGATCTTCCATTGATGCGATTACAGAGATGGTGAACGCGGTCCAAAAGCCAGAGGCGTATAGTCGCACCAAGCGACGGATCGTCCTGTTGGTGACACTCGACGTCAGGAATGCCTTCAACTCCGCTAGATGGGTGGATGTTCTGGACACGCTGGAAAACTCTTTTCAAGTTCCAGAGTATCTAGTGCGGCTTTTGAGGAACTACCTAAAGGACCGAAGCCTGCTCTACGACACGACACAGGGCCAACAAAGGATGGAAATTACATCGGGTATTGCCCAGGGATCTATCCTTGGTCCGGACCTGTGAAACGTGTCTTACGAGGGGCTACTGAGACTTGAGATGCCAGATGAGTCGCGCTTGGACGGCTATGCGGATGATGTTGCGGCTCTGGTCACTGGACGCACCGTTGAACAAGCGGAATTTTGGCTAGGTATGCCAATGCGCCGAGTGAGGGACTAGGTGACTGCTCGTGGGCTCAGTTTAGCACTGGAAAAAACCAAAGTGGTCATCTTGACAAAAAAGAGAATTCCTAGGGTAAGGATGATCAGTATTGGCGACTTATGAATCAAATCGAAGCCAGCGGTGTAGTACCTGAGGGTACTGATCGACTCGATGATGAGTTTTTCTGAGCAAATCAGGGCAACGGCTGAGAAGACTTCTTCGGGAATATCGGCTCTGAGTCGACTTATGGCCAACGTAGGGGGACCCAGCCCATCAAGAAGATGCCTCTTGATGAGTGCTGTAGGCTCAGTGCTACTGTACGGAGCAGAAGTATGGGGCGATGCTCTCAGCAAGGAGGTATACCGAAAACGTTTGGCGCAGGTACAGAGAAGAGGAGCACTGAGGATTGCATCTTCGTATCCGACAGTCTCTGATTCGGCGGTGAGAGTAATTGCAGGCGTTAGACCTGTCGCCCTTTTTGCCAGAGAGCGCCGTGCTATTTACCTGTGCCGAAACGAGTATGCGAGGGAGATGGTTGTCCGCGCTCGCTCAACGATTGGCAGCAGTCTTGGGGGAATTGTACGAAGGGAAGGTGGACTGCGCGCCTCATCCCGGATGTGAGACCTTGGCTAAATTGGAAGGCCTGGTGAGAGTGACTTCTACCTGACCCAGCTTTTGAGCGGACATGGGTGTTTTCAGTCTTACCTTCACAAAATTGGTAAGTCACGGTCCCCCGACTATCGGTTTTTCCCAGGAGAGGAGGACAATGCCTGGTACACAGTTTTTGCGTGAACAAAGTGGGTCAGGCTGCAAAGAGAACTCTACAGGGAGACGGGAGAGCTCACCCCGGATAATATAGTAACGATGATACTCGAATCGGCTGACAAATTGAACCAGGCGGCACATTATGCTCGGGCAGTCCTAAAATGTAAAAAGGGACTCACACCAGCTGGGAGCGCTGGGGCTGAGGGATCACTTTTCTGGCACTTCCTCTTCCGCTCTCCCCTCCCGCTAGGAAAGGGATCCACCAGTTTGAAGGCGCCTCACGGCGTAAAAAAATGAGGCGTGGCCTGAAGTAATGTGTCAAACTGTTCCAAGGTGGGTTCTCAGGTTGACAGGGGAGGTGTTTAGTGGGTAGTTCAGTCGCTTTTTTGCGAGCATGGGAGTCCCACACTCTGTGCATAAATGGCAATCATCTCCCTACCACAACAAAAAAAATCATAATATTGGAGACATTGAACCATTGGAAGCTTATTCATGCATTGTTTTCAGAGCATGGTCATTATTCAAAAATTTCTCCGGCTTATTTAATTAATTTTTTTCTCCCTGAAAAGCTCATTCTACATATCCACACTTTTAAGTATCTAACTATTCAACAATCTTCACCTTTCAAAGGACAAAAAGCAACAAAAACAATAAAAAGCGATCAGCCTCTAGCGAAATCAATTTCAAACTGTTCCACGTATTCAAAAATTTCAGGACTGTAAAATGCCCAGACCTTCGCCTTTCCCCAAGGATTAATGAATGAATGGGAAATTGTTTCTAAATCATCCACCCATTCGTCATGTCTCTCAGCAATCAATTTTTTTTTCAATCTCCACTCGATTGCCGAGCACCCTTGGCCCGGGCCAGGGAATTAAAAGCTTAGAGAATTGAATGCAGGAGTTGATGGATGGCGGACTGTGCGATGCCAATTTCCAGTGGCTAGCATGAGTATGCTTATATTCTGTTATTTTCCTGGATTGCGATGGTCCTGGATGTTTTCCAAACATATGCTTTAGCCTAACCACATGCTTATTCACGAATGAAGTGCAAAAGGGAAGGCATTTTTACGTTGAAATCCTTTCAATACTACCCAAAATTTAATCAGCGAATACATTTATCCATGAACGAGGATTCAGTGTAGCGTTTCGTTGATTGCAGCCATACCGAAAAAATTACCATGCAACTCTTTGATTTAGCGTAAATTAGATTCGCGCTGAAAATGATACTATTTAATTAACGCCTTTGCAAAAGTTTTTATAGCACAGTTATTTTTGAAAACGAATTAATTCACACGTTTCGCGGAGAACACGTTTCAAACATCCTCGCGCTCAAAAGTATCTTTAATGCAAAAACTCTTCTCTTCATCACATGTCGCAGACTTTCCACTGAAATCCGTAATCATCACAAAGAATGAGAGATAAAATCCGAAATTCAATTTTGACAATGCGCTTAAATCTCTCGCTCTGTGAATAAAGATAAGTTTAATTTAATTAATTTTCTTGAGAGCAAGCACTCACGCGGGGTGGGTGCGCTGGTAGGGGCTGGGGCGCGAGCGAACAGCATAAAGTTTGAGTACAAAGAAAGCAAAAAACATGGATCGATTGTTTTATAAATACAATTTTCCGCACACTGAACAAATTTCGTGCTAAAAAGCTTCATAAACTTTATCGTCGCAAGGATAAATGGATGCCGTATATCTATTTAGCAGACGCTTACAGTTAAAGACCATCTTTGCCTAACTTTTCCCTATACTCACAGTGATGACGAGGACGAGGCTGAGGATGGGTTTTTGCTCTAATTCGGCAGACTTCCTCCAAATGGAACCACGCTTACAATCGCACCCGTAAATCATGCATTGGTGTATGTTCTCGTCACCGCTTAAGGATACATAAGTAGGTTTCGTATAGAACAAGAAAAATGTTTAAGGCGAGAAAGATGTAGGTTGGCCATTCTGTGTGGAAAACTTAAAGAGAAACTGAAGTAAACTTTTCGAGAGGGAGAAGTTTTCAATTGTGTACTAAAGTTCGCTTCACCAAATGGTATCCGGTGGAAAAGCTACTTCTATCCTCGATTCTCGTTTTTTTTTTTAGAAATTTTCAAGGATTGGTTGCTCCGATAAAAGGACGATGGTGAACGCTTCTATTCATCTTTTCAGAAATTCAAAAGATACGAGATACTGGTGGGCGATGCAGTAGAGTGCTTATTGTTGTCATTTATTTATTTTTGAAATCGAATCTTCGGGATTGTTTGAATTTTTTTTCGATAAGAAATTTTCAAACTCTTGTGCAAAAAAACTAGCATCGTATTGAATCGGGAAGAATTGGTGTTCAAATCAAAACACGTTACAAATTTAGTCGAGGACATTACAAAGATGCGCAACAGGTCACCGACATGACAAAGAAAAAGCCGACAGTGAATATATTCCGCGCATTTCACTTAAACCTACGGTTGCCAAATTAGTCCTTTGGAATCAATTTTCAGCTTCTAAATTGGATTAACAAGCAGAAAATTCACTAAATATGGTACACAGGGAGAAATTTCAACCTTTTAGAAATTGGGAGAAACCTGAAAAAGACAGGAAGTATTGCGGAAGCGGGATCCAGAAACATTGCCTGGCTTCTCACGCATCAACAATGCTTGCTTTAGCACTGCAACCCCTTTTAAGGCTGTTACGTTAAAAATGTTACAGATACGTTACAACAAGCGCTTCTGCTTGGGTGCCTAGGAGTGCCGACTAGCACGTGGAGACGGGGTAGGAAAGCGCCACTCGCCAAACCCTAGTATTCCTCCAGGAGCCGATTGGTGAGCTTGAGGCTCCCCGGAATGGTCCTGCCGCTAGACCTTTACTCGGCTAGTCGAGCCTCCTATCACCACTTTCACTAACTTTCACTAAAGAAAATTATATATTATTTCCACAAAAGAAAAACCAATCTTCACTAAAGAAAAATGTCTGCGCAGATTGAAATCCCCGATAGGAAGGATTCTTATGCACCCCAGGCGCTCCTGTCATTAATTTTAAAAATTAATTAATTTTTCACAAAATTCAGTTGAAAATAATTTTTTTTTATTGAAAAGCATCACCGTCGAGTTATTCGAACATTTATCGAATACCTGAAATTTATTTCCTGAAGAAGTATTCAAAAGAAGTCCTGGTTTAAGAACATTCCCTCTGGTATCGATGCAAAAGCAACGAGATGGAGGAGCCCAATGGCGTCAGCCATCAACCAGAATGATTGTGTCCATCGCCAACGACGACGGGCGAAAAAAAGGTGAAACCAAGATGCGATAACAACGAAGAAAAACCGCAAATTTTATCGGTCATCGAGATTGAGCAGTTAATCAAAGCTAACGAGAAAGCTGAGAAGGTTGAGAAAAAAAAAACGAAGAGCTCAGACTTCATATCAAATCACTTGAAGCACTCGTTGAAACATTGACGTTCAACAAAGCAAAAGAAATCAGCAAGAAATAAAAGAGGTGCATTCAAAAACGACTGAAGGTCAGAAACCGAAACAAGAAACTGATCAAGAGGATGTCTTCAGCACAGGCGGAGCAAAGTCAGCACGAATTATTATGCAGCGCTAGCTGGACTAGAAGATACCATGAGTATTGAAGAGGATACATGTAATAAAACTTCTGATTATTATACTACTAAGCCAGATAATGGATTTATTGAATACTTCAAAATCAAAATAAGGAGAAAAAACCAAAAGTTTTGTCTGCTGGTCCGTCCGTCAAGATTAATCAAAAGAAAAAAAAGTCCCACCAATCAATGTATTTGGGCAAACGGGCATAGATATATTTCGGCTTTTGGCAGCCGAAAATAAGCTAAATTATTTTGAAATCAAAAGAGTCAATGCCGATAAACCGACAGTTAGAACTAAGTCATTGGTCGATTTTCAGGAAGCAAAAAGTGCGTTGAACTCTGGAGATACCCCACATTTGACATGCGCCCCCAAATGCAAAAGAAACCAGACCTTTTTATAGTAGGGTCTGGACTGCGGAGAGGACGTAGTCAATCTCCTTCAGGTGCATCAAGAAGTTGCATCAAAAATAGAATTTACAAACGTTAAAGACTTTGTAACAAGGAGATTGATTGTTGAACGTAAAAACTTGCCTTATTACTTAGTCCAGATTTCCAGCAAAAGCAGTTCAAGTGCCCTACAAAAAATAAGATACTTGAACTTCCGTGTTGTAAGGTGGGAACGCTTCCAGAAAAGTAAGGTCGACCATTGCTACAGGTTCCAAAGGTTCGGGCATTTGGTTGCCAACTGCGCCATGAAATATAGGTGTGTAGAGTGAAAGATATCCATGCTCCCGGCGACTGCAAATTGGCTCAGGCGGAGCCAAAAGAAAAATTATATTGTGTGAACTGCGGTGTATTCGGTCATCCAACATCATATCGAGGATGCCCCCTGGTATCAAATTGCAAAGGTAAAATTCACTCCAAAACAAAGTCAAGTACACCGCAATGTGATACCTACCAACTTCGTCAAGCTCGGAGTGTCATTGGCACTTGCTGCGAGAGGACCAGCAGAAAATTTTAATAAAACAAATAACGTAAGTGGCAATAATGAGCTGCTTCTTAAAATTTAACAGCAATTAAATTCCTTACCGGAGAGAATCGACGAACAAGATTCTTATATTAACATTGTTTTTCAGTGTTTAGGGCTCTCAAATGCCTAAAAATAAGTTGTCATCCAGCCACATTCCCACGGGTAGGATTCATCTCATCTCAGTCAACGTCAACTCCATTGTGAGTCTCCATCGACGTGATCATCTCCTGGAGTTTCTTGTCAAGCAAAAGCCTGACATCATACTTCTTACTGATACCCACCTTGATTCATGGCACTCCATGACATTCAAGGATTCTGAATTCGTAAGAAACGATAGGTTAATAGGTGATGGGTGAGGTGGCACCGGGATATTGGTTCGAAGACCCTATTGTTTTCAAAATATTAAAAAGTCGAATTCAAAAGCTTTGAAACTCTTGAAGTATCCGTTATCAAAATTCCACCGCCATGTGGGGATAACCTCTTCGTTATATCTGCCTACGCAACTGGTCAAGATGTTCTCAAGTTCAAAGAGGACCTCGATTCCATGTTTGAAATACTTGAGTTGAACAGGCTGCTTAGTTATTATATTCTTGCTGGTAACCTGAACGCCAAGCATATGTACATCATGGCTGAACGCCACCAATAATCTAAGAGGTGTATTCCTGAAATCGTGGATAACAGAGAACCAAATTGAATACAGGTGCAATCTATATGGGTCGGAGATCCCAACATATCCTAGGGAAAATTCATATTTGGACCTCTGCATTGCAGATGCAAGTCTTGAATTCAGCATTAATAGTCCTCAATGAGAACTGCAGGTGCTTCCTTATGCTAGCGACCATAACGCAATCGTAATGGAAATCATTCTGGCACTCATCATCGAACCAATCATTCCTCTTGCGCCGAGCTTGATGTCTGATCGTCTGTTCTGCCACAGTTCTGATAGCTGCTTTCACTTTCATCCAGAGCTCGTTGCTCGTCTTTAACGATGCGTCTGATAAGATGGGAGCTAGCTGGTTGTCGAGGGTCTCCGTCAAATTTTTGTAGCGGGCTAGTCTTTGCTGAATATGCCTTTGACATACGACATCGATAGTTTAATTTGATCAAGTAATGATCTGAGTTACAATTGGCTCCTCGGTATGTACAGACGTCAAGTATGCTCGAGGCCCAACGTTGTTGGATCAGAACATGATCAATCTGGTTTTGTGTGTTGCCATCCGTTGATATTCAGGTCATTTTATGAATGTGTCGGTGTTGGAAGCAAGTCGAACATGTGACTAGATTTCTGCTACATGCAAAATAAATCAGGCACTGGCCGTTGTCATTTGTTTCATCGTGGAGGCTATATCCTCCAGTCGTTCCCTGATGAGATAGTTCATTGCCAACCTTAGTGTCGAAATCACCCAGAATAATTTTTGTGTCATTTGTGGGCAATGAGTTGACCAGTCTTTCCAGCTGATTGTAGAAAAATTCCTTCGTTTCTTCGTCCTGTACCTGTACCGCTCATTAAGCAATTTATAAGCTGCTTGGCTTCTCCACGAAGAGCGCTCCTAAGATACTGGAACTTTTGCTCCTTCGTCAGCTTAGCGTTTTTGTGCACCATACTTTCAAACAAGTCATGGAATGCAAACCAATCGGTGTACCTACCACTAAATGATGGTATCCTAACCCTCTACAGCTTTACAGAATCGATGGGGCTGATGTTGTGACTACACCTGAATATCCGTTGATCTTGGAGTGGAAAACGGTGGGGTAATCCAAAACCAGTTCCTCTAGCTGCTCGAACTCTCTACTATACTGTGTTAGTTGATCCACTTTATCTTCAAGGCAGATACATTTAGCTCCATGCTGTTTCTCACACTTTTTCCATAGCGTCTTCAATTTCTCTATCCTGGTTTGAAAATATGCCAGGCTGTGCCGCGATTTGCTGCCTTTTTTAAAATTGCTAATGAATCTTTGGATTTGCTCCACGATTGCCTCTTGACCACTCATGATGACTTCTCAACCTCACACTGCTATTTGAAACTGATGTTATGTCCAAACTTAGATTTCCACTTGTCACCTTCTTTCCGGTTAGCCTGTTCTGACTCGGTTAAGCCAAAATGTCTCGATAATGCTTCTCCCAAACGTCTACGTCCTTTTTCTCCGCTGCTTGGGTGCTCCAATATAGTCTTTCCTACTTTGTGCTCGTTATGCAATCCTTAAATTGCACAAACCTTGTTTTTGTAATTGTGGAACAGAATTGCTTGCAACGCCACTTTGTTGTCTTGAATTCCCTTGTTATGATTGTATCCCGAAGGAGGTCTTCTAGGAGCTCCGTTTGCTGCTAAGTCCGAAAATCCTCATTCCTATGAGACCTGATTCCTTCTGGCTTCCTATCCGGCTCGACGGGCTAAATGCTCCTGCGTGAAAAAAGTAATGAAACACAATTAGTAATTGATTGACTAGCAATGGTTTGTTGTTGCCGCTATATCTTAATTTATACAGTTAAAGCGAAATTTAACTGTATAAATTCTTAGCTGGCGCGTGGAAAGAGTTATTGCCATTTCAAGCGAGTTCAATATTTTTCAATTGAACTTTGATTAACTCAATATTTGCTTGAAGTGGCAGTAATTTCACATATTAATATTAATTGAACATTATGCAAGTTACAGGTGTATGAACTAAAGGTTATTGAACTACTTTATGTGTTCTTAACGTTAGCAAATCTTTAATTTCACATTTTAATATTTATTGAACATTATGCTTACTTGCTGCAATTGCAAATTACAGGTGTATGAACTTAAGGTAATTGTACTCCTTTTTGTTCCTTAGTACTAGTTACTCGAACAGCTAGTAAAATCCAGATATTCGATGAACTGTTTGAATAATTCGACGATGTAGTAAGTTTTCCAATTTTGAAAATTAGTTTTCAAGTGACATTTAAAAAAATCATTTTAATTTTTAAGAACTATTGTCAGCAGCTTTTAAAAACACGTCTGTACGCAACGAAAGCTCGACGTAGAATCATTAGTTTTTCATTCAATTACTGTGGCTGGAATACTATTCTAGATGGTTTTGTTTGTATAATTTGCATAGAATAATGTTCTTGCTGTTGTCAGTTCAAACCCAGAAGTCAGATATATATGTAAATAATCAAACGACCTTAATATAAATAAAGCAAAATTGCTTCATTTTATCGAACTCCCCAATAGGTTTTATTGAATCCTCAAGTTGTATAAAATTCTCATAAAAATTTCTACCGATTTTCTTCCACACCCAAAAAGTAAAACATGAAAATCGATCAATGTAAAACATGCATTCCAATTTACTTCAGCATTTTGTCCTCAAAAACTTTTTTTATCGTTCTCCCAAACTCAATTCATTTGTCCTCCATTACTAGGTAATTTAGAAAAGCGAATGGAAATCACGTCCACAATAAACAAAAATAGCTTAAATCCCAAATCCGTTTCCAAATCCGAAATTGGTGACGTAGTTCATCTAGCCAGAACGTTATTGTTTTCTAAATCGTTGCCCATACCAAGCGGGCCTTTGCACTGCAAGTCCGTTGACCACCTTTTCAAAGCGACTGTGGGCCGACATGCTTTAGATTCAAGACCACAATTCAATTTTCAAAAGGATTCCTGCTCCTACGGCTAGAACGTGGTGACAACGACCGTTGGCAATATCTCACCCGCAATAATTCCAACAAAAGTGTTACACGACACAAGTAACGAGCAATGCGAAAGGATAGCAGTTGAATTTGGCGAGTGGGCTGGGGTAGGTTAGTCTCTAAATTAGGGGTAAGGGTAGAGGTGATTTGGAGCAAATAGAATACTAACTTAAAATTGCAAAGCATACGTGCAAATCCACTAGGGTTAGTTAGGATCACGAGCAGTATCATGCAGAAGGGTTAAATTTCGTTTTGTATTCACGTACAATAAGACATCGTACATCATAAAAGTTTATTGGGGTTCGGCTAAGGACTCAGAATGGGGATGAAGTGAAATAGTGCTGAGCAGCTACTAAAACGGGAAGGCTCAAAAAGGCCTTCTATTATCGCTGGATTATATACTTAAGGATGCTTCTCCCTGTTGTGACTAATGATGATAGTTGGATTTACAACTATTCCGTGACAATTAAGAAAATAAAAAAATTGGTAGCTTTTACATTCAAATTGATATTAAAGGGCGGCAGTTCAGAAATAATTCTGACTAATTTCATATAGCGTGTTATTAGCTTTTATAGATTTTAATTAAATAAGCATGAATTCACAATTTAATATTTCGCAGTAGTAGTCTATTTCCCAGTAGTCTAATAGTATTTTCGTTTTGCGGTACAATGCTTCGGGTTTCACCGACAGTGATGTCGTTTACGAATCTTTGCATAATGTGATGCATTATTTGTCTGGTTTGTATTTTTTATTTCTATATGTTATATTGTTTAAACCACGAAACTCGCCACAGTTGCAGACATTAAGGTTT
Organism: Odontomyia ornata; assembly: GCA_963969285.1. Classification (NCBI taxonomy): domain Eukaryota; kingdom Metazoa; phylum Arthropoda; class Insecta; order Diptera; family Stratiomyidae; genus Odontomyia; species Odontomyia ornata. The sequence continues at coordinate 17,659,983 of OZ017742.1, read as the reverse complement.
GGCAGAGGATTACCTATCCCGGGGATGGCATATTGAGGCTAGTAAGTGCTCAGTCGTGACGTGGGTCTTCCGGAAAAATCTCTGTTCATGCTGGGCCACTCCACGCACAAGCACTTGTTTGGGTTATAACGCCACTCAATAATAAAAAAAAAAATCTCAAAGTCAATAAATATATAAACTTTATTTTATTATTATAATAAACGACGCGCACAATCTGGGGGCCGGTAGAAGGAAAGACGTTGCGCGTTCGTGAACGAGTGAAAAAGGAAATTATCGCTTTTTCCCTGAAACGATTACAGTGCTTCGTGACGGTAGCGGTGAAATTCTGTACGACACCTCAGCTGTTATTGTTTTGTCGCTACATTACTCCCTTCTGAATAGCTTTGACGTTTGCAAATATCAATATGAAATTGTCATGATATATTATTTGTCGAATGTCACTTTGCTTGTTCGATTTTTAGCTTTCAGTCCGGTATACGTTCTCAGAGGTTGACTTTATTGAATAGGTGGCTGTATCGCTGGATTAGCAGTGCATTCAAAATATGCGGGCTTGATGCGCTCAACGCTGACATTAACTTCTTTCCCGTTGATTGCCAGTTTAAATGCTTTCTGTTTTCTTTCCAGAACTTTCTATGGTCCGTCATATGGAGGCTATAAAGGTTTTCTCGCACGGTCTATACGCAATAATACATATGAGCACGTTAAGAGATCTTGGTGTACGAATATTTTCCACTTGTCGTGGCGTGATGCAGGTGTTGCGTGGACTTCCTTCATATCGATCATTTTTCCAAACAGTGCGCGAGTGTATCTCCCCCTGTTTTTTAAACATTTCAACTTTTCCGTGCGCTTAAGTAAACAATATTCATTTTCTTTGTTCAGAAGCTTGCGGAGCCGTATTCTGTTCTTGACTCAAGTGCTTTTCTTAGATCTTAGTGACCCCTGTTGTTCTTTTTATCATTTGAACTTCTTACCTAAGACTCAAACCGGAGTGCATCGAGCTTGCTGCGCTGCTTTCAACTTTTGCAGTGCCACCTGTATAGTTTTCTTTTCCTGCTTTATCGCGTATTCGTGGTCACCTTATACTCCTACCTTAGTGTATCTACGCCCTCAACCAATAGTATACTAGTTCATTATTGTTTAGTGGTTCGTGCTAAAGGTCTGCTATTTTCGGTTTGTGTTTGCGATTACCAAGAGTGCTAACGTTTCATATACATTGCACATATCTTATATTGTGATCAATTCTTGCGAATTATTCGTAAGTCTCTTACTTTTCCTTTTTATTGGACAATTCTTTTTTTTTGGACATTATTTTATTGGACAATTTTTATAATTATATTTATTTGGCCATTATAATCTTATAATTGAATATGGAAAATTGTTTGGATCCTTCCTGCATTGATAAGCAAGACAAAACACCCATAATTACATGTGGTGGCCTTTGCGGTCTGACTTTCCATGCAAAGTGTGCAGATTTATCCAACGCGATCGCGGACAGCATTAACAACCAGAACTTCAGTCTTTATTGGCTGTGTCCGAAGTGCCGTGGTTCTCCTATGTTATCACTCGTGGATATGATGAACCAAACGCAAACAATAATCGATAACCTAGTCATTGGGTTCAATTTGCTGCGCGACCAGCGGAACAACACTGAAACTTTAAGTTCGCTTAGAGTTGCAGCAAATGATAATTCAATTAAACCTGGCAACCCACTGCGTGTTATTTTGCCGCCCTTACAAATCTTCATATCAAGATTGGACTATAACACACCGGTTGAAGACATCATCAATCACATCAAGTTTAAATTGAACTTTATACCGGATTTGCTCCAGTGTACGAAACTCACTCCAGACGGGAAGACAAACCGTTTAATTCCTTCATACAAAATCACGGTTCCAGCCAATCTCAATTGCCTGTTGGAAAAATAATTTTGGCCTCCTGGAGTACTGGTAAGGCAGTTTTCTGCCAATCAGAAGCGTAACAACACTGTGTCCTTTCGTAACAGGAGAAACAAGTAATACACCTCGCACCTCCTTGCATCGTAAACTTTGTACAATTTCATCTTTGTCCTGTTATTATCAAAATGTCCGTGGTTTGAGGACCAAGACTTCTGAACTTCGTATCTTTTCAATTATGTATCCGCATCAGATCATCTGTCTAACTGAGACATGGCTGACAAATGATATTTATAACAGTGAACTCCTTCCCAATCACCTAATTTTTCGCAGAGATAGAGGTCGTGTTGCCACTGGCAAATCTGATGGTAGGGGTATTCTTGTGGGTGTACATGCCTCTCTTAATAGCATCTCTTGTGAGGATTTTTTACCTTCGCTCCCAGTGGAGTGTATTATTGTGCGAGTCTCTCTTTCTGATGCTCTCTCCTTTCTCGTTTCGTGTGTCTACATCCCATGTAGCAGCTCTGCTATGGTGTATGAACGCTTCTTTATGGAATTCTCCAGCTTCATCCTAACTCATTTCCCATCTTCCCCTGTTTTGCTCTGTGGAGATTTCAACCTTCCTTCTATTACTTGGGATAGTGAGTATCTTTCCATACTGTCCGGAGGTGATTTGTCGTTTGCCCTTTCCTCATTTCTCTCCGTATGCTACTTCACCCAATTCAATACTAGTGCAAACTCCAATAATAAGCTTCTTGATCTTGTTTTTTCCAACTTGCCAGCCTCTTCTCTTGTTGCATCCATCTCACTCTCTTCTTCTTCTTCCTTTTCTTCTCCCGCGCTTCGTACCAATCCCTTGCAGGTTGCACTGCTCCTAAGGAGTCTTGATACTAGTACCGGTGGTGGCCCAGATGGCATTCCAAACTTCCTTGCAAAATCACTATCCTCGTCTCTTTGTGTTCCTCTTTCAATTATTTATAGTTTGAGCTTAGCTACTGGGATTTTCACTTCCCAGTGGCAAATTGCCCATATTCTTCCTATCTTCAAATCTGGGGATCGCAATTCCGTTTGTAACCATCGTCCGATATCTCTCCTTCCCTGTTTTGGGAAAATCCTTGAAAAGATCGTTCTCGATACTCTGTTTCCCCTTACACGTCCATCCTTAGCAGAACAACAACATGGTTTTGTCAGAGGTAGATCTACTCTCACTTACTTGCTTTCTTTTACACACCACATTGCTGTAGCCCTTGACCGTCAGCAACAAATAGACGTTATTTTCACGGATTTCTCTAAAGCGTTTGATTCTGTAGATCATGCACTTTTATTTCAGAAATTTAAAAATTTCCAAATTCCTGATTTCCTGTACTCCTGGCTTCTATCCTTTGTTTGGGATCGTCGTTGTCTTGTCAATGTTAACTCCTGCTTCTCCTCTACATTTTGCCCCAGTTCAGGTGTACCGCAATGATCCATAATTGGCCCAATTTTATTCATACTATTTGTCAATGATCTTCCCTCTGTTATCACTTCTCGACTTTAAGATCTTTCGGGTAATTGACTTACATGTTGATACCTTGCAAAGTGACCTACTCCTTGAATGTTTCCAAATGCCACCAGATGACATTCTCCTGTAAAAAAAATCCTTTTCTTTCTACCTTCAGCCTTGTTGGAACCCCTTTGTGCTGTATAACTTCTTTTAAGGATCTTGGTGTGGTGTTTGATTGTAAATTAAAGTTTGACCTCCACATAGCCCGTCATCAACAAAGCCTCCTGCCTTTCAGGGTTCATTTTAAGATCCGCTTCCTCGTTTCAGCATATCGCCTCCTGTGTGTGCCTTTGCCTTTCACTTGTTCGCAGTAACCTGGAATACTGCTCCCAAATATCGAGCCCTCACCACAGGAATCATATTGATGCTATTGAGTCGGTTTAACGCAGAATCACACGGTCTCTTTTTGTCAAATTCAACCTCTCTTATGTCCCCTATAGTGACCGTCTTCGTACTTTGAAACTCCCTTCCCTTGAATCTAGACGATGCTTTCTTGATGAATGCATCTTGTACAAGCTTTATCACGGTCACTTACCCCAAACTCTATGCAGTTACATTCATACATTGAACACTAGTCGCCCTAATAGATCTTCCGATCAATTCCTCGTTCCCTTTGCACGCACCAACACCTTCTTCCACTCTCCCTTACTACGCTTGCCCCGTTTGCATAACCAGCTATGTCTTAGTCCTCTACCACAGTCGCTTGCCGCCTTTAAAACTTCCCTTAAAAACAAAATTTACAACTACAATTATTAATCTTGGTCATCTTTACAACTGCTCTCTCTTCATGTATTAGTTAGTAGTTAAGTTATTGCACAATTTCGTTTATTTCCTATTTCTTGGATTCCTTTTTTTTACTTTCCTTCATATGTATATTTCCATTAATTTCCTTTAATATTAGCGTTAGTTCTAATTTATACACAACATGTAATTGGACTTCGGTCTGTTTGTTGATACTCAAATAAATAAATAAATAAATATGCTCGTGGAACTTTTGAGCATGCAGTTCTGGGTGCGGCTGCATATCTTCGTCGAAAAAGAATTCTCCGGGTATTCGTTTCGTAGCATTGTTCCCTAGAGCAATTCTGCAGATGTTGCTCAGATGTCTTCTTTAATTCTAGTGCAAAGTCCTAGTAAGACTGTTGGTAAAACGTCCATCTATTCGTTATTATAATGGCAGCTTTAAGTGATCGGTGCCAACGCTACACCATACCGTTTTCTCCAGTTGTTCGAAACTTTTTTTACAGTCCATTAAATGAGTCAGTGGTTGAAAAATGAGGGACTGGAACTGTGATCCCTGGTCTGATGTTAGCAAGGTAGGTCCTTCAAAGCAGGCAATTCAGTTGCAGTAGAAAACAGTAGCGATTTCATCAGCAGTTATTGTCTTGAACGGAACCGCCTCGGGCCACCTTGTGAAGAGATCAATCATTGTCAAAACATATGAGTATCCTTTCAAAAGTTTTAAAGGTCCAACGATGTCGATGTGGACATGACTGAACCCCGCATCAGGAGTTTCTATCAGCCCGAGTGGAAGTCTGACATGTCTTCTTATTTTACCGCCCTGGCATGCAAGGCATGTACGAGCCTAATCCAATATATCTTTCGACATACAAGGCCATTAATACTTCTTAGCTATCGCTTTCTTCGTTGAACATCCACTGGGATGAGAAAGGTTATGCGTTGGCTCAAATACCTTTTCGTTATTATTTTTGGAACGTATTTCCGAATTTCGTTCATTGGAACATCACAATAGATCGATGTATCATCGCTGGTCAATTTTATTTTCTGAAAACTGATGCTTGAGTTAGCCTGGAGTAGACATTACAATTCTTCATCATCCTCCTGAGCTTTTGCCAAATCCTCAACAGTGATAATTACTGGCATGGAGATACTATCAGTTCGAGATTGTGCATCCGCAATTCCGTTTTCTTTTCCAGTGATGTGGACGATGTTTATGGAAAACTGACCAATGAAATTTAACCGTCTTAGTTGACGTGGAGATGCTTTGTCAGACTTCTGGTTGAACGCGTAAGTGATCGACTGGTGGTTTGCTTTGTTGATAATCTGGCGTCCCTGGATCATATGGCGAAAATGTTTTACTGCGCTATAAATCGCTTGCAGTTCACGGCCGTAAGCGTTATATTTACGTAGCGTTTTGCTGAACATTTTTGAGAAGAATCCAAGTGGTTCCCAAGAATTATCATCTAATTGCTCGAGGACTACTCCCATTGCCGTATCGGATGCGTGAGATTTGATCGCAAGAGCAGTGTTTTCGATGGGATGGTACAATAATGTTGCAAAAGCAATTTGCCGTTTACATTCCTCAAAAGGCGACTCAGCTTGTGGATTCCATATTATTGGTCGTTTTTCTTTTTTTGTTGCTCCAATCAGATATTCGTGTAGAGCTGCTTGAACAAATGTTCCATTTTTCAGCCATTTCCTGTAAAAATTGGTGCTCCTAGGAATCTTCTGAGCTCCGATATGGTTGATGGCTTTTTAAAGTTTAATATCGTTTCTGCACGGTCAGGAAGAGGTTTTATACCGTTTTTAATCGATAAAGTAACCCAGAAATTGTACAATTGAAACGCCAAATGTGCATTTACTTATGTTGATTGACAATCCATATTCCTTAAATCTGCTCAACACAAGTTTCACAGTGTTCATCGTTTGACTTTGGGAAGCCTACAGGGAGACGGGAGAGCTCACCCCGGATAATATAGTTGCGGTGATGCTCGAATCGGTTGACAAATGGAATCAGGTGGCACATTATGCTCGGGCAGTCCTAAAATATAAAAGGGACTCACAGCAGGTGGGGGCGCTGGGGTTGGGGAATCGCTCTTCTGGCATTTCCTCTTCCCCTCTCTCCTCCCGCTAGGAAAGGGACTCCCCAGCTTAAAGGCGCCCCACGGCGTAACAAAACGAGACCTGGCCCGAAGTAATGTGTCAAACGGTTCCAGGCTGGGTTCTCAGGTTGACAGGGGAGGTGTTTAGTGGGTAGTCCAGTCGCGCATGGGAGTCCCACACTCTGTGCATAAATAGCATTCACCTCCCTGCCAGAAAAAAAAATCGTTTGACTTGGACGCGATGAGGATGTCGTCGATATATGCATAACAAAAATTTAGAACACGTAGAGTGTTATCAAAGTATCGTTGGAATGTCTCCACGGCGTTGCGAAGTCCAAACGTCATTACATTAAACTCGTACTGGCCGAACGGTGTTATCACTGCTGTTTTCCGGTGCTACTGGAATTTGATTGTATGCCCTCATTAACTCCAAGGTTGAAAACACGATGCACCCGTGAAGGTTGTGAGCAAAATCACTAATGGGACCTACAGGGTACTGGTCCGGGATAGTAATAGCATTGAGGCGGCGATAATCCCCGCAATGGCTCCATTACCCAGATTTTTTTGGCGCCATATGTAATAGGCTTGCCCACGAGCTGCTCAAAGGCCGGCAAATTCCTTTTTGAAGCATATATTCAAATTCGGCCTTTGCTTTACGCAACTTTTCTGGAGGTAAGCGTCTTGCTTTTTCAGCAACTGGTGGTCCTTGCGTTGGAATATTATGGTAAATCCCATGTGGAGCAACCTTTTGGGTATCGGAAGCAATTCTGACATCGACGAACTTTTGAAGGATGTCTTGATAATTTATGTATTTGTTTATAGTCGAGATACATGTACTTGGCTCACCCGTAGATAGTTTTGTCGTGACCAGATCGGTTTCATGGTCCATTAAATTTTTCCTGCGTGGGTTGAGTATTAAGCCGAAATGTTGGAGGGAATCAATTCCGATTATCGGTTACCGTGCGTCTGCAACCACAAATTCCCAATAGTCGTCGTAATCCGAAATTTAAAGAAATAATCCTGTGGCCGCAGGGATTGATTGGTGTATTGTTTGCAGTGTACAGTTGGAACTTCGTGGGAATATTTTAATTATTGTCTCGTGGAAGAACTGATACGTCAGCTTCAGTCAGTCAGCGATTATTATGTGGTTGGTCATCCTCGCTCGCTGCAATTCGGGACGACGAAATCAGTTTCGCACTTTGGCTTTTTCTTCGATTGTCCACTGACATGGTTGTCGATCATTTCTGGCACGTTGTCCGAAGCGTTCAAGGTAAAAGCAGTTTCGGTCGTCTGATCTAGACTTTCATTGTCCCTTTGTTCTGCGAGACGTTGATTTTGATCGGGATCGCGTCCGGAGCTCCAGGCTGTCAATACGACTCAATATTTGTTGTAGCACTTCGCTATTTACGTTATCTGGCCTTTGTATAGATGCAATAGGGGGTAGCTGCTGAAATTCCATCATCAGATCGGCCATTTTTACGAGTTTGTCAATATCGGGCGCGCTTGAAATTGCCAACACAACCCGAATATTTTCTGGTAGCTGCTCTAAAAGAAGCAATTGGGACATGGCGTTTGTTACTTGTTCTCTTCCAGTGCTTCGAAGATGTTGCAGGTAATGTGATGGCTTCCTTCTGTCTAGATTTTGACCTTGAAATAAGCGTCTCAGCTCTGATTTGTTGAATTCTGTGAACGCTGTTAATATACGCTCCTCAACAGCATCATATTTGTTTTCCAACAGTGAGTTTCTTGCGATAGGAATCATATGCGGTAATATTTTTGGCTCGGCGTATTTTATCACTTACTTGAATTTTGTTTCATCCTGCGTGATGTCATGCGTGTGGAATGTAGCTTCCACCTGTTCGAACCAATAGGTTCCAGTTTGACGAATGTTGGGAACTTTGTTATTTGCGATGCTTCTACAAAAAGATTTTCACTTGCCGAAGGTCAGGGCGCAATGGGCAGTAAATTAAGACAAGGACCCTTTGAAGTTTTCAGGAATTCCACGGTATCACTTGGTCCGGTTGTCATTTTCGACAATTAATGGCGTCACCGAGAACTTTGTTTGAGTCAATACTCGAAAAGATTCAATATCACGTCGGGGTCACCACTGTAGGGGCTCTGACATCGCTCAATAATAAAAAGAATCCCAAAGCCAATAAATCTATAAACTTTATTTTATAATTATACTAACCGACGCGCACAATATAGGTGCCGATAGAAGGAAGGACGTTGAGCGTTCATGTACGAGTGAAAATAGAGTTTGTCGCTTTTTCCTTAAAACGATTACAGCGCTTCGTGACGGTAGCGGAAAATTCTGTACGACTCCTCCCTTATGGCTGTAGGAAGCGACGAAGAGGGGAGACCATTTTTAGAAATGTAGTGTTCGTACATTTCCCCTTCCCCTGCCCCCTTGGTACCGATAAAGAAATTTTAAGACTTGTTTTGAAAAGATCTCATTGAGGCCTTTCCAATGACACCCTACTCGACTTACAATGGTGAACATTTTTTTTGAAGGGTCACTTCCCTATATGGGAAGACCCTCTTTAAACCCCTTTGAAAAAATTTTTAACCCTTGAACTTTCAGGAAGTCACCCCTTCTGACCTTTCTACAAAGTTTCATGGCTGTAGCTTCTATAGTCTCGGAGAACAAGTGCTGTGACATACAAACGGACGGACGGACGGACAGGCGGACACAGATCGTGATTGCAATAGGGTTTTGTATTTTAGTACAAAACCCTAAAAACACAAGTGAAACTAAATTCACTGACTTTGTAGGCCTTATATAAAGATGAGCACCGCACGACTGCATAGTATGAATACATGAGACGGACAAAGAATCGTTGGAGGATAAACAAGTGGAGACGTGCTGCCCGCTCGCCTACGGCTGGCGCGTGCCAAGTGCTTACGGGAGTCTACAGTATTAGAAATTCAGAAAATTTATAGGATAGTGAATTGATTTGGCTTGAATTAAGAAAAGGCTTTGGCTACCAATTGAGAAGCATCGATGTAAGTCTAGCGAGCCTGGCTCAGGAAAGTAGCTGGGTACAGAAGTACTCACCGATTTAAGGGAGTTAAGGGACTAAATCGCACTAACTCCACACGCCCCATATTACACGACGACCTAACTTTATTTACACCTTGAAACCAGAAAAAGGTAGCAAATATAAACAATTTTGACAGCGAAAGTTGGTTTGAATGCTTACCTCATAGCTCGAATGGAGTGGTGTTCAATAATTAAAGATATTAAAAGACTGCATGCTTTATTATTGTAGTGAGGTCCTCTTGACAAATAAGCAACCCGTGAAACTATATCCCTTCAAAATGTTATGCTTAAGCGTACGAGGACATAAATATAGCAACGCTAAGAAATTAATGAGGATGAAACGGGAAACCAATCCCCTATGGAACTTTATTCACAAAACTAGCCATTGTAGTAGTTGTAATGTAACATAGTCCCTCTTACTGACTGATTTTTAAGCATTTTATTGTCAAATATTAAAACAAAATGCGAAAAGTTCCAGAAATCTACAAGCCGATTAACATCTGAAAATGATTTCATGCTCTCATTCGGCACGACTATCTTTTGAGTCATCTATGCGGAAGGTCTAACAAACCGACTTCCAAAGGAAAGAAGATTATAAATTCATCATGTATTTTTGTTTTATTGCAGTTTTTTGTGTTTGTTCACGCATAACTTTTCATCGGAGATAGATAGACTAGTCTGGTTTTTGGAAAATGATTCGTCTTTCTTCCTATTAGGTTCCATTTAAAGGACGAGAAATTCAAGTAACGGTGAAGGAATCTTACCGTAAAAACTAAAAAAATTCCGACTTTCACCACGATTTTTGAGCATAACTGATCGACGCGTGTAAGGATTTTAATTTTAGAGGTTTCAAATGAAGGACAACATATTAAACTAAAACTCGTCGGTACAAAATTTTAGTCCTTTCAAGGGCTTAGGAGACATCAATAGTTCAATTTGATACATTGATGTCGAGAAATGGAATTTCAGTGATATTTCGCACGAAAAATGCCAACTATTTCGCACTCTTCAAGGATTTTTTGGAGATAACGATTCCTTGAAGACTGATGGTAAAAATGATCAGTATTCTTAATTTTCTGCATAAACTATACACTTAACCTTTTATTAGGCGTATGAGGAAAATCACACAAATAGTCGCATGGGGTCACTACTGACTCCAAACAAATAAATGAAAACAAAGTGGAAGAAATAAATAAAACATAGTATGTAATATCAAAAGTAATTAAATGCTTAATTTTAATCATAATAAAATAACAAAAACATAATTTTCACTTTAAACTAATTAAAATTACTAATTTTTAGTATAGCCGAGATCAACTTGAAAAAAAATAACTATCCAGATTCATCAGCACATTCATCTACTATGCACCCAATGCAGTAAGCCCTGAAGTGCTGCTGACAAACAAATTTACCACATTTATGGCATTTATTTGGCACTTTTTTCTCGTCCTTTCTAGGACATGACGAACAGCGACCACGCTTAGCAGTCGATTGAGGCACGGTTTCCTGCATATCGTGAACCTCATGGAGTCGTTTTTTTGTCAACGAAGGGATAGCATGCTGTTGAATGCGACGTTTATGGTGGTCCTCCACTAATTCTACTGCAAGTTTTTTTTTAGAAAAAACCGCCTTATATGTGTGCTACTCTTATCAGTATTCGCCCTGAGTATGACAAATGGATTGATGCCAGATACATTTAGAAGGTGGAAAAATACCGCCAAGGGTCATCTCTTTTTTCTTCTGGCAACGTTATAGTTAGCGCATAGTTGATCATTGCAGTTGGCACCACATTTGGTGCTATTTTAAAAGGTATTTCTGGTTTCTGAACACTAGCTGTTGTTTCGTCAATGGAGGCATCATAATGCATGGAAGAAAGTAAAATGACAGCTTTCTTTGGCTTAGGGACATAGGAGACCATAGTTATTTGATTATTAAATCCAAAAAACTAAGTAATTTGTTCTCTAGTTGTGTCCGGCGAAAATTCAAATGGAATGTCAGGTTTCCTTTTATTCAATGTACCAACAAGAATCAATTTATATTGAGGTGTTAGCAGCTGAGCGAACACTATGAGTGTTCGCTCAGTGGTGATATGTACTGATTTAATCAGATCATATCATATCTGAGCAGGCACACGGGAGCATGGTACTGACCAAACCAACTTCCGAAAAAATCAATGCGGTCAGGAAAATGAGATACTCTAACTATCTCTAAGTCGAAGGCCCGAGAGGGGCTGTAGTGCTACAAAGAAGAAGAAGAAGAAGTTAGCAGCTCCTTGGCCAGTTCCATATTAGTGTACCAATCGTCAGTTGTTAAGTTACGGCCACCAAGGCGTTTTACGATGTCATCTGGAGAATTAGATACTTGATATTCGCCATCTGGTTGTTTACCAGAATATACCTCAAACTTGCATAGGTAATATGTCTTTGAGTTAACAATGGCCTGTTCTTTTATGCTGTTTTTGTTCAGTTTGTTAGGCATGTAAATTTTTCCTCTGAATCGACAACGAAACCCAACTAACTGTGCATCTATTGTTATATTCTCACCCGGTGAATAAGATGCTAAAAATTTGTTCTCTAAACTGTTACAAAGATTTCGAATAGCTGCTAAATTGTTGATTTTTTGTCTTTTCTGCCGGTTTGAGGTGTTATCGAACCGAACATATCGTAACAAAAATAGAAACCGTTTATAAGAAATTGTCAGTCAAAACATTTCCACACCTGATCCATCTTGTGCCCATAAATCAATGAAACTCAAGCGAGATGACCTTAGGACTCCAGCCATAAGCAACAAACCCAAAAATGCGTTTATTTCCAAATTATCCGTAAGAAATGCATCTCAACCTCGTTGAAATTTATCGTTTATCTTATCGCTAAACAAATTAGTTTTCATGACGAGAAGTTCAATAATTTCACTGTCAAAAAATAGTCGAAAACATTCTGGAGGAGATTTTGCTAGCATACTGTTTGACTCCCGGTAAATGAATGATAATATTTTGTGCGCGAGTCTTTCCTTTGTTTGATATTGGTACTTTAGGCCATTTCACTTTTGGGCCATTTCTTTGAGTATATCTAAATAAAAAAAAAGTTAACCTCCGATAATTCAGGAAAGTTTCCGCTATCTTCTGACTCCTGAATTTTGTTTCCAGAGTCACGGGCAGTATGTATGGAAGTACCGTCTGCAGTCTCACCTTCTGAGGTAGAACTAACGATATCTTGCTCATCATTGGGCCATTCTTCCAGCCATTACAGTATCTGTATTTTCTGATTCATATTAAAAGTTCACACTAAAAGTGAAATAAATGCAAACAATAAAAATAAAGACAAGAATATATAAATTAAATATGCAATCAAATAATAAATAAATACTAGCAAAAATAAATAAATAAATGTTCGTAAAACCAAAAAAAAATTAAAACTTACCTTTTGCTGAAAATTTTCACGTTATTGGGCACATGGGGCCAGCACCCAACAGAGCAGCGACACGTGCGTAGGTGTTGGCTTTCCGAACGTGACTGATTTGCATAACCCGTGGGTAGGTAGGAAAATAGAAAGAGCGCTGTCGCGTTTCACACACTTTAGCATACATTTTTTTAAAACAAATTGGCTTGACCCTTTGCGCCTAATTAAGGGTTAAGTCAATCATTTCTAAAGGAAATAACCAATAAATTATGTTTAAATGCAGCATAAATACAATTCAACATAATTTAGAGCAATTTTGTTACAGCAGTCTTGAACAAACCATTGAACTAATGCCGATGAAACTTGGCAATGTGGTAGACACCGTAAACGTGTAGTGTTCTAGTGTTCGAAAGCTTCTTAAAGATACAATTTATATCGGATTTTTAGGCACTAAAATATATCAGAACTATGCAAATTTGACTCCAATGGATGCCGCAGATTTAAGCAGTAGTAAGTTTTGCATTGCAGTCAAGAAATTACATTTTTATATTCATACATGCTACAATGTATTCAAGAAATTAAATGTTGATATATATGAAATGAAAAACGTTGCCACTAAAAAGGGTGAAATTAAAAACTTTTAGGAAAAAAAAGAAAACCGGCTCCAATTTTCCCCTTTCGACATATAAACTTTCTACAGGCCCACCATTAAAAAAGAAACAAGGTGAAACTGATATGGCACTGCTTCCATAAAATTTATTTCATCCTTTTTGGGCCTTCGAAGTCGGTTTTCTTATTTTTTTTCCTAAAAGTTTTTCATCTAAACACTGTGGCCAAGCCCCTTGACTGGTGCTGCTAATGGTATGTATACAGTGGTCCAAGTGCAACGCGCGATGTCAATTGTAAATAAAACAAAAAGTTTTCAGAGAATTGGGTTAATATTTTTCATTATAATAGAAAGACCTATGACAATTATGTGTGAAACAAAATACCGCTCAAATGCTCGCTACGGCTACGGTGGCATACTTCTATCCAATGGTCCATATTTTCAATGACTCTGAGATATAATTGAGGTTCAATGTCGTTAATGTGCTGAATTATCTCATCCTTTAGCTCTTGAATTATTCTTAGTTTATTGACGCGCACTTTTTCTTTTAAATATCTCCAGAGAAAGAAGCGCAATGGTGTCAGATCATATGATCGGTCAATTAACATCGCCGCAACGTGAGATAACATGACCATTGAATTTCTCGCGAAAAAGAGCCATTGTTTCGTTGGCTGTGTGGCACCATCCTGTTAGAACAACATATCGTCCAGGTCTCAATTTCTGGCCACAAGAAGTTCGTTATCATCTCGCAATAGCGAAGACTATTCACGGTAGCTGCTTGGCCGTCCTCATTTTCCAAGAAGTACGGCCCGATGACGCCGCCAGCCCATAAACCGCACGAAACGAACTGAGCGAGCATACACAGGTGATTTCACATTTGCTACAGACCCGGTTTGCTGAAATTTGTGCACAATCCTCCCGATTATGGAGACATTTGCCTATTATGCTGACCAAAATAATCACGAAGTGCACGAAATGCATTTTGATTTGAACGCCCATTTTCGTAAAAGGCTTCAACAACTTTAACGCGCTGCTCAATTATGTGCCTCTCCGTGACTGAATTCGTCAAATACTAAAACAAAGAAATGGCAAATTAAGTTGGGCCAAAAACTTGACGTTAAGGTGTGACTCACAATTAACATCTTGCATAATGGTTGGGCCACCCTTTATTGAATTTACAGTCATTGTTTTTTGGCTTGCTATATGAGATAAGGTTAACGTATTTGTGAAATATTCGCAGTAGTCTTCTTTTCAATTAAATTGAGGTTTTATTAGAGAAGATCGTCCTGATGCTAAATAATTATGTGAACTCATCCAGCCTTTTAACCAGATCATACAATATATAATCTCATTTCCACATTTATCATCCCCCACAAAACTCATTACGAATCACTCGATTCATACACTCGAACCACTTATTGCAATTAAATGTTTGTCTTAAAACCACATGAACGCGGTCAACATGAATTACCACCCCCACTACCATCGTCCGAATGGTAAACTATAAGAGATACAAAACCATCACCCAACATAAGCACATCAACCGAGAACGAGCGTACGTGATGCTACAACCCCAAATCAACTTTTCATCTCGTCACTTGACGTTTTGAGGCTTACGGTACACAATTACACAAACTCATACAAGCGACATCGAATGATACTCGCCTTATTGTATGCTTGTATACAGTTTCTGTTCATTGCACCTCAAATTGACACCTGTCAAGCGTGGATGAAAATGAAGCTAAACAAATCGGGGTCCATTCGTACCGTTCCAGCATCCTGTCCCCCCTCTTCAAAGTTATGTAAAGTAGTCCAGCGTGAGATGATTGCCATCGGTTGAGAGAGTGTGTGTAAAAGTGGGAGCAAATATTAAGGCGCATATCAATCCATGAACAAATTGGATAACCGTAGGATACCATCTTCGGTTTTTTTCTCTCTGATAATCGATTGGGAATGGAATGG
Source organism: Odontomyia ornata (assembly GCA_963969285.1). Taxonomy (NCBI): domain Eukaryota; kingdom Metazoa; phylum Arthropoda; class Insecta; order Diptera; family Stratiomyidae; genus Odontomyia; species Odontomyia ornata. The sequence goes on along the minus strand of OZ017742.1, from coordinate 17,644,695 downwards.
AGTGTATTGGACATTTTATCCTTTTTCTTGATAAAGATGGTTTTGTCAATTCATATGCGTCGGAGGGACGAGTAAGTGGTTGAATGCTTCATCTCAAGTTGCGTTGGATGAGACTTAGTAATGGTGACTTAGAGTAAGCTCAGCAAAAGGAGTGGGAACCATATAAGATACCTAAGGATACTTGTGTGTGCACTGGATCAAGAGCAACCGTTATCGACAGTCAAGTGGGACTTGAGGATTTTCTTACTCTTGAGATATTAGTCAACGTCGTTTGTTACGTAAAGAGGTTAGGATGGCTTTGGCGCGGTATTATGGCATTGAGAATGTGCAACAAATGTGAAATGGAAACTGCAAGGACTTTTGAGAGCAATTTATTGACTTTAAAGGACTCTAATGAACTTGATGTGGCGCAATCATCCGAGGATATGAATTTAATTTTGCCACATCAACATTTTCTATTCCATTCACTGAAACCTCCTAACATTAAATAAACTTTTTTGAAATATATGCAGTCTTCGTTTTTACGTCATGTTTGGTGCCGGTAATGTAATTTGTGACGTATTCCAAAACGGCGTAAAGCAAAACACATTTTTCCATGCATTTGATATTATAACATTTAGTTTGGTTCTTATGTGTGAAAAAATATAAGATTAAAGAAAACCAATCACTTTTCATTATTGCGCAAATAAAATGTGAAAGATATATAATCAAATACGTAAGAATGTGACAATTATGTTTTTTAGTAAAGAAATAATCTGAACGCATTTGTTTTGCTTGTTCTTCTCTATTTTCGGGAATTTCTCTGAATATTTGTAGGGGAAGATATGTTATTATTCACTTAAAAGGTTCTTTTAAAATTGGGATCATATGCTTCAAATGTTTACATTGCTGTTTGAATCTGATTGAACGCTTTTATCAATTTTTTGGATGTTATTTGTTTGATTTCGATGTTAGAAGATTCTGACGCTACTTCATCCTTCTTGCTATGTGCTTTTAACTCTATGATATCTTCATCAGATAACTTTTTAGAATATGAAGCTAGTACTTGGCTAACATCATCACTCTTAATATTAATCCCCTGGTAGGTTTTTTGTAATGCTTTCGATATCATCAGCAATTTCGTTTACAGAGTTAAACATCAATGTTTTCCTGGACGTTACCATTGGAGAATTAAGGACATACCATTTTCTGGACACCTTTATATTGTTTTTTTTCTTTAAAACACGAAACACCCAACGTAGCGCACAAATACTCCGCATTAAAGATGAAATAAGAACACTGTATATAAAACAGGACGAAATGAACTGACAACTATTAGATTCACACTAACAACTAACTAACATCCCAACGGGCAAATTAAGAAGCGCTTGTATAGGAAGCGCATTCGAAGCGCTTCGTTGTCGCTTCATCAACAAGCGGATTTGAAGCGCTTGATTTTCTATGCATGCCCACAAGTCACCAAGTGCTTCATATGCGCTTTTAAATGAAGCGTCAATAGAGCGCTCTGTTTACGCTTCATTTAAAAGCGAATTCAAAGCGGTTGGATGATTCTGCGCAAATTACTTCGTTACAGGACCTGTCCTGTAATGAAACAAATTGCGCAGAATCAACCAAGCGCTTTCCCTGGAAAGTGGTCATTTTATTGAAGTGCGCGAGAAAACAAGGTAGTCAAATAAACATTTTTAAAGTGATTTGTGCCGAGTTTTTTGCTGAGATAAAAACGTGAGTAAAAAGTCAATTAGATATGCATGACAAGAAGCGTAATTCCCATTTTTAACCCATTTTTTGTAACCTTCACAACCTACGCGCATGAGTTAGGTAGTGAATTATTCCATGAGCAGGATAAAAATGCTAAATTTAAATCTGTTCGCAAAGTGTCCGTTTTTCGATGGTTTGCTATCCTTTACAACCCATTGATTACAAAGAAATCATCCTAGCAGGATAGGGAAATATGTATTTGGTTACATGCTGAAAGCCCTAGTAATGAAAAAATTGTATTTTCGGCTTTACAGGTCGAATATTGAATCTTTTTATCGTTCATCGATTTACAATAATTTTAAAATGCAGCTCTGCACTACTTTCACCTAAGGAATGGGATTTTGTGAGGCTAGAGGAAAAAAAGTCGCTTCTTGTTGTATGGATATTCTTTTGTGAAAGTGTTAAGGATTTTGCTTACTATAACATTTTGTGTTTAGAATTTCATTAAAAATGAAGCGGTGGATTCGCGGCATCAGCAAGCGACATATGAGGCGTTTAGTTGCACTTGAAATATATATTAATAAAAACTCAAATATAAATCGTGACTTAATGAACGATGCCAGTCCTGCTGATCATGTTATTGCAATGCAGGAAAATGCAACAGAGTCTGGTTTTATTTTAAACACGAGTGAGCATCAGGCAGAAAATCTAATGACGGCCGAAAAAATAAGAGATGCCAGTTCTATTGATCAGGTTATCATAATGCAAGAAAATGTGCTGCCAGAGCATGGGCATCAGACAGGAAACCAAACAACAGCCAAAAATAAGAGATTGGGCCATTCAAAACAAAACAAAGCGCAAGACCTGCGATGAAATTTTGCAAATAATAAAACAAGCCGAACTAGATGTACCATCATCAAGTAAAACTTTATTAGAGACAAAATATAAACAAATTAAAATCTTCACACTACCTCCAGGAACATACTTCCATTTTGGTCTGCAAAAAGCCTTAGAAATGTTTAATATATCTGTAACAGGAGAAACATGTTTTCTAATTGACATAAGTATCGATGGCCTGCCATTTTTTAAAAGTAGTGGAGCTCAACTTTGGCCTATATTGGGATGTATATCTAACTTCCTAAAATTAAATAGAAAACCGTTCCTCATAGGTGCTTATGTTGGTCCTCGAGAACCGGAAAAAGTTAATGAATATCTGTCGGAATTTGTGAAAGAAATAAAACATTTAAACAGTGTCGGACTATGAATAAACGGAATCCCGATTGCTTTCAAAATAAATGCCATTCTTTGTGATGCGCCTGCAAGAGCTTTTATCGTAGGAATAGTTGGTCATACTCCAAGTAAAGGTTGCTCTAAATTCACGCAAAATGCTGAAAAGAAAATAATCGGCTTACATACGCTACATCAGTTGCTTCATTAAGAACAGATGAGGACCTTAAAGTAAGAAAAGATCAATTCCATCACATGGAGCATGGTACTGACCAAACCAACTTCTGAAAAAGTCAATACAGTCATGAAAATGAGATACTCTAACCATCTCCAGGCGAAGGTCCGAGAGGGGCTGTAGTGTAAAAAATAAGAAAAAGAATAAATGACGTTTCTAAGATTAAAATTAAAAAATCAAAATTTTACTTGACGGCTGTCTGAAAATTTTCAGATGAGACTGAAACGAATCAATACCGCCCTTCTTTGCATTTTTAGAAGCGCTTCAAAAGTGCTTCCAAACCATTCTTCTGCGCCTTGGTTTGAAGTGCTTCAGAAGCGCTTCCAAACCGTTCTTCCTTGGCAAATTCTGAAGCGCTTCAAAAGCGCTTCAAAAGCGCTTCCAAACCGTTCTTTTTGCCATAGTTTGAAGTGCTTCAAAAGCGCTTCGAAGTAATCTAGAGGTAAGCGCTTACTTCTGCGGACATCAAATGCTCAAATGAAAATGAACACTCGTATGAAGAGTAAGCGCTTTAGTGCTTCAGAACAAGCGCTTTTTAAGGCCTTTCGAAGCGCTTCGTTTCCCGTTGGGATTATACAAACTGAAAACTTTCTACAGTTTTAGAATGACGTGAGACAAAACATTGATATTCAGCTCAAAGCTAAATATGAAACCATGAAAAAGAAACTTGACAAATTGATGAAAAAATAAAACAAAATGACCACACCAGCGAACAGAGCCTTCTATCTGCGGACTGTAAATCTATCAGATATGCCTTTTATGACACAAGAAATGGAGCTGTTAGATAAGGGATTGAAACACATTTTATAGTATATAACACGAACCATAACAAAGACCTAGAACAACTAGTAATCGACACTGAACTAACCATTAGAAAACTGCCGCAGGAACAACAGACGCATGCAAGACATACTACAGTAGACATACTACAAAAAATATGCACTAGCATAAATAAAACAAATTTCAACGAAAACAATAAGATAACAAGACAGATTCAGAAAAAAACGTATGGATAACCTACTAGCAGTGACAAAGGCTGACAAAGGACATACAACGGTGGTCCAAAAAACAACGGACTACGTACAAAAAGCAATAGACTTTGTTAACGCCAACGGATACAAACTGGTACACATAAACCCAAATTCATGCACAACACTCTTTAAAGCACACCTAAGCTCCACAAACCCAATATTCCTATTCCTCCTGTCATCAACTACCACCCAGCAGACCAATTAGCACGGTACTTGGCAACGATAATGGCTGATTTCATGTATCTTGACGAGAAATACGTATAAAAGAACAGCCGTGAGCTAGCGAACTCTACCACCTCTTCAAAATTGACTGAAACTTGTCGACTTTTATCACTAGACATCACCAGCCTCTATATGTCTATACGCGTTGATGAAACACTGGCCAAACTAAAAAAAGTACTTTCATTTAACAACAGCCGACACTTTACAGATCAACTGCTCAATCGCATAAAGACCACAATCAAGCAGAACTACTTTAAGTTCAATAACAACACATACATTGCCAAGGACGGTCTAGGTATGGGACATCCAATGTCCTCAATAATGTCAGAAATATTCTTACAATCTTCGGAAGAAGTCTTTATACCGAAAATTGCCAAAAGATTCAATGTAATATTTTACAGACGATATGTTGATGATCGTTATTGACTCACAAGAAAATGAACATGACGAACTAGTTACCTATATGAATGAAATTCACCCGAATATAAATTTCACTATAGAAAAAGAAACAAACGGACAACTCAAGATTCGACTACAAAATATACAGAAACCAACCACAACCGATCATACCAGACACGAATCATCTAATCACCCCATACAACATAAGTTAGCAGCGTACAGGTCAATGGTGCAGAGGATTCCCTCCATCCCTATGACTCCTGCTAACTACTCCAACAAGCTAAACATCATTTACAGAATAGCTAATAATAACAGATACAAACAATGCGACATTGACAAACTTGTTATACAGTAAAAACAAAAACAGGAACGCCAACCGACTGAAACTCATAAGAATGACCAACAGTGGATTTCGTTAACATACGTAGGCAAAAAGAAGGGAATACAAACTGCAAACTACATTCAAAACCAACAACAACATTGGAAGCAAACCGGAACCAAAATTGGATGACACATCAATACCCGAAAACAACTGATGTGCAAACTGACATGCAAGGACTGCAACATGGTATATATAGGAAGGACAACACGAAAACTAATGACAAGATACAAAGAGCACTAACGATCTTTCTTATACAACAAGGCAGACTCCAATTATGCGACACACCTACAAAACCACCCACATAAGCCTGACGCTATGACAAACTCTATGAAATTGCCAGACAAACAAAGGACCGAGACTTGACATCCTAGAAAGCTTTGAAATGAATTATCAACGAACAACTTGTTACCAATTCCGACGCAATTTTCTTAGTACTAGCCCACTCTCTCGGACAAAAATGGAAACGAAATAGAACAGAACAAACGGATATCCAACAAGCAAAAAAGCAAAAACCTAATACCCTTCTACCTGGCCTAATTTAGTACTTGACATAATTTACGATCATCTTACCCACCCTCCTACGACTATATAAAGCCATTCCCTTTAAAATATCCTTTAGACACTTAAGATGACTTGAAGTAGTTGAAACGCGTCGGCTCAACCAAAAAGGCAAGACCTGACAGCTTTTAAATAAAAAAGCGAGTTGGTCTGCGGATACCAAATAAACAAAATTATTGACTACCTTTTACATTGATTGACTTTATTTCTTCTGCTTTGTAGCACTACAGCCCCTCTCGAGCCTTCGCTTCCGGCAAATAGCGCCTCCAACTATTTCGGTTTATTGACCACGTCCTCCAATTTCGAAATCCGAGCAGAGATGAACTTCTTCAAGTGAATTAGACCAGCGTTTCCTTGGTTTTCCCACTTGTTTCCGGCTTTCAGTGTTTCCAACGAATACCTTTTTAGGTATCCATTGTTCGTCCATACAATTCATGTAGCCAGCCCATTGCAGCTTCCGCAGTCTTACAATTGTTGAGACCTCCGGCTCGTCAAAAATTTTATACAGCTTATGGTTGTATCGAATTCGGCATTGGTCTCTACGTAGCTTCACTCCAATTATATGCCTCAGGACCCGTCACTCAAAGGCATTCAATATATTTGTGAATGCTTGGGTTAGGGTCCATGTTTCACACCCATAGTATACCACAGGTCTTATCACAGATTTGTATACTTTGAGCTTTGTTTTCCTCTGTATGCAGCCGGTCTTCAAGACATTCAAAACTGAATAAAATATTTTATTTCCAGGCTGTATTCTTCGAAGTATTTCGTCTAGTTCATTACCAGTTCCCGTTATTTTAGTGCCTAAATATATAAATTCGCCCACATTTTCGATACTTTATTCGCCAAATGTAGTATTTGTGCATTTGAGATACTTTCCTCGACTGCATCATTTATAGCCCTAAAAGTTTTATATCATTTATAGCCCTACAAGTTTTGCCTCGCTGTCGACTTGCAAAAAGAGTTCTTTACCAGTTGCTGATGTTACCACTTGACTCGATTTAAATAATAATGTACCTCGTGTATCGACAGGTAGCTTTCTTATGACGTATTCCAGAGCCAAATTGAATAGCGATTGTGTCAACATCGGTGTGTTGGTTATTGGTGTGGACTTGGGAGGTTGTCGACGTCATTGTCATTATGGTAATACGGACTACGTTGGCTGGGATGCCAAAGCAAAGTATTATTTGGTACAGTACATGACGATCACTACGGTCGTATGCTTGTTTAAAGTTAACGAAATTTTTTGTACGTCGATGTTGAACTCCCAGCATTTTTCAAGTACCTGCTCGACAGTGAACAATCTTTCTATCCTCATTCGACCTGCTCTGAAATCACCTTGATACTCCCCAATAATGCTGTTGGCATATGATCCGATCTTATTTTCTAAGATATTTGAAAATATTTTGCACGCCGTACAAAGTAGTGATACGCCTCCATAATTTTCGCACTGTAGTTTGTCACCTTTTTTGTGGATAGGGAATGTAATTGTGGGCACAACTCTTTCGGCATATGTTCTTGTTACCAAATGCACTGGATGATTTTTTAAGAAGAGCTTTATCATCACTGCTGTCACCATATTTGATGAGCTGTACTGGGATCTCATCAATGCCCGGCGCTTTATTATTCTTTTGGGCTTTGATGGTGGAGTCATCTTAATTCAGAGTTGGTGGGGCCAATGGAAGTTCTCCGGGAACATCTATAGGCTTCGATGCTCTGGAGCTGTGTGGAGTATTAAGGAGGTTGTTGAAATATGATGCCCATCCTTCCTTAATATTCGTCACATCAGCTATGATATTGCCGATGTCATCACGACAGAACGTGGTTGGGCTGGTAGCCATGTTTCAGGTTTTTCACTGCATTGTATGCTTGTCTTCTGTTGTTGTTCGCTAAACTTACATTGATGCTTCTCAATTGATCGTCATAGCATTTTGTTTTCTTAATTCTAATTATCTTATTCGCTCCTCTTCTGGGATTTTTGTAATGTTCTCTCTTGGTCCTGGTTTTCTTACCTACGTTTTCTTTTAACGCCTGATTTTTTTTATCTTACGCATTCTAGCGATCATTATACAACCAATGATCTCTCCAGCGCCAAGCTTTATGTCCGATTGTGTGTTCTGCCGTGGTCTTAATATCCGCTTTCACTTCCTTCCAGAGCTCATTGCTTGTTTTCAACCATGCGTCTGATAAGATGGGAGCCAGCTGGTTATCGAGGGTCTCCGTGAAATTTGTTACCACAGGCGTTGTTTGCAGCCTTTCGATGTCAAATCTTTGTAGTGAGCTTGTCTTTGCTGAATACGCCTTTGAAATATGACATCAATAGGTTAATTTCATGAAGTAATGATCTGAGTTTCAATTGGCTCCTCGGCATGTCCCGACGTCAATTATGCTCGAGGCCCAACGTTGTTGGATGAGAACATGGTCGATCTGGTTTTGTGTGTTGCCATCTGACGATACTCAGGTAATTTTATGCATGCGTCGATGAGCGAGGCAAGTCGAACGTATGAGTAAATCTCTGCTACATGCAAAGTCAATCAGGCACTTGACGTAGTAATTTGTTTCATCGTGGAAGCTGTATCCTCCAGTCGTTCTCCGATGAGATATCTCATTGCCAACCTCACCCAGAACTATTTTTGGGGCGTTTGTAGGTAATGAGTCAACTAGTCTTTCCAGATGATTGTAAAACTTTTCCTTCATTTCTTCGCCTTTTTCGTCGGTCGAGTCGTGTACCTTGATCAATCAAATTTCAAAGAATTCCATTTTTATACGGATCGCACACAATTGTTCATTAACTGCTTCAAGATCAATAACTTGCGATTAGAACTCCCTGTCCACAGGAAGGCCACTTTCAATTCTCGTTTTCCAGTAGGCTTCCAACTTTTGAATATTGTATACGATCGCATCTCTTGGATACCATTTCCAGTCCAGTTTGTTTCTTGGATTGCCAGCATTTTTAATTTATATTGACTGGCCTGTCGTAAAAGGTCCTTAACAGTGCCAGGGTAGTTTAAAGATCTGGCATTTCAGGATCCAATGCCATAGCCCTTTTTCCGTTTGCAAGGTCGTTGCTGTAAGTCTAACCCATTCCGACGGCCTTCTGTAAGTTTCGAAACATTATAAGGTTTTTCAGGGACGGGGAGTTAGCCCGTCGCACATCCTCCATTTCGGTAGTATGATTATTACTTCGATTCCGGTATTAGGCGCGGAGGACTAGCCTTCACCCTCTTACGTTCCGACAAGGGATCTAGTAGCAGAGCTGTAGAGGTATTTACAGTTATAAGCACTTCTCGGTATTTAGTGTCCTATTATTGGGGGACCAGTAAACCCAATATGTGACCCGAAGAACATTTACTACCATTTGATCGGAGGGTTTAGGATGAGGAACCATGCAAGCTGTGGGTTTGTGGCAAACTAGCTTGGGACCGTCTACAATGGAGTTTGGATCCATTGCGCTCAAGAAAAAATGCGTATGTTTATTAATCGAGCAGTCGCCTAAGCAAAATTCTCGAAAACCAATCATAATGCTGATCCAATTTTAATTGTAAATTTAAAAAAATAATTTTTTAAATTTACAATTAAAATTTGGACACTGCAACCCCTTTATAACGCAGCTTATCCACGGATGAGTGGGCTCGTCACGAAACTCCTTTGCGACTAGTACCGTACGGTAGCTGATCGCAACAAGTGAACAGATCTGTTTGGGCGGATCCGGGAGTCTGTTACGGATCGCCACATAGAGCGCACGCCACGAGAACCACGCCAGCGAATAAACAAAAGGTATGATTTCGGGACGTACGTGGAAAATTGGGTTTTTTCGCTCGAAATTACGAAAATAAGCATTTCAATTTGATTGAACGTTTATTTGCCCGTTTCCGTCGTGAATAGAATCTTGTTTGTTCTCTTGTAATGTGTTGCATTTCGATTAGAAATTCATTTGCTTGAAGCAAAGGAATAATTTGTGCGCAGTTAAAATTAATAAAAACGCTTACGCGCGAAGTAGTAGTGTTCCAAATAAAAAGTGAAAATTGCGGAAAACGTAGAAGATGAAGAATGTGATCTTCCACCATTAGACTATTGCGGAAATTTGTCGGTGCGGAAGCAAAAATCACATATTGTACGTTTTGCCTTGTCGATGTCGTTCAGCTGTCGATTCGCGTGACAACCTTTCTGAGCCTGATGCGGTCGTTTTTTTATTTCTTTGGATTGGTGTGGTACGCCAGGAGTACGCATTCAATTGTGAATTGTTCAAGAAACATATTTGAAGCAATTAAATCAACACTGGATCCCGCATTGAATGGATTTTAAATAGAATTGCGTAAATGGTCAATAATGAAACTGAGTACGGCAACCAGCAAATAGCGTATCTTCACAATGATTTTTCGTGTACGCCATTAAGTGCATTTGTATGTGACAGTATGGAGCCGGATTGTCCGTCAACGAGAAATTGGTACGGTCAAATTACATTGCCTTCGGTTGGGATGCAAAGCAAAATCGGCAAAAATTGAGCATTTAGCCGGAAAAGTTAAGTGTCATCATCACAAAATATTTGGAAGTCTTTAAATCGCATGGGGAGTTTTTCTACGGTTTTCTAACAACTTTGTTTATCTTATTTCGTCGGTATGTTTCACTTTAGATTTTGTATGTCTCCAAATTAACCATCAGCATCTATTTCCACCGCGAATGTCACGTAAATGGGTGTCGGAAAAATATTGTCATTCTGGGGTACCTGCGAAATTTGAGAAAGGCTGATTCTCCGACGTCAACCTTTCTCAAAACAAGTTGAACAAGTGCATTGCCAAGAAATAGACGAGCCATTAAAAACCAATCTGTGTATAGAGTTAAAACGAAATTTGGTTTGTGGAAATATTACCCTGATGCTTGCTAACTTGCCGTTGGTGGTCCCGTTGTTTGCTTGAAGGGTTTCTGTTTCTTGTGTTCGGTCACATGTCGTAATTTAGAGAGACTCTTGAACAAATCAAATTAGAAAATGTTTTAAAGATGGTTACTCGGTCGTTCATTCGATTTGAAAAAGTATTTACTGAGCGGCTGACAACCAAACCATAAGTCCCATTCAAAAAACAAATAGCCCCATTTTAAGCGCGGAAAATTTGATCTTATGTGTATTATTTCACGAACAACCAAAATGAAGGTTGCCACGACAGATACTATTTCATACAGACTATAAAAAGTGATAGTATTTCGGCCGGAACCGATACACTATCTGGAGGAAGCTCATGTTCCGCTTTTTTTACCAGCCGTCGAATGGATCTATTTTCTACGTGAATTGTCATATATTTGAAATCGCCTATGAGCAGCCGTTGTTAGCGGATTTTAAATCAACAAATGAACCGAAACGATGTTGCTACTTAGAGGGACATCATTTTTTGAATTTACTGCCCCCAGGAGGGGAACGAGATTTGTTTTTATGACGTTTGAAGGAATCAGCGTAGCGCTTACACTCTAAAAAGCTCATTTGTCTCCACTTATCAGAAGGAAACAGTCAAAGCAACAAATTGGCTATGTGCAATAAACTCTGCAAATATTTTTTCCTAAACCCATCAATACCGAAAATACTTAAAGATAAAATTTCCATTAAAGTAAATATAATTCCAATCCCTTTTTTATAAAACGCTAACTTTTTACGTATATAACTATTTCTTACATAAAGTCAAGATTAAAATTAGATATTCAGTGTGTATGCCAATGTGTCAATAGTTCCAAAAGCATTGACCACTCGTTGACATCATTGTAGTTCCCCACACCATCTATGAGCGCTCGTTGAGGATGATGGGTAAGCACCCTTTTGGTTCATTTTTCTTGTCAATGCATTGAGTATTGTAGTTTTGAATATTCATTTAACATTTGATAACCAACCATTATGATGGCATATCATTTCTAGCAGGTTGTTGTCGGAAAATAGAATAAATTTTGCACAATCATCCATTTAAATCGCTTGTGTCTTTAGTTAGATTTAAACCCTATTTCTCAGTCATTTCATTTTCGTAAGTTTTGGTGAAAAAACGTTTGTAATTAAATTTAAAACTCGGTCTTCCCTTTCGTTTGGTGAATCTGACCGAGTATGGGACTCATCACGTTGGCTGGCCCCTCCACTGTAATGAGCTAGTCATCGGGTGAGATCACCCCTTATTATGACGCAGGATAGAGTGGTCTTCCGTTCGCGTGCTCATTTATGGTTTAGTATTATGTGATTCCATCACATAAGAGTGTAACATAAATTTGCCACGTTGATAGTTTTTATTTGAGGGAAAAGTTCATGCGAGCTATGTTTGCATGAGCTTTTCATTCAAATGGAAAACATCCGGCCATGTCCACGATGGATCTTGATCCAGATGGGGGGGTGTGTGAAGGGGCACCGCTTTCACCTGGATGCCCCATTCTTATTCGGGGGTCATAAGTATCATCGGTAAAGACGAAGTCCTCCCAAGTCCTGTCTGGTTTTTTGAGGCCCCGTTTTTTGTGTGCTTTGACTATTTCAACCCTTAGTAAGTTATCTCGGCGTCGACACCGGTTGATCCCTATTTGTATCTTCAAATTCGTAAATGCGAAATTTTTTTGTAGTGGGTCATTGTGCTGGGGAAAAGGACTCACCCCACAATACCGCAATGCTAGCCTGCCAGCGCATTCACGCGTTCCCAGACAAGGCCAATCTCGGCGAACACCACCATTCTCTCTTGCCAAGGCAGCAAACCGGCACTGTAGTCCTACACGGACGTCTTTATCCACTCCATTGCACTACATATGCCAAAGTAAATTCAATAGAGTATTTCCGTTATGTGTTTAATTGCTTTCAGGAGTTCAAGTTTTCTTCAAGGTGTAAAGCTTATATTCTCGTGCCAAGCTATTCGTCCACCTAAATTGTTACTGGTTACGAAATATTTGCAAATCCATATCTACGAGTTAGTGTACTTATACTAGTGTAGATCAATTAAAAACTGTCTGTCGTTGAGGATATGATAATCAAATCATAGCTTGGAATCATATGATAACTATATATAGTATGTTTCCCAGAAAATAGTTGTGATAACATATCCAAATTCCTTGTATCACATGTAAATGAGAAAGCTATTATCAGTGTTGCCAAGTCGTTCACTAACAACGCTTTTTCTGTTTGCAATCTTGAAAACGAATTTTTTATGATTTTCCTGCATGGGACTAATTTATGAACAGCTCCAAACAAGCGTCTTATTATAAAAACTATTCTCTTCCGATATCTTCAAAATAGTAATGGCTTTGCCGAGCAAATCCTTATCGTAGGTGCTATTCATTTTTGGCCGCAGAAAGAAGAATTTCACTATAAAGTTTTTGAATCTAGCTCACAAAATGGATAATAAAACCGAAAAATTTCCAATAAATTTAATGACTCGACAATTCAAAAATAATTTTTTTGAGCGGCTTAAGACTAACAACAGTAATTTTTTAGAATGACACAAACCTCGACTTCAGAATATACATACTAAGAAAACGAAATGGCCGAAAGAAGTGCATTGAACATTGATGAAGTCCTAGATACATTGTATAAAGTAAAATGTAAATCTATGTATATTTCAACGTATGCACTCTTCGTCAAGGATGTCACGGACATATAATATTGATGGTTTGGTCTTAGTATTAGCCTGTGGAACAATACATACACCAGGATTGTTTGTGAGTGTTTATGAAGCGGCTTTCAATTTAGTTAGAGGTTCTTTGCTAAAAATAATTGGAAAGATTTAAGAGGCAAATTACCTGCAATCGATAGAAGCTCCTTGAATGATTCTGAATCCCTGAATAAACAACCAGTTTGCCAGGCATTTGAGCGTATATGCGATAATGAAGGTCACCTCAGAAATTTGTTGTAAACTGAACAATAGAGAATGTATTTGAGTATATTTCATTGATATGGAAAAACCCTTTAATACGGCATCGTTAGATGGACCTTTATTTAAACTTTACCAAAACAAGCTCCCCAGCACGTTGTCAATATGATGTGCAACATGCTGTGTTATCGTTTCTGTAACTGCTGGAAATTTGATGAAAATGCACGATTTCAAAGTACTCAATGGTCTATGGTATGGAACAGCTACCACATCTCTGCTCTCCTCGACATTTCATTCGTAAGCTATTAAACACGAAAATTCGACATCGATAGGCTCCAAACGGCGTCTGTGGCAAAAAAGTTTATAGAAACCCTTAACAATTAGCTGGATCCCATCTTATCAGACACATCGCTGAAAACAAGCAACGAGCTCTGGGTGGAAATGAAAGTGGCAGAATAGACGGTTGGACGATTAAACATCAAGCCCGGCACAAAAGAAATTATTGGTTTGATGATGAGTGCCAGTACGCGTTAGAAAAAAAAGAATCAAACATACAAACAATATTAAGGTTGTAAAATCAGAATGAAGAAAGAACTATGACGTTCAATTGAGAAGTATCGACGTAAGCCTAGCAAACAACAACACAAGACACGCATACTAAGTAGTGGAAAGCATAAAACGAAGTTATTAGCCCAAGAATATGTTCTGCCGTGCTGATATCGGCAACATCATCTTAATGAAAGCAGGATTAAAGAAGGATGGGCAACATATTTTAATAACTTCGTTAGCCCTTCGTTTACTTCCAGAATATGGGAGCCTATAGATGTTTCAGCAGGTTTTTTGTTGGCCTAACTGACTCTGGATGAAAGTTGCTCTACCATCAGAGCTAAATAATAATAAAGCGCCGGGTATCGATGAGATTCCAGTAGAGCTCATTAAATATGGTGGCAGCGATCCATATTTAAAGTCAGAGATCCATATTTAAAGTCATCCAGTACATTTGGCAACAAAAATATCTGCCAAACGAGTGGAGCCTATCACTACATTGTACGGTATACAAAATACTTTCAAAAATTTTAGAAAATAAAATCAGATCATGCGCCAATAGTATTATTGGGGAGCACCAAGGTGGCTTTAAGAGCAGGTAGATCGCCGGTAGACCAGTTAATTCCAGACAAGCAGGTACTTGAAAAATGTGTGTTTTTTTGACTCTCAATACTGTTCCTACCCAATAAATACTATCATATGCTTGATAAAAAAGCATTAGTTGTATCGTACTTTACTAAATAATGCTTTCCTTTGGTATCCCAGCCAAATTAGTCCATCCTACTATAACCATAATGTCGTCGACAACCTCCCAAGGCTGCATCAATAACCAACATGCTGGCGCCTTTTACACAAATGTTGGACTAAAGCAGGTAGATAAGCTGGCCTCATTGCTATTTAATTTGGCTCTGGAATGTTTCATAAGAAAGTTAGTACATGGGCTGATACGAGAGTCACTTGAAAAGTTTCTGGCCTTTTAAAGAAAAACACATAATTTATGCCAAACAAAAATTTATTCCTCGACAAAATCTCGACGCAAGTCAATACATTTGGTCAAACGCTTTTCCCAACCCTTCAGGTTATCAGAAAAAAACTCTTCAGGTAAACCTAAAAAAACAGGTTTACTTCCTCTTCAACCTCGGTATTTGACCCATAATTTTTTCTCACCCAGAAATTTTTCCAATTCGGGGAGCAAAAAAATTACCTGGAGCTAGGTCTGGTAAGTAGGGTGGGTGTTGAGGCAATCCGAACGCCATTGCGACTATGCATGTGTGGACTAGTGCCTTGTTTTGATGAAACAGCACCTTTTTCCTCGCCAAGCGTGCTCGCTTCTTCTTGAATTCCATCTTCAAGTGGTCAAGCAATGCAGCGTAATAGGGTCCGTTAATGCTTTTACCTTTTTGAAGGTAATTAACCATAACTATTCTACGGCTGTCCCAAAAACTGTCGCCATCACTTTTCCGGCAGAAAGAATGGCCTTTGCCTTCTTCGGAGCTAATTGTCCCACCAAAATCCACTGCATTGACTGTTGTTTAGCCTCCAAAGTATGGAATGGATCGAGGGTTTTGTTGAGAGTATTTAACCATCGCGAAAACTCGATAGAATTTTTTTGGAAGAGCTGAAGAGTCTCGCGTGACATGCCCATCCATAGGCGCTTTTGCTCAATCGTCAACGAATGTGGCACACATCGTGAGACTAATTTTTTCATGCATAAATCTTCATGTAAAATCTTAAGCACCCGAAGTTGATATCGCGCAAGCCTCAGCATTTGCTTAAATGGTTAATTGGCAATCTTCCATCACGGTTGTATGCAACAAACTGATAATATCTTCCGCTGAAACAGTTTTTTGACGTCCAGAACATTTATCGTCAAAAATGCGTTTGAACTCGACCATCCAATGTTTCATGGTTTTAAATGAGGGCGAAGTCTAACTGTTCTTTCGCTTCCTGAGTTTTTTTCCCTTTCAAATAGAGGTACTTTATCACCGCGCGATACTCGGTTTTATACATTGTTTTTAACTTTAACTCTCAACCTTGGAAGGGTGCCATGTGTTTTTTACTGATCGGAATGACTTGAAATTTTTATGGCATACAACCATCTATTGGTTGGTAAGAGAACTTGAATGTACCATGACTTCTTACCAGTAAAGCCGGAAACTTTTCAAATGGCCCTCGTAAGTCTCAAGATTTTTAATGAAAGCAGGCGTTTTTGGGTAGAGTTATATTTATGTCTCAACATAGCTGCTTTCAACGGCAATTCAATCGATAGAGCGATTTTCTGGCATTTGGATTCTCTTTCTGTGGTAGAAAACGTCCAAACCTTTGATACCCGCCTCGATATTTGCAATGGCTTTCTAATTCAATCTAAATTGCGTTCCTTGGAGCCACTTGGAACAGATAATAGTTGCTGAAAGCCAAACCTGGAGAGCGCGGTGGGTGAGCAGCCAATTCGAATCGTAATTGATCCAATTTGCCGATTATTTTCATGGACGTATGTGACGGTGCGTTATTATGATGTTATAGAACTTTTTTCTTGGCTATATTTGTCTCTAATTTGTCATTCAGTTTGTCCAATAACGCTGCATAGTACTCTCTTGTTACTATTTTTCCCTTCTGCAGGTAATCGTTGAAGAGCATTCCATGCGAATTCCAAAAAAAAAATGAGGTAATCACCTTGGAGTTTGGTTGACTTTTCAGCCATTCATACTGAACTCAGGAGTGTAGAAATGGATTCGGTTTTCATTCATTGTCACAAAACGTGGAGAACAGTCTGCTTGATTCAATGGTCAGAAAACGCTGCTTGCATCTCCAAAATATCATGCATAATGTATACCGCTCTTTTTTTTTGAGATGCTTATGGCTTTTGCTATCCCACAAAACTTCGATTAACGATCACTTAAACCGATTCGATTCGCTTGCCGTATGTTTTCCGCATTTGTAGCCTCTTTTAGTCTTCCAGAGCAAGGTGCGTTTTTGTGCTTGTATGACCCATTTTAAATTCACTGATCCCCAAATAAACTATTTTCCTCAAAGGCACAAATATGGATTAATATTTGTCCATCTATTGCAATGATTGTTCAGAAGATTTTCTCATCTAAAAACAATGTTTGATCGAGATGCGATATTTCTGCTTCTGCTCTAACAACTGTAGCTTGTAAATGAATAATGGAAACGTGATAAAACTTCATACACAAGCTAGTGATAGATGTGGCTCTCGAAATGAGTCATGTTCGTTTTCCGTTGTCGCAACGAATTGAAAAATTCCGGGTCATATCAGACCATTTAGTACCTATCGAGACACGAGGTACATTTCTATACAAGTTGAGCCAAGTAGCAACTTATGCGGACAGAATCAACATTTTGTCTTGGTCATTAACAACTGCTAAAGAACTCTTCCTGAAACTTGACAGTGGAGCTAGTAAGGCTACAAACAAAACTTATGACGCAATCGAGAAAAAATACCTCAAATACACAAAATATCAAAGCTACCGAAACAGTATCAGAAATGTGAGCGAATTTGTGTATTTAGGCACCAAATTAACAAGAACCGCTAATGAAAGAGACGAAATACACCGAAGAATACAGCTCGCAAATGAAATATTTTATTCAGTTTTGACGATCTTGAAGACCAGCTGCATACCCAGGAAAACGAACCTCAAAGCATTCAAATCTGTAATAAGACCTTTGTTATGTTATTTGTGCAAAATATGGACCCTTACCCAAGCACCGGTAAACGTATTAAATGCCTTCGAGCTACGAGTACTGAGGTGAATAATTGGAGCGATGATAAACGGGGATCAATGAAGAATTCGATACAACCATGAGCTGTATGAAATTTTTGACAAATTGGAGGTCTCAACTAAGACTGCGGAAGCTGCAATGGGCTGGCCACATGAATTGTATGGAAGAAAACGCATACCCAGAAAGGTATTCGTGTGGGAGAACTGAAGGCTGGAGACCAGTGTGGAAACCGATAAAACGCTGGTCTGGCTCGGTCGGTATGAAGTGTTCTTCGTAAGCTAATAAATAATGAATCCGCCCCATGTTTAATAAATATAATCTGGTTCTTCCTAGAAGACCTCTAATATGTTATGGTGTTAAAACCAGAGGCACGTATCAGAGTTTTTGAATATTCCTGTTGGAGTTTCCCAAGGGTCGTGATTAAGCCCGCTATTTTCGATATACAATGTACTATATACTTCCGATATGCATTCCCTTGACATATGTACGCTGGCTACGCTTGCGGATATCGTATAATTCTACATAGCATCAAAAGACCTGAAAATACTCGTAATTACTATAAACTAAGAGCAATGCTAGAAAAAATGTAAGGATTGCCACCAGTGGAAGATTGAAATTACTGTATTAAAAACTAAGGCAGTCTTTTTCACTAAGAAATGAAATTCGAATCTATTATTTAACCGAAGTGGAAATTTTCTGGATAACAAGCAGCGTTGCGTGTGGACAAGAAATTAATAGT
Source organism: Odontomyia ornata (assembly GCA_963969285.1). Lineage (NCBI taxonomy): Eukaryota > Metazoa > Arthropoda > Insecta > Diptera > Stratiomyidae > Odontomyia > Odontomyia ornata. The sequence continues at coordinate 17,626,100 of OZ017742.1, read as the reverse complement.
TAAAGATCACAATGAATCAACGGTGACTAAAGTATTGGGTTTTCCATTAGGAACATAACAATTTTGTTTCTTTATATGAATGCATCCTTCATATTTTTCCATAAACTGTTAAGGTCCAAACGTTAGCTAAGGTCAACATTTTCATCATGATAAACCTCATGTACCAGCGAAATTTGGAAATTATTAAAAATTACTACCAAAATTCTGAGCCGGTGGTTGCAACTTTAAGAGCGCTTACTCCAATTTTCGGCCGTAATAATCGTCCATCCGGCAGGTTGTACATGTAATAGTGGAGTTTGACTCCAGATTTTCACTATTGGACGTTTCGATGCCAAAAAAACATCGTATCACTCGAAGCGAAGGAAATATCGCAGCTGTGAGTGCATCTATTCAAAATGACCCAAATCAGTCGATTCCACGTCTTTCCCAAGAATTGGGCATCGCTTCAACGACACTGTGGCTTATTTCGCATAAAAATCTTAGCCTACGTGGTTACAAGACCAAATTAACTTAAGAACCAAAGCCATTTGATCATTCGAGTCTCCGAAAATTTTCCAATTGTGCTCTGGCAAATTCGGTAGAAAATAAAGAATTTCATCGGAAAATCCTCTTCAGTGATGAAGCTTATTTCTGGCTCATTGACTCTGTTAATAAGCAAAGTCAGTATTATTGGTCAGCAACGTACCCACAAAAATGACTGTTTGGTGCGATTTTCATGCCGGAGGTGTGACTGGGGCGTATTTTTTCGTGGATGAAAAGGACCGTCGTGTTACCGTCAATGGAGAGTGCGATCGTGTTATGTTGGAAGATTATTTGTGGCCAAAATTGAATAAACTTGATATCAACGATATGTGGTTTAAACAAGACGATGCCACTGGCTACACAGCACGCCTCACAATCAAGGCTATCACTCCAAAATATCCACTAATTTCCAGAATTGTAAATAATCAGATATCAAGGGTGGTCCGACCAAACCGCTCGATGTTAATTGTAAATAAAACAAAAAGTTTTCAGATAATTATGTAAATATTTTTTATTATAATAGAAGAATCTATATCAATTATGGGTGTAACAAAATATCGCCCAAATGCTCGCCATGGCTACGGTGGCATACTTCTATCCGATGGTCCATATTTTCAATGACTCTGAGACATAATTGAGGTTCAATGTTGTTAATCTTCTAAATTAGCACAGAACAATTCAAGACCTAAAGGATGACCTTTAGCTCTTGAATTGCTCTTGGCCATACACTTTTCTGTTAAATATCCCCAGAGAAAGAAGTCCAACGGTGTCAGAACACATGATCGTGGCGGCCAATTAACATCGCCACAATGTGAAATAACATGACCATTGAATTTCTCGCGCAAAAGAGCCATTGTTTTGTTGGCTGTGTGGCAAGTGGCACCATCCTGTTAGAACCACATATCGTCCAGGTTCATAACCTCAATTTCTGACCACAAGAAGTCCGTTATCATCTCGCAATAGCAAACTCCATTCACGGTAACTGCTTGGCCGTCCTCATTTTCGAAAAAGTACGGCCCGATGACGCCGCCAGCCCATAAACCGCACCAAACGGTCACTTTTTGTGGATGCATCGGCTTTTCAACAATCACTCGTGGATTCTCATTTGCCCAAATGCGGCAATTCTGGTTGTTAACGAATCCACTGAGGTGAAAGTATACCTCGTCGCTGAAGATGATTTTCTTTGTAAAGTCACTATTCCCTTCTCTCTGTTCAACCAATCATTCGGCGTATTGCCAACGCTTTAAATGGTCAGTAGGCTTCAGTTCTTGAGTCAATTGAACCTTGGAAGCGTGTGAACTCAAATCTTTATTCAAAATTCGCATCAGTGATGTTTGTGAGGTGTTCAATTGTTGGGCACGACGACGAATCGAGGTTGACGGCTCATCTGCCACACTATCGCGGACAATAGCAATGTTTTCCGCAGAATAAACTGGACGAGCATGCAAAGGTGCTTACATATTTCCTACAGGCCCGGTTTGCTGACAAATGTGCACAATTCTCCCGATTGTGGACACATTTGGTCGATTATGTTGACCAAAAAAAATCTTGAAGTGCACGAAATGCATTTTGATTTGAACGCCTATTTTTGTAATAGGCTTCAAGAACCTTAACGCGCTGCTCAATTATGTACCCCACCATGCTTGAATTCGTCAAATACTGAAGCAAAGAAATGTCGAATTAAGTTGGGCAAAAAACTTGCCGTTAAGGCGTGACTCACAATTAACGTCGTGCAATAAAGTTGGACCACCGTTTACATAAATATAGTGTTTTTAGCCAATCAGCAAAAGCGAGATTAGAGTTGTAAGATTTAAGATACTTTTAAGTATTACGAGTATAAGGTAGGTTCAGGTTCAGGGAGGGTTTTTCATTGAATTTTCCTGCAGAAATTAAGACTATTTCTAGAGAAAATATTTTACAACTAAGCTGCACTAAACTTTCTCATCGCTATGACTTAAATGAAGTGTTTCAGATCACCTAAGCGAGGTATTAAACTGTACCAGCCTAAAATTAATGCAAAAATATTTTAAACTTAACCCTTGTCATCATTCGCAAACAATAGATGAGGCAAGCTAAATAAAAAGTTGACTACTCTTTCAAAGGAGTTTTAAATTTTTCCAGGGGGTCCTTTAATATCCTTAAAATGCTCAAAAATAAACACAATAAATCAAGTTTCGTATTTACTTGGTGTCTTTTACGTTAGTAATTTTACGAGTATTTTGCCATGGGTGAAATTTATATATGTATTAAATTAGTTCTGATTATTTTGACAAAGTATGCCTGTGTTGGCTGATTTATCAAACAATTCATCTGATATTCGTAAAGGGTACTAAAAGCACTTACTAGGGCTTTAATTTTAATTTTCATGCATTCAATGGCACACATAGAATTTATTAAAAATACTGTGAAATTTTCAAACTGTTATTCATAGAATTAAACGAATCTTGACTTCTGAGTAAATGTTTTTGCCTGCAGTCCTAGTCCCATAATTACACTCCAAGGAAATCATCACTTTTCACATTCCTTAAACATTTATATACTTTCAGAAAAAAAAAAACCAATGTGAATTGAATGTTGTACCGTTTAATATGCACCAGAGTTCTAAAACTCTTTAGCATAAAGGATTTCAGAGATTCTAGGATTGGATTTCAAATCAAAGATCCAAAAGTACCCAATCGAGAACGATTTAACAATGAAACGAAAATATCCAAGACTTCTTTATACATATATGTGAAAAATGGTATTTTTAGAATTATCATCGTTGCTACATTTCAGTACAGGGTAGCTTATACTATCCTTTATACGCAGTATTGACGTTTAAATCAGCCGGCTTCAGTTTTATTCGAAAGAACAATGTTGTGTCGCCTTTTTCTATAACTTCTTCTGTAGTTATCGACAAAATCCAGATCTATTCAATATGGTGAGACTACATTGTTTTTAAATACCTTATTGAAAATACTTAAATTTAATACAATTTTAAAGAGGCTCTACATTCTGTAAAAGCCATTAAAAAGCAGCAAAAAAAACGTACTTTGCTCATACTCCGATTCAAAGGTGCTATGTCAATGGCAGGATTTTCCAACACGCGCTCCCGCTATATAGGATGTCAAACATTCACTCTTTTTCACTGAAGAGCTGTCATAAGTAATGAATTCACAATATAATTTGTGTTCGCTGTCACACGGGTTAATTTCAATAGCTCCAGTATGTACACACTACAGCTCACAACCCCGTGATTAATTTCACACTTGAGCTTGCAATCGTTTTCACACACTCGCTTTCAACGACGAACAAAAGACGAACGCTAACGGCAGCGGCGACACTTCATAGCTTTACCCTTCACAGCTGTTAATTATTCGCGCGTGAAATTTCGCTGACCTAAATTTTTCCCGATTTTCTTTTCTAGAAAACGCGGCGTTGATAACAACGAAACCGAGTGAAAACCAGCCAAAAATCCGCAAAGGTTTCACTGAAAATCGAAACCCGTAAGCATTTGCCGAGCACTTTGATTGTCGAACCTCACAGTTGTCAGCAATAATGGCTTAAACCCTGGTTAGGCTCACCATAGAACAGGTCACTTGTTAACCAATGCCAAAAAAACTACAGCCACCGATCCAAAGCACTACTTCCTGCAAAACGAGCCAAGTCTTCTGCGATAAATGTCAAAGAGGCCTTGTTAACACAATTCTTTTGTAAGTCCTATTTCAATTCATGACTACTTCCGAAACCAGACAAAAACACAATCTGTATTGTTTGGCACAGAATTCCAAGTCCTTTCTGAAAAAAAATGGAACCGTCCGAGTCCACGAGATAGACGAGAACGACTGAAACGAAGCAATCGGCAAGCTCCAGGACTCCAGGAAATCACAGCTTCCGTATTTTGCTCATAGTGTGGCACTTCTGCAGCCACCCGCATGGATCCTTTGGTCCTGCGATGCTACGCAGCGAATTTTGTCCTCTCCACGATATTGCGCGATGCTTTTCACTCCCGCAGCCAGCAGTCCCAAGTCTGAACTTTCAATAACCGGATAGTCGGAGGTGTAGTGGTTCCCAGATTACACAGGTTCCTCCCGTGTCCAAGTCCTTACAATAAAAAATTAAGCACTCTCACATCTCACCTATTGCCAGCACTCGGGCAGCATGTTTGTAGGGTGAAATGATTTCTGCAAATGAATGTGGGTGAATCTGATAAAAAGTGCTGAATATTTGGGGTATTGCGAGGAGCGCATGACTGGAGGAAAATGCGAAATACTTATTGCAAGGAGCTTTTTCGAAGTGGCCAAAAAATATGAGTCCAATGTTTCTCAGATTAGGACACCTTTTCTTTCAAAGCAAGGCGATATTTGCTTATTTTTAAGCCACTCATGTTGATAGTAAACTTATGCATTTGATAAATGAAAGGATAATGCGCATTTAGACTAACTGACCTCTGCGAATATTTAAAATTTATATAAAGCCATTAATAAATTAATTCGCCTATTCTGAAATATAGTAGAATAGATTTAATCTCAATTTTCTAGTTGAAGTGAATCAGCTCAATGGGTTGTAGTGATATGATTTGAGCAAAATTATTATTATTACTAATATTACGAGTATTATTCATATAATTATTAACAATGACTTAAGTAAATTGAAATTTTGCACTGGAAATGTCATAAAATGAAATATTGGACCGATACTGTCGGTTATAGTTCAACAATATTAGTCTTAAATGAAAAATTATAATGGGAGAAATTTACCTGTTGCGGAGAGTATTATATATATACTTTCTTTAAGAGCCGTCGGGACTTGCTTTCTTGTGTGATATATATATTTACATATATATATATATATATATATATATATATATATATATATATATATATATATATATATATATATATATATATATATATATATATATATTATGTATATATATTGTTGCATGCACGAATAATTCTGCGAGCTACTGCTGCAATTGTTTTTACAATCATTAAGAACCTCATGATCAACAAAGTGAATTTACTCGAAACCACGAGAACCCACCAAGTATGATGAATATCCGAAAGTGATACCAACGTACGAGAAATGGGTTGAATGGCTAGAGACCCTATATAAAGGCGAGCTGAATGAATGGGGGGATCATTCAATACAACCGCGATAGAGTGGAGCGCGAGGTAAAGGCGATATTGATTCAGTGATTGTGAAGTGATTTTAGAAGACAATAGCAATAGAAATTTATTGACAAGTGGAAGTTAGATTTTTAATAGTGAAATTGATAACAGTGCAATCTTTTAAATAAACTCTTTTAAACTTCATTGAAAAAGACATTACGTTTTCACTTTCCCGGAACATTAAAATTATTGGCCGCGAACCATAACACGCGACAATATATATGTTAGTATATATATATATATATATATATATACATATATATATATATATATATATATATATATATATATATATATATATATACATATATATATATACATATATATATATATATATATACATATATATATATATATATATATATATATATATATATATATATATATATATGTACATATTTATATATCTCATCTCCCGATGGCGCCTCTATCGCAAGAGATCGTGTAGTAAATTCTGGTAGAAGGTTGCTGTCAAAATTTCAGACAAGTTGGACTCGTAGTTTTATTTTGACCGCGTGTGAAAGTGGGTGTGTCCACAGATTTAAGCAAAATGGAAAAACAGCAATATCGGTCAGTGATTTAATTCTTGCTTTTGCAAGGGAAATCATGCAGCGAAATCAAGAGCTGCATGGATGCTTTAAACGGTGACTTTGCTCCTGCGATGGCGTTACAAAATTGGTTTAACGAGTTTCAACGTGGATGCACGTCAGATTTTGATGAACCAAGCCCGGGTGCCAAGAAAACGGCTACCACGAAAGATAGCGTGACAAAAATCCACTAGTTCTGGTTAGTAGACCACCGATTGAAAGTGCGCGGGACAGCTGAAGCAGTAGGCATCTCATAAGGCTACGTGGGTTATATCCTGCATGAAATTTTAGGCTGTCAGAACAAAGGTTGCTGCATTTGCTCACTCCAGGCAACAAAAGCAACCGTGAGACCACTTCAGAGCAGTGTTTGACGCTGTTTAAGTGCAAGCCAAAAGAGTTTCTGCATAGAGAGACCAAGGAGCAGTTGTAACTGTCGACTTCATCTGGCAAACATGCTCCGAAGAAGGCGAAGAGTGTCCTATCGGCCAGAAAGGCGATATGTACCGTGATCTGGATCGACTACTTGGAGAAGGGCAAAATCGTCACAAGGCTTTACTATGCCGAATTATTGGAATACTAGTTTAGCGAAAAAAAGTGCTCTTCCACGAACCGGCTCATACCTCCGCTGTCACCACGACTGAATTGGTTGAATTATGCTCAGGGAACTGCTCTTTAGTTTGTACTTAATTCCGAATAAATCGATATCATCTTTACAAGCCAAGTTTAATGCTTTGGAGGGTGCTGTTTCAAACTCAGACGGGAACGTGCTCGTTGGGGGAGACTTCAACACTAAAGCAATCGAATGGGACATGCCTCAAACAGATTCGTGGGGAAAACGAACCCTAGAAATGGTGACTACGATGGCAATTGTCCTACTCAATACCAGAGATACGCCAACTTTCCGCCATGTTGACTGTGAAAGAACCATACTGACGCAACATTTGCCTCGGAGTCCTTAGTATGGAGGATACACAATTGGAGAGTATTAGATGACTACTCAGCCAGTGATCATCAGTGGATTCTGCTTGAGTTCAGTGATGTTTTTCTCCCGACGACCGTGCCCTCGACTTTCTCGAATGGGTGGAACATAGGAAGGATGGACATCGAGAGGTTCGTCGAGGTGCTCACAACGGGTGCTCCTCTGCAGAAAAATTTGCTGGGGACGAAAGAACTGACAGCTTTAGACATGGTGAACTTAATTATGAGCATCATAACGACTGCTTGCAATGCTTCTTTGCCCCGTCAGAAACGCCGGTAAGGCAATCTCCCAGTGTACTGGTGGAAACCGCAAAAAACCGAAGAGAGTGTCGCAAGCTTCAGCGTGAGGCTCAACGGGCATGGACCCAGCATATATGTTGGCCAGGAAATGCCTCGGCAAATTGATTAACAACAGCAACGTTTGCTTTTGGCAAGATCTAGTGGACAATGTGAACTAGGATCTGTAGGGCCTTGGCTACAAACTAGTTATCCGGAAGCTAGGTGCCCTACTGACACCGTGCATTTATGATGCGTAGAAGATGGATGAGATAGTCCGGGTATCCTTCCTGCCCATCCTGTCCGTGTTGACGCTGTCCATGGTGAAAAGTAGTCGAGTGTCCACTCTTTACACAGCCAGAACTGGAAGAGGCAGTCCTTTCACTGAAAGCAAAGAAAGCTCCAGGTCCAGATGGTGTTTCAGCTGAATTGTTGCAGCTTGCCTATCACCATTGTCCTGACTTGCTGCTCAGCACATTCAACGCTTGCTTACGGGACGAGATTTTTCCCGGTACGATGGAAAGTGGCGAGGCTCGTGTTGATCTGCAAGGGGAAGGGGAAGGATCAGCGTCTGCATGACGCCCATTATGCATGCTAGACACTGCTGGGAAAGTGCTAGAGAAACTCATCAAGGGAAGACTCATTGACGCGATTCGTGATACTAGGGACCTATCTCTTTGGCAGTACGGCTTTGAAACAGGAAGTTCTACCGTTGATGTGATTGCTGAGGTGGTGAGTGTGGTCTTAAAGGCAGAGGCGTTTAGTCACACCAAGCGCCGGATTGTCCTGTTGATGAAACTCGATTTTAAGAACGCCTTCAACTTCGCTGGATGGGTGGATGCGCTGGAAACGTCTTTTCAAGTTCTAGAATATCTAATGAGGCTTTTGGGTAGTCACCTGAAAGGCTGATGGCTGGTTTACGACACAACACAGGGCCAGTTACATCGGGTGTTGCCCAGGGATCTATCCGTGGTCCAAACCTGTGAAACGTGTCTTACAACGGGCTACTAAGACAGGAGATGCCAGATGCGTTGGGTTTGATCGCCTATGTGGGTGACGTTACGGCTCTAGCCACTGGATGCACCATTGAACAAGCGCAACTTAGCCTAGGTATGCTAATGCGCCGATTGGGAGACTGTATGACTGCTCGCGGATTCAGTTTAGCACTGAAGAAAACCGAAGTGGTCATCTTGACAGAAAAGAGAGTCCCTAGAGTAAGGATGACCAGTATTGGAGACATACTAATCGAATCGAAGTCAGCAGTGATGCACCTGGGGCTACTAATCAGCTCAAAAATGAGTTTCTCTGAGTAAACCTGGGTAACAGCTGAGATGGTTGCTTCGGGAGTATCGACTATGGGTTGAATTATGGCCAACGTAGTGGGGCCCAACGTATCAAATAGATGCCTCTTGATGAGTACTGTAGGGTCAGTACTACTGTACGGAGCAAAAATATGGGGCGAAATTCTCAGTAAGGAGGTATGCCGAAAAAGTTTGGCCCAAGTACAGAGAAGAGGAGCACTTAAGATTGCATCTTCGTATCCGATAGTCTCTGATTCGGTGGTGAGAGTTAGTGATACCTTTTGGCCTTCTTGCTAGAAAACGCCACGCTACTGACCTGCGTTCAAATCAGGACGTGAGAGAGATGGTTGCCCACGAGGAGAGACAGCGCTCATTCAACGATTGGCAGCAGTCGCAGATAAATTGTACAAAGGGAAGATGGACTGCACGCCTCATCCTGGATGTGAGATCATGGCTAAGTTGAAGGCATGGTGAGACTGACTTCTTTATGACCCAGCTTTTGAGCGGGCATGGGTATTTTCAGTCTTGCCTACACATGATGGGTAAGTCATGATCCCCCGCTTGTCGGTTTTGCCCAGGATAGGGAGACAGTGTTTGCCACACATTTTTCACGTGCACAAAATGAGGCAGCCCAGGAGGGACCCCAACAAGGAGATGGGAGCGCTTGCCCCAGATAATATAGTCGTGATGATGCTCGATTCAGTCGCCAAATGGAACCAGGTAGCAGATTATGTTTAGACAGCCCTAAAAGACAAAAGGGACTCACAGCAGCCAGGGGCGTTGGAGCTAGGGGATTGCTTGTCTGGCGCTATCTTTCTCCTCCCACTAGAAGAGGGACCCATCATCTTGAGGCTGCCTCAAGGCATATCAAAACGAGACCTGGCCCGAAGTAATGTGTCAAATGGTTCCAGGCTGGGTTCTCGGGTCGACAGGGAAGGTGTTTTAGTGGATAGTTCAGTCGCCTTTTTGCGAACATGGAAGTCCTTCACTCTGTGTATAAATAACATTCACCTCCCAGCCACAAAGAAATAATAAATAAAGCCGGTAACGGGTTATAGGCCTAATGATGATAGTTATCAGAAAAATATAAAAGAAATTTGCTACTATTTAAATTATTAGCATCAAACCACAAGTTAGAAAAACTGCCACCATGTGACGATCTTTTAAGTCCTCTAACTTAAAATATTATTGTTTTTCCTATATTTTTTTCTTGTATGTAGCGATGAATAACAATCCTGTAAATTATCATTTAAAAACCTGCCTCAGTTTTCAATTCAATTTTTTCAATTTTTACTCAACATTAAATTTGAAATAACTATATCAAACAACGTTTAAAAACTATACTCTAAAAAAATGTACTCGACTATTTTGGCACGTGACCTAAAACAATGGAGCATTTAGCCTGAATTCGAAAATAGTATAACACTTGCTGGATTGCTTCGTGATTGATAAACAACATTAAATTGTTTAATGAAACCGGATTTCATGATAGTTCAACATAAGTGTGAGTGAGATGCTGACGCTGCTTTTAACCAAGAGTGAGACGGATTGACATATTATTTCGGCTAGTGTGAGTGACATAAATAGAGACGCCACCACATACGCTGCAATTATGGCACGCTATATTGTTTGCTGTCCATCTTTCTATAGGTATATGTAAAACGGCTCCAAACGGCGTCTGTGGCCGAAAATTTCACGTAGATTCTCGACAACCAGCTCACTCCCATCATATCAGAAGCATCGTAAAAGACGAGCGACGAGCTCTGGATGGAAGTGAAAGCGGCTATGAGGACCGTAGCAGAACAGACGATCGGACATCAAGCTCGGCGGAAGAGAAATGATTGGTTCGATGTTGAGTGCCAGAATGCGTTAGACCAAAAGAATCAGGCGTAGAAAGAATACTTAGGTAGAAAAACCAGGACGAAGAGAGAACACTATGAAAATTTTAGAAGAGTAGCGAATAAGATAATTAGGATTAAGATGAGAAAATACTATGACGACCAATTGAGAAGTATAGATGTAAGTTTAGCGAGCAATCACACAAGACAAGTATAAAAAGTAGTGAAAAACCTCAAACGTAGTTTGACAACGGCAATATAATCGCTGATGAAATCAAGATTAAGGTAAGATGGGCATCATATTTCAAGAACCTCCTTAATCCTCAGCACAGCTCCAGAACATCAGAGCCCATAGATGTCTGCGGAGAGCTTCCATTGGCCCCACCAATTCCGGATCAAGTTTGTTTCACCATCAAAGCTCAAAAGAATAGTAAAGCGCCGGACATTGATGAGATTCCAGTGGAGCTCATCATCGAGCCAAGTAGTGGCCTATGTGGATGACATCAACATTCTGTCACGATCATTAAGAACTGCCAAAGAACTCTTCCTGAAACTCGACAGCGAAGCAAAACTACTAGGGCTACAAATCAACGAAAATAAAACAAAGCTCATGATGCAGTCGAGGAAAAATACCTCAAATACACAAAATATCATACTTGGCGAAAACAGTATCGAAAATGTTAGCAAATTTGTGTATTTAAGAGCCAAAATAGCGAAAACGGGCAATGAAAGAGACGAAATACGCCGAAGAATACACCTCACAAATAAAATATTCTATTCAGTATTGACGATCTTGAAGACCAGCTGCATACACAGGAAAGCAAATCTCCAAGTATACAAATCTGTGATAAGACTTGTATTATGCTACGGGTTTGAAACACGGACTCTAACCCAAGCATCCGCAAATATATTGAATGCCTTTGAGCGACGGGTCCCGAGGCGAATAATTGGAGCGAAGCTAGACGGGGACAAATGTCAAATTCGATACAACCATGAGCTGTATGAAATTTTTGACCAACCGGAGGTCTCAACGGTTGCAAGACTGCGGAAGCTGCAATGGGCTGGGCACATGAATCGTATGGATGAACAACTGATACCCAAGAAGGTATTCGTTGGGAGAACTGAAGGCCGGCGGCCAGTGGGGAAGCCGAGAAAACGCTGGTCTGACTCGGTCGACGAAGACAGTTCATCGCTGCTCGAATTTGGGAATTGAAAGACGCGGTCAACGGACCGAGATAGTTGGAGGCACTGTTTGCAGGAAGCGAAGGCCCCAAAGGGGCTGTTGTGCAAAGAAAAAGAAGATATGTAAAACGAGTAACTTCATGCTTGTTCATCTTTCTGTAGGTATCCGTAATACGAGTAACTTCATGTTTTCAACTGTGACTTTGTTTCTTGGGTTTGATTAGCGTTGTGGTTTGAATTTGTAGTTGTTCAAGGTTTGTTCTACAAGAAAAGATTGTTCTCACAAATCACCCTGAAATCTGGTCACTTCCTTTCGACATTTTCCCGTGACGCTAGTCTCACTTCAAGGCTCTGCCTAGCAACATACCGAGCAAAACACAGCATTTCAAAAGAAAAGACGGGTCTTACCAAACCTAGCAGGCATCTCAATCATTCTGTTAACAACGCTTATGGTCTTTGGAGTTTGTCCACCCCTGGCAGCATCAATCGCCAATATGACAGCATTTATGGGTGGACTATACATGGAACAAGTTGGAATAGCCAACATGATTCGACTTACATTGCAGATGAACATCGAACTTCCTTCATCAAATCTAACAAAGGATGAGGCAAATATTGGGAGGATCAACACAAGTATAGTCAATATGTACCATAGGTAACCGAATATCTGAGAGTTTACTCTGTGGAAATCTTACTAACCACATTTCAGTAATCAACGAGGAGACTTCACTCAATATCACCCTATTAAGATTTGGGCATGCCAGAAGCAAACGTGGGATCATTGGCCAGATGCTTACAGTGCTTTTTGGAGTCAACAATGAGATCGTCACTGATAACCACGCTCCATCGACCCTCCGAAAAAATCCGAACCCAAGCCGAACAGCGAGCCATAAGTCTTCGGTAGCAGGTAGGTAGGTAGATGCTAACGCGAGGATTGGCGCGAATATAAACATATGCTTCGATGAGAGATTTCAGGATTACCATACCTCAAAGTCAATAACTTTGCAGAAAAATAAATTCGTTCCATGCAATCTTTTAGTTTTTATTAGGATCTGGCAGCATTCCTATGTTCTGAAATGCGTAAAAGAACACGTGCGTCGAAAATTTTATTTGCATTTTGCTTTGTTTCTTGAGCGCGCCAAACATGGGATCAGCTGTCATGCCCCGGATCAGCTGACGTGCCCTTGGGACAATTCAAAAAGTGTACAACACAGGGTAAATGAAAGGTGTGGGTACTAGTTGAGTATACTAAGGTGAGCACTTCCAGCTCATAACTTTGGTACACGCTATCGGATGCTGTACCATGGTGAATATAAAGGGTGATTCATAACAAGTGTACACATTTTTTGTCGAAAAAATACATAGGTTTTGTGAAGATTGAGCTGTAATGTTTATTTATTATGAAAATATGGTCCCTTACAATTAAATATGCAACGTTATTATGGGCATATGTGCATCCCGTGCTGCTCAAACGATGATTGTAATTTTCGATGACGTTTTCGCACATTTCCGGCGTTATTAGGCGTATGTTGGCTCGAATATTGTTTTTTAATGCTTCAGTAATCTAGGGAGCATCGGCGTAAACACGATCCTTCAGAAATCCCCAAAGAAAGAAGTTACAAGGAGTCAAATCGCACGATCTCGCCAGCCAATCTATGGGTGGGCCAAAAAATTCACGTAGAGCGCGAAATGTTTGCACTGGCGATTCATTATTTTTGTATGACGTCATGGTTAGAATTGTAAAAGACGAAACTGTCATAATCTGTCAATATATAAGTTGGTAATAAATAAGAGTTAAGGCCCATTCACATGTGTACACTTGTTATGAATCACCCTTTAGGAGAAAATTGGCCTCCGGTTCTTACCGTCGACTGATTGTAAGAAGACTCCGGCAAAACGAGTAGTGCTGGCATCCTTATGGATTTCATATTGCGTTGCATTGACGTTTTGTCCCAGGTCGTTGATCTCTGTGGCCAAGAATTATATTTCTCTAAACGCAGAGTCAGCCCGTAGGTTTCCAATACTTACAAGAATTTTTCAAGCAACTTAAACTTGCTGTCAACTTCCCGGCTCGGTAAAACAATATCTTCAAGGTATGCTATGGACTCCCTGGGATCCATTAGGGAAATAATTACGTCGATCAGTTGCTGAAACACTCCAGAAAAATTTACGAGAGCAAATGGCATACGCATGTATTCGTTATGCCCATTATGCGTAACGAATGTGGTGAGGGCCTTTGGTGTTTGGCGTCCGCGATTTGTACGTGCATTGTCAGCAATGTTTATCGTGGCGGAAAAATCTAGAAGAAACCAGTCCACGAATCAAAGACAGGCAAACTATCAACCCATGTTTTGGCAGAACCCTTTAATTTTGAGCATAGTGCCAATAATACAGTCCTTTCGTTCCAACCATACGCGGTTTTAAAGTTTGACACTCACAAAATAAGTTATTAGGAAATAAGAGACCTATCAACGAAAGGCTGAAACTTCGGCAAGATATCAATGACATAACGAACACTCGCACTGTATAAATAAACAGATGGTGGATTTGAGTACTGGTGCAGCGGAGAACGAGGCTTGTGTGGCGGCGGACTGAGTTACGGCGTGAGACGGAGACATGACATAGGGCAAGTTTGGAGAAACGGATATTACGATCGGTGAAATCGTGTATTCAGATGGTTGAGCTATTGGCAGGGTTGGTGGCGGAATATGAACGCAACTAGGCGATGGTGACGGGTGAAGCATCAAACACTCTACTTTCCGGTGGCTGCTGGGATGTGGCATAAATATTAGACGGCTGTACGTGTGGTAGTGACGAAGTGACATACACATTGTCATGCGATACTATCGATATTTGAATGTATGGTGGCCGAAGAGAGATGGGAGTAGAAGCACTACCTGGTTGTTGAACATTCTCGTGCAATTGATTTACAGTTGATTCACTAAGATTTAACATTTTCCATTTTTCTGTCTTTTGTGTTGCACACACGAATAGCACCATATATCACACTTCTGAGATGTCAGGATTTCAGATTAGGGGAAATTGGAGTCATGAAATTGACAACACAAATCAAAAAGGCATAAAGTATGCAAAGAAACATTTTATGAACTCAAGTTATTCAATTTAATGTTATTCAATCGAGAAATACAATTACTAATATTACAAGTTTTAAGATAAATGACAGGGCGTGTCGACACGGAATACTTAATTCGATACGGTACGGCTAATGGATGGTTATCAAATAATTGCACACCATCGTTGCTCGGCTCGTTGGACGATGTTGCCAGATCACCCGAGAAAACGTTATTCTACCATTTAAATCGTTCATGACCTTATTTGACCAACTAGAAGATCTGGTCAATAAAATTTCCATTTCCTTATCCTGCCATCTTTCTGCACCACGATCTACTCTTGTGTCCAGTACAACAGAAGGATCAACTGTACACTCTCACAACCTTCATCCACTACGTGGTACGTGGAACACCGGCTTTAAGGTCCTAGCGGTTCTGTTCAGAAAATATTTCAATTTACCATAATCACGTAATCATAAAGTTTAAAACACAATCAATTACTATTAACCTTGTCAAATAAGAGTCATTCACCTCATACTTCCGATAAAATGCAAAATTGCCTGAAGTTCAATGTACGGATCGAAATCAATAAGCCATCTTTTCAAGAATCGAAGGTTGTTGTAGTTGCAAACATGCGCCCGAAATTATTATTGTGGAAAATGTATGCACATGCAAGAAGAAAATTGCACATCTGCAAAAAAAATAACCTATAAAAAGAAAAGCGATCAGTCAACAAAACATTGTTTATCATGCGATCACTCATACGTTTGTAATTTGATTTTGCAGGATGGGGTTCACATTGGATTTTCACTATTCATTAAAAAAAATATTTTTTTAGCAAGCTTCTGATCATCAACCACTCACCCAAGATCATTCTGCATTACCACTTCAATCCATTGCACACCGGCATATCAGTTCTAGGACCAAGGGCGGCTTCTACCGAGCCATAATGCATTCGCTCATTATTACCAACCACCCATCAATTATCGTCCGTGGCCGCCACTTCAATGCATTGAACATCAACGGAATTAGTGCAGAAGAACTTTAGAGAACTCTTCTCCCACCATCACGCGTTCGCCGGTCATCTCAAACAATTGGATGGCTACCGTCCTCTGCCAAACATATTGGAAAATCGTATGCTAGAAAGCACTCTCATTGCCTCGACCAGTTTTCCCACCTCTTAGCTATCTCTTGATTATTCGCAAATTTATATTGCATCATGTGTAGTTTTTTACTTGCAACAAAATGTTGCACGACTATCGTATCGCTGTCTGGCCGATCACAAAATGGATCAGAATATTGATTCGTAGCAAAGTGTAGAATTTTTGGTTTTGAGGGCAATATTTGCTCACATGCCTTTTTACTCGTTTTCCATCAAGGAATCAAAAAACCGCATCTTTTCTACATTTAAAATTGGATTCACTCTCATCACGGTTTACTCTCAAAATGTCATCAGAAGAAAACTTTTCGTCGATAAACACCACTTAGAATCCTTGATGCCGGTAAATGGAAGATCCGTAATTTTTACAGTTGCACGAGCAATTGGTTTTTTCACTCCACCCGAAGCTGGTATTCGGAAAAATGTTCAATTCGACAAAAATGGAGCCTCGAAATTTTCACCGAAACTCGGGAGAACTTGGAGCAGTAACTCCTGTTGGACAAAAATTCGTAGGTAGCTCACTGAGACTTTTTTGCTTCAACACTGTCATTTGCCTAGGGGAAATTAGATTTCGGTCACGTACTGTAATTCTTCGGCATGCAAGTTTCACGGACCGCTAATGTACACAAAGTTAGCGGATTTCTAGAGGATTCGACACGTGTTCCCGATAAAAACAGACGGATTGAGCACTTCACGCTTTCTTTTTTGGGTAATTATCAAACGGAAATCTCTGAAAAGCTGCTCTCACTTTTAACTAACTCTTTTTCCGCGGCATCCGTGCTGTATCACGATCTCAAGCAGACTCCCTAAATGCTGCTTAGTTGATGTTTAACTTTAGTTCAAATCAATATTTAAATTTCAACAGTTTAAAATTTCTAGTCACTCTATATTGGGACAACGAATTTAGTATGAAGCATATCAATGTTGAACTTTGTTTACAAATTTTCCATCGGTGCAGTTTATGATCTATTCCATCCAGGCTGCCCCTTGCAGTTGGCTGCAACTAACACGGACACACCCGGTCGACGATAGCAGCTTTCATTTAATATGCCCCAATTAGCCCAAGCAGCTCGATGGGCTTTATTTAATTGCACTACGCATATGTAAGCTTGTAAAGCGTCAGTAGGCTGGTTTTGTTTATATTGCCTTTGGATGAACACAAAGATGTGGCAGTGTTTGTTGTACTATATTATGTGCGAGCGCACCAATCGCTGTCGTATCACATCGCTTCGGGATTCTCACAAGTACATTAACTACGGGCGTGAGCAAGCTCAGCAATAGGCAAAAGAATGAAACAGTGGCTAGCCGTTGAACCAACACACTCTGCAAACCGTTCTCTCGCTCGTTCACACACACTTGTCTAGGCCTAGCCAACATTCTTATGACACTTAAAAATATTTTTAACTCGACTACCAGTGATATAAATCAGATTTCTAACTAATTCCACGCAAGTCTGATAACCCTAGCACACCGCACGTAACTGTTTGTTTGTTTTTTCCTCACACCACGGAAAATTCGAATGCACCTTTCTTCTTTCCATTCATCTTGCCTCCCGTACTCTGCTTAGAACACTTCACTGCTAGCATCGCACCGTACCCAATTAGCTACCAGCGGACGTGTGTGCGAGATTCTTTTGCTTTTACCTAATATGTACGTACTTGGTGGTTGAGGTATTCCAATGTCGGACCATACGAAAAACAGGAACATTATTTTTCACGACATGAAATAAAATTTACATAGATCGATACGCGGAAGTGCCGAAATCGCAAAAACATTGCATTATTTACTCGAACTCCGCGGAGTGTGTCGATAGCTCCCGACAGCAGAACTTTCGTCACTGTGCGTTGGTACAATGCATCTTCACTATTTAAAATCGGGTATATTCACTTTCG
Organism: Odontomyia ornata; assembly: GCA_963969285.1. Taxonomy (NCBI): domain Eukaryota; kingdom Metazoa; phylum Arthropoda; class Insecta; order Diptera; family Stratiomyidae; genus Odontomyia; species Odontomyia ornata. The sequence continues at coordinate 17,608,141 of OZ017742.1, read as the reverse complement.
CGATCTGCGATTTATTTCAAGTTCCTTTGATGGCATGGGTCGGAATGTTTATTATTTAATATAATTTTATCCATTCGCTGTTTTGTTTAAAGGAGTTAAGCCACAAAACTTCAACACAACAAAACGCGGAAAAAACAACAAATCCGCAAAATGTGGGCCACTCAAAATTCACAGTTCACGCATGTAATTCATCGCAAGATTTCTCCTCGGGCGGATTTTTTTGCGACGCGCAAAAAGATCTTTTATCTAAACAAGGAATGACGGCCTCGTAGAGCATCTCCCAATTACGTCACATGCCTCGCACGTGAGACTTACATGGGTAATTCCTTGTAGACACTCATACGCATCATGAACCCTAATAAAAGGATTTAGCAGTCCTGGGTTATTTTTCTTGAATGACGTCTAGACGCCCATGCGTATCATAAACACAACAATAAAACAATTATGTATATGGATTAGCCCACCTCGGCTAGGATAAGATGCAAATGTAATATAGATGTACATATAAGAATTACATAAGATTTTGTATAAATAGTTGAGTTGAAGGAGCTATCAGTATCAGTATAAGTTGTAGAAAGGACGAGTAAAACTCCCAATACTTCGACTAACTATAGAGGGAAAATCTTTCAGATGTCTTATTGATAGTGGAAGTACTCATTGCTTTATGAACTCAAAACTTGTAGGCCCTCGTCGGCGCTTTCAACTAGACGATCCGTTACTGATAAATTCAATAAACAGATCCGAACAAGTGAACTATGTTTTGAAAACTGAATTTCCATCCGAGTTTTGTACTAACCATTTTATTGGTTGGAAACTAATGGATTTCATTAATAGTTCCTTTGATTGCATTATTGGTCAAAATGTGCTTGCTGGCACTGGAGCAAAGCTTGACTTTACCAATAATACAATCACAATTAATAATATCTCACTGAGCTTCGATCAAGAAGATGAAAACTATTCTATAATTGCAAATGAGGTGAATGACGTATTGGCAAGAGAAAGTTCTGAAATTCCTGAAATATCTCTTAAGAAAAATAACGAAACTATTTATACGAGGGAGGAAAAATTAATGATTGAGAGGATCAAGGATGAATTTTCTGATATCCAATACAATAAAAATCAAAAACTATCATTCACTCACGAAATAAAGCACGAGTTAAAACTAACAACTTGTGAGCCTGTATATCAGCAAAATTATAGGTACCCATACTCCCCTAGAAATTTCGTCAAAGAACAAATCAAGGAAGATCTAGAACAAGGTATTATAGTTCCATCTAAATCACCGTATAACTCTCCCGTCTGGGTTGTACCCAAAAAAGGCAATAAACATAGATTAGTTATTGATTTAAGGAAAATTAATAATGTAACCATCGCTGATAAATACCCCATTCCACAGATTGATGATATACTTGGACAGTTGGGTAACGCTAATTATTTTACAAGCATAAACTTGGCCAAAAGTTTTCACCAAATTGAGATAAAGCCTGAGGATAGGCACCAAACTGCATTTTCCACAGACGAAGGGCATTTTGAATTTACGCGCATGCTTTTTGGTTTGAAAAATGCACCTTCAACCTTTCAGAGGTTAATGAATTCAATATTGCATAAATTTATCAATAAAATATGCATTGTGTATATGGACGATATACTTGTCTATAGTTCCACACTGCATGAGCATGAGATAGCTCTACGAAAAGTGTTACAAGCCTTACACGACGCAAACGGGGCGTTCAAGTATTACGTAACGCAATTTGGGGGGAGGGGGGGTCTCGTTAAACGTTACGATGCGTTACAGGGGCGGGAGGGGGTCTTTCTTACAACACGTTACGTAACATTGTTTTTTTTTTAAATAAAAAATTAGGGAATAAAAACTCCCAAATTGGCAACCCTTATCATTCACGTTTTACGGGGGATCCCTCGATTGTCTAGTCTGGTCGTCATCACGGGGAATCCCTAGATTGTGTTTTACGGCATTTAATGTTGTTTTCGTTGTCAGTATTCGTCAGTGTTTATGCAGAAGCACATTGCTGTAGTCGGTGCTATTAGATTGTGTTGTACGGCATTTAATGTTGTTTTCGTTGTCAGTATTCGTCAGTGTTTATGCAGAAGCACATTGCTGTAGTCGGTGCTATTAGATTGTGTTGTACGGCATTTAATGTTGTTTTCGTTGTCAGTATTCGTCAGTGTTTATGCAGAAGCACGTTGCTGTAGTCGGTGTTATTAAAGTTCATAGTGTTCATACTGTAATGAGTGAGCTCATAGTGTTCATACTGTAATGTCTTCAAAAGAGGGAGATTCGTATCATCAGCTGTTCTTGGCCTATAAATGCTCTCATGCTATCTTGCCAGCGCAACTGTGTCAAAAAAATGCTGACGCAATTTGGAAAACGGCTAAAGAAAAACTAAAAAATAAAGAAAAGTTTAAAGAACATATAAATGATGTCATACGAGATTTGAAGGTGAAGGCCACGAAGAAGAAAGCAACAATGCTTAGTTATTTTACACAGGTAAGTTTACTGCTTAAATGTAATAATGACATAAGTATTATAATATGTAATCCCAACCTTGATTTTTCATTAAAGAACTGGTCATAAGTATTATATATTTCTAGCTACCTATGAAAACATCAAGCACGCCAGCAGCACTAAGTCCCAATGTTCCCTCGACTTCACGTGCTCTTCAACAAAAACAGGTGCATCTGCTTGTATATGTTGTATATTATGTTCTTTTTTATCGCATGTGTCAATGACACCTATTCTTAATTTATTTTCTCTTGGTCTATAGGACTCGGATGTTGTAGCTTCATCCACGTGTTCATCTTTTAGGGAATCGATTGTCGCAGTCGCTGGACAAGTAAGCACTGCTGTCAAACGAAAGATGAGCGATACCCACGATGAGCAAAGTCAGAATACTGATGAGGAAACTGTGGAGACACTGTCTACAGAACCACACACGACTTTGATTGATTCAGGCATCACTAAAAATGTTCCAAGCAAACCGGCTCAAGAAACCCTTATGAAGAAAATTGGTCTACTGCAACAGAGAATAAATGTTCTTACTGAAGCAAGGGACACTGGTATAGCCAAAGATGATGTTCACGGCGAAATAAAAAAGCTACGCAAAGAGTTGAAACAAGAAGAGAAATGTTTAAAGGAAAAAAGGGACTCTGCTAAGCGTGCAAAAAAATTCCGAGCCAAAGAAAAACTGGAGAAAACTGAATGTCAGAGAAACAATCTTGCTGCAACACAACCTCGAACTGGCCCTGGACAGCCCCCTTTAGTTGACTCGCAACCTGCTCTCCCAGAGACCATCGTTTATATTGCCATTCATGGCAGCGCTCCTGATGAACGCCGCCAAACCGAGATGATTAGGAGTTGTCTCCCTCTGTCTGACCTGCATGAGAGGCTGTTGTTAATGGGATTCCAAATTTCTCCAAGCGGCACATATCTTCATTTACTCCCACGCGTTTCTAACACTCAAGAGGGAAGAAGGCACGTACGTACCGTATCCGTAAAGTTAGCAAGACTACAGACCGAGATGCATAAAAAGCACGAGGACGGGGAATTTTGCACTGCTACATTCAGGTCATTAGAATCTCTCGCGTCGCTTCTGGGACCGCAGCAAGTATTCGTTCTCTCACAAGACGATTAGGCACGTGTACCAATAGGTTTATCAGCAGTGAAAAGTCAGAGCCCTCTTTAAATGCATATGGAATACAGAATACTTTTACCTGATCATGACTGCGTCGTGGCAGAGCGGCACAAACTTATTCCTTCTGAATACGCCGGCGTCAACGTGGAACCTAACATTTTTGGTAAGGAAGAAGCTGTTGGGTACAGCGGGCCGACACACATATCCATAAGGAGCGGGAAACACACATCCTCCACAGCGAACACCCATGCTTATGATTTTGAATCACTTTTATCAATACCATCATTCAAACCCTTAATGATGACAGAATCGAACACCGTGAAGCCAGTGATCATCATCTTTGTAGATGGTGGGCCGGACGAAAACCCGCGTTATCGCAAAGTCAAGAACTTTGCGATCGAACACTTTAAAAAATACAACCTGGACGCCCTGTTCATAGCGACTAATGCTCCTGGGCGGAGCGCATATAACCGTGTTGAGCGTCGGATGGCTCCCCTCAGCAAACGACTGGCAGGCGTCATTCTGCCTCATGAACATTTTGGTTCTCATCTCGACGGCAAAGGAATGACTACGGATGATGATTTGGAAAAACGCAATTATTAGCACGCTGGAGAAACACTTGCAGAATTGTGGAGAGAAATGAAAATTGATAACTACGACGTTTCGGCGGCGTATAGACAGCCCGAAGATAGCATGCAGGATCCAGCAGAACCAAATCTGGCGTGGTATAGCGTTCACGTCCGTGAATCTCAATATTTCTTACAGGTTATAAAATGCGCGGATGAATCCTGCTGTTCATCACCAAGAAGTGCATTGAAATCAGTGTTTGCGGATGCTTTCATGCCGCCACCTTGCCCAATACTTCAAACCCCAAGCAAGCTCGTAGTACCCAATTTGCTAGACAAAGGAACATCCAAGTTTTCGCCACTTCTTGTGAGGTTGTCCGTTGATCTGTCACCTCCTCTAGAAGGGTTCAAGCAGATGCCTTACGATTTCTTTTGTCCATCTGTACAATCCGACCTAAAGAAGAAAGTATATCCAACCTGTGGGATCTATTTCACATCTCACAAAAGTGTTCAAATGCACTGTCGTTACGTGCATGGCAAGACTATCCCAGACCATTGTGAAACTAGAGTACGGCCACAGCGCCTTGCTGCCAGAAGGGCAAATGAGCTTCTCTGCATTGTGCGTCGTTATGAAACATCGTCTGAGGATGCTGACTGGGTCGACGAAGACGAAGTTGATGCAAGTGGCTTAACAATTCCAGAACCGTCTTCGTCTGCACACCAGGTGTCAGTGATGAAAGAATCTAAGTGGCTAGCAAACCCGTGGACAGAGGAGCAGTAGTTTCGATCGAATTGTTTTTATAGACCTACTTAGATACTTGGTTAATAGTTGAATATTTTTTAATTTTTTTAAGTATACGATTTTATTTCGAGTAAAATGCTTAGTTTCAGTTGAATTTCTGTTTATAGTTCCATTGCCTAAGGGTAAAATAGAAATGTTATTTTATTTTAAGAGTTTATTATTGAAAAAAGCTAAAATAGGAGAATGATGGACGAAAACAATTGTGTGTAAAGCCAAAAATTTATAAAAAATAAACAAAATACGCAGGTGTTGCGGATTAAAAATCTCTTGTTTTATTTAGTATTATTACCGCAAAGGCAATTAAAAGTATACCAAGGATAAAAACCATAACATAATTTTTTGCGCCTTTAGGGTAAAAATGGTCACTTGAGTGTTACGTAGCGTTTAGAGAGGGGGAGGGGGGTGCTGAAAAATGTTACGGTGCATTACAAGGGGAGGAAGGGGGGTCAAAAATCTTCAAAAATTGCGTTACGTAATAACTTGAACGCTCCCAAATCTGAAAATCAAAATTTCTAAAATCTCATTTTTGAATAAATCAACAGAGTTTCTTGGACAAATAATTACTAAAGATGGTATTAAACCCAACCCTAAGAAACTTGAAGCCATTGGAAAATTTCCATTACCGACAACCCAAAAACAAATTAAGTCATTTTTGGGATTAGCGGGATTTTACAGGAAATTCATTAAGGACTTTGCGAAAATTGCACGTCCAATGACTAGGTTCTTACAAAAAGATACCAAAGTGGATGTTAACAATACAGAATATGCTGATGCATTCAACAAATTAAGGCTTTACGTTTCTAATCATCCAATTCTTCAATTCCCTAACTTCAATAAAACTTTCGCAGTAACAGCTGATGCTTCAAATTTCGCAATAGGAGCAGTATTGTCACAAGAGAATAAACCAATATGCTTCGCATCCAGAACTCTGAATACTTCAGAAACAAAACTAGCAACAATTGAGAAAGAATTATTAGCCATAATATTTGCTCTAAACTATTTTAGACCTTACATTTATGGGCGGACATTTGAACTGCATACCAACCATAAACCACTCACATATTTGGAAAATCTCAAAACTGATAATCCAAAACTACAGAGATGGAAATTGAAATTAATGGAATGTGATTTCCATATTAAATATATAAAAGGCAAAGACAATGTAATAGCCGACGCGTTGTCCCGCGTTGAAATAAATGCTTTAAAGGCTCAAAGCGATCTAGCAACACAACATACTTCATTTGAAGATAACTCGCACTATATTCCCATATCAGAAAAACCACTTAATTGTTTTTCTACCCAAATCATCATTAAAAATAGGTACAATAAAAGTAGCAAAGAAAGAAGATATTAACCGAAAGACTAGGATTACGTTTTTCTTTAAAGAGTTCACAGAAACCCAAGCAAAATATATCCTCCACAATCATATACCTTTAGTAGGAACCACTGGAATTCAAATACCTTCCAAAAAGCATTTACTTGTACTCCAGAAAGAATATAATATTTGGAGACAAACAAACATGAAAGCATCTATAGTCAATGCAAACACTTCACTTCATGATTGCTCGCTCAGCGAAATCATGGAAATAATTGCAAAAATGCATAAACACACGAATCACATTGGAATTAACAAATTAGATTCCGAAGTGAAAATTAAATATTACTATCCGAAACTTAAGGATTATATTCAAAATTATATAAATAACTGTGAGATTTGTCACCAAAGTAAATATGACAGAAACCCACCTAAAGAACCCTTCAAGGAAACTTCAACACCAACTAAAATTAGAGAAATTTATCGCATAGATATATGGTATAAAGACAAGAATCGCATGTATCTTACCTGCATCGATAAATTTTCCAAATTTCTATCAGTTATACCAATAAAAGAACGACAACGGGATTCTATCATAAACGCGTTAACAACCCTTTTCAATAAAATAGGCAAGCAAAAAAAAAAACGGTGACTGACAACAAATCTGCGATTATATCACAGAAAACTATCGACTGGTTTAAACGGGAAAAAATCGAAATATATTTCACGAGTCCTAACCACAAGACAGGGAATTGCCCACAGAAACCTAAACGAGCATTTACGAACCTTTTTACTCTGGCAAAAATAAGAAAACAAGGAATTACTTTTATCAAACCATCAGATGTATACTTTGGAGAAAAAAGTTCCGAAACCGTACATAAAAATTTGACCAAAACTAAAAGAAAAAGTCTGGAGTATCACAACAAGAGTAGACATTCCGCAGAATTGGATCTGAGATGGATAAAGAATCCTATGCCACGAAAACTAGATCCTAAATTTAAAAAAGCTAATAATAATCAAAAGATCCATCCACAGAATAGAAAAAGGCTTAAAAACACCGTAACTAATCATCAAACCAATCCTGGTCCTAGCCCAGATCAAACACAATAAAAGAAAATAGTCCCAATGAAATTTGAAATCAAGACCACTTTATAACAAAAACTCAAAAATTTTAAACTTATATGTTGGTCAAAATTATGTCTGATGCCTTAATTGAATCGAAGATAGTATAAAAACTTTACATGTTATAACCCTAGCCTGTTGACGATATTATGCTGTTACTACTACTATTACCAATAAAATAATAGAAATACATCTCTCAAGAACAAACTACTTGTATTAAGTTAATGTACTCTACGGATAAGGAATAAATGATTCATCATACTATGTAAAAAAATAATATAATAACCACTGATATTAAATACTGTCGTTAAGAATGTAAATATGCACTCATTAGAATACTTAAAAGATTCAAGTACGATATTTAAGAACACAAAAAATCATATATTCATAAGTATTACAATTATAAGCATAATATTTTTATAATACAACATACTGAGGACAGTATGAACTAAAAGGTGGGAGGAATTACGTCACATGCCTCGCACGTGACACTTACATGGGTAATTCCTTGTAGACGCTCATACGCATCATGAACCCTAATAAAAGGATTTAGCAGTCCTGGGTTATTTTTCGTGAATTACGTCTAGACGCTCATGCGTATCATAAACACAACAATAAAACAATTATGTATATGGATTAACCCACCTCGGCTAGGATAAGATGCAAATGTAATATAGATGTACGTATAAGAATTACATAAAATTTTGTATAAATAGCTGAGTTGAAGGAGCTATCAGTATTAGTATAAGTTGTAGAAAGGACGAGTAAATATACATTAGTTTGAAATCTAAACGTTTTTTCATTACTCTACGCAATATTCGGCAAACGATTTCGTTGCACGTAACTTCCCGCAGAACTTCTCCACAACCGCTCGTTTTTCCGCACCACTTCGTGAACGTAGCGTTTCGACTCCTCGATCCGTTCCAAAACTTGTCTTTCTTTCATCCATTCCGTGCATACATGAATCACCTCAGCTGCTTCCATCAACTCTGTTCCCTTCTCTTCCGTGATGTAATACACCGTTGAGGAGTATTACATCAGCGTAACTCAAACCCGCAATTTTTCAAGCAGATTGGAAATTTTTAAAACAGAATTTAATTAAAGTAGAAAAATTGAACGGCAGGAAGGAAATTTGAAATGTAGTAGGGAAAGTTACATGAGGTACAGGAGATTTAAATGGGGTGACGAAATTTGAATAAAGTGAAGAAATTTGAACTATAGTAAAGAAACGAATATTTTAAATTGTTACAAAGTTAAATCTCATGACGAATAAAATTAAAAGGAGAAATTTAAATTTTAATAGAAAGGAAAATTGATATAAAATAACATCTGATAAGATTAATAAAACGAAAAAGCAATCTACAGAAATATGTTTGCAAATAAAATCAATTACATATTTTTTCTGAATCTGCCAATAAAATTCCGAGGAGGAGATAGGAAGGTTTTCGAGCAGTTTGATTGAGTGACGGCTCGATTAATACAAGACAACCTTATGATCGACGCTACAATACGGTAGTTCTGCTTTCTACTAGATGTCCAAGACTAACAAAAAAGCACTCCAGTCTTTTCAAAATAGAATTATTAGAAAGATCTTAAGAATTCCATGGTACATTAGAAACACTGACATCTACAAGGGCATTAAGAGTTGATACGGTCGAAAAATACGTACTCGACAAGGCACTGAAACTCATTGATACAATTTACAACCATACTAATAATACCGTGAAATTCCTTCGAACTTTATGAAACAGGAATGAATTAAGGCTCCCAACTATCCGCCAAATAACTCTGTAAAAATTATTTTTTAAAATCATATGACTAAAAGTGGCTCAGGAAAATAGATGGGTACTTAAGTTCTACAGGTATGAGGGAGTTAAGGTGCTAAATGGCACTAAATCCCCACCCCACACATTCCACGCCTTTTCAGCATGTTTTACCAACTTTTTGAATATTACAGCAGTTTAACGGTCGGTATAACCATCTACCCCGTCTTGTAACCACTTAAAACAATATGCTCTTTAACATTGTTTGATATGAATATTATTTTGAATTTTTACAGCCCTTTTAGCAATTTATTTCAAAGCCCGATAAAATAAATACAGCCTTCCAGATTCTTCCACATAATGAATTTCCTGACACCACTTTCTCCACTTCTCTGTGGCCGCTAATTTTAGCCTTTTTCTTTCCACTTGGCTAAATACACGCTAGCATCTTCCATAGCCAACTAAAAGGAACATAACAAGTAATTCACCAGTCCTTTCAACAGTATCCTTCAGCTTTAGTCTCAGCACCGCATAACGATTGTTTCTATGTAGTCTCCTGCAGCCACAGCGACATAACACGAGAGATTATTGTAGGGATTCAGAGAGCATTAAGGATTAAATTGAATTATTCTTTAAGAAAACTCAAGCCAAAAAGTTTTCCTTTTGATGCTGCTGGTGCCGAGTCCGTGGTGGAAATTGTTCGAGGGAGCGAAATGTATTTTCGGCGGTGAAGCATTTTCTAGGAACAAGCGCGTAAAATTAAATGGATGAAGGAAATTGGAAAAGATTTTCAGTCTAAATGATTTTCGACGGACTTTGGTGAAATGCGAGATAATCATAATTCCGAGGATTAATGTTGACTTTGAAATTAATTGTGGTCAGAAAACGTGAAAGGCCGCGACTCAATGCAGTAAATCCAGCGTACGCAGGGTAATCGCATTGAATTCCACCTGTGGCGGGGTCATGCAAACGAATAAAAGTGGAATTACGAGGAGTAAATAATTCATTGAATAAACTGAAAGGGCTGCAAGAGCAATCAATACGGTGCGTGATAAATGCGTTTTTCCGTTTTTCTCTATTAGCGTTTACAAAGTTAAAAGGTTTAATCCGGCAATTAGCACAATAAATTTCTCTTTAAAATTTAGCGGTGTTAATTGGTCGCCGCAAATAAGCTAAAACTAAATAGAGACGCCATTGATCTGTTGGTGGAGTGGCAGAAATATATTATTTATTGATTAAATGGGAGCGCAAACAATGCCGCACAAAAACAAATGATGGCACCGCGATCGAAATGTATAACAATCAAAATTGAACATGTTTGCAAGTACGCGTATTTGGTCAATATATGAGAATGAAATTTGTTTCACCGCGACACGTAGAATTCATTTTTTGTACACAAATCTCGTTTGCTAAAAGTAATATAATTTTGTGAGATTGGTCATACATTGTTTGTTCGTTGAGCCATGTGTAAATTTTAATTAAGCAATAGAACTTTTATACCATTGATACTGATTAAATTTTGTTTGTTGGGAGAGAAATATAGTTGGTGTTTATGCTATTATGAAATAAAGCTCTGATTTTTTTTTTATTTCTGAGAGGTGAAGGCTATTTACGCCCTGAGTGTACGGCTCCCAGGCGAGCCAGATTTCTGGACTACCGACTAAACACGTCCCTTTTCAATTTGAGAACTTAACCTCGACCCATTTGAGACATTACTTCCGGCTAAGCCTTATTTTGCTACGTCGAGAGGTGCCTTTAACTCTTCTCTAGTGGTAGGGGAGGAGTTGGAAAGGTTGCAACAAAAGTGGTCTTTTGACCCCAAAGGCTCCTGTGAGCCCTTTTTATCTTTTAGGACCCAATCCTGTTTCCTTTTAGAGCTCCCGGTATAGCCTGTCACGGGACACTTTTACACGCGAACCTACAAGCAAGACCCCCGCAAGCTAAAGGTAATATCTATCACGCCAGCCAGACTGAAGAAAAATTGGTGACGTAATTTTTTGGAATTAAATATTTTCAATTGCTATTTTCTTGGCGCATGTAATGACTAGACTAATTAGATTCTAAGCGGAATGCCCAATCATAGTGCCTCTATGAAACGGTGCGTACAAAAGCTTCGAATACTAATGGAGGACTCCGATTTGAATTTGAAATATTCGAGATTGGCGAAAACGACTGAGGAAACTGAATAAATATTGAGAAAATATTTAGAGGAAGCTAATTCGGAGTTTAAATCCATTCCAGAATTTAAAGAAGATCTCGACTGGTTTAATGCAACGGAGTCGTTAACATTTACGGAATCGCTTAAAGGCAAAGTAGTTGTTCTGGACTTCTTCACATATTTGTAGTAATCAAGCAGTCATACTAGCAAACTGCTCGAAAACCCTCCTATCTCCTATACAAATTGTAATGGCAGATTTAAAAAAAAAAGTAATTTGTAGAATAGTTTTTCGTCTTATTATTATTATTATTAAATGTAACTTCATATCAGTTTTCCTCGATAGTAAATTTAAACGCTTTCCTTGAATTTAATTTCTCAGGAAATTTAATTTTTATTAATATTTGAAAATTTCATTTCTTTATTCATCTAAATTTCTTCAGTTCATTTAACTTTCTTTACTTCATTTAAATTTCTTTAGTTCATTTAAAATATTTCTACTTCAGGTAAATTTTGGCTTTTAAAAATTTAAATTTGCCTATTGCAATTTTGGGGGTGGAAACATTGATTTAGTGCAGAACAACGGTGCATTCCATGATGGAATGCATTCGAGTTCAGCTGGGTGGACAGCTGAGGGGAATTCACCGTAGGCACGCAATGGAAAAGAATGACAGTTGACACATTGGCCATCGAGACAAGCAATGTGGTTTTCCAATGCCGGGAAGTTTACGGTTAGAGAAGAGAATCGAGTGCGCGAGGTGTGTGTAATTGCAAGTCTGTTGTTCGGCTCAAATTTGAATTGGTTCGTATTTTATCTAAGTTCGAAAGTGGAGGGAAAAGTGACGAGAATTGATGTGAGAATTTACGTATTGATATTTCAGTGATTTGATACGTTCCTTGATGAAGTGCGAGACAAAAATTGATAAATAAGGGGCTCAAAGGGTGTTGCATCGCGATCAAATATCTCATGGTGCTCGTCAATCTTCTATTTTGGATAAGGCTATTTTGTTTTGCTGATTCTATTGTTGGTTGTAGGAAGAATTATGATTAATTTTGAATTGACAGAATTGTGTATGAATAACGTTATTGGGATAGACCTTATTGGGGTTTACTTAAAAGCAATTGTATTCACATATAGGTCATGAAACTTGTGACGTCATTCTCGATTTGAGAGCTGTTGCCTTGTCTACCTCAAGTTAGATGGAGCCCGCAAAAGCAGTCAAGAACACTAGCAGAAAGCGATCTCACCTTGGAACCGAACTTATTAGAATTGCGTGGAAAGGTTGCAGAATTGTCGGGAGAAGAGGAGGCTTTTACATAATTCGGCCGCAGACATAACTTGAGTAGTTCATATTGTGGAAAATGTCACTGTCATAAGGTGTGCGCTGTTTGTTAAATCGTTTGGCACTAACAATTGGAAAATCATCATCCATACGGAATGTTGGAGTCTCAGCGGCCACTGCTAATAGGAGTTTTCGCCTCGTTGCCATGCGAACGCTCCGCCGCCAATGTACACCAGTAATCAGTGCATTATTTCAAGTAATAGAAAATTTATATTAGCTTTTGCATGCACGTTCGTTTCCGTGTCTTATTGGAATCCCGTATGAAGTTTAAGTCACATAACCTTAGAATTAAAAGGGTCGATTGAAAGTATAGTTAAAAGAAAAGCTTATCAGTCGTGTTCAGAGTCAAGACAATCTGAGCATTAAGAAACATAACCTTAAGGAGATAATCTTCTCTATAGAATGTTATGTGGCATTCGTTGAATTTAGTCGAAATATTTAAGGATAGAGCTCGGATGAAAATTATAGCACCAATCAATTGCATATAAAACTTTGTTATCGCACGATTAATTTGTATGAAACTGCCTGTAAGCTTCAGAGCGATTAATTTGCATGCTTTCATTTTCAGGGGTTTTGTACTAAAATATTAAACCCTATTCCAATCACGACCTGTGTCCGTCTGTCCGTCCGTCTGTATGTCACAGCACTTTTTCTCCGAAACTAAAGAAGCTACAGCAATGAAACTTTGTGAAAAGGTCAGAAGTGGTGACTTCTTGAAAGTTTCGGGGTGGAAAAATTTTTCAAAGGGGTTGAAGGGGGGTCTCACCATGCAGGGAGGTGACCCTTTAAACATTTTTTTTTCACCATCGGTAGTCAAGTAGGGTGTCGTTGGAATGGTCTCAATGGGATCTTTTCAAAACAAGTCTTAAAATTGCCTTATCTGTACCGAGGGGGGAAGGGGAAACGTACGAACTTTTTGCGTACCCCCCCTCGCGATTGGACATCTTTCATCCTAAAAATCTGAAAAAAATCATGAATGTAGGCCTTTATGAGTACAACAACAACAAATACATGAGAAGTCGAAATTCACTCAACTTTGTTAGTAATAGTATGATTTATCGATTTTATGTTTTCTTGAATGAAATCTTAACGGTACCTTTAAATTCAATTAAAAAAAATACAGATGACTATTTATAAGATTGATCTGCTCTGAAAGTTTCATAAAGATCGAATGGTATTTAACGAAGTTATAGCAGTTTGAATTTTCCTGTATTACTATGGAACAATATGCTCTGTATAACTATGGAAACATGCGAGTATGGCTATGCAATAATATGCGCTTTTCACCGACTTAGGCACTACAGCTTTGTTGGATTTGCATGAAAATTTCAGGAATGATACGTATCATGAATATCTTTGAGAATTGCCTCAGTTAGTGTATTAGTAATCGTCAAGCAAAATAGTGGCTGTTTTAAATGCGAAGATTGAATAATTTTAAGTTATTTTGCTCCAATCTCAACGTTTAAGGCGCATACTTTTAACACTTGATTCAATTTAATGAATGACTGAAGATGAGTACCTACAATTTATATTCATTGGTGAAACAAGTCTAGGAGGCAGGAGAGAGCTCTTAGCAAAAGGGCTTTGTAACCATTCTAGGATTCGAAAAAATAGGCCATGAATCGATGATTACAGTACAGGGGAATGGCCGCTGAAAAACAATTTCATCAAAGGTAGCCGATATGGGTATCAAATGAAAGTTGTTTAGAAGAGATTTGAAAACAGTTCTTAAACTGACAATTTTTCCTTCAGTGGGGCACAGGGGGGTGGTTAAATACGCGAAAAATTTGTGTGAGATATTTTTGAGTATAACAATAACAAATACCGGAGAAGTCAAAATTCGATTAACTTTGTTTATAATAGTACGATCTTGGAATTTCTTATTTTTTCCAATAAAATCGTCTTTGACATATTTCTTGATTTTATTCGTCGTGCATTTTGTAAGTTGAGTACAAAACCCTTTTGACATGAGTGTAGGTCTGTCTACCCAACTTGTTATACGTATTACGTTGTGCATCCAGCGAGTACGCCTCTTTTTTAATAATTCTTGTTCATGAACTTCAATGTATTTCTTGCTATATGAATTTTTTCGGCAGCCTCAAATATCTGCAGTTTATTTGTTTCTACACCGGATATTTAACTGAGCATACTGATTGGTCGAATTTCGAAGGCTTACTTTTATATTTATACATATTTTAATCAGTTCTTGAAAGTGAACAATTTTCAAATTCATATAAAATTTTGGGTTTGTAATTTAATAAAGAGTATGTTCAGTTTACGCTTTGTCGATGCACTTGAACATCAAAGGCATCATCCCATTTGCATTTAGTGCTACTTCGTTAATAGTTTCCGAAATTTGAATAAAGAAATAAATAAAAACGAAAAATTAAATTTAATACAAATAAATTTACCTAATTATTTACATTATAAATCTTTCTACTAGCCATTAATATGAAAGCACCCTTAATAAAATTAAATCATAAGCTAAAATATCACACCTAAAATAATAGCCTAAACTCATTCAATAAAAAGAATAGTAATTTGAAATAATAAAAATAAAAGACAATATAAACAATAAATTTTGCACAATTTAAAAATATATATTTTTTCTTAAACAACGGTATTATAAATGACACATAAAAAGATAGATAAAAATTTAGATATCTCAAAAGAAAAAAAAACCAATCGTAAATTTACTCTGGGAAATATTAGTAAAGCAAAAATAAATTGAATTTGAAATATTGCATTTTGAGATGCGATAAAAATCTATCAAAGCATTATTCGAAGCTTTCGTGTTTATCGAGACTTTAAAATGATGTGATTTCTCAACTTGGATGTTAGAGTGACAGTTCGTGTAAAATATAAACGAGCATTTGTTGCAGCAAAAAGAGATAATTGTGGGGCATGCAATATAATCGCTTGCAACGTCGTAGTTCTGGCATTTACCGCAGAAGTCTGTAATGTAACAGTACCTGAACATTGGTCTAATAATTAACAGTCAAAATTTAACAAAGCACCATAATTTTATACATTTTTAAATTATTTATATATACATTTAAATTTTTTCATGCTTTTTCTTTGATTAAAATAATATGTAAGGTGTCGATGATTTAGAATATGGAAAAATATTTGATAACATTTATTGCCAAAATTAAGTAGGACGGCGAGTGTTAAAACCGTAAAGAGGAAAAGTTATGTTGATTAATAAAAGAATTCAATATTTTTTCTCGCTTATATGGTCCGTTAAAATAAATTTGAAGGTATTAAATTAGAAGCAACATAAATACACAGTGGAAAAAAAACTATAATAATTTTGTTAGTATTTATATAAATTGTATATTTTTTTTTTTTTTGGAATGAAAATAATAATGTTCATTGAATTAGAAAGCCGGTCTTTTCATTTTGGCTCTTTCTGACCGGGTACAGGACCCGGTACGGTGGAAGGTTAGAGCACCGAAAAAATGAGCTAGCCATCGGGCGTGCTCCAAATGGTTTTTTTGTTTCAGGGACTCTCGCGGGTTGAGTGACCTCTAGTCAAGGTGCCTTTTTATAGTATAGTTTTATGTGATCCGATTGCATAGCTCTATGACATAAATTGGTCACTGTTATATTTCTTTTCTGATAGGAAGGCTCATGCAAGGTATATTTGTATGAGTTTTTCACTCAGAAGGGAAACGTTTTTGGATCTTGATCAGCTTGGGCGGGTACGACGGGGCACCACCACCATCCGGTTGCCCCACTCTTATTTGTGGGCCATGAGAATCGTCGGGTAATAACGAGGTTCCCCTAATTCCGTCTGTTTTGGCATAGTTCGACTTGTTCTTTGAACAAGCAATTCTTTCCTCTATGTAGTTACATAAATTTTTCGACTTCGGTCGACCGGTTTTGAGACCCAAGAATTCGTGAATGTGAAATTCTTTTGTAGTGGGTCCTTGTGCTGGTGGAACGAATACACCCCACGACACCCCAATGCTAGCCTGCCAGCGCATTCACGCGTCCCCAGACAAGGGCATTCTCGGTGGTTATTAACATCTTCTTTCGCAGACCATCGCTGCAGTTCTTCACAAACATTTATACCTACCTATTCACTACATATTGCTACATCAATTGTATGTGTATACTACCTGATTTGAAAAAACTCGAGAAGAAGTAAAGCATAGAAAATGGTTTGGTGGTTGTGTCCACAGTGCTGAATTCGACAATGGAACAGATAGTATCAACATTCCATCCGCAATCCAAAAGAAACGTTGGCAAAGTACACAAAGCAGAACTAAATCAATTACATGGTATCAGCAGCTGCCACGATACTTATACATGATGCCATATCGAATCCAGCAGACGTGATAAAGCATAGGCTGCAAATGTACAATTCGCCATATAATTTAGTTTTAGAATGCACAAGAGGAATTGAAAAAAACGAAGTGTTCGACGCATTTTATGGCTCATACTCTACACAATTGATTATGAATCTGCCATATCAGACAATACCCTTTACGACTCACGACTTTTTTCCAAAGTATATAAAATAATGGAAGAAAATATAATCCTCTAGTTCATATGGTTGCTGGTGGGGCAGCTGGTCTACTGCTACTGCATTTACTACTCCACTAGGTACTGTAAAAGCACTGCTTAATACTCAGAACACCGGTTTTACGAAAGGAATCAAAGAAGCGATAAGACAGATTCACAGAGTGGCCGGGCCACTCGGTTTCTTCAAAAGTTTAGGTGCTCGAGTCTTCTATTTGATGCCTGCGACAGCATCTTGTTGGTCGACCTACAAATTCTTCAAATTCGCATTATGCGCAAAAAGTCGTGGACTATAAATCTTCAATATCTGAGAAAAGTACAGTACAACCGTAAGATACAAAATCAATAGTGACGGTGGAAAAACTACGTCGTGATGATACAATTAATAACAATAGGATTAGTGGTGTAAGATATGTTCTACCAGCGGCTAATATGAATGCAGCTGAAACTCAAACAGATATATCCAGTGGTGCGCGGGAAGCAGCTCCCATAATAGCTGTCTGTGAGCTCAGTGCACTATTGGGAATTAATGCATTAAATCTAAGCACAGTGCACAACGATGTTAAGCGGAACTACGATCGAGGCTTTAGTAGCCCTCAAAATCATTCAATTGCAGAGAATAAGTGTATTGAGTGGAACGCGTTGTGGATTTGAACAATATTTCTTCTACCAATCCGATTTTGTTTCAATATGTGCATAGTTCCACTCCCAATGTATGTGTTTGGGTCGTTTTGACGAATTTCAATGTCAGATGTGTTGTGCTGGAGCAAAGCAAGTAAATGATGACAATAATCAAACAAGTTGCCCGATGGCGGATGTGGAAGCTACAGGGCGGTAATGCAGTGAGGCATTGCCACGTTGCCAGTTGCGAAGCTTAAGAAGCATTGGAAAGCGTGTTACACGATAGGGGGCCGTGTCTTTCCGAATCGGACGAGGAAATAAACGGCGACAAAATTCAACATCCGGCGATAAGGAATCGGCGGGAAGGCGAACCATTGAAGGAAGGAAGAAAGTAAAGGCATTGTACGAGCTGGATTGGAGGACGACGTGCATTTTGTGCTACGACCTTCAACTTGCCGAGGAACGAGCAATCAAAACCAGTCATCAAGAAAATTGGGGGCCGCCGACCACGTGGAAACAAGAGTAGCGATAGGTAGTAAGCAGTTAATGTTCTTTTTGAATTTTATAAATATTTACAATTTATGTAGTGACCGGCAATGAATTTGATGGCATAAGTAGAAACAAGTTGGGTTGGCAGGCCTATGCTCATGTCAGAAGGGTTTTGTACTCAACTAAAAAAATGCAGCAACCAGCATTTTGCAAATGCAAATCCTAGCAAAGCTGTAGTGTCTAAGTCGGTAAAAAGCGCATATGGCTCCATAGCCATACAGGGCACATTGTTCCATAGTAATACAGGAAAACTAATTACTATAACTTCGTTAAAGACTATTCGATCTTTATGAAACTTTCAGAATCTTATAAATAGTCATCCGTTTGCTAAATTTTATTGAATTTAAGGGTGCCGTTTAGATTTTATTCAAGAAAACATAAAATCGATAAATCATACTATTACCAACAAAGTTGAGTGAATTTTGACTTCTCATGTATTTGTTGTTGTTGTACTCATAAAGGCCTACATTCATGATTTTTTTCAGATTTTTCGGATGGAAGGTGTCCAATCGCGAGGGGGGGTACGCAAAAGTTCGTACATTTCCCCTTCCCTTGCCCCCCTCGGTGCTCATAAGGCAATTTTAAGACTTGTTTTGTAAAGATCTCATTGAGACCTTTCCAATGACACCCTACTCGACTACCAATGGTGAAAATTTTTTTTTGAGGGGTCACCTCCCTATATGTGGAGACTCCCCTTAAACCCCTTTGAACAATTTTTCCACTCTTGAACTTTCAAGAAGTCACCACTTCTGACCTTTTCACAAAGTTTCATGGCTGTAGCCTCTATAGTTTCGGAGAAAAAGTGCTGTGACATACAGACGGACGGACGGACAGGCGGACATAGGTCGTGATTGCAATAGGGTTTTATATTTTAGTACAAAACCCTAAAAAGGTGTCTGAAAGTGGAAGGTGTAAAGTCTGGCTCGCGAGTTTACTTGTAGTGTTGTTTCAACAGAGGCGAGGTTTCGAGGTAGTTTACGACCGCTGTGTGGAAGTGTCCCCGAGTGCCACGTATGGGGTAAGAGCATGAAGCATGCGACAGTACGGAGCAAAGTTAGAAACTTTAGCCGGGGTTGGGTAGGATTTGGTTCGCCGCGCAATTAAATTGGAAGTTAGACCGGTGCGAACCTCCCGACTTGGACACGTTCTCGCTTGGTGGACACATTTGGGACCCACTGGAAAACCGAGTGGCACACTACCCTTCTTTGGTGGGCTCACTGGGCCCAAGGGCCCCAGTCGGAAGTCTTTGATGATAGGAATTTTTAAGACGCAAAAATAATCTTGTCCAAATGGCTTCCCTCGGCTGCTTGGCACTCTTGGAACCGAAGTCGCAAATTTTGGAAAACTCGTTGAAAACTTGTTCTCGGTATTTTGTTACTTTCCTGAATAATATTCCTCTTCGGCTGCTCTAAATTGGTCGGATTATTCTCGTAAACTACCGATTTGAAGTAGCCCCATAGAAAATAATCGCATGGAGAGAGATCGGGGCTACGTGGGTGCCATTCAATATCCCCCCTTTTCGAGATGAGTTTTCCGGGAAAAACAATGTTCAGCAGCTCTATGGATACCCTAGCCGTATGACATGTGGCCCCATCCTGTTGAAACCACATCCTCGAGGTATTGCCTTGAAGTTCTTGCAAAGCTGGCACCAAAAAGTCTGTTATCATGTTGCAATAATTGTAGGCTCTAACCATCATCGCTTGCCCTCTTTCGTCCTCAAAAAAGTATGGCCCAATAATACCGGTTGACGTTATGCCAGCCGTATGACATGTGGCCCCATCCGTATGACATGTGGCCCCATCCTGTTGAAACCACATCCTCGAGGTATTGCCTTGAATTTCTTGCAAAGCTGGCACCAAAAAGTCTGTTATCATGTTGCAATAATTGTTACCTCTAACCGTCATCGCTTGCCCTCTTTCCTCCTCAAAAAAGTATGGCCCAATAATACCGGTTGACGTTATGCCAGCCCACACGACAAGCTTAGGGCTGTGAAGTGGACGTTCATGCAAGCGTCGGGCTACTGAGACTTGAGATGCCAGATGAGTCGCGCTTGGTCGGCTATGCGGATGATGTTGCGGCTCTGGTCGCCGGACGTACCGTTAAACAAGCGCAACTTGGGCTAGGTATGCTAATGCGCCGAGTGAGGGACTGGATGACTGCTCGCGGGCTCAGTTTAGCACTGGAGAAAACCGAAGTGGTCATCTTGACAAAAAAGAGAATCCCTAGAGTAAGGATGATCAGTATTGGAGATATACAGATCGAATCGAAGCCAGCGGTGAAGTACCTGGGGCTACTGATCGACTCGAAAATGAGTTTCTCTGAGCAAATCAGGGCAACGGCTGAGAAGGCTGCTTCGGGAATATCGGCCCTGAGTCAACTTACGGCCAACGTAGGGGGACCCGGCCCATCAAGAAGACGCCTCTTGATGAGTGCTGTAGGGTCAGTGCTACTGTACGGAGCAGAGGTATGAGGCGACGCTCTCAGCAAGGAGGAATACCGAAAACGATTGGCACAGGTACAGAGAAGAGGAGCACTGAGAATTGCATCTTCGTATCCAACAGTCTCCGACTCGGCGGTGAGAGTGATTGCAGGCGTGATACCTGTCGCCCTCCTTGCTAGAGAGCGCCGCGCTATTTACCTGCGCCGAAACGAGTATGCGAGGGAGATGGTTGTCCGCGAGGAGAGACAACGCTCGCTCAACGGTTGGCAGCAGTCTTGGAGGAATTGCACGAAGGGAAGGTGGACTGCGCGCCTCATCCCAGATGTGAGACCGTGGCTAAATCGAAGGCATGGTGAGACTGACTTCTATCTGACCCAGCTTTTGAGCGGGCACGGGTGTTTTCAGTCTTACCTGCACAAGATCGGTAAGTCACGGTCTCCCGATTGTCGGTTTTGCCCAGGAGAGGAGGACAATGCCTGTCAAACATTTTTTGCGTGCACCAAATGGGCCAGGCTGCGAAGGGAACTCTACAGGGAGACGGGAGAGCTCACTCCGGATAATATAGTTGCGGTGATGCTCGAATCGGTTGACAAATGGAACCAGGTGGCACATTATGCTCGGGCAGTCCTAAAATATAAAAGGGACTCACAGCAGCCGGAGGCACTGGGGCTGGGGGATCGCTCTTCTGGCAATTCCTCTTCCCCCCTCCCCTCCCGCTAGGAAAGGGACTCCCCAGCTTGAAGGCGCCCCACGGCGTAACAAAACGAGACCTGGCCCGAAGTAATGTGTCAAACGGTTCCAGGCTAGGTTCTCAGATTGACAGGGGAGGTGTTTAGTGGGTAGTCCAAAGGTATCCTCCATGGGAGTCCCACACTGCCAGACTCGGCGGGCATAAATGCCTTCACCTCCCTACCACAAAAAAAAAGCGTCGGGGATTAGTCTTGGACCAGAACCGACAATTTCGCTTGTTCACATGGCCATTAAGGTGAAAATTAGCCTCATAACCAAAAATCATGTTGTTGAAATTGTTGAACTGCTCGAGCATCAAATTGACAAAGTTAAGTCGGTTATTGGCCTCATTGGGTTTTAATTCTTGGACTATCTGAATCTTATAAGCCTTCAAATGCAGATCACGTTTCAAAATTCGTCGCAAAGTTGTTCTTTTGACGTCCAAAGGCTGACTTCTCTTACGTGTTGACTGTTGCGGATTGCGCTGAACTGAAACACGAACACGCTCTACAATGTCGGCTGATCTTGCAGAAACTGGGCGACCACGAGCCGTAATTGGTACTGTTGAGCCGGTTGTTTCAAGCATTCTGATCCATTTTCGTAACACATTGGCGCTTGGAACTTCACTTAAATCGTTGTTTTCGTAATACGCTCGGACACAAAATGCACGCTGCACTCCCGTGTACGGCTCCATGGCGACTAAATTTCCAGGAAGCGGCGCAGCGAACAACATATCCCCCCGCCACCCCGCGCCGCACGTTACCGAGAAATTGAAGAATTAAATCGCCAACACTGATATGGCCCACCCTGTATATATATATATACATACATGTATATCTAAACGAGATGTGTTCAAAAAGTATCACGAATTTTGAATTTTCGCGGGTTACGTATATTCGAATTTCGATTTTTTTGTGGCGTTATGTTGGTACTTATGCCGACAAGCTCGGCTATTTTGAATGTTCACTTGATTGGTGATAGCTGCTTTACTTGCACGTGTATTCAATCGTCTTCGATTTTTACTTATTCAAAAAAATGGATCAAAGAACGTGTATCAAATTTTGTGTGAAAAACGAAATTAAGTGCGCGGATGCATTCCGAATGTTGACTGTGGCATACGGAGAAGCTACCTTGGACCGAAGCAACGTTTATCGGTGGTACAAAATGTTTTTAGAAGGCCGAGAAGATGTGAACGACGAAGAGCGTGCCGGACGCCCGAGCACTTCAACAACAGACGAAAAAATTAATGAAGTGGAGAAAATGGTATTGGCCAATCGTCGAATCACCATTAGAGAAGTTGCTGAGGACCTAAACATATCGATTGCCTCGTGCCATTCGATTTTTATCTACGATTTGGGCATGAGACGGGTCGCCGCGAAATTCGTACCAAAATTGCTCAATTGCGACCAAAAACAGCAACGCATGAACATTGCTAATGAGATGTTAAACTCTGTCCGCGACGAACAAAATTTGCTCCAGAGGGTCATAACTGGTGACGAATCGTGGGTTTATGGTTATGACGTGGAAACCAAAGCTCAATCATCTCAATGGAAGCTGCCGCATGAACCAAGACCGAAAAAAGCGCGCCAAGTTCGGTCGAATGTGAAAGTTTTGCTGACAGTTTCCTTCGATTGCAGGGGCGTGGTGCGTCATGAGTTCTTGCCACAGGGAAGAACGGTCAATAAGGAATATTACCTGCAAGTTATGCGCAATTTTCGCGAAGTAATCCGCCAGAAACGCCCGGATTTGTGGGAGAACAAAAATTGGCTTTTGCACCACGATAACGCCCCTGCTCACACATCGTTGCTTGTGCGTGACTTTTTGGCCAAAAACAACACACTAATGATGCCGCAGCCACCGTATTCGCCAGATCTGGCCCCCTGTGACTTTTTCTTGTTTCCTAAACTGAAGAGGCCCATGAAAGGACAACGTTACGCTACGCTTGACGAGATAAAGAGGGCATCGAAGGAGGAGCTGAACAAGATTTAAAAAAATGATTTTTTGAAGTGCTTCGAAGATTGGAAAAACCATTGGCACAAGTGCATAATATCTCATTAGGATTACTTTGAAGGGGGAAAAATAGATATTCATGAATAAATAAATAATTTTTGAAAAAAAAACAAAGTTCGCGATATTTTTGGAACACACCTCGTATATATATATATATATATATATATATATATATATATATATATATATATATATATATATATATATATGTACATATATATATATATATATATATATATATATATATATATATATATATATATATAAATATATACATATATATATATATAAATATATATATATATATATATATATATATATATATATATATATATATATATATATATATATATAAATATATACACATATATGTGTATATATATATATATATATACACATATATATGTATGTATATATATATATATATATATATATATATATATATATATATATATATATATACATATATATATATATATATATATATATATATATATATATATATATATATATATATATATATATATATATATATATATATATATATATATATATATATATATATGGGATATAACGAAATTTGTGACCACGCTAGAGGTTGCAATTTTGCTCCGGTTTGCACCAAATTTTCAGGAAGGGTGTATTGGGTTAATATCTCAGTTAAGTTCGTGAACCAGCTACATCGGCTGGGCAAAAACAAAACGGCTGCCATTTTAGACAAAAAATCGTGATTTCTGTTCAGACCAAAGAATAGCTCCGATTTGGATGAAATTTGGTATAAAGGCTCACTGATGGGTGTGATGAACCTCACAATAAAAAATCTAAAGTTGGTACGGCAGAAACAAAATGGCGGCCGCTCAAAGGTCGAAAAACGTGCAAAATTTTGTTTTTGTAATAGTGGTCAAAGCTTTCGACAAGTTTTCATGAAATTCGGCAGTTAGATAGAAATTATAAGTATCTAAAGAATTACGTGAAAAAACTGGAGGTCAAGTCACAAAAAACAAAATGCCGGCCGGTTGAAACTCGAAATTTCAAAGGCTTCTAAAAGTCGCAATTTTGATCCGACATATATGAAACTTTATTTTAAAATAGGTTTTTCTTAGATCTACAGACTTTGATATTTTAGTGGTCATGCGTGAGCAAATTTCAAAATGGCGGTGGTTTAAATATGCGGTTTTTTCCAGGTTTTTGCGGCGCTCTAGCGGTCACATTTTCCAGCGGATTTTGATGAAACTTGAGAATATGGATATCTATACTATGTTCTTGTATTTAATTACTAAAATTGAATGAAAAATAAAAAAGTCGAAAGCTTAAAACTTAATATTTTTAGCTGCCATTTTCACTAAAAATTGAATTATTTTGCCCTGTGAAGAGTGAAACTCCGATTTGAACGAGATTTGGCACATTGATTGATGAGGTCCTAGCCCACAAAAATTTAAAATAGTCCAAAATCAAATGCATGCATTCAAAATGGCGGCCCCCAAGGGTCAGGAGGCAAGCGCAATTCGTTATATTAGTAGCAACTGAAATAATGAATTTTTTTCATGGAAACGTTTTAAATGACTTATCTTGAAAGTGTTTATAAATTAGAATTTTTTTGAAATATTGTAAAATATTTTCTACAATATTCTTAAAAAATTATAAAATCGTTACTTGTCTGTCTGTCCGTCCGTCCGTTTGTTCGTGCATCACAAGCTTTCTCGCAAGCCACATAAGCTAGAATGAGGAAATTTTCTACGTAGGTCAAAAGTGGTGCCTCTTGAAATTTGCAGTGTAAGAAAATATTTTAAAGTGTTTGAGGGGGTCTCCCCATACAGGGGGGTGACATAAACATTTTTTTTTATTTCTGTAGCCCTCTAGCGGCCAAGTTTCTCAACAGATTCCGATAAAACTTGAAATTATAAGTTATTAAGGCAAGTTAATTTAATTTAATTATGCAAATCGGATGACAAATAAAAAATTCGAAAATTTGAAGCTTAATATTTTTAAGCAGCCATTTTCGATAAAAATTCAAAATGACGGCCCCTGATGGTTCAGAAAAGAATCGAAAATGTATATATTATTGGCAATGCAAGTGCTGATTAAACTTTTATAGAAATGTATAAACAGCAAATGTGAGAAGGGCAAAACCAGTATAAATATGTTTATAACAATTTATTACCCGCCGATTTTCAATATGTGATCCATACGTTTGACACTCAAATTAATTAGCAAAATATTTGCGCCTCTATGAAGGGTCTCCAAGTACCAACGGCGGCAGATTCTTTTTGTTAACAAATACCCATGTAGTGCCACAAAAATTGCAGTAAGAAGTCCAGTAGTAGGCAAGCCAGATTCTTTTTCGATACCTTACGCTACATATGAGAAATTTACCTCTCCGGCTGGTGCTGCCAACGGGGATTTTTTTTATTTTTCAGCCATTCTCGTAATATAACTGAACACGAATTGCAACAAATGTGTGGAGACCATGGCTTATTTTGGTTTCCTACCTTCATATGGAAATAATATTGATTTGGAGTCGTCAAATAGCGTTTTTGTGAGGCAAACGTTATTTCGCCACAAATATAACAAAAAATATTAACTAAATTTACATATTTCCGTGGCTTGTTGACTTCTCTTTAAAACACTCCAAAATAATATGATATGAACGAAATGCTATAAACAAAAAGAAGAATTTATAAAATATAAAAAGTAATTTGTATCTCTAAAACTAGAGCTAATCGGCTCTTTTAATGGTCGTTTTTGCATTCAGTAAACGCGAAGACATAGGATAAGACTAGTTTTGAGACCGAAACAATTTCATTCTTGTGCAGTGTATTGGTGTTGATCAAACTATTTTGACAGTTTATACAACATTTATACTAAAGTTGCATGTGTATCATGGTTAATTAGGATGCTAATGCCAGATTTCGTTCTATACTGCATGCCTATCTAGGCTTTAAGCCATAGGTGCTTTGAGTAGTAGCTTGTAAGTAATAGTGAATTTGATCATCTTAAGCAGTCATAAAGCATAAGCTTAGAGGTGAATTTCCCTACACAGCTATAATCGCAATAATAAAATAAATTACAAAGTAAAGAAAGTTCCTTTTATATTCACTGAAAATTTCATTTAAAATTCAGGGAATTTTCTGAATTTGCTATTCCACCAGCAAATGAATAAGTGAATGTGGTTCTGGTGTGGTTTTCAATAAAGTCCAAGCTGTCCTTGAGTTCTATGACAAGCCTTTTCTTTTCTTGAGTATTCCATTCTTGATTTTTTTTTTCATTTTGTAATCTTCCCACCAGCATTCATAAAATTCAAAAGCTTCCGAACAAGTGTTGAAAATTTATTAACCGAAAAAATAGATAAGTCATAAATAAGGTGGACAGATAGGTGGTAAAAATGGGACTCATTCAATTTAGAGCTTTGAATAGACGCACACATTTTTAGCGAAGCATATTTCATAATGTAGGCCCCATCAAATCTCTATTGTCCTCGCATCCAGCATGTCAACCTTTCTTTTATGGAACACCCATTATGGAAGGTATTTTATGAACATCCCAAATCGACTGCGGCTTTTACAACGTAATACTCCAGGCTGATGCCTTTACAACTCCATAAAATTCCAACACTTATTGGTGATACTGGCGTGGCCATAGGAACCCCATTGGCGGGGGTAGAGCCTCAACTTAATAGTCGATTTGATTCTGGACCGTCGTTCATCAATACGTATAGATTTCGGGGCCCCTACCGGTAACTGTGCGACGCTCATACGGGTCCATGTTACATACTCGAACATTTACGAGCAAATATGACGGCTATCAAAAGCGATTTACTTTTCCGAAAGGACATCATAAACCAGAAGAGTACTCTAGGAGCGGAGCCGAGTGAAGCTGAGTGGGTTGCTATGAAAATAAACACAAAACACGCTATACAAGCAGATTAGTGTTAGGCTCGGTGCGGTACAAAGTTCACATGCATAAATGCTTTGCCCGGCCAAAGTGAATTTTAATTGGAAACGGTAAAACGGATAAAAGGACCCGCATAAAGTTGGATTTAGGAGGCAATAGGCGGCGGTTGGATATCGACACGCTGAGCAGAGCAAGCAATCCGGTCGATGCCCGCTCGCCATTTCGCATGCTGTTGAATGGCTTGTCCATTGATAGCTTTTACTGCTTAACCCTGCGAGGCTTGCAAGCGATTCAGGAGTCAATCTAGTCCTTAACAAGATTACGCGGTATAAAGGGAGATGCTCTCCTCTTACTTTAATGGTTGTTGATTTGACTTGAGTTCTCAAAGCATTTAGAATCCGATTTGAAAAACATCTGAGGGCGTGTTGAGGCAAGTGAAACTCAACTTTTACTGCGTTTATGCAATTTGAAAAGATTCTTTATTTTAATACTAATTAGCTGCTTTATATCTCCCTCAACTTGAAAACAGAATTTCATCTAAATTTATGAAAATTCTCGAACTAAGAATGGATATTTCCTGGGTTAACACTGAAACTATTGTCGAATCCTTCCAAACCAAACAAACCACTGCAGATATCCTTTTGGCTCTTCATGCTGGTAATCGTTTCAACAATTCCACTCAACAGTTAAATCAAAAATACTAAATTTGCCAGTACAAAGAACAAATTCTCCTTTTAACGGTGCACATCCTTCGGGTTGGAGAGATAATCAAGAAAGCTTCGAGTACCTGTGGCAATATTTCATAAATGCAATATCTCCTGGAATAAGTGGAGAGAAATTGGAAGACAAAGAACAGTTTAACAGGGAAATACACGTGAAGAACCTTTGAGGTTCCATTTTAATTTCAAATCGTATCTCAACAACTGCTATCCTGATTGTAAAACAACTTGGCTTGCTTTTTCATTACTTGCGTTCAGGACAAAGAAGCAATGGTACTTGCGTATGCAAAGCAAAAGCTCTTTGGTGCAATTGAATTTCCTGCAATAACTGATTGTGGAATAAGACTATAAGGGTTCGGCCACATTGCGATTTTCCTGTCGTAATCAGCGATTTTTAGACGCAAATACGAACACACTGCGACAAGATCTCCGAAGGAACTTCAGGGATGCGCAGAATTAAAATGCTCATTTGAAGGTATGACTTTGCCAGGAACACATGCACTAACTCATTTCTGCGCTATGCAAGAAACTTCCATGCACGTCAGCGTCAAATTGATGTGCGCCTGCGCGAGTATCATAGAAACTACCTGCTAAACTGGTTTTAGGAAAAACCGCACATTCCTGCGACTGCCGACCTGGACAAAATTGTCGAAAATCGCAGTGTGCGGGCTTCCATTTAACCATGTGTAACTTGCGACAGAAGTGCGGCTAAATAGTCGTAGTCTGATGCATCCCTAAAGATTAAAGTCCTAGAGTTTGAATGATGTTTGAGAAGAAGGGATTCATCTAGAGGAAATGGCGGTTTCATGCTTGGTAAATATTTTTGCATTTAAAATACACAGATCCTATTTAAAACTTAATAAAGCTAGCTT
This sequence comes from Odontomyia ornata, assembly GCA_963969285.1. Taxonomy (NCBI): domain Eukaryota; kingdom Metazoa; phylum Arthropoda; class Insecta; order Diptera; family Stratiomyidae; genus Odontomyia; species Odontomyia ornata. The sequence continues at coordinate 17,579,067 of OZ017742.1, read as the reverse complement.
GCTGTCGAATTTTGTAACAATTATAACGGTTTTTTTCACTTCTGGCTCGTTCAAGATTTCTCGAAGAAAATCTAATCCGGCCTCTCATCTGTTAAAGACGTGAAGTCTCGGTACGTGCCAAAGAACTTTACCCAACAGGTCAACTAGTCCGGACACCCTTAGTCTTCTCCAAAGGTGAATGCTTGCAGGCTAGCTGGTTCGGGGAGAAACTTCGGTCGTACGTCTTACGCGAGTAGACTAATTCCGGATACAATTTTCGGAGTCAAATGACCGTTTAAATAACGTTCAACAATTTCCCGGAGAAAATTTCATCATTGATGTAAAGTTATCTTTGCGAGGTTGTCAATCAATTGACAAACAATTTGCGCGTTCCCGAACTAAATACCGACGCTGTGCCGGAAATAAGCTACTTTAATTTCAACCGATATATTCTACGTTAATCAAAATTGCGGATCGTTTGCGGATTTATAATAAAACACCCCTCTTCACTGAATGTCTACCTCTCGTTTCCCCAGCCTCCTGAAAAACTCCTTACTGGACAGGAAAGAGTATGGTTAGTTTAACAATTCATAGTGTTTAATGCGTTCACTTTGTATTTTACCACAATAAAAGAAAACACTATGATTTTGATTTCATACTTTATTGAAGTAAAATTAATTGAATAAGCTTAGGCGAAAACTTGCGAAAAAAGCGTATAAAGCGACACAATGATCAAACGTAGCGAGTTTCAAACAACGAACTAAGCGATGACAAAGCAAATTGTACGGTTTTTATACAACATGAAAATTTCGGTACTTTTTCCGTTTAGTTTGGTCTACTATTAAGTTGTTTACAATTTAAAAAAATAGAAAACACTATTAATAATGCAAAATATCAGCTGATGTGATTTCGTTAAATCGACTGGAACGACTGGAAATAGTGACAATCACTTGACATTGCGATGATAGTGATGGTTTGTAAATAAACATTAGATTTGCTAGTTTATAGTTTAATTTTTTTCTTTTTGATTTCAGGTAGCTCCGAACATTCTCCCCCCGATGGTCCACCAGGATCAGAATTAATACCTATAAATAGAGGTTAAGTAACCTTTTTATTTATAATAAGATACCAATCCTAGGCTTCTTATCGAAGTCTTATCGCTAACATTCCAATTGATACATAAGTTCAGCTGGCCAGGAACTAGTTATGTTTGTATTACTTGTGGCATTTCCTCCTTACAAGTAAACAACATATGCTGCGACAAGGGGTTATTTATATGGCGCCCCAACTCGCCATTCTGGAACGTCCATTTAATAATTGCCGGGAAAAAGGATAATAATAGGATAAGGATAATAATACTAAAGGATAATTTCAGTTTGCGTTATAAATTTTAGAGTAGGAGTATAGTATTCATTGCCTTCAAATTCTCAAATTCACATTAAAGATAGAATCAATTGTTTATGTTCAATAATTCAACTGAATGTTTTTCCATTTCTCGGGGTTTCTCAACTGGTAATAATGCAATTTTCGTAATGGGTCGATCTAATTCCTTGTTAGAAGTGCGAACAGTTACAACTCGAATTAATCCATCATTTCCAGAATGTGTCTTTGTAATTCGACCCATTGGCCATTTGTTTGATGGCAGACGCTCATCTTTAATGAGCACTAAGTCATTTACTTCGAGATTGGGCTGATGACGATTCCATTTAGGTCTTTCTTGTAATCTCGTTATGTATTCCATTGACCACCTTTTCCAAAAATCTTGGGTTAATCGTTGTGTGAATTGCCAGCGGCTCAACCGGTTAAGCTGTATGTTCACGAGGTCATCTTCTGGGCCTGCTAATAAAGTGTCTCCTACAAGAAAATGTCCTGGTGTTAAGGCATTCAAATTATTTGGGTCGTTTGTCAAAGGGCAGAGAGGCCTTGAGTTCAAACATGCTTCTATTTTGGTCAGTACTGTATTAAATTCTTCGTACGTCAAGGTTGCATTTCCGATGATTCTCCTCAAATGATATTTTGTCGATTTCACACCGGCTTCCCAAAGTCCGCCAAAATGTGGAGAGGACGGAGGGTTAAAGTGCCACGTGATGCCATCGTTAGCCAATTCCTGTGTTAAAGATTCATTTCGTTTTATCGTTTGCATCAGCTCTTTATTGGCACCTACAAAATAGGTGCCACAGTCGCTATACACATGGCTGCATAGTCCCCTTCTACTAACGAAGCGTCGAAAAGCTGCTAAAAATGATGGGGTTGAAAGATCGCCTACTAACTCTAAATGTATCGCCTTCACGGAAAGACAAACAAAAATAGCAATATATCCTTTAGAGGTTTTCGATCCTTTTCCTTTGCAAATTTTCAAGTTTACTGGACCACAATAGTCGATGCCACAATGCGAAAATGGTCGGGATGGTGTTACCCTTGGCTCAGGCAGATTACCCATTAGTTGTTCTCTAGATTGAGCCTTCATTTTGTAACATGTGATGCATTTTTGTATGAACTGGCGGGCTAAAATTTTGGCGTTGATGATCCAAAATTTTTGTCTGATGATATTCAACATAAGCTGTATTCCTCCATGCAATGTAAGTGTATGATATTTCAGGAATATAAGAGGCACCAGCTTACTCTTTTTCGATAGAATCATTGGGTGGTTGGTGTCATATGGAAGATCAGCATTTTTCGTCGACCGCCAATTCGCAGTATCCCATTTATATCCAAAAAAGGGTCTAAATTTACCAGATTGCTTTTTCTATCGATTTGTTTGCCTTGTTTCAAACATTCAATTTCTTCCCTATAATCCATTTCTTGTGTATGTTTAATCCAAAACTGCAAGGCTGAATCGAGTTCTGATGTATTCAAATATGATTGGGCGTAGCGGGTACCTTTTGCTGCGGTAATAAATCTAAAACAGTATGCTGTTACTCTAAAGAGACGAGTCAATGTAGAGTATCTGCCAAACCATAAATCCAAAAAACTTGGCTCGGATTCAGATGCTAATAATGATATAAGTGGTGTTTTCCTTTGTTCCAAGGTGCATACCGGCAATAATTCATTCTCAGGCCAGTATTCCTTTGGTTTTCTCAACCAAGAAGGGCCATTCCACCAAAGATTGCAGTCAATGAGTTGTTTTGGAAACATACCGCGTGATGCGAAGTCTGCAGGATTATATTCTGAAGGTACGTGGTTCCAGGGAATATCCTTCACTGCTTTATGGATTTGCGTTGTTCGATTTGCAACAAAAGTAGTCCAGTGTGATGGATGTTTTGCCAACCAAGCTAAGACAATTGTCGAGTCAGTCCATAAATATATTCGAGCTACGGGTAATTCTAACGCTTTTGTAATTTGATTTACGATTTTAGCCAACGTTAGTGCTCCACATAGTTCCAAACGTGGGATTGAAATAGCTTTCACCGGTGCTACCTTCGTTTTAGCTAATAGCAAAGAAGATTCATTGTTATTTGGACTACGAGAAACTAGATAAACGACTGCTGCATACGCTTTCTGAGAAGCATGACTGAAACCATGTAATTCAATAGTGTCGTTAGTATTATTTTTTAACCATCTAGGTATTCTCACATTCTGAATTGTTTTCAGATCTGATTTAAAATTGTGCCATTTATTTGCTATGTCAATGGGAACTCTTTCATCCCAAGTTATGCTATCTAACCATAATGATTGCATTAATATTTTGGCTACTACAACAACTGGAGATATCCATCCAAGTGGATCGAACAATCTTGCTATGTCTGATAATATTTTGCGTTTTGTATACTTAACGTCATCCATGTTAATATGAATCTTGTATGCGAATTCATCCGATAGTGGATGCCATATAATGCCAAGTGTTTTAAGACCCTGATCGAGATTCATATCGAAAGTTGTAAGCGTTTCCCGGTCTTCCATAGGAATACCACACAAAAGTTGTTCGTGACTGGCTACCCATTTTTTAAGTTTAAAACCTGCAGAGCTTAATAACATTCTCAATTCATCTCTTTTAGCTTATGCCGAATCTATGCTTACACCACCTGAAAGAAGATCGTCCACATAGAATTCATTGAGAATTGCTTGATGTGCCACGCTAAATGATGATTGATGATCCTCAGCAAGTTTTCGGAGCGTTCTAATTGCTAGAAATGGTGCTGAGGTCACTCCAAAGGTCACTGTATCTAAAATGTAATCCCGGACTGGCTCATTCGGATTATTGCGCCAAAGAATGCGTTGGAGATCCGCATCTTCAGAATGTATACGTATTTGACGATACATCTTTTCAATATCTGCTACAAAAACAAATTGCAAACACCTCCATTTTAATAAAATTTGATCAAGACTATTTTGCAGAGAAGGCCCAGCATACATTACATCGTTCAAAGACATTCCTGAACTAGTTTTCCGTGATGCATCGAAAACAACGCGAGCCCTTGTACTGCTGCTTTCCTTGTATACCACATGATGTGGGAGGTAATTACCCTTGCATTTAAATGTGCTATTTGTTTCAAATTGTGTATCTTTATTGTCGCTGACTTCATGCATGTGATTCAATTCTAAATATTCTCGAATGCATTTTGAATATTCCATACATAAATCCGAATTTTAGAAAACTTTCGTTCTAACGACATTAAGCTGGCAAGGGCGATGTTCCTTGATTCACCTAACGACTGTCTGTCAGCATCCTTTTTAAATGGAAGACGAGTAACATATCTTCCATCTATGTTACGATAAGTATTCTGCAAGTAGAATTCCTCACAAATTTGTTCTTCGACTGTCGGCTGCCGGGTTACTGCAACTTCTTCCAACTCCCAAAATTTCCTTAATTGCGCATTTAAATCATTATATTCGATCAGTTCTATTTTAAAACTATGGAGATTTACCTCTGGTTGCACATTAACTCCTCCGGAAGCTATCCATCCTAAACTCGTTCTCTGAACAATTGGGCCCATCGGTAATCTGTAAATGTCGCCTGTTATTATTTGTGCATAAACATCAGCACCGAATAGCAAATCAATTCTTCCAGGTTTATCAAAATTTGGATCAGCTAAATCGAAATTTTTAAGTTGAGTTTTCAAGTCTGAAGCTACATTCCATGTCGGTAACGAACTAGTTAATTGGTTCAAAATATATGCGTCGACATTTAGAGATTGTTCATTGCGCAATTTTACTTTCAAATTTACAAGTCCCTTAGTTGGAGTGTGATGTGTCTTCCCAATACCACTCACACTTGTGTTTGTGCGCCTTCTTTCCAAGTTAAGTTGCTTAATTGCATTCTCGCTTATAAATGACGCTTGCGATCCTTGATCCAATAATGCTCTGAAACCCATGCAGCCACTTAAGGTTTGTACATTAATTAGAGCTGTAGCCAGAAGTACTCTTTTCGATGTAACCGCACTCAATGTTTGCATATGCAATTCATTCTGATTGGAACTGGTTGTCGGTACATGTTATTACTGCTCGAATTTCCCAAAGGGGGAAAATGTAACCGACGGATTCCCTGTTTTCCCCGTATGATCACCGCTTTATTGCGGCTACTCCGGCAGAGGCTCCACCGTCCCCAATCTAGCTCACCCGAAGACGGGCGTGGGCGCCACTCGTCCGTTTTCCGGGCCTCCCAAGGGGTCGTCCGAACGAGAAGACGACCGCCGGAGCAAAAAAACTTCCACTTGGCACTGAAAAACCGAGAAAACACACATGCGCTAACCTCACCAAACACTACCGTTAAATCTCCCAGGTCTTTTTGCCTGGGCACCGCTCCCGGGAAAAGATTTCCCGAGCCGCACTCCTCACAAACTGAAAAAAACGTTAACCATTTGATATAAAGAAAGATCGAATATTCAAATCTACTTTAAGTTTATTTATCAAGCAAACACTTCAATATCTTAACGTTAAAAGGAAGCCACTTACTTTGATCTACTAACATAAAAAGGGGCCCCTCGATTACGTTGACTCGCGCTTTCCACAGCCGTCCCGTCGAAGCTTGTACCACACTCACTGCCGACGTTGCTTACTTTCTTTTTGCCGCTCCACCGTTGCTCGCACATCCAAAAAAACTGCCCGCTCAAAAGAAAAGAAGGAAAAAGAGCGCCCGCGCCAATCTTCTCGGCTTAAATATTCCGACTGAATCCCGTTTTTTTCTTTTTCCTTCTATCCACCGGGAAAAACTCGTTTTGAGTGACTTTGCACGAGTAACTCCCCTCGCTTGTTTCCACTCAAACTACACACTACCCGGAGCGATCCTATTGGGAATCGAATGTACTATCGCCGAATGCATTGATTCCATCTCCATTATCTGGTATTGATGATTCGTCGTTTACTTGTCTGCTGTGTCGTCTTCGGCAACTCATGATGCTCCGATGATGACGATCATTTGAATCGTTGGTTGGTCTCGTTTCACATGATCCTTTGGATGTTTAATCTTTCGCAAATACTCCCCGCAGTTTATTCAGCCATAGAGTCTTATTATGGAAATTTCAATGTCGCGTGAACGATGAAACAACCATCTTTAGCCGCCAATGAACCATCTTTAGCCGCATTGTGGGCATTATCGACTGGTTTAACGCCGACGGTGCACTTGCGCCTATTAGGCTCGGTAGGTATGATACGATGCGTCTTTAGGTTTTTGGATATTTCATAATATCTGCCACAGTCGCTGTACTCTTACTTGAGTGCGCAAACACTGCATTGGAATGGGGCGAGATTTGAGTATGAAGCCTTATGACGATGCAATTGCGTCGCATGCTCTGCCGCATATGTTGAATGGATGACGACTGTTTCCGCTCCGTGTGTATTTCGCATTTCGTACGCCGCTTGCTGCTGGTTGCGTTGTCCGTAATTGTGGCGTGTGGAACGGAAGCGACCTAGCTACATGAGTTTAATGTACATTAAGTTACAAAGCAAAATTACTATGTGGCTTCCTGCTTGTAATTAAAACAATTATTAAGTTTTAAAATTATTGTGTGGCTTCCGTTGTAATTAAAGCAATTATCAAGCTTAAAATTATTGTGTGGCTTCTGTTTGTAAGTCAAATAATAATTATTTCGTGAATGGAAATTAGAATTACTTGTTGCAAGTTACAACATCGGACTACTAGAAACAACAATTAGTAAAGTGCGGCTCGGTATTACGTAGGTTAAACTCTTACGTAATCGCGTATGGTAGTGTTCGGGTGAGCGGCGCTACGGAGTTTCAATGTTCACCCGTAACAATGTACAGGCTCGAATTCTGTTGCATTAACATTAAGGGGGCTAGTATGGATTGGTTGATTCCTGTGCAACAGCGTGTGATGCGCTTTTTGGCATTTTCCACATCTATTGCCACTGGGACATCGTGCTAACAGGTGTCCTTTCGTCAAACAATTGATGCATAGTTTATTACGTTTCACTATATCAAACTTGAATTCATGGCTCATTTGGCTGAAAGTTGCACATTGGCGAATATGATGCTCAGCTTTGCAAACAACACAAGGTTGAACTACTTGACTAGTATGCATTTGCACATTGTGGGCTTGATATGTATTTGGGTTTCTAGATACTTTAATACGTTCAATTCCTGCAGCCTCTAACGCTCTGAATCTACGCTGCATGAATTCAGACAAGTCATTTAGTGAAGGAAGAGTAGTTCTTTGAGCGTGCTCTTGCTCCCAAAGTTGCCTTGAAGCAAGAGGCAACCTCTGTGTAACGATAAAACCAACATTGCATGCCACAGATTTTCAGCTCCGATATTTTCGATAGCTTGTACACACTCCATTGTAGTGTCAAGAAGAGTCTTTATAGAAGAAGATGACTCAGTGGGGTTGGATAGCAAAAACAACCGCTTAAATTGAGTATTCAATAAGATATTCAGATTGTCGTATCTATTATTTAAGATTTGCCAAGCGATGTCGTAATTTGCTTCAGTTACTGCGTATTGGCGTAACAGTCCTTCAGCTTCCCCTGACAAACTACACTTTCAGTAGTGCAACTTTTGCACTTTCGAAAGATTTGTTCGTTTATGGATAAGCGAGGTGAATAAGTCCCGGAATGAAATCCATTGCTCGTAATTCCCATGAAACTTCGGTATTGAGATGCGAGGTAACTTGATATCCTCCAAATTTGATTGGGATCCTTGCAATCCGATCTCCACTGGTTTCTGTTCTTCCTCCTTTGTCGTTTTCACTGCATCTGAATTTTCTGAAATCCGTTTATCGTTGCTTGTTGAATTCTCCTCTGACTGCTCTGCTGCCCGCTGCTTATCCGATGCTTCTTTCAAATTATCATCTATCTCAGCCATGAACTCTAACTGAAGCTCATCAAACTGCATGAACAATTCACTCGCGAAATATTCTTTATTTAACTCCGCCTCATCACCTGTTAATAATGCCAAAATTCTCATATGGTTTTCTTCGAAGTCAGCATGTAAATTATGCAAATGTTCTCTAACCATTCCGCAATACGACAACGTTCTACGACTTATTGAAGTCTTTTTCAAATTAGACTGGAGTCTATTCAATTGCTGTAAGAACAACTTTTGTTGCACAATAATAGTCTCCATTTTCTTGATTATAATCAGAAACGACCAAGTCCAGCTGTAATTCCTCAAGTTTATATGGAGGTGGCAATTCAAAATGAAAAATTCACACAACACTTTGAGTTTGGCTTTTAAATTCAAAATATCCCAACAAAAACTAATTTAATTTGGCAAATTAGTTGTTGGATTCAATGAATAACGATTTCAATCTTATCGTTGATTCATTCACGCACATCCGAATATATACGTATCTGACCAGCCGTTTGTAATTCAATTGTTCTGATTTCCCCGTTAGTTATGAGAAACCATCAAAATGTGTATTGATGAAGAAAGGCAATATAAAAGGCAAATAAAATAACAACAACAAAGAATCTAAGGATGCATATATAACAAAGGATATATTTACAGAGGAAAGGGACTTACCCCGGCAAACTGCATGCAATTTATATTATTACACAAGTTACAACCGAACCGCACCACGAATTAAGATTTGTGTTTAGCACTGCACTTCACTGATTTATTACACGAATCCGGCTCGAAGGACCAAATGTTTAATGCGTTCACTTTGTATTTTACCACAATAAAAGAAAACACTATGATTTTGATTTCATACTTTATTGAAGTAAAATTAATTGAATAAACTTAGGCGAAAACTTGCGAAAAAAGCGTATAAAGCGACACAATGATCAAACGTAGCGAGTTTCAAACAACGAACTAAGCGATGACAAAGCAAATTGTACGGTTTTTATACAACATGAAAATTTCGGTACTTTTTCCGTTTAGTTTGGTCTACTATTAAGTTGTTTACAATTTAAAAAAATGGAAAACACTATTAATAATGCAAAATATCAGCTGATGTGATTTCGTTAAATCGACTGGAACGACTGGAAATAATGACAATCACTTGACATTGCGATGATGGTGATGGTTTGTTAATAAACATTAGATTTGCTAGTTTATAGTTTAATTTTTTTTCTTTTTGATTTCAGGTAGCTCCGAACACATAGTGATTATAATTTTTTCATTTCGAAATTTTTACTTTAACATTTGATTGTATTACGTTAACTTTAGTCTTTTGTATTATAATCAGGGGCGGCGGAAGACCTGTTTTGTGTGTTTCGCACACAACACATGGGACTTCACCATATGTTGAAAACAACACATGCGATCTACTGATGTACGATTGCCCTGCGTTTGTGCATGCAAAATACGTGGAACATTGTATTAGTCCGTTCCACAGAAACATTTGAAAAATCGTGGCGTGTACCGCACGGCAGAGTCTCCATCTGCCGACAGCAACTGACAGTACAACACAATTCATTAAGTTCGTGTGCTGTTCTGTCTTTTTCGCACTTGCAACACTCCTATATAGCCCTATATCCTGTTTGCTTCAGTTTGCTTCGTACCGACTGTCGAATGAAAGGTATGTGAAAAAATGGATAAATTTGTGATCAGGAGAAAAAGAGAAAACGATCATGAAGTAGAGGAATCCAACCGAAACGAAATAAAGCTTCAGCGGTTAGACGTACCCAAACAACGTGAAACGAGCGAAAACGACAGCAATGTTCTCAACAAAAAACAAATCGACGATTCAGCTGATTCCCAAAATCGATATAAGTGTAATAATCATATCGTGCTAACATATGTATCAATACGAGTAGCACGAATATGAATATGAAATATAAGGTCAATGTGTTTACAATCGTGACTCCTGTTACAATTTGTTGAAAAAAAAAAATTGTTTTCTAAAAAGGTTTTATTTTGTTGCAAAAATAAGAAACGATTTGGGGGAAACCCAGATTAATGAAAAAAGGTGTTTGAAAATTTTTTCTTATACTCATGAAATAGAGTTTTCGCGAGAGTTAGCTTTTTAAAAAAAACAAAGCAACCACCAAACTCATTTGCGTGTTAATTTTTCAGGTTTCTCTATCTCTGTTATGAAATTCGAATTGTATATTCTTGATTAAACTACGAGAAATAGTTTCATGAGATTAGAAGATGCCTCACATAGCTCAAGTGTTAGAGCACTCGACCGGACATCGAGTGGTTGCGGTTTCAAATACGTTGTGGGGCCGATTTTTTTCTCATGAAACGCAGTTGTGAATTAATTTTCAAGTTTCGTCCGATTTGTTTCTTATTTTTGCAACAAACTACAACTTTTTTGGAGAAATAGTACATTTCGTACCTAGGACAGAAATTTTTTTCCCACGAGTGTGAAATCACACGAGTGAGAAAAAAATTTCTGTTTGGAGTGCGAACAATATTTTACACGAAAACAGATGAAAAACTGCACAGCGGTCGAAAAAAGTGGACTTTTTCGTCCGTTTTCGTATAAAATTTTTTTTAACCCTTTTTGACAGGAGCCACGGTTGTAAACATTTAAGTTTATTGGTAAATAAAAATATTTTGTTTATGTTTCACATTGTGAGTTGAATAGTCTTGAAAACTTTTTTTTGATTTGATATTTTTGCAAATTCTCATTTTTAAGTTAGTGAAATTATTTTTTTATTATTGACGGAACTTTTAAAACTTTTTTTTCTTATTTCTGAGAATTTAGTTATGAAACACATCAATATCGAAAATATAATTATCAAGCATGTAGACGAAGAAGGGGCTCGAGAGAATATAATCGAGAAATTTGAAAATCGAAAATCAGTCTAAAAAATTTTGAAATTTTTTAAAGTTAACAGCTAAAAAGACAAACAACTTCTCTTTCATTTTTCTCAGTTATTGAATTCATAAGTTTATAGACGAAAAAGTTTTAACCGCTTTAAAGTTTTTACAATTTTAATGAGTTGATATTGAAAATTTTGTTAAGTAAAAACTTTATAATACCTTCAATTTTTTAAGTAGTGAAACCGTGTAAGATGTTGAAAGTTTTAAAAGTCTCGCGGTGTTCAAAACTGATAAAATTCAAAATTTACAGACTTGTTTATATTCTCAAACTTAGGAATAGTGCAAAAACTTTTGGAATCTCAATTAAAAATTCGGATCAAATACAAATCCAAAGAAGAAAATTTAAATGGATTTTATTATTATGTTTCTAAAATTTTCGAAGTTCTTAATTATATTGAAACTTTGAGGTTTTTTCTTTGGGCAGCTTGTTCACATTGATTAATTCTGACGAATGATAAATTTTAACAATATCAAAATTTTTGACATTGGAAAACTGTTCAGGTTTAAAGCGTTTTGTAATTTCGATAATTTCATAATTTTCAGCTCCTTTAAGTCATTCATATTTTGAAGTTTCTAAGTTATAAAAGTTTTAAGTTCGTTTATTGCTTGAACTCATAAAGTAAAAAATATTTTAAGTTTTTGGATTATTGAATCTGTTTCGATGGACTCATTTTTCGTATTTTTACAGAATCAAAACACCCTCCGGCATTCTTGAACTGGAAAACAAGCATCCCTGGTTGGATATGAACAAGAATAACAAGGCAATCTGTTCAATTCGCACCGAAGCTGACAAAAAGAAACTAGTCATCGCAAGTGACACACAGAGCCTGCACTCCCGACTAGAGTGGGTTGAAGAAGGATTCAGTTCGTGGATCAATGGCGCAACGAGAATAAAAAACCATTCTGTTAGCTCTTTCCACGTTGAAAATGCTCGTGCTCTCGCTAATGTACAGAAAGTTAACGTCGTTCAACATATGAGTGACAATACGCGTAAGCAAATGGTGGAAAATCGAGCAGCCCTGAACAAAATATTCAGCACCATTAAACTGCTTGGCCAACAAGGGCTGGCTTTTTTTTTGTAGTAGGGAGGTGAAGGCATTTACGCCCGCCGAGTCTGGCAGTGTGGGGCTCCCATGGAGGATACCCTTGGACTACCCACTAAACACCTCCCCTGTCAATCTGAGAACCTAGCCTGGAACCGTTTGACACATTACTTCGGGCCAGGTCTCGTTTTGTTACGCCGTGGGGCGCCTTCAAGCTGGGGAGTCCCTTTCCTAGCGGGAGGGGAGAGGGGAAGAGGAAATGCCAGAAGAGCGATCCCCCAGCCCCAGCACCTCCGGCTGCTGTGAGTCCCTTTTATCTTTTAGGACTGCCCGAGCATAATGTGCCACCTGGTTCCATTTGTCAACCGATTTCGAGCATCACCGCAACTATATTATCCGGGGTGAGCTCTCCCGTCTCCCTGTAGACTTCCCTTTGCAGCCTGGCCCATTTGGTACACGCAAAAAAATGTGTGACAGGCATTGTCCTCCTCTCCTGGGCAAAACCGACAATCGGGAGACCGTGACTTACCGATCTTGTGCAGGTAAGACTGAAAACACCCGTGCCCGCTCAAAAGCTGGGTCAGATAGAAGTCAGTCTCATCATGCCTTCGACTTAGCCACGGTCTCACATCCGGGATGAAGCACGCAGTCCACCTTCCCTTCGTGCAATTCCTCCAAGACTGCTGCCAATCGTTGAGCGAGCGTTGTCTCTCTTCGCGGACAACCATCTCCCTCGCATCCTCGTTTCGGCGCAGGTAAATAGCGCGGCGCTCTCTAGCAAGGAGGGCAACAGGTATCACGCCTGCAATCATTCTCACCGCCGAGTCGGAGACTGTTGGATACGAAGATGCAATTCTCAGTGCTCCTCTTCTCTGTACCTGTGCCAAACGTTTTCGGTATACCTCCTTGCTGAGAGCGTCGCCCCATACCTCTGCTCCGTACAGTAGCACTGACCCTACAGCACTCATCAAGAGGCGTCTTCTTGATGGGCTGGGTCCCCCTACGTTGGCCATAAGTCGACTCAGGGCCGATATTCCCGAAGCAGCCTTCTCAGCCGTTGCCCTGATTTGCTCAGAAAAACTCATCTTCGGGTCGATCAGTAGCCCCAGGTACTTCACCGCTGGCTTTGATTCGACCTGTATATCTCCAATACTGATCATCCTTACTCTAGGGATTCTCTTTTTTGTCAAGATGACCACTTCGGTTTTCTCCAGTGCTAAACTGAGCCCGCGAGCAGTCATCCAGTCCCTCACTCGGCGCATTAGCATACCTAGCCTAAGTTGCGCTTGTTCAACGGTGCGTCCGGCGACCAGAGCCGCAACATCATCCGCATAGCCGACCAAGTGCGACTCATCTGGCATCTCAAGTCTCAGTAGCCCGTCGTAAGACACGTTCCACAGGTCCGGACCAAGGATAGATCCTTGGACGACACCCGATGTAATTTCCATCCTTCGTTGGCGCTGTGTCGTGTCGTAGAGCAGGCTTCGGTCTTTTAGGTAGTTCCTCAAAAGCCGCATTAGATACTCCGGAACTTGAAAAGAGTTTTCCAGCGTATCCAGAATATCCACCCATCTAGCGGAGTTGAAGGCATTCCTGACGTCGAGTGTCACCAACAGGACGATCCGTCGCTTGGTGCGACTATATGCCTCTGCCTTTTGGACCGCGTTCACCACCTCTACAATCGCATCATTGGTAGAACGTCCTGCTCTAAAGCCGTACTGCCGAGGAGATAGGTCCCCATCAGCACGAATCGCGTCAGTGAGTCTTTCCTTGATGAGTTTCTCTAGCACTTTCCCAGCCGTGTCTAGCATGCATAACGGGCGGTATGCAGACGGCGATTCGGGATTTCCCTTCCCCTTGCTGATCAGCACGAGCCTCGCCACCTTCCATCGTACCGGGAAAACCCCGTCCCGTAGGCAAGCGTTGAATGTGCTGAGCAGCAAGTCAGGACAATGGTGATAGACGAGCTGCAAAACCTCAGCTGGAACACCATCTGGACCTGGAGCCTTCCTCGCTTTCAGGGAGAGGACTGCCTCCTCCAGTTCCAGCTGTGTGAAGAGTGGGCACTTGACCGCTGTTTCACCATGGACAGCGTCAACACGGACGGAGTGGGCGGGAAAGAGTCCCCGCACTATCGCGTCCATCTTTTCCGCGTCATGTATACAAGGCTTCCGTAGGGCACCAAGTTTCCCCATGACCAGCTTGTAGCCAAGGCCCCACGGATCCCTATTTACATCATCCACGAGGTCTTGCCAGCATCGGGCCTTGCTCTTGTTAATAAGCCTGCGAAGATATTTCCTGCCGGACCTGTATGCTGCTAGCCTAGTGTCTGCCTCCTCCCGTGTTCGCGCCCGCAAGGGCTGGCTTTAAGAGGGCATGGGAGTGAGGAAACCTCAAATTTTTTGCGGATCCTCAATGCTCGAGCAGAAGATGTTGCCGTGCTACATTCATGGCTGCAAAGGAAGAACCACAAATGGCTTCATCATGATGTGCAGAATGAAATCCTAGAGCTCATGTTTACAGCAACCATGTCCGAAAATCTGGAAGAAATCAAGGGTAGCGAATTTTATGCCATACTGCTAGATGAAACCTCGGATGTTTCCAGAATGGAACAAGTTTCTATATATCTCCGAGCTGTGTCCAAGGATCTCGTGTCCTTAGAATATTTTCTTGGTTTCTATTCCACGGCCAGCATGACATCAGATTCACTGTGCAAATTGTTGAAAGACGTGCTTATGCGTTTCAATCTGTCAATTGACCGGCTGCGGGGCCAATGCAATAATGGTGCAGCAAACGTTGCAGGTCATTTGTCAGGACTGCAAAAGCGAATACGAGATTTGGAGCCTCGAGCGTTGTTTGTACATTAAAACGCTCACAATTTGAATCTTGTCGTTCAAGACGCGATGGAAACAGTTGATCACACAAGAAAGTTTATCGGGTTAGTTAAAGACATGATCAATTTTGTACGTGATTCGCCAAAACGACTCGCTGTGTTCCAGAAAATACAAGAAGATGCTATACAAAACGATAATCAAGAACGACCAGCACTTACAGCGTACTGCCCTACAAGGTAAAAATTTTGCGGCACATATTTTATTGCAGACTTTTATATATGGTTTTTTGTTTTTTATAGAATGACCGTCAAAATCAAGTCTCTCAGAAAAGTGCACGCGAACTATTCAGACTTGATGGATTTTTTCGATACACTAGCATCAGATCGTGAGGTGAATAGTTCAATTTCTGCGAAAGCGTACGGTTTTCATCAGCAAATGGACTCTTTTGACTTCATCTTTTTTTTAAACGCAATGATTGAAATTTTCTATCGAATCGAAACTTTGAACACTGACCTTCAGAACTTAGATTTAAGCGTTATTGATTCTCACAGAAAAGTAGATAGTGTAATTTACTGTTTGTCTGTTTCTCGCAATTCTTCGACAAAATGATTGGTCATTTAACATTGTACCTGAATTCGTCAGATTTATTCGTCTTTTGATGATGATACCTGGCTCATCATGCAGTTATGAACGAAGTTTTTCGGTATTGAAACGACTTAAAAGTTATATTTGGGCGACGATGGGAGAAAAAAGATTGAACAGTCTTGCAATCCTGCATATCTATCACGATAAAATTGATAAAATCGACCTTGAATTGTTGATGAACGAATTTTTTTCCCGAAATACAAAACGAGCTGCTGTCTTCGCAAAAAATTAAATGTTCAAACAGTGCAATATTAAAATGTTAATCTTCTTGCAAAACATTGCATCAGTATAATAGATACAGTTGCATAGGAAGCAATTTTGTTATAATTAGAATAATAAATACATTTTGTATTACGTTATATAGTGAATTTAAATTTTTGTGAGATTAAAGCTTTGTAAGGGCATGCAGAGTGCAATTTTTTGACACCTAACAAACAGCTTCCCCCCTCCCTATCACCGTTGATTATAATGAATCCACAAATGTGGTTGCACCATTCATGTGATCACCTCTTCGAGAGATAACACGGTTCGGAAACTTTTCCCATAAAAGATCAACGGTTTCGTTGCTTGTGTGACACGCAGCGTCATCTTGTTGAAAGTAAACGTTGTCCAGATTAATACCATTCAATTTCGGCCATAAAAAATCATTAATCATCTCTCGATAGCGCAATCCATTCACCGTAACTGTTGCTCCAGCCTCATTTTCGAAAAAATAAGGTCCAATTACTCCGCCGGACCATAAACCGCACCAAACAGTCACACGTTGGGGATAAAGTGGCTTTTCAACAATAATTCTTGAGTTTTCCGATCCCCAGATGTGACAATTTTGCTTGTTGACGAAGCCACCGAGGTGGAAATGGGCCTCATCACTCAAGAGAATGTTTCGATGGAAATTTGGATCATTTTCATGCATTTCAAGGACCCAATCAGCAAAGACACGACGTTGTTGATGATTGACTGGCTTGAGTTCTGGTGTTAACTGAACTTTATAAGCCTGACGACCCAAATCTTGCCTCGCTTTGATCCTGCTCACACTAGGGAACTCCCTTTTGATGGTCTTTTCTTCCTCGGCCAGATCCTTGACGCAGTCAATGCCTCTTATTTCGATCATTGCAATCAGCTCGAGTGAGGCTAAAGTTACACTTTTGCCGAGGACTTTCTTTACTGTATCGCAAAATGTTTCTTTATTGTCGGCCTCTACTCCCAATTCGACAAGTATGTGGGCCGACTGCGTTGGTAGTGCTGCTTTGATGGCAGTGTTGGTGTCTTCTTGCCTAACATTTTCCCTGATATCCCACAGGTTTTATGAGCAGCGCCTGTTGCCGGAATCTTCGGTGGGGCTTTTTTCTCTCTAGTTTCGCATCAGGTATTTTTCTTGTAGGGCGTCCCTGGAAACTTTTTTTGCTGGTGCTTTTTGCAAGAGTTTCTTTGCAGCCTTCTTCGCTCTTTCTGTCAGCAACATCTGAAACCCCCGATCTAGTGATCCACACCCATAAAGTGCCTCTTTCTTGCTTCTTCTATCGCAATCTCCTTGGATTGGTCTAGACGCCTTTATTTTATTGATGTTTGATGGTGGCGCTATCTGCGGATGCCCTTTAGACTTAGCCCTCAAGACTTCCTTGGTCTCATGCTCTCCGTGGGCTTCTGATCCTCTTCGGCCTTTAAACAGCTCCTCCAATAATGCCTTATGTGGTCTAGGAGCTCCTCTAGTTCAAGGAGCCCAACCTTAACTCCTTTGCTGATTTTTAAGCGAGTGCTGCTGTCACATCGGTAGCGATTGCAGCATCGATCAAGGAATTCTCGATGCTCTTTATATTTTCCCTCATCGCTCGAACATCTGGTGCGTTCAGCAGGGTATCAGGTTTTTCCTTTTTATGACGCTCAGGCGTTGGCATGATTTTTTTTTGCTGGATTCAAAAACCTCAAGAATCTCAGTCTAGACGAGACTGTCAGTTAATCACCGGTTTTTGTCCGTCTTCATTGTCTTTGTATTAATCGTTGTTTTTGTCATCGTTGGTACCGCTTCCGATATGCTGTTAGCATCGTGGCTGCAGCCGCTGGTTGCGTTGTCATTGTTGTTAGTTTTGCCTTCCTATTTTTGGTTTTTTTTTTATATTTTTTGGGTGTTGGTTCCTCCAGTTTTATTGGATTCCCACCGCGGAACCGCTATCTCCGTTTGTGTGTGTTGTCACCTATTTGGCCCCATAGTTATCATTATGGAGCAGGGAGGCCATGCGAGAGTTGGCACAAGCCCGTATGGGAACAAGTGCTCAGAGCCAGACCAGCGCTAATCGGGAGTCCTTCTCAACCAAACCTACACCACTTACCCTATGGTGCGAAGTTTGAGCGTACTTCGAGGCCTGCTATGGTTTAACTGGGCCGAATACAGTATGATCATTGAATTGGAGCTGTTTACGCACGAGTACCACCTTGGCACTACCGTGCAAAGCAACCATCATTTACAAACAATAATATCCGCCAGCTCAAAGCATCAATTCCAGTTCGGTATCCAAAACGTAGTCCAGACCCAGTTAGGGTCGTTACCTGTCATCTCAGGAGGGAACCTCACGGCACCCCTCCATATCCTCGGATATTTCCATGACCTTTGACACTGTGTTTCATCTTCTTCTTTGACGTAAGCTTGAAGCTCTTGGCATCTCGGGAGCTATTCTATTCTCATGTCAACTTATCTATCGTGTCATTCCCCTCAAGAAAGCCTCTCTGATACTATGTTTTTTTATCCTTCATGTGATGTTCCTCAAGGTTGCATTCTTGAACTGCTCCTATTCCTTTTGTTCATGAATGATCTCCATTTTGTAATTAATTCCCTTCGCCACTTGTATGCTGATGATTTTATAGTATTGCGACCAGTCAAATCCTATCTAGACTGTCAGTACCTCCAAACTGATCTGAATGAAATATTCGTAAATAGAGCACTTCAAATTATTTATGTCTGAATGATACTAAGCGCCATAAAATGAATTTTCCTCTCATGGAATCGCTTTTTAAATTCAACTATATATTAATTGATGCTATGTCCTCTAAAGTGTTCAGTCACAAAGACCTTGGACTAACCTGTGACCTAAAATTTAAATTTGATGCACATATTTCAATTGTGATGACTAAGGCGTTTAAAGTCTTCGGGTTTAAACTTGTACATAAATTTTAGAGTATCTCTTCTTCTACCTGCCTATTTGTTTGTCTTGTTCCTCCTTTGCTGGAATACTATTCTTCTATCTGGTTCCTCTGACATTCATATCCAGTATTTTCATTTGAAAATTTAAGTATAATTTGCCTTATCAGCACAATGAAATTTGTTTATCCTTTCTATGGTCTCTATCTTTAATATTTCGTCGAACTTATTTGGATCAATGTTTTTAGTATAAATTCTGCTACCAGTAAGTCTCGTAAAATTTTTTTCTGAGCTGAATTTCAGACAGACATTCGTTTATCTGGAATGAATTCTAATTTTGCTATTTCTTATGCTAGAACTGACTTAAACCCCATTCACCAATTTTAAGAATACTCTTTTTCTTCACTGCACTACAGTCTTCTCGGGCCTTTGCTCCCTGCAAATAGCGCCTCCAACTATCTCGGTTCGTTCACGGTGTCCTCTTATCCTGTAATCCGAGTAGCGATGAACAGTCTTCGTCGACCGAGTCAGAGCAGGGTTTCTTCGGTTTCCCTACTATTCTCCAGCCTTCAGCTCTCCCAACTTATACCTTCTTGGGTATCCGTTGTTCGTCCATACGATTCATGTGACCAGCTCATTGCAGCAACCGCAGTCTTACAATCGTTGAGACCTTAAGCTCGCCAAAAATTTCATACAGCTCATAGTTGCATCGAATTGGCCATTGGCTCCAGCCTCAGGATCTGTCCCTCAAAGGCGTTCAATATATTTGCGGATGGTTGGGTTCGGGTCCATGTTTCACACCCATAGCATAACACAGATCTTATCATACATTTGTATACTTGGAGCATTTTTTTCCTGTATATGCAGTTGGTCTTCAAAATCGTCAAAATTGAATAAAATATTTTATTTGCAAGCTGTATTCTTCGGCGTATTTCGTCTCTTTCATTACTAGTTTTCATTATTTTGGCACCTAAATCTACAAATTTGCCGACATTTTCGATATTGTCTTCGCCAAGAGTGAAATTTTGGGCATTTGAGATATTGTTCTTTGACTGTGTCATAAGCTTTGTTTTATTTTCATTGATTTGTTGCCTTACTAGTATTATCTCGCTGTTGAGTGTTAATGACCGTGATAAAATGTTAATGTCGGCCGCATAGGCTACTACTTTTCTCAACTAGTAAAGTAACGTACTTCTTGTAACAATAGGTATGTAGTTTATTATATTATGTAACAATAGGTATGTAGTTTATTATTTTTGATAGTTTAATTAGTCTTTTACTCGTATTTACACACAGACAATAAACTTCACAAACCTCATATATAAAAATAAACTTAAAAAGCAGAGCAAAATCTTCACGATGAGCGTGAGCAACGCTTGGATTCCGAGAAACACAGACATAATCTCTCTAGCAAAGATGATGAAACCCCCTTGCCGCTTGTCGTTCAGTGACGATGATGAACTCGTCTCGCTGCTTGTCGTTGCTTGTTTCTCTCGATCCCAAATTGCCGCGAATGGCGTTTTGCCTGTAATTTGTTACAGTCGTTTACAAAATTACTTCAATGCGGGGAATCAGCATTTGCTTGCGAGAGTGCTGCTCGGGGACGGAATTTGCGTCCGCGTCACGTCAAATAGTTTGGGATTTCAAAAACGCCACAGTTACTCTCCCTCCAGTGTCTTGAACAACAGGGGAAGGAAACGATTCTTGCTTTTTATTCGTGCAAGTACGCAGTGATGTATCCAGATTAGGAGATTAACAAGGATCCGAAAGAACCTGTAGCTCATTGTTTTTTGAACATCTGAGTCAGCTTTCACAGAAACGACTGGTTTTAAACGATCAATTGAAATTGCTTGTTCCATTCTATTCATTTCAATGATGAAAACACGGACGTTAACCTTCCTGGTGACTTTATGAGAGCCAGAATAAAGAAGATCGAGAGGTCCTTGGACAGCATCAACCCAGACAAAAACGTGAGAGCAGTTGTATAAGTCCTTGAGGATGAAGGGTATCTACTTAGAATGATGTGCAGTAGGTGTAGGTCATACTCTTCTGATGGATTCTCTGAACTTTCCCAAGAAAAAATTAGGATCAGCTGGCTTGTCTTCATGAATGAGAAATTCGCCTGGGATGCGAAGGTCTGAGCCAAACATAAGTTTGGCTGGTGATGCATTGAGGTCCTCTTTGAAACATGATTGAAGACCAATAAGGACTATTGGTAGCAATTGTGGCCGAGACGTAGGTGCACTGCACATTACAGCAGCTTTGATGGTCCTATACCAAGGCTCGATGAGTCCGTTTGCTTGTGGGTGATACCATCTGAGCTAGAGCCGTTAAAAGTGTGGACTTAAACTGAGTGCCTTGATCTATTGTAATTGTGAGCGGAGTGCCAAATCGCGCAATCCAATGATTGAAAAATGCAGTGGCAATGGTATCTTCTGTAATTTCAGTTAGAGGAACTGCAACCGGCCAGCGAGACAAACGATCAATCATTGTCAGGCAGTAGCGAAAACCGTTGATTACTGGCAGCTGAATAGTGTCCAGATGGATGTGATCAAAGCGATTATCCGGAACGTTGATGTCTTTTGCGCCTTTACTATTGTGCCTTTGCACTTTAGATCATTGACATGAAATGCATTCTCTCACCCAGATCAGAGCGTCTTCTTGCATGCGAGGCCAAATCAATTTTTCCTTTAACTGTCGAGCCGTTGAATGATTGCTAGTATGAGCAGGGCTGTTAATAATGTCAAACGCTTGTTTGCGAAGAGTTTTTGGAAGATAAGGATGAATCCATCCCGTTGAGGTATCACAGTAAATTTGATGGCCTTGGTAATTTAGGAGTTGTAGTTTAAAGGATTGATTGTCGTTTAATAAATCTTGGAGTTCTTGGTCTGATTGTTGGGAATCTTGTATGGTTTGGAAGTCTAAAGCGGTCGGCATTTTGATTACGTTGACTCTCGATAAGGCATCCGCAGCACCGTTGTATTTGCCTTTAACATAAACGATTTCTGTGGTGAACTGGGGAATAAAGCTGAGTGGATTTAGCTGTCTTGGGGAAGCTTTGTCCAATTTTTGTGCAAAAGCATGAACCAATAGGTGATGGTAAGTCTTAATGATGAATGTTTAACCTTCCAGGATATGTCGAAAGAATTTAATACTGGCGAAAATGGCAAGAAAGTCCCTGTTGTAGGTACTGTAGTGTGTTTCAGTGGGGCTTAATTCCCTAGAGTAAAATCCAAGTGGTTTCCATGTTCCATCTTCGAATTGCTCTAATGATGCACCAATGACATGGTCAGAAGCGTCCGTAGATAATGAAATAGATACTGACGGTGATCAAAATGTAGTGACAACAACTGATGAGATACTCGGTTTGCACTGCTCTATGGCAATTTTACGTTCCGGTGTCCAGTTAATTTATGCGTTGTCTCGCTTTTTTGCGTTCTTTAGGAGCTCATTGAGAGGTGCCTGAATAGCAACAGCCTTCGAGATGCAACGTCGATAATAATGAAGCATACCCAGGAAAGGTCGAAGATCAGAAATTGTTTCAGGAATTTGATAGTTGAGAACTGCTTCTACTTTTTCTGATGGAGCTGTGAATAGCCAAGATACACAACTTCTTGCTTGCCAAATGAACATTTGCTGGGATTTATAACCAGGTTATTTTCCCATGGAATCTTGAAGATAGCCTGTAGATGCTCCATGTGCTCTTCTACTTATTTAGAAAAACTATTATTTCATCGATGAAACAGGAAGCAAAGATAATATTGCGAAGAGGGTTTTTGTGGCATTTTGAAGACCTGGAGGCATAACACAGAATTAAACAGCCCAAATGGCGTTGTAACCGCTGTTTTGGGGATGTTCTCTTTCGCAACTGGTATTTGATAGTAGTCCTTCACAAGATCGATCGTTGAGAATATTGAACAGCCATGACAGCGATGAGGTAGGTCATTAATCATACGAATCGGATAGCTATCCGGTATTGCCTGCTTATTGAGGTGGCGATAGTCAGATAGTCACCCGTTGAGTGCCAACTACCAAGCTTCTTTGTTACTATATGAATAGGGCTAGCCCATTCACTGCTGGAAGCTCTAATTCCACCATGTAGAAGCAGAGGATCAAAATCAGCATAAGCTACTAAATATTTTCTTCCATGAGACATCGAGGGCGTTCTGATACAGGAGGTCCATTTTTGACACTATGATGACGAGTTTTTGTAGGCTCGAGGATAACTGGAAATGGTTTAGGTACAGTGATATCGTCTATAATGCATTTCAATTTTGTTGAAAGAAGAATCTTTTGATGATGCTATAGTTAAAATACTGTGGATTGGTGCTTTGGTAACATAGCCTCGTGTGCTGAGTTTGTTGTTTTTGTGAAAGAGACATTTACCTTATAGATCAATAAGTTGTTGGTAATAAACCAAAAAATCCACACCTATGATAGCGTGATTACAATAAACGACCATTTGCAATCACGACGAAGACCAAGCTGTAGAGAGAGATGATGATTGCCGTAAGTGTTGGTAGTAGAGTTGTTAGCACGAAAGAGTTATTAGTCAGTCAATTCGTCGTGGAATCATTGATAGTATAGAACCAGAGTTTATCAGTAGTACTAAATTACTATGTTTATCACGGATGAGAAGGTGGCATTCTTAAAGTGGTTGATTTTTAATATCGCTGTCGCCAACCACCGCTACTGACGACAGCTTCCTTTGTTTCCCTAAAATGAAGGTGATTGCACTGCTGTAGGCTTGAAAGCGCAGGGTTTAGCGCAGCTTCGTGCTTGATTGCCATAATTATGATGATAATAACAGTGTCCTGCTGGAGAATTATGTGGCTCTCTGGATATTGATTGCCCGCGAAATCGATCCCTGCTACGCTCGTCATTGTGAGTTCACTTTTTTAGCATGTTGCTCACCTCTTTTTGTTGCATGTATAAATTCTCTAGGGCCCGTCTAATTTCCTTAAGCTCAGTAGCCACGGCGTCCTCAATGGCATCTGGGGTTGGCAGAGCTACTAATGAATAGCTGGAATGCATGGTGGTAGCCATGACGAAGTGAGGTGATACACCACTTTCCATTAATGCATCTGCACCAGCAGCCAGTTCATCAAGTGAGGCTGTGGCTTGGAAAACTCGTAGCAATATCTGAACTGTCGGAGAAAGCAGCGCTAGCCAGCGAACCCTTAACACATTTTTTGGGGCTTGTGCACCCTCCATAAACCGCATAAGCCTGAGCACTTCTGAAGGCTTCCTTCCACCAGACTCGAGCTCAACCAAAACCTTGTGGAACTGTTGATCAGCAGAATCTGCTAGGCGATTGATGAGATGCATCTTTAAAAAGTTGTATTTGTTCTTGGCCGGTGGCGATTTAATTACATCTGTGATGGCTAACGATGCGTCGGCAGTGAGGCTGTTCATGATCAAGTGATATTTGACATTATCAGCTCGCACATTGAACAATTGAAAAACAGATTCTGCTTGCAGAGACCAAATCTCTGGATTATCTTTCCAGAATGGAGGGTGGTGATGCTCTCGATTTTGGCATTGCTCACGATAATGCACAAAAAGTTTGTTAATTGTTGCAATTATTTAAACAATTTATAACTGTCGCACAGTAATTATGACGCGACACAAATGGCACTTGCAATTTGGCACAAGGAATGAAATTTACGAAGTCCCACTAACCGCAACAATGAGACATTTCACATTTTGGGGTCACGATTATAGTTGATTATAATTGTGTTTATTGAAGTTTTATTTTTGATAGTTTAATTAGAGTTACACTCATATTTACTCACTGACGATAAACTTTACAAACCATATATATATATATATATATATATATATATATATATATATATATATATATATATATATATATATATATATATATATATATATATATATATATATATAAACACAAAAAGCAGAGCAAAATCTACACGATGAGCGCGTGCAACGCTTGGATGCCGAGAAGCATAGACATGATCTCTTTAGCCAAGATGATGGAATTCCCCTTGCTGCTTGTCACTCGTCTGGCTGCTTGTCGTTGCTTGTTTCTTTCAATTCCGGTTTACTGCGAATGGCTTTTTGCCTGCAATTTATTACAATCGTTTACAAAATTACTTCAATGCGGGGAATCAGTATTTGCTTGGGAGGGTGACCCTTGGGGATAGAATTCACGTCCGCGTCGCACCGAATAGTTTGGGATTCCAAAAACCTCACAGATACCTTTCTTTTGACGTAATTCAGAGCCAAATTGAATAGTAATAGGGCCATCCCATCGCCTTGTTTTAGTCCGATATTTGTGTCAAAGGCATCGGTGAATTGGTTATTGATGCGGACTTGGGAGGTCGTCAACGTCATTGTCATTTTGGTAAGATGGACAAATTTGGCTGAAATGTCAAAGCAAAGCATTATTTGGTACAGTACGTTACGATCAATACTGTCGTAGCTTGCTTAAAGTCAACGAAAACTGGGTATACGTCTATGTTGAACTCCCAGCATTTTTCAAGTACCTGCTTGACTGTGAATAATTGGTCTATCGTCGATCTATCTACTCTAAAAGCACCTTGATGCTGCCCAATAATACTGTTGGCGTATGACACGATTTTATTTTCTGAGATTTTTGAAAATGTTTTGTAAGCCGTACAAAGTATTAATATGCCACTATAATTTTTGCACTGTAGCTTGTCGCCTTTTCTGTGGATAGGGAATATAATTGATTGGCTCCACTCGTTTGGCATATGTTCTTGTTGCCAAATGTACTGGTTGACTTTATGAATAGGTTTATGAACACTACTCCCATCATATTTGATGAGTCCACTGTAGTCTCATCGATGTCCGGCGCTTTATTATTCTTTTGGGCTTTAATGGCAGAGCAAACTTCATCCAGAATTGGTGAGGTCAATTGAAGCTCTTCGAAAACATATTTGGGCTCCGATGCTCTGGATCTGGAGGATTCAGGAAGTTCTTGAAATATGATGCCCATTTTTCCTTAATCTTGGTTTCATCAGCAAGGACATTGCCGACTTCATGACGACAGAGCATGGTTTTGGGCGGATAACCGCGACTGTCATTTAGTTGCATGCTTGTCTTGTCCCAATTAGTCGTCATAGTATTTTCTTTTCTTGATTTTAATTTTCTTTGCTTCGGTTACTGGCCTTTTATTCGCAAGACCATCCTACCGACTTGCTTTGGCTACACAGCAAACGTGTTCCTACTTTTATTTTTACAAATGAAGTGATAGCCATATATATCGTAAACTAATTTTTAATTCTTTTTTTTTAGACTGAACTAATGAAATATCTATCTTGGCGTAGCAAAATGTTCACTATAATTATATTTGGATTGAATTTACTTGAAGAGAATCGTTCATCTTTCAATCCCAGAAAGCAGTTTCTCTTATAAAAATTAAATATCTGAACATTGTTTTTTGGATTTTGCTTTTATGAACTTTTTCTGATGGATTTGGTAAATTGTTACTTTGAGCATGTGGATAATATGATTTTGGATTTTTGTTTTTATGGATTCCATGTTGTTCCAGATTTTACATTCATTAGATTCATTTGCTGCTATTGTACAATCAATGTTGGCTTGCGTGTAATGAGATTGCTCCCTTGCTCCAGTAAGCTAAACCTGTAACAAAAAACAGCGCTAAACTGTTGACCAGCAATGATTCAGAGGTTGTATTTCAATCATCACCTGGGCCCTCATCTTCTTGTCGAAGTGCTACATCGAAAAATTGGCCCACTTTACCCAATACTCTTGTAACGGATATACAACCAACGCCAGTAGCTGATGTTTTTAATTCCGCTCTTAATCTGCCAGCACCACAGAAAGTTCCATCTCTTCATGTCGTGGCGCCGCCGAAGCAAATATTTATACCTCGTCTGGCTTATGAGACATCGACGAATGACATTTGTGATTATTTCTCAACGAAATTTGGAGCTTCAGTAAGGATCATCAGCTGCCACAAACTGACAAAAGACAACATTGAGGGAAGAGTTAAAGCTTCCTTTAAGCTTACTGTACCGTCAAACTGCAGCATAGTTCTTCAACCAGAATACTGGCCTCCTGGAACACTAATTAAACCGATCGAGGCAACCAAAAGAAGAAATTTTCATCGCGTGGTAAGCTCTCTTCCGAAACTTTAACAACTGGTCACCCTACAACTTCTTCAAATATTAATTTAAATTTTGATACTCAAAACACTTCTCGTAGCTTCAATCTTTATTATCAAAATGTACGTGGCATGCGAACCAAGCTGGATGCTATTAAAATTGCCTCTTCCATTTCCGGCGATGATTTCATTTGTTTTACAGAAACCTGGCTAACTCCTGATATCGCCAGCAGTGGAATTTTTCCACTGTATGATGTCTACCGAACTGATAGAGATCGTTTGATTTCAGGTAAATTTGACGGTGGTGGTGTACTTATTGCTACTCATAAAGCCTTAGACAGCAAACTCTGCTCTGACTTTTCACCGTCTCTTCCAGTAGAATGCATCACTGTCTTAATCAATATCTCTCAAGCCGTGAGTTTAGTATTGCTTTGCTTGTATATCCCTTGCAATGCTCCTTTCCGCGTTTACAACCGTTTTTTCTCTGAATTATCTTCGTATTTCTGTAGCATCAACCCTTTATACAATATTTTAATCTGTGGTGACTTTAACATGCCTTGCCTAAGGTGGAACTCAAGCTCTTATACCCTCTCATCCTTCAATGATCTCTCTATCCTGTTTTCTTCTTTTTTATCGCTTTGCCACCTATTGCAATCAAATATGATCCCAAACGCAAGCAATCAACTTCTCGATTTCAACCTTACTACCAATCCTTCCTCTATCTCCTCGATCACAAAATCCCCCTCCGAATATGTAAAAGGTAATTATAATATGATTGAAACATCACTGCAATCTAATAGTCCTAAGCCCTTCTGGACATACATACATTCTCTGAAAACAACAATTCATATTCCTAATATCTTCTCATGGCGTAATTGCCAAGTTTCTGATGGGCAAGCTATCTGTGACTTTTTCGCTCAATTTTTGCCTCCACATTTAAGGTTTCGAACCCCACTACGTACTCATCGTGTCCTTCTCCTTCCCCTATTATGCATTCCATCGTGACCTCTCCATCGGAAATTGAAAATATGCTGCTTACCTTTGACATTAACGGTGGCCCGGGTCCTGATGGAATACCAAATTCGTTCGTTAAGTCATTATCTTCTTCATTATCTACCCCACTATCAATTATTTTCAATATTAGCCTTTCTTCCTCCTGCTTCCCTGACGTCTACAAGCACGCTAACATCTTTCGGATCCATAAGTCCGGAGGTCGAAGTGAAATTTTATACTATCGTCCGATTTCTTTGCTGTCTTGTTTTGGCAAGCTCCTTGAGAGAATTGTGCATAACAGAATATACGATGATATCAGTATCCTGTTTGCAAATGAACAACATGGCTTCATTAAAGGCCGTTCGAATGTAACTCATTTGTTAGAACTTACGAATACCATCTCTCTTGCTTTCGACAAGAGTCAACAAGTCGATGTGATATACACCGATTTTGCTAAAGCCTTTGACAGTGTTGATCATGGCCTTTTGGCTAACAAACTCCGATCATTCCGCATTTCCGACTCTATCCTCTCTTGGATCTTATCCTTTTTATCCCATCGCTCCTGCGCCGTTACATGGAATAATTTTTTTTCGTCGGACTCATTTAGCCCAAAATTTGGTGTTCCTCAAGGATCAATTTTAGGCCCTTTGCTATTCAACATTTTCATTAATGATATTCCCCAATGCCTGTCCTCTAATCGTCTTCTTTACGCTGATGATTTAAAAATTTATCGCCCCATTAACTCCCGCAAAGACTGCTCATATCTCCAAAATGATCTTGACAATCTCCGAAATTGGTGTCAAGGATTTTAAAATCTTCATCACTCTCTTTTGGCGTTTATGTTTTAACTAGGATAGAGTTAAGGTATCTCGTATTCATTAATTTTTAAGCTGAAAATCCCGTCGTCTGCAAGTACCAAACAGAATGTTTACAAGTTTCAAAGGCGCAAATGAAATCCCATTAAAACCACTAGTTTACCTCCGACTTCATCCGCAAACATAAGGAACAACTAATTGGTGATCAAATAATATCCACAAAACTGAATTGTTCCATCCACAAACTTGAAATATTTCATTCACTGTTGAAATTCTGAAATTCCCCTTGAGTAATTGTTCTTGGGATTGTGTGATTTACTTCCTCTTAACATTTCTAAATGTTGTCAGATGAGATTCACCAACAAAATTCATCCAGTTTTATATGAATACCAGATTGATGGATCGGGGCTCGCATTTGTGGACAAATTTAAAGATTTGGGAGTAATATTTGACCCAGGTTTGAAATTTAACAGACATGTTTCATGCATAACCACTAGAGCTTCACGTATCGCTGGTTTTATTTTACGATCCTCTTGCAAGTCTTTTAGCACTACAATCAGCGCTCATCTATTCGTACTTCTAGCCCGGTCAATCCTTGAGTATGCCTCTAAAGTATGGTCTCCTCACCATACCAATCTATGGGATGCTGTTGAAACTGTACAGCTTAAATTCACACGATCTCTATTCTACAAATATAACCTCACTTACAGCTCCTACGATGAGCGCTTACAGATCCTAAACATTCCATCACTCAAAAATAAGAGAGAATTCTTAGACCTGTGCTGCTTATTTAAATTATATCACGGTATTCTTTCATCTAACCTCAAGAACGCGTTCAACTGAAATATTCTTTGTGCCCTTTGTTCGTACCGATATTTAATTTATTCATTTCTAGTACGCGTATCACGTCGTTACAATGAGCTCCAGCTGGGTCCTCTGCCACATTCCTAATACGCCTTTAAAAGCATATTGCATAATATTCTGCATAGCTTTCAATAGTTTATTAGTATTTTATATTCTTGTTCTTTTTTCCTTAATACAACTTTGTTTATTCGCATGTATTATATTTCATTACCTATTTTGTAATTGGGTTCACGGGTCTGTTAAATAGTGTAAATAAATAAATACTGATCCTCATGCGATTGTCGATCATTTTTCGGATAGGCTGAACATTTTAAAATCTTCATCACTCTCTTTTGGCGTTTATGTTTTAACTAGGATAGAGTTAAGGTATCTCGTATTCATTAATTTTTAAGCTGAAAATCCCGTCGTCTGCAAGTACCAAACAGAATGTTTACAAGTTTCAAAGGCGCAAATGAAATCCCATTAAAACCACTAGTTTACCTCCGACTTCATCCGCAAACATAAAGAACAACTAATTGGTGATCATATAATATCCACAAAACTGAATTGTTCCATCCACAAACTTGAAATATTTCATTCACTGCCTAAATATCCTGAATAAATCACAAAGGTCACTAGGAGCTGAATATCAATAATGCTGAATAGTCATAAATAAAGTTCAATTAGCAATCCACCCCTCACAGAAGTTCCCAATGCAATGCCAGAGCCAACAAACTCAACTACATTTATAGAATTGTGTCGAACCAATCGCAATATGCTCACACCCTTCACTTCATGCTGAAATAAATGTGCTTGAACACAGTTTAGCACTTTACTAGACTGTTCCCGTATTCATCCCTTTCATGTTCTGATGACAAGCGGCAATATTTATTACGGGACAAATCGAGTTTAGTTGTCCATGAAATTTTACTCATTCTCGATGAAACTGTTGAAATTCTGAAATTCCCCTTGAGTAATTGTTCTTGGGATTGTGTGATTGCATTTGATTATCACTCCTGAGTTAATGCTGAACAAATACAGAGAACAGTTAAGAACAATTGATTAGACATTTTTTGTGATGTAACGGTTAGATAACAATCACGTTTCAATTAATTATTGCATTTGATTTCGAAAATTTAGTTTGAATCGTATGCAAAACTGTTCATAGGCGACATTATAGTAATATTTTTTTAAGCAATTGCTACCTGCTGTAGGCTTTCCTTTCAAGGCTTACAATATGATTTGTTCGAATAAAAGTCTATTTGCACTGATTAACAATTTATTTAACCTTAATTTTTGGATCAAGTATCTGGATTGGTCGGTTGACAGGATATGCCTCTATCATTTTCGCACTGTAGCTTGTCACCTTTTTGTGGAAACGGAATATAATTGATTGGCAAATATGCTGGATGACTTTGTGAATTGCTTTATGAACACTGCTGCCACCATATTTGATGAGCTTCACTATAATCTCATCGATGTCCGGCACTATATTATTCTTTTGGGCTTAGATGGTAAAACAAACTTCATCCATAGTTGGTGGGGCCAATGGAACCTCTCCAGGGACATCTATAGGCTCCAATGTTTTGGAGCTGTGCGAGGGATTAAGGAGGTTCTTGAAATATGATACCCATCTTACCTTAATTTTGGTTTCATCAGCGATGATATTGCCGATGTCATCACAACAGAGCGTGCTTTTGGGCTGATAACCACGATTCAGGCATTTCACTACTTTGTATGCTTGTCTTGTATTGTTGCTTGCTAAACTTAAATCTATACTTTTCAATTGATCATCATAGTATTTTCTTTTCTTAGTGTTAATTACCTTATTCGCTACTCTTCTCTTGGTTTTCTATGTATGTAATCTTTGTATGCCTGATTCTTTTTGACGAAAGCATTCTGGCACTCATAATCAAACCATTTATTTTTCTTGTGCCGGGCTTGATGTCCAATCGTCTGTTTTGCCACAGTCTTTAAAGTCGCTTTCATTTCCATCCAGATCTCGTTGCTTGTCCTTAACGATGTGTCTGACAAGAGGGGAGCCAGCTAGTTGTCAAGGGTCTGCTTGTAAATTTTGGCTACAGACGCCGTTTGGAGTCTTTCGATGTCAAATTTTTGTGGCGGGCTGGTCTTCACTGAATATATCTTTGATATATGACATCGATAGGTTAATCTGATCTGAGTTACAATTGGCCCCCCGATGTGTTGGCATTAGTATTTGATCAGGCAAATATTTAGCTACATCCTCCATAATATTTGCGGATGGCCAGGCATATTTAATTCAGTCATCTCCACCATCTAGTGGGAGGGGAGAAGGAATAGCCAGACAAGGGATCCCCCAGCCGTAACACCCTGGCCACTGTGAGTCCCTTTTATCATTTAGGACTGCTCTAGCATAAAGTGGCACTTGATTCCAGTTGACAACCGATTCGAGAATTACCACGACTACACTATCCGGGGTGAGCTCTTCCGTCTCCCTGTAGAGGCCCCTTCGCAGGCTGTTCCATTTTGTGCAAGCAGAAAATGTGTTGCCGGAATCGCAATCGTCCCCTCGACAAATCCGACAATCGGGGGACCGTGACTTACCAATCTTCTGCAGGTAAGACTGAAAACCCCCATTCCCGCTCAAAAGCTGGTTCAGATAGAAGTCAATTTTACCATGCCTTCGATGGAACCACGGTCTCTTATCTGAGATAAAGCGCGAAGTCAACCTTCTCTTCATGCGATTCACCCAAGACTGCTGCCAATCGTTGAGCGAGTGCTGTCGCTCCTCATGGACAGCCATCTCCCTCTCATCCTCATTTCGACACAGGATAAAAGCACGTCGCTCTCAAGCAAGGAGGGCGAAAGGTATAACGCCTGCAATAACTCTCACACCCAAAACAGAGACTGCTGGATATGAAAATGCAATCCTCAGTGCTCCTCTTCTCTGTGGCTGTGCCAAGCGTTCTCGGTATACCTCCTTACTGAGAGAGAGATAGAACTCATCAAGAGGCTTCTTCTTGATGCGATGGGTCCCCCGACGACGTTGACCGTAAGTTGACTCAGAGCCGATACTCTCAAAGCAGGCTTTTCAGCTGTTGGCCTGATTTTTTCAGAGAAACTCATCTTCGAGTCGATCAGTAGCCCCCCTTCGATTTGATTCTCTTTTTTGTCAATATGACCACTTCGGTTTTCTCCAACTGAACCCACGAGCAGTAAGGCAGTCTCTTGATTGGCGCATAAGCAGCGAGAGCAACAACATCATCCACAAAGCCGATCAAGCAAGACTTATTTAGCATTTCCAGTCTGAATAGCCAGTCGTAAGACATGTTCCACAGGTCTGGACAAAGAATAGATTCCTGGGCAACACCCGAAGTAACTTCCATCCTTCGTTGGCCCTGTGTTGTGTCGTAAAATAGGCTTCAGTCCTTCAGGTAGCCCCTCAAAAGCTGCATTAGATAATCTGGAACTTGAAAAGTGTTTTCCAGCGTGTCCAGAATATCCACCCATTTAGTGGAGTTGAAGGCATTCCTAATATTGTGTCACCTACAGTACGATCCGTCACTTGGTGCGGTGCCTTTTGAACTGCCCTCACCACCTCTGCAATCGCATCAATGGTAGAAAGCCCCGCTCTAAAGCCGTAATGACAAGGAGATACGTTCCCAGCAGCACGAATTACATCAGTGAGTCTTCCCTTGTTGAGTCTCGCGAGCACCCTTCCAGCAGTATCTAGCATGCATGACGGCGATTCGGGATTTCCTTTCCCCTTTCTTATCAGCACGAGACACGCCACCGTTCCATCGCACCAGGAAACCCTCGTCCCATAGGAAAGCGTTGAATGTGCTGGGCAGCAAGTAAGGAAAATGGTGATACATACCTCAGCTAGAACACCATCGGGACTTGGAGCCTTCCTCGCTTTCAGTAAAAGGACCGCCTCTTCCAGTTCCGGCTGTGTAAAGAGTGGACACTTGACTGCTGTTTCACCATGGATAGCGTCAACACGAACGGGATAGGTGGAAAAAACTGCCCGCACTATTTTGACTATCCTGACCACATCATGTATGAAAACTGTCCGTAGGGCACCAAGCGTCCAGATAACTAGCTTGTATCCAAGACCCCACGGATTCTGGTTCACGTTGTCTACTAGATCTTCCTAGCAGTGAGCCTTGCAGTTGTTAATCAATTTGTGAAGGCATTTCCTGGCCAACTTATGTGCTGCTACCCGGTTGCATGGCTCATCACAATTCCGCGCCTTTTGAACATCACGCCGAAGCTTGGGAGACTTCCTTCGCTTTTCAGCGATTTCAGTCGACCACCAGTACACTAGAGGTTTTTCGTGTCAGGGTTTTTGATGGGACGTAGACGCGTTGCAGGCAGTCATGATGACGCTCATAGTTTAGCTCAGCCCGTCTTGAGCTGCTAATTCTTCCGTCCCCTGCGAATCTCTATGCAGTGGAGCACCTGCTGTAAGCCCCCCGACGAACGTCTCGACGTCCATCCTTCCGATGTTCCACCCAATTGTAGAAAGTCGAGAGAACGGACGGTGGAAGACAACATCACTGATCTCAAGCAGAATGCATTGATGATGACTGGCTCAGTAGTCCTATAATACGCTCCAATTGTGTATTATCCATACTGAGGCCTCCGAGGCGTAATATTACGTCAGGTATGGTTCCTTCACAGTAAATATGGTGGAAAGTCGGCGTATTTCTGGTATTGAATACAAAAACGCCATCTTGATCGCCATCCCTAGGACTCGTTTTCCCCCTGGATCTTTTTGGGGCAGGCCTCATTCGATCGCTGTAGCGTTGAAATCTCCCCCAATTATCACGTTGACGTCTGCGTTTGTAACAGTGCCCTCTAAAGTATTTAGCTTGGTTTGGAAAGACGATATTAATTCGTTCGGCGTTAGGTACACACTAAAGAAGGTGTTCCTTGAGCACCAAGCCCATACGAAACCATCCACCCGTTCACTACTCTCACTCAGCAGCGTAAAGTTGGCTTTCATACCCTTCTTCTTTTTTATGGTTTTTAGCTGCTCCAGTTTTATTGGGTCCCCGCTCGCAGGCACTATCTTCATTTGTGTATGTAATCGCGTTATTGGTCCCATGGTTATCGTGGGGACAAGGCCTCAGACGAAACCTGCGATAATTGGGAGCCCGTCTCAACCCTATGGTGCGAACTTCGAACGTACTCCGAGGCCTGCTAAGGTTTCACCGAGATGGAGCGAACAAAAACATGCGTCATGGATTCACCTTCAAAACTAATATTAAAAATTTATGAAGTCGTCTTATTGAGGGGGTGATTTTAACTCTAAGGTAGTTCAAGACGGTAAAATTTGTCAAATTGATCATCGGGAAAACATTTGCGACCATTTTGGGACTGATTAAAAACAATAATTTGACAATTACAGTTGAAAACTTGATTTTGGAGATTTGCAATGAGTAGTTTTTGGGGCTAATCATGGATTTTCATAGGGCTAAAGAAAATGAAATCGTTGAGGTTAGCGATGTTTGGGGTCTAGGGTGGTTTTAGATAGAGTTTTGATCAGTATGGTGGAGAGAATGTTGTCGATTCTGATGCATTTAGATGTTTCCTGAAGGGTTTGATTTAGGAAGAATTTGTAATGGTTGGGTCTACGAAAAATATCGACGCAGTGGTGGTGATATTGTTCCATTTGGAACAGCTCCAGATTGGACCAGCAAGTCGAAACCGAAAATGGGTCTTATGAGGGACTTTTAGCGAATTTGTTTTTATGTAGTTGAGTAGTTTGGAGTTATGTCTTAGTACGGAATAAAAGCACGAAACGCTCCACTAGATTTAGCCAGTGCTTTTGATCTATGCGGGATTGGTAAAAGTCGACTGTTGATAGTGACTTCAAGGTTCGTTACTTGAAAGTGGGTAGAGGTAGGAACGTTGTTGAAATTAAGAGCGAAACTGTTTGCGTTACTTTGAATCTTGCGGGAGGTTTTCCCCTAATGACGATGCTTACGCATTTAGACCGGTTAACGAGAAGTTTCCACTGTTCGAAATAAAAGTGGAGTTGATGGAGGAAGCTGTTAATTTTCATTGGAGGAGAGTCGAATAGATGAGGAGGTGTTGGAAGGTAACGGAAAGTCAGCAAAATTAAAAGGGAAAAGAGAGTCGCTGAAAGAACGGAATCTCAAGGGGTCCCTGCAGTATTTAAGAAAGAATTAGATTTGCGAAAGAAACTTTAACGGTTGAGGTTCTGACAGATGGAAAGATGTCTATGAACCCGTTTTTATATTTGCCATTGGTCAGATCAGGGCGTTTTTTCTTGATTTCTTCATTAAATTTCAATAGTTGACGACAGTAGACATTCACACAATTTTTTTTCGAGCTTGGACCGCATTTTTGCCGTTTTGGAAGTAAATCGATAAAATATGCGAAAATGTTCTCTTTAATTGTCCATTTTCAAGTTTATTTTTAACCAACTTGTTGTTCAGTAACGACCCTCAGTTTTCGACTGAAGAAAGTCTAAAGTCTAAACTTCAAAATAGAGTATAATATGTATTATAAGCCAGAATCACTACTACATGAAATATGTAGCTCACGTCACACATTCATGTCGCACACGACTACGACCCTTATATATATATATATATATATATATATATATATATATATATATATATATATATATATATATATATATATATATATATATAGACAGCGTGCGTACGGTATTTGAGAACATCTTGAGAGTAAAATTAAGTAGCTTGTACTTTTAACAAAATTTAATGAAATTTCAGGATTTTTTTATACAACGTTGAATTAATAGATATTAATGGATATATAAAGTTATTCAATAAAATCGCCATTAGCAGCAATAAGCTCTTCGATCCGGGTCCGGAAACGATTACATGCCCGAATCAAATGCTCCTTGTTCATATTGACCATAACGGCATTAAAAGCAGTCTTCAGCGGAGAAGTGGTATGAGGACGCTTATTGGTCTCCCGCTCAACTACGCCCCATACGTAATAATCCAAAGGGTTAAGGTCTGGGGAGCTAGGTGGCCATAGGCTCGATGTTATGTGGTCATGAAAATGTTCGGCCATACAATCTTGTGTCGCCGTCGCTTTATGTGTAGGAGCAGAGTCTTGTTAAAAAATGTATGGTCTGCCTCCGCTTACATTGTCTATCCAGGGTTTCACTACCGTCTCCAAAACCTCAATGTATGCAGCAGAATTCACTTGAAGTCCTTGAGTAAAAAAGTGTGGTGGCATAACATGTCCTTCGTTGCTGACAACACCTAAAACCATAACAGCGGCTAGAAATTTTGTGTGCGTAACAACAAGAACCTCCGTAGAATTTGAACATAGTCATCTGTCATTTGTGCGATTGGTCTTTTGATATTGGTCAAAATTTTTTTGTCGGAAAACAACCATAATATTTTGGGCACCTCAGGGTGTTTGATTTTGTTTAAAAGACTTTTTGATCGGAGAACTCTCTGTTCCCGTGTTCGTTCCGACCAGAACTGCCCTCTGCGCATCACGTAGGACTTAT
Source organism: Odontomyia ornata (assembly GCA_963969285.1). Lineage (NCBI taxonomy): Eukaryota > Metazoa > Arthropoda > Insecta > Diptera > Stratiomyidae > Odontomyia > Odontomyia ornata. Next base: position 17,541,984 of record OZ017742.1, on the reverse strand, counting down.
ACCGAAGGCCTTCGTGGGCAACTTTACGAATAAGGCGCTCAGAAACATGAAGCTCACTCGCAAGGATCCTCATTGATTTTGAAGGGTCCTCGTCTATGATTGCTTGCACTTGCTCTAAAAATTCTGCAGATCGGACAGTGTCAGAACGTTGTTCGTGCTTTTTGCGTTTTGCAGCCGATTCTGTATCGCCTTCTGATGCTTCCAATTAACGGCGAACCTTATGCACGAATGAACGGGCACAATTAAGAAAATTAGATACCTTTAAATCTGTATGGTTCGCACAAATAGTGACAATGATAGCATGTTTCTTCATTTCTTGAGTGATGTTGTAGTCCGCCATTTCTTATCTAAGAGAGAAAAAAATTCGCGAAGTTATAGTCGCATTTATGCCTGTCTTCAAATACCGTACGCACCCTGTGTATATATACATATATTGTAGGTTCGTAGCCATCTGGAACGTACGCAGTCGAGCTGCCGCGAGGAGACTGGTTGTGTTTTGACAGCTCTTGATGAGTACTAGCCACCTCGACGAAGCTGCGTAATTAGATACTCCTATCTCTAAGCGAAGGCTCAAAAGGGCTGTAGTGCTGCAACACAAAAAGAACGAGTTGAGTAAGCAAGAGAGTGCTCCTACGAGAAGGTCTTTGTAAACACCCTAGGTACACTGCAGCCGCCATTTAGATCTAGCTTGAATGATTTTCCTGAAACCTCGGCCGATTGAAGATATTCAAATTAAACACTATTCCTTAAATGTTCATGAAAATTGGAAGAAAATAAAAATAGGTGTTATTGTTGTTGTAATTGGAATGGTTATGACTCACTTGATTATATTTCGATTTCCATGAAATGTGAAAACTAAGATCCTATATATAACTGCAAAATTTCAAGAAATTTAAGGGTACCGTTCTGATTTTATGGGCTGAAATGTAAAATCTAGAAACCAAACTATTATTTATAAAGTTGAGTGAATTTTGATTTTTAAGGTATCTGTTGTCATTGTAATCATAAAGACCCACCTCTGTGATTATTTTCAGATTCTCCGGCCCAAAGGTGACCATTCGTGAAAGAGGGATACACGGTTTTGGTACATTTTGCCTCCCCCTGGGTCCCTTGATACATCAAATTACTTTTGTCTCTCAGATTCGAAAAGTTCAAATAAAGACTTTTCATTTAATACTCCACTCGGCTACCTTTGATTAAAAAAAATTTTTAAGGGCTTCTTCGTTAGAAAAGGGAGCCCACCTTTAATAAATTTTAAATTTCGGGAAAGACCTAAACTTTTGAGAGACCTTCACTTCTGACCTTTTCACAAAGTTTGAGCATTCTAGCATCTGTAATTTCTGAGGAATATTGCTGTGACGCCTGGACAGACGGTCAGACAGGTCACGAAACTAGTAGGTCTTTGTAAAAAATTGTTTACAAAGACCTAAAAAGGTTCAGAGTCTGATTAGAACTAGGAATTTGGGAATAATGAGCCAATGGAGAAAGTTACATATGATTCAAAGCTAGGATTTTGTAAATATGAAGCTGGTAAGGTGAGCATCAGCAATAAAATTAGCCAACATATTTTCTTTCTCAAGGGGAGTAGCATTTTAGCCAAGAACATAATGGTGTTATAACTGGGTAAAGCACGCGCACTTTGGTGCTCTTTGCCGGTGTTTGAGTTAAAGGTTATGTTAGAAAGTGTGGTATCGAAGCACTCATAGAGTTTCGTAACTTTGTGATGAATTGAATTTTTCTAGAGAAAAGATTTTGAAAAATATGTGGAAATAGTCCCCATTGTAATAGTGCCGTCTTTGCAGTGTATATTTTCTCAGATGTCAAGATAAGAATGAGAGGAAATGTAAACAGTGAGTCGAAATTTAGCTGTCTTGAAAGAATGATGACTAAAGCGGTCTCAAAAATTGGAGAGGTATGGCTCTTGACAGTAGTGTCCATATGAAAATTAGTGCATATTTAGTTACAAAGAAGAAAGAAGCATGTTCTAAGGAAAGCTTTCAATTGGTTTATTATAGTCAGGGCATCGGTAGAAGAGGTGTGTCGTTAATATTAATCAAAAGGGCTACTGCATCATGGTTTCTCAAGCCGGGAACTATTTCGAGGAGAGGATAGATGTTGGGGTTATGTATATTGGGAGGTCATCCTTATGGAAAAAGAGATCAAGGTAAGAATGAGATGAACGGAAGTAAAAGGTGAGGAGGGTTGAGTTTGATATTGAGAGGTTGTGGCTTATGCCAAAGTTCTGACACCATAAGTGTACTATTCTACCATTCATATTTTTAATAGTGACAAGTCAAAGAAGACGTCGAGCATTGAGATCGCTGCCAATGATGATTTATAGAATTACTTCTTATTTTGTGAAAAAATTTGGTGCAAGGGGAAAAATGAAGTAACAGGCTAAATCACCTGACAGGAGGTTTTAGTCCTGCCAGCAGACTGACGCAAAAATAATACAGGTACTGTGGAGCTGTATTTTGGTCATACTTGTTTCAATAAAAGGAAAGGATTACCCATATTTGAACTTCTTCAAAATTAAGATGGCTGTGCCTCTTCCAATTTTCTTCTCAGTTCAAAAATGGCTATACAGTGAAAAAATGAGGTTTGTGGCGAGGGTTAAGTTTACTTTCAAATAGGAGCAAAATATGAGGGTGAAACGCGTCAAAAAAGAACAAAAGTTCATGTCGACGACTTCTACCGACAATTCAATTCAAATTCAGTGTTATTACTTTAAAAGTCAATAAGTCTTATGATGAAGGAGGTAGGCGCTGTTTGTTATTCAATGGTATTGTATTTGAAATAGATTTGTTGTATTTGTAATATTTGCCTGCCCTTGTTATGCGTGGTTCATTAGAGATGATTCAAACAGCTTTTCTATTTCAGTTTCAATGAAGGGTTTGTTGGTTTGTGATTGTTGGTTTTTAGTCGCAATGGTTATAACTTCACTCAATACTTTTTCCAAGTTTTAAGTTTTTTCCGAGTTTCTAAATTACATGAACCAATAACTGCTGAGCTGCTCGAAAATTTTGATGACTCCGGCTTTTCTTGGTCCTCAGAAAACTTGCTGTAATGCACCGACAGACGGACCAATTCAAATAAGGTATTGTTAAAGTTTTTTTTTTACGAAATCCTAAGAATATAATCTAGATATATGTCATATAAATATATTTTATTAGGGCCATAATAATTTCGTATCTTTATATGAATGCACCTTCAAACATTTTTAATAAACTGTTAATGTCAAAATGCTAGTTAAAGTCAACATTTTTATCATGGTGAAGTTCACGAACCAGCAACGTTTGAAAATTATTAAAAATTACTCTTAGTTAATATTATCGAAAAATCATCTTCAGCGATGAAGCTTATTTCTGGGTCACTGGCTTTGTTCATAAGCAAAATATGCATTTTTAATCAGCAACAAACCCACATGTGCTTCTCGAGATACCGTTGAAATCGCAAAAAATACTGTTTGGTGCGGTTTTCATGTCGGAGGTGTGATTGGGTCGTAGTTTTCGTGGATGTAAACGACCCTCATGTTACCGTCAATGGAAAGCGCTATCGTGTTATTTTGGAAGATTATTTGTGGCCAGAATTGGATGAACTTGACAGCAATGATTTTGGTTTCAACAAGACGGACACAGCACGCCGTATAATCGATCTGTTATGTCCTTAATGGAGAATCCTATATATGCTAAAAAATTATCTAATAGATTCAGACAATACACACCAAGGAGCCATTTGGATTTCAAATCAATACTCGAAACGTCTGAAGCTGTCAGATCTAAATTTCTTTTGAAATTACTTCTATTACCAAATTCAAACAAATTTAACCACATCATTCGCAACAATGCCTAAATTTCCTTTTTCACCTCGTAGTAGAGACAGCTCCTTGCAGCCCTCCTTGCCACCATCCAACATAGAGATCGTTAGTAAAGAACCAACAGTGCAGCCAAATGAGAGACAAAATGCCAGCAAAAATCCAGAATCAAATGAAATGGTGGTTCCAATTGCACCAAGACGTATTCCAAAAAAAGAAATTATGAAAAGCTTTGCAGCGAATTTGAATCAAATGGAAAGTGAAATTGAGCAACAATTCTGTACGAGGGTTTCGCAGAAAATGAATGAATTCCATAATGCAATGATAAATGATATTCGCAGAGACCTTGCGGATAACTTGTATTACTTATATGGAACGAAAAATACATCTAAAATGGAGTCGTGTTGTTGTGAAGAATCGCCGAAAGAAGATACCAGGTCATCTATCAAGGATGATGTCATTCTCATTCAATCGAAACGGACATTGAAAAGTTCAAAGAAGTCATCTCAGTTTGTTGGATTTCAAGAAAGGATCTTACGAGAACAACTGCTGGAAGCTATAATGACAGCTTTCTAAAATAATACAAATTGTAATCTTATCATGTATCTATACTCAAATATAAGTCTACTATAACTCATATACTTCTTGATTGTTATTTCAAAGAATGATTAATTCTCTCAAAGGATTATCACTTAGACGTTCATTAAACTCAAAAGCACTTTATTCAATACTTATCGATATAAATTTTCGAGGAAGACAAAGCCTGATCGAAATAGTAAGAATACTAAAATATAGTGGCCCAAATAGCTCTCTAGCTTTAAAGTTATCAATCAAAAACATTTGATCAGAACACAATATCTAATTAAAATTATTATATATTTAATGATCTAATTGAAAAAAGGAGATAAGGCCGACCAACACCATTCAAAAATGAATCATAATATTAACACAACAGAACTTTATTTTATACCAATATAATGCTATCATAATATTCCTAAACTAAACGTTAAACCTCTTTAAACCTAATACAATAAATATAAAATATATCCATTCTAAATATTGAAACATATCCCTAATTTTTAACATAAACAAACAACACTTAATGTGGCAATAATGAGCTGAAACTCAAAATGAGTGAACAAAAGACACAAAACAAAAGAAAAATAAATAAATAAACACGAATAATTTAGATATTGTCATTCAGCCACCAGCGCCTAAATTGCTCTGTCCCATCTCCACCAGCCTCAACAAATCTAGCAGATGAGTATCTCCATTGGAATTGTTGATCTCGTGAACTCAAATTCAGAGAACTCTTTATCTTCTTATTGGTGGCCTGTCTATACAAGTATACTATACATATGTGACATATAATTAGGACGCCGTCAGAATCAAAAACTTATTGATTCATGTCCAAATAAACGAATGTTTCCAGAGCAACGAAGCTACTAGCAAGATATGATTCAATACACCCGTCTGTAGGGCGGGACAGCTGTGAAATCTTCACCTGGCAGTGAAATTTTCATTCAAAATTTTTGAATTCAACTTTTTCAATATTTCGGAAACAATAGGTTTTTGTAACCAATATCCCGGTGCCACCTCCCCCATCACCGATTACCCTATCATTTCTTACGAATTAAAAATCTTTAGATGTCATGGAGTGGCGTGAATTGAGGTGAGCTTCAGTGAGAAGTATGATGTCAGGCTTTTGCTTCATAATGAATGCAAGGAAACAGTCACTTCAATGTAGAGTTGACGTTGATCAAGATGAAACGAAGCCTATCTACGGGAATGTGAAAACCTAAACGCTGAAGAACAAAGTTTATTTTTGAATCTTGATTATCGATTCTCTGTGATAAAAAATTAAGTTGCAGTTAAATTTTGAGAAGCAGCTCATTATTGCCACTTGCATTATTTATATTATTTGCAGCATTATCTGCTGGTCCTCTAGCGGTGAGTGCATACCCCGGGCTTGACGATGTTGGAAGGTATCACGCTGTAATGTACTTGAGTTTACTTTGGAATAAATTTAATTTCTGCATATTGATATCGGAAGCATCTTCGATGTGATGCTGGTTGAACAAATATACCGCAGATTGAGCAGTATAAATTTTATTTAGGCTCCGGCATTTCACGCAACGATATTGCATGGTGCAGTTGGCAGCTAAATAACCAAATCTTTGACACCGGTAACACTGGTTGACTTCTTTTTTCTGGAGGCATTCCCACCTTCCGACTCCGAAATTGAAGTACCTAATTTATTGAAGGGTACTTGGACTGCTTTTGTTTGAAATTAGTACTAGATAAAATGGTATCATTTTTCATTCCGTAGAACATAAACGAAAATTGGAACGATACAGGAAAGATTAGCATGGCCCCTGCACCCGTTTTTGAATTGAGCTCCTCCTTGGGCTTGAGAATGCTTTGACTACTTGTAAAAGCAGAGATAACGAGGAGGTTATCCCTACCTAGCAGTGAAATTCTCGCTCTTGGGGGTGTTCGTGATGTGCGAAACCTCTTCAGAATTCAAAGAACTTTTTCTGTCTGAAAGTCAACGAGTGACTTAGTTTTAATGGGCTTTTGATTTCAAAATCATTTAATTTATTTTATTTTTTATTTTCAAACCTTTGCCATTTAGCTCAAATACATTTATTGTCGGGGCAGATCAGCTGATAAAACTGTTGATTTTTCTGCCTTTTTTTAAGTTTTAGATATTTAATAAATGTATTGCCTAATTTAGTAAAGAAATTATCAGAATATTTATTACCTTCGTCCTCTTGGATACTCATTGAATCATCTAGCTCAGCTAGTGCTGCATAATAATTTGTAGTAATATTTATTCCGCCTGCGCTGAGGACATTTTCTTGATTAAGTTACTCTTGTAATTTCCTTGATATTGTCTCATTGGTTGTGTTCCTCGCCAGTCATTTTTGTGACTTGAACTCCATCCAGTCCGCATCATAATATGAAATAGAAAAGAAAACACACAAAGAATCGTTGTTAAATAAAATTCGTCAACAAAGTTGCGAGTGGTATTTGATGCCTCAAAGAAGACAAGTTCCAGTCCGTCCCTCAACGATACGTTATTAACTGGACTGACCATCCAGAATAGCATGATATTGATTATCATCAATTCAAGACTAAAGCGTTTCGCAATGTTGGCTGATATTAATAAAATGTACTGGCAGGTGAATATGCATCCTCAAGATCCAAATTACCAGAAAATCGTTTGAAGGCCGCAACCAGATGAACCAATTAAAGGTTATTGTCACTTTCGGAACAACTTCTGCCCCGTTCCTTGCAATCCACACATTACATTAATTGACAATGAATGAAATGGAAAAGTAACCTGTCGCAAGTAAGCCAGTTTTGGAGGAATTTTATGTAGATGATTTATTGTCAGGGTAATAAAACCTACAAGAAAGCGTGAATAAAAGAGATGAGTTGATCAAGCTTTTGAAATCTGGTGGCTTTTAACTAAGGAAATGGATAGCAAACAATAAGCGAATACTACAAGATCTCCCTGTTGGAGACATCGAAATAAAAGGTGTAATATATTTTTGATTTTGGATTGGACAAAAAATACTAGGAGTTATGTGGTTTCCTCTGAAGGATTATTTTACATATCGATTTAAAAAATGGGCACAATCAACAACACATATGAAACGGTCAATTCTTGCTGAAATAGCACGTCTGTACGACCCATTGGAAAAGATAGCACCTGTCATGATAACAGCAAAAATCCACCTTCAAAGCCTATGGTTACCTGGGCAAGATTGGGATCAACCAGTACCAAATGCAATTAATAAAGAATGGGTGAGTCTGTTGAAACAATTACATAACATTGAAGACATTAAAATCCCAAGATAGATAACATACCAACAAGATTCAGCAGTATCACTCGTGATGCGTCTCAATGGGCACATGCATCAGTAATTTATTTAGTGGTGCAACCAGGGCCATCGATCAACAGCCATCTGTTAATCGCCAAGACCAAAATTCCACTTGTGAACAATTCGCGTTCCCCATCTAGAATTATGCACAGCAGTCTTGCTGTCACAACTACTGAAAGAAGTTAGAAGATCATTCAAATTTTAGAAAATACCTACCTGGTTGTGGACCGATTCCGGAATCTTCCTAGCATGGTTAAAAGGACATCCGACTCGGTGGACGGTATTTGTAAGCAATAGAATAGCCTTTATCTTAGAAAATACTGGCAATATCCCGTGGCGTTATATCCCGTGCAAATGCAACCCAGCCGATGTAGTATCGAAGTGAGTCAAACCCAGGGACTTAGTCAAAAATCAACTTTGATAGAATAGACCAAGTTGGCTTGTTGTATAGAGAAGCGGTAAGATATAATGGTTAATGTCATTTGACAAGCAGAAAATTTTAAGAACAGCCTGATGGAAAGGTATTCAACATTGACGAAATTAATAAGGGTAACAGCATATTGCTTCGCTTTCATCATATCAAAAGCGAACCAGTGAGGCAGTCGTACATACTTGACCAGCGATGAATTAAGGCAGTCTTTCGAATTCTGGATCAAATATGCTCACAAGAAATCACGCATCTTATGAAGTCTGCGCCCGTGGGGACTAAAAGTAAACTGGCTAACTTGAATCCATTCCTGGACGACAAAGGAATCATGCATGTTGGACTACGATTAAAACATGCCCAGTTACCGATGAAAAGTACCCAATGATTCTACCATGGAATGGGTAGCTCACCGACCTAATACTACATCAGATTCATCAGTCGACTTTACATGGACAAACACAGCTGATGCTGAATACGCTCAGAAAGAAATTCTGGCTAATAGATGCCCGCAATTACATCAAACGATTTATACATATGTGCATCCGTTGTTTCCATGCAAAAGCAATCACATCAACACAACTGATGGGAGATATACCACAACTTCGAGTGACCGTATCCCGTCCATTCACTCATACGGGATTGGGTTTTTGTGGACCCTTTGATATAAAGGACAAGTGAGGAAGAGATGGCAAAACCAAATAGGGATATGTGGCTATATTTATTTGTATAGCAGTGAAAGCCATACATATTGAAGTTGTCAGCGACTTGTCTACCACCGCTTCTCTTGCAGCATTACCGAGGTTCATGGGTAGAAGTGGCTACAGCGAACATATGTACTCTGACTGCGGCACTAATTTCGTTGGTGCAGCTGCTGAGTCGGAAATCAGTATTGGAGTAGCTGAAACTCTGGCACAGGATGGAATAACATGGCATTTCAATTCTCCAGCTTCACCCCATTTCGTAGGGCTTTAGGAAGCTGGAGTCAAGTCCATAAAATCACATTTACGTCGAGTGGTAGGTAATGCATCGTTTACCTATGCAGAATTGACAACTATGCTCGTTCAAACAGAAGCTTGCCTTAATTCGCGGTCATTGTGCCCCCTTCGTGATGACCCGATGGACATTGCAGCACTAACTCCAGCTCATTTTTTAATCGATGACACGATGGCAGCTCCTCCGGAGATTACGTTGGAGGAAGTCAATATTAATCACCTCGACAAATGGCAACTGGCACAGAAAATCACCAAAGATTTCTGGAAACGGTGGCATATGGATTATTTGAGCTGTCTACAATGCCGACCAAAGTGGATCAAAAATGAAAATAACACCAAAGCAGGTGACTTATGCTTATTGAAGGAAGAAAGAACTCCGTCTTGCCGATGGCTTCTAGCCAGGATCATTCAAGACCACCCAGGACATGATGCGGTAGTACGAGTCAAAACGGTGCTTTCAAATGGCAAATTCTAAAAAATGATTAATCACGAAAATTGCACTTTTGCCAGGTCAAACCAGTGCGAAATAGCACACGAAGTATCATATCACCAAGGTTATTCTTCCTGCTTCACTCGTTACAACGCTATCCGCCTGACCTTTATACCTTTCCCAATTACCTAACACGATTGTACCATAGAACATAGAATTTGGTAATTCAAAGATAGATCCCTTATTCCCATCAGACAATTATATTGAATATACTAATGTTTAACAAATTTTGAATTTTAAAAACAGGTGTATGTGGACGCCCAATATAAGTTGGGATAGCTTCACCACGCTCATATCACGCAACAAACCACCGGGAACAATTGGAAACACTAAAGGCGGAAAGAGATATAACAAACAAGCTCTTCACATGGTGAATGGAAGCGAGACAATAAGAAAACGACATAGAAAGTATACCAAGTAAAATTTAATAACTAACCATTATACTTACAGGATGATTCTCTTTTTCAATCATTCTGAGGTTTTAACACCCCTCAGCCGGGGGAGTATGTTCCTCGCCAGTCGTTTTGTAACATCAACTCCATCCAGTCTGCATCATAATCTGAAACAGAGGAGAAAACATACAAAAAATCGTTGTTAAATAAAACTCAATGAAGCTACTTATCTGATAAAACAGCAGAAACCACGAATCCCGGTCACATTTGCTCTTTAAACTTTGTATACAAACTTGTAAAAATTATAAACAATGATGACATTTTAAAGTGAAAATGTCAATGTAAAGGTCATTAAGAGATCATAATTCAGAATAGTAGCCTCAAAATCATAACGTAGCATTCACAATGAAAATTATGGTAGATAGTTAGATAGAAACAACTCAATTTGTTAACGGAGAAGTACCAAATTCCTTTGTCTGAATTGCTTTCTTTTGTTTGAAAATTTTGGTACTTCTTGGCAATTTGAAAATTAGCTCAGTCTCAATTAGAAAATCGGTCAGTATGGAAATATTTTTTTTTTAAATAAGACTTTGCGACTGTTAAATAGAATAAATTACTGCGCGAATATATAAATTAAACGTTTTTTTTTTAAATAAAGTTTTGTATTAAAGTTCAGAGAAAGTGTTTTTTTGTGTTCTTTTTATAGAACCGTGTTTTTTAGTCCAACACGTTGTTTTTAATTTTTTCTCCTTTTGATTCTTGATTTTCATTTCTTTTTCTTTGTTGAATGTTAGTTTGCCAGCTAGCTCCTCTATCGAATGGATTCTTAGTCTGAGTTCTTCATTTACTCTCTCGACCTTCTCCATTTTCTCATTAGTTTTAACTATTTCTTCGATTTAGGCGACCGATAAAATTTTCAATACATTTTTTTCTTCATTGTTCTTTCTTTCAAACCTTCGTTTTAACTGTTTCTCACCCGTCATTGTTGGCGATAGATATAATGTATCTATATAATGGCTGAAGCAATCGGGCTCCTCCCTCTTGTTGCCTTTGCAGCCAGATTCTAGCCAATAATCACCAGAAGAAAGTGCGCCTTGAATGTCTTCTTTCAGCACCTCTAAACTTCTTCAAAAATGAAATTCTGATGCTTCCTAAATTTCTCGAATGATTCGACGGTATGATGTTTTTCAATTCAAAAAATAATTATCAATTGAGTTTTGTAAAAAATTAGTTAATTTTTAAAAATTATTGACAGGAGATCTTAAAGCCACGTCCATTCGCAACGAATGCTAGACGTAAAATTCGCCTTTAAGCCTCTCATCATTTAGGAGGCAACAGTAACCTGGGTAGGACCCCGCAGAAAACTCCAGTTCAGGTTTTCATGACTCTATACCGATGTGGGTGGCCTCATCTAGGGTGTGCCAGGGGTAGCCTTCCGTAAAGACATCTAGTTTCTGAGAAGTCGTCTCAGGTGTTTACATATTATTTGTTGATTTCTATTCTCACAGACAAAGTCCAAATGCAAAAATTGAAATGAAAAAGAAGAAAACAAAATAAAGGAAAGATGTTCCTATTTGTTAACTTACAAATCAGAAGTAAGAATGCATCTAAGCTCACTGCTTCGACAGTATCAAAATAATTCTTATAGTTAAGGTTTACAGCTTCAAAGCTACCCTGTCTATTAAACGCTGCTTTTTTACCAGTTTCACTCCACTTTTAACTTTTCGCAAGCCTTTACGTTGGCTTGAAACAGTCATGACGGTTGTACCGCTGCCAATTCCGCAGTTTTATCACAGTGAAGATCTCTGCAGCTAAAACGAATAAACGTGTCTTCGTTTTGCAGGCTGAGCTTGTTAAGTGTTACGTTTTGCCAGTTGGGGGTGTTTTCCCTGGTCGTTATCATAGCTTTTCATTTTCAACTCGTTTATCAACACCCGCTTTGCTTTTTGATTTAGCTTAAGCAACAGGTATTTGACAGATGAATAGTAAAATATTTGTCATCCATTGATGTACAAACCTCAACCTTGTGTTGAGTTAAGTATAGTTGAAAATTAAAATCGACTACTTGCTGTCCGAATTCAATAATCACTTATTAATACAATTCACTTTTCATATATAATCAAATTATCAGACATGTTTGAACTAAAGCTCGATGAATAATTACAAATCAAATTGCTGATCATAAATGCCCATGTGCTTTAAGTTAAAACAACGCCGGAGATGATTCCAAGCCTGTTTGAGATAGGAGGAGAGAACCCCTTGTTTCACCAACCCTTAGCTTCTATGGTTCCTCATCTTAGACCCCCCAACTAAATGGTAGTAAATTCTCTCGGGGTTCGCTTCGCACATTGGGTTGACTGGTTCCTCAATAATGGGACATTAAATGCCGAGAAATGTTAATAACTGGAAATACATCTATAACTTTGCCACTAAATCCTACTTACACCTCCTTTGTGGGGACCTAAGAGGGTGAAGGTGAATCTTCCATGCCTGATAACGGAACTGATATGATAAGCATGCCGCCGGAATGGAGGTAAGGCGGCGGGCAGCTCCTTGTTCCTGAAAATCTTTAAAATGTCTCGAAACTTACAAATGGGCCTCGAAAATGACTATACTCACGGCAACGACCTCGCAAACGAAAAAAGAACTATGGCATTAGATCCTAGAATTTCAGATCACTCAGCTACCCTGACGTTGTTAAGGACCTTTTAGAACAGGCAAGTCAATATCAATTAAAAATACTGGCAGTCCAGGAAACGAGTTGGACTGGAAACGACATTCAAGACATGAGATCGCACATAATATTCAAATTTCGGAAGCCTACTGGAAAACGAGAATACTAACAGGCCTTCATTGTGGATAAGGAGTTCTAATCGCACATTCTTGATTTTGAGGCAGTCAATGAACGGTTGTGTGCGATCCATATAAAAATGAAATTTTTCAAAATCTGGCTGATAAACGTTCACGTCTCAACTGAAGAAAAGGACGAAGAAATAAAGGAAACGTTCTACAATCACTTGGAAAGACTAGTCGACTTATTGCCTACAAACGACACAAAAATAGTTCTGGGTGGTTTCAACGCTAAGGGTGGCAATGAGCTATCTCATCAGGGAACGACTGGAGGAAATAGGCTCCACGACGAAACAAATGACAACGGCCAGCACCTGATTGACTTTGCTTGTAGCAGAAATCTAGTCATATGTTCGACTTACCTCCCAGATTGACGCATTAATAAAATGACCTGGGTACCACCGGATGGAAACATACAAAAGCAGATCGATCATGTTCTGATCCAACAACGTTGGGCCTCGAGCATACTTGACTTCCGTACATACTGAGGAGTCAATTGTAACTCAGGTCATTACTTGATCAAACTTACCTTTATATGTCGTATGTCAAAGGCATATTCGGCGAAGACCAGCCCGGTACGAAAAGTTGACATCAAAAGGCACTCAATGGCGTTTGTGGCCGAAAATTTCACAGATACCCTCACCCACCAGCTCGCTCCCATCTTATCAGATGCATCGTAAAAGACGAGTAATGAGCTCTGGATGAAAGTGAAAGTGGCTATTAGGGCTGTGGCAGAACAGACAATCGGACATCAAGCCCAGCGCAAGAGGAATGATTGATTCGATGATGAGTGCCAGAATGTGTAAGATAAAAAAATTAGGCGTACAAAGAAAATGTAGGTAGGAAAACCAGGCCGAAGAGAGAACACTATGAAAATCTTAGAAGAGTAGCTAATAAGATAATTAGAACTAAGAAAAGTAAATACTATGATGACCAATTGAGAATTATAGATGTAAGTTTAGCCAGCAATAAGACAAGACAAGCATACAAAGTAGTGAAGAGCCTGAAACGTGGTTATCAGCCCAAGATCAAGCTCTGTCGTGATGACATCGAAAATATCATCGCTGATGTAACGAAGATTAAGGAAAGATGGGTACCATATGTTAAGAACTGCCATAATCCTCTACATAGCTCTAACACATCGGAGCCAATGGATGTTTGTGGAGATCTTGCATTGGCTCCAACAACTCTGGATGAAGTTTGTTTCATCGTCAACGCCCAAAAGAATAATAAAGCGCCAGGTATCGGTGAGAATACAATGGAGCTCATCAAATATGGTGACAGCAGTGTTCATAAAGCTATTCACAAAGTCAACAAGCACATATAGCAACCAGAACATATGTCGAAAGAGTGGAGCCAATCAATTATATTCCCTATCCACAAAAAAGGTGACAAGCTACAGTGCGAAAATTATAGAGGCATATCCTTCTTCTTCTTTGTAGCACTACAGCCCCTCTCGGGCCTTCGCTTAGAGATAGTTAGAGTATCTGATTTTCATGACCATATAGATTTTTTTCGGAAGTTGGTTTGGTCAGTACCATGCTCCCGTGTGCCTGCTCAGCTATGACATGATCTGATTAAATCAGTACATATCACCACTGAGCGAACACTCAGAGTCAGTCCGAGACACATATATCAAATGAAATTGGATCGTACGCGAACAGTATTGTTGGGGAGTATGAAGGTGGTTTTAGAGCAGGTAGATCGACAATAGACCAATTGTTCACAGTCAAGCAGGTACTTGAAAAATGCTGGGAGTTCAACATAGACGTACACCAAATTTTTGTTGACCTTAAGCGAACATACGACAGGATGGATCGAAACGGACTGTACCAAATTATGCTTTGCTTTGGCATCCCAGCCAAATTTGTCCGTCTTACCGCAATGACAATGAAGTCCTACCATGTCCGCATCAATAACCAGTTCACCGATGCCTTTGACACAAATATTCGACTAAAGCAGGGAGATGGGCTGGCCCCATTGCTATTCAATTTGGCTCTGGAGCACGTCCTAAGGAAGCTAGCTGTTGATACACAAGGCACATTACTATTCAAGTTGACCCAAGAAGTAGCATATGCGGATGACAGCAACATTTTGTCACGGTCATTAACAACTGCCAAAGAACTCTTCCTGAAACTCGACAGCGAAGCAAAACTAGTAGGGCTACAGATCAATGAAAATAAAACAAAGCTCATAACGCAGTCGAAGAAAAATACCCCAAATACACAAAATATCACACATGGCGAAAACAGTATCGAAAATGTGAGCAAATTTGTGTATTTAGGCGCCAAAATAATGAGTACGGGGAACGAAAGAGACGAAATACGCCGAAAAATACAGCTCGCAAATAAAACATTTTATGCAGTATTAACGATCTTGAAGACCAGCTGCATACACAGGAAAACAAAGCTCCAAGTATACAAATTTGTGATAAGACCTGTGTTATGCTATGGGTGTGAAACATGGACCCTAACCCAAGCCCCTTGAGCGATGGGTCCTGAGGCGAATAATCGGAGCGAAGCTAGACGGGGGCAATGGACTAGTCGATTTAACCGTGAGCTGTATGAAATTTTGTACGAACCGGAAGTCTCAACGATTGTAAGACTGCGGAAGCTGCAATGGGCTGGACACATGAATCGTATGGACGAACAACGGATACCCGAGAAGGTATTCGTTGGGAAAACTGAAGGCCGGAGACCAGTGGAAAAACCAAGGGAACCTTGATTGACTCGATCGGTGAAGGCAGTTCATCGCTGCTCGGATTTCGAAATTTGAGGACGCAGTTAATGGACCGAGACAGTCGGTGGCGCTATTTGCAGGAAGCGAAGGCCCGAGAGGGGCTATAGTTCTAAGAAGAAGAACTTTAAGTTACGGTAAGATTGCTGATTATGAAATCCTAATGTACTCTAACTTATAAAAAGATAAAATTGCTGATTTTTAAATTCTAATGTATTTTAATTCATGAAGAGATAAAATTGCTGATTACAAAATGATAATGTACGTTGTTATTAAAGTTAAAAGAATAGTTGGATGTACTTTAGGAATTTACATTTGCCAACAAATTCCGAGTTATGTTATTATTAATTTATTCCGGTCGGAAAAATTGTATTCTTCAACAGTTTGGTTTAATTTGTAGAGTAACAGGCGGTTTGTATATGGCCTACTCTAAAGCTAAATTTACTAGAAATGGACAAGCTTGGTGCCCTGCTTCAATTAACTTTTGATATTGACTTTTCCTTGAGTTATTTTTGGTAACTTAATCGCTCTTGCCCAAGACTACAAATAATATTACACAATTACTATTATAACTATTTTAAAGCCCGAACAGAGGAATAGGAAGCCATACAACTATGCTTCAACGATAGAAAATCAACGAGAGTGAAGCGTATTTAATTTTCTCTAAAAGCTTCAAAACAAAAGAACACTAAAAATGAAACGCGTCGCCATTTTCTGAACAAAAAACATCACATAAATTGCACACATTTCAATTTTAACCGCGATTTTGCCATTCAAACGAATGTATTTCTGTAAAGGACACTTGTACAATTTCCTGTCATTGCACTTCACCTAGCACGCTAAGTACTCAACGATAAATAATCAACAATGAATGTTTTTCATTTTTTCCACTTTTCTACACAAGTTGACGTGTAACCCGACATCGCAGGGAATCTATTCATTTGAATAGGTTTGCCTGGAGAAAGCAAGAGAAAGGACTCATATGTGAAGGAAGGTGGCAGGAAAATAGGGAGGAAATCTGCAACAATGTATATACACAATAGTTTGGTGGAACGGATTGATGCACAAAGTAGAAAGTTTTTAGTGTGCAATAATACACAGTGATTATGATGAAATGTTAGAATGATCGAACCTTTGAAAATAAAATTGTAGTATAAATCGATGACAAGGATTTTATTGTAAATCGATCAAATGAAATAAAGGTTTTTGTCCAACCAAGCGTTCATTGTATTTTTTGTTAATAATAAAAACAGTAATACAATTGTTATAAATTTAGAATAATTAGTTTTTGATATTTTAAATGGTGAAGAGCATCTAGCCTTGCTCCTACGAGAGATCTAATAACAATTTCCTTCATTTCCATATTCATATTAGCACAGATCGATACTTTTAACTTTCCACTAGCTTCAGGACAAATAAAGTAATTAGCACCATGCTTCCAAATTGTATTAGCTACAGCCTTCAGTTTGCAGCCAATTCTGTTAAACAATTTTGCACTTAGCACGTTTTGTAACTTTCATCTTCTCCGCGTATTTCAATCGAGCGGAGAATTATTGTTGCAAGGACTTTGCGGAAATGCAAAAGTTTTCTTTCCGCTAAAAAGTTTTCCACTTGGCGTGCAAACCCGTTCAAGGGAAGGCAGGAGGAAAGTTTTCGACATATTTCGCTACAACAGCGAAATTTCTGCTCCTTGATTTTAAATAAATTTTCTTTAAATGGTTACAAATTACATGTCATGTTCCTGTTTTCAAAAAACAACTTCAGTTTTGTGAGGGTAAGCGAAAAAATACGTTGAAGGAGCGTTTTGAGATTCTTTTAAAGTTTTCACTTGTTTTCTCGTCGTTGTCCTACAAACATTACTGTAATGTTTCAGTATGTTCGTTTAAATGATTGCATGAATGAAAAGGCACTGAGTTTACTTCCTGAAGGACAAAATACAACCCTTATGTATTCGCCCGTGTGATTTATTAATGGGCATGCACAATGCTCATTACTATTCACTTTTGCTTACAATGGGAATGGACAAAGGAATGGAAGTTACACTTTAGCAAGATAATTAGCTTCCAGTAAAACAATGCAGTAGTTTCTGAAGCAAGAGGAAGTGGACAAAGATAAGCAGGAGTTTTGTTTTCACGTTGCTTAAAGTGGCTTTGAACTAAACAGTGTTGTTAACTTTTAATTAGTGAAAAGCAGTGGCAGCGCACACATTTTCATTTAATTATTAGTAGTGAAATATAAACAATAAAAGAACGATCATCACATGAGAATAAAGAATCACTAGACATAAATAAAATTTTTTTGGGGTTTCATCATCCATTAGTACTGTTGCGGATTCCGGCGTACCGACTTTCTCCCATTCGCAACTTCGAATTGCCGCCGTAACGATTCCACCTTCCTTTGGGCACTCCTACCTTTTCCTCTGTGTATTTATTTATTTTTATTAACATTTCCCTATAATTTTTACATTCCCATCATCACAATCCTAACCTTTTCCCTTATTTCCAACTACATAATATATACTAATAATTTCAATACTACTAATAATTTCAATTTTTCCACTAACAACATTCCATTCATTAATTCTCACTAACAAAACTTCGTTCAATACCTTTTCCCTAACAAAACCTAATTCCTTCTTTCATACTAACTAATTCTATTCCCACTAACAAATTTCATATTTTTATACTTAAAAAAAATTTATTCACGTTTCCCTTTTAACAAATTTCCATTTCATGCCCATCAAGAAAGAGTTGAAGTTGCTAATCTGATGAATGGGAGATTGACAATACATGGCTCCATTGGTTGCGTCGTGAGTTCTCGACCGGGGGTCTGCTGGAACCCTAAGAGTTCAAGTTCCCCGAGCGCAGAGAAGCACTCTTTTTGGGGTATCGGCAAAATCAATAGTTTCCGTATATATATATGTGACACTTTGCATCGAATCAAGCGCTTCTTGGATTGTGCCAATTAGCATATATGCAAATCAATGGATGTTATTGTGTTTGTCGATACGGAAAAAAGATGTGTGGGTAGTGGAATTGAAGTGTAATGAACTTCGATTGCGTTATCCAGATGCAGCAGCGGTAATTGAAAATGAAAAGGATTGAGTTCGTTGAATTGGGACAGTCACTTTTTGGTTCTTTGGCGGTTTCGGAGAAAGTTTTTTTTTGTAAATCTGGGGAATAAACGGTGGTTGAAATTAAAGTGTGTAGTTTAATGTATTGATTAAATACGTTGAAATAAAGTGGAATTTTTGAGAGCTAAACAAGGAAACAGTTGAGTGAAGAAAAGATTTTGGTAGCAGAACGGTTTCTAATTCGTGGATACGAAAAATGGAAGGAAAAATCCAAAACAACAAAAAAGGAAACGAGAATTAGATAGTGAGAATTGTGACAAGTGATAGAGTTGATCATCATCCGATCCTAAAGTGAAGTTAGGAATTGTAATTTTCTCGTGGGTAATCCAAAATTTTTATAAAAAAAAGAACGGTTTTCTTATGCAATAAGTATGGGGGTTGAATTTCCCAACAAACAGAAATGTCGACTAACTCATGCGAATCACTAGATGAAGTTACGATAAATTAAGACGGTAATTAGCGGGAAATCTCGGGCGGACTGAAATTTATGAAGACGTGGCCGCTTATTAGTAATTAGTGTATTTGAATTTAAAGTCAATTAAATTTTGCAGTGACCCCACCTCTTTATTTCTGCGTCCTTCGCCAAGCGCTCGAAGATCCACGGAAAAAGAAGAGGGTAAGTAGTAATTAATAGTTTTTCTTGTTTTTTTTAACATCCTTTTATTTATTACGTATTTTTCCAAGCTTATTGAAATTGGCTATTTTTTTTCTTTTGATTAATACCTAATTTAATTTGTTTTGCATTGAAAAATTATTGAGGGGTATGTTTGTTTTTGTTTTGACTGCTATCTTTCTTTTTGTTGAATTTGTAAATTAACTTTTTCTTGAATTAAATAAACGGCCATGTTTTGCTAAGCTTTTAATTTTTCATTTCTCAATATGACTTCCTCCTCTCCCTTCCGCTTCCTTCGTGTTAGTGTTTTTACGTAAGGTGGCTCAGCACGAGCAGAGGGTGTCTCGGAAGTCGTGGGCCGGCCTCAGTATGCCACCCCGGACTACACACCCCTCTGCTAATTCTTAATGTCTGCAGCTGCGGTGACTTCCGTGGTTGCAACAATATATATATATATATATATATATATATGTATATATATATATATATATACATATATATATATATATGTATATATATATATATATATATATATATATATATATATATATACATGTATATATATATATATATATACATATATATAAATATGCATATATATATATATATATATATATATATATATATATATATATATATATACATATATATATATATATATATATATATATATATATATATATATATATATCTATCCTATATATGTAGATATATGTTCATATATGTATGTATATAATAAACATATATATATATATATATATATATATATATATATATATATATATATATATATATATATATATATATATATGTATATGTGTGTGTGTGTGAGTGGTTGGTTGTATTTAGATAAAAGGCTTTCCATTGAGAGGTGTTATTTTGAATAGTCCTCGATTTCGGTAGATGTCACTTTTAAAGCTATCATTTTTGACATTTGACAAATAGAAACTACGACATTGATAAAAATGGAGCCATACACGCTTCAACAGTGCATTGAAATTATTAAAATTTACTAGAAAAATGGTGAAAATTTAGCAGAGACGGTTCGTAAAACTCGAATATTTGAGTTGAATAAAACCAGTGCACATCACTCAAGAACAGCCGAGAATATTGCTGCTGCAGCCGAAAGTGTTGAAGAAAACCCAGGTTTGTCCATTCTTCGTCGTTTCTTGGAATTAGGCATTCCACAAACGTCATTACACCGTATTTTGTATAAAGATTTGGGTTTTAAGGCTTATAAAATTCAGTCAACACTAAAACTCAAGCCGGTCGATCATAAGCAACGTCGTATCTTTGCTGATTGGGTCCTTGAAATACGTGAAAATGACCCGGAATTCCATCGAAAAATCATCTTAAGTGATGAGGTCCATTTCCACCTCGGTGGCTTTGTCAACAAGCAAAACTGTCGCATCTGGGTTATTATTGAAAAGCCATCTGGGTTACTGTTGGAAAGCTTCTGTATCCTCAATATGTGACTGTTTGGTGCGGTTTATGGTCCGGCAAATTCATTGGACCTTACTTTTTCGAAAATGAGGCTGGAGCAACAGTTA
Organism: Odontomyia ornata; assembly: GCA_963969285.1. NCBI lineage: Eukaryota > Metazoa > Arthropoda > Insecta > Diptera > Stratiomyidae > Odontomyia > Odontomyia ornata. Next base: position 17,521,097 of record OZ017742.1, on the reverse strand, counting down.
CAGTGAATGGATTGCGCTATCGAGAGCTGATTAATGATTTTTTATGGCCGGAATCGGATGGTGTTGATCTGGACAACATTTTCTTTCAACAAGACGGCGGTACGTGCCACACAAGCAACGAAACCATGATCTTTTACGGGAAAAGTTTCCGGACCGTGTTATCTCTCGAAAAGGTAATCACAATAGGCCACCGAGATCTTCTGATTTAACACCTTGCGACTTCTTCCTTTAGAGCCACGTGTAAGAGAAGGTCTACGCCAATAGCGCAGCGTTGATTCAAGACCTCAAAGATGGAATTCGTAGGGCTATCGAGGACATAGGGCAGCCACTGTGCGATTTGGTTATGGAAAATTTCATGAAAAGGATATGGTCCTGTAAGCGTGGTTGTGGTAGTCATGAGCCTGATGTTATTTTTGACTATTAACGGCATACCTTCTTCTTTATAATGAAATAAACATCCGATCATTTATGTTAAAAAATAACATTTTTCTTTTAATAGATATCAAAATAACACCTCTTACTAATTTGTGCCTGGATGTCGTAACATTAGTTCAATTTTCGCCGAATTTTCAGAAATATTTCTGTTCTGACCATAGTATAGCTCCGGTTTATACGAAAACTGGTACAAGAATTTATTCAATTGTATATAAAGCTCACAATAAAAAATCCAAAGTGGGACAATTTAAAACAAAATGGCGGCCGCTAAAAAGTCGTAAATAGTTGAACGATAAAAAAGCAATTGAGAGTCAGGTCAGAATATAAAAATGGCGGCTAGGCAAAGTTCGAAATTCGATAATTTCTCAAAGCTACAATCCATTTTGGATTTTTATGAAATTTAAAATCAAGGTAGACGTTGATGAGATCATGTATTAAAGGCACAAGAATTAAATTCGATTCCTATGAACGCTGCAGATTTTAGTCGTAGTGGTTTTTGCATTGCAGTAAAAAAGTTATATTTTAATATACGAGTACATGGTACAATTTATTCAAGAAACTGAGTTTTGAAATTTTTGAAATGAAAAAATTTGCCACTGAAAAGAGTGAAATAAAAAACTTTTAGAAAGAAAAGAAAAACGACTTCGAAGTGCCCTAATAAGGATGAAATAAATTTCATGGAAGCGGTGCCAAATCAATTTCACCATTTCAACATAAATACTTCCAACATGTGCACCATCACAAAAGAATGGGGGAAAATATGATATGCCATCGCTTCCATAAAATTTATTTCATCCTTTTTAGGGCATTTCGAAGTCGGTTTTCTTTTTTTTTCTAAAAGTTTTTTTTTTTGTAAGCTAAAAGCCAGATAAATACACTCTATATTTATGATTTCAAAGCTAAAAGCGGTTGACGGCTGATTTTTCCCAAAAATTTTTGCAGAGTTTATCAATTAAAAACAATTTTTTCTTAGTGCATAAGAAATAAAATTAACATTATGTTGTTTTCGCTTAACCTAAGTAAGAAACGTTCAACAAATGTTTGTGGCAGATGTTGCCACGTGATTTCACGTAACACGGCATCTTTGCTTTTTGGCATCGATTGACTAATTTATCCCATTCCTTATTCTGATTTCTGATTGCTAATTGCTCACGTAAAACAAAAAAAAAAAACAAGCTGGGTAGCCAGGCTTACGCTCCTGTCAGAAGGGTTTTGTACTTACCTTACGATATGCAATTGCCACGGCCAGATGTAATTTCGGAGCCTTCCAATTTGTCCGCCTTTTGATAAAACGCAAACGTCAATTGTTTTTGTACTGATAGTATGATGAATTGTTGCTCTCAAAAAGTATTTGAAGTGCTTTAACGCCATGTAAACTGCCAGCAATTTGTGTTGGGCAGGGCTAAATTTACGTGAAAAACAAGCAAGAGGCTGCCTATATCCATTGGAAAATCGTTCCAGTATCACTCCTGCTGTGATGTCTGAAACATCCATTGCAAGTGCCAATAGGGCTTTTGAAATGGGATGTGCAAATTTCGTCGCCTTTGCAATCATCTCCTTGCTTGCTTTAAATGCCTGAATTGCTTCGTTAATCCAATATCCCTTTCTTTTGTTGTTTTTTTGGCTTTCCATAAGATAGTTGTTTAGCCGTTCCAGCGTGGATGCTGCATTCTTGAAGAATCTTGTGTAATAATTTAGGATTCCTAGGTATCTGACCACTGTTTAGATATGTCTTCGGATGCTACTGGTACTTGATCGTAGCCTTTTGCAAGATCAAGTGTTGAGAATATTGACTTGACCACTAAGTGCTGAGTTATGTCGTGAATGTGGGGCACCGGGTAGCTGCCTGGAATAGTTACGGCGTTGAGACGTCTGTATTTGCCGCATGGACACTTTTTTATGTTTTTCTTTTGTTTTAGGAGTAGGAGGCTGGCCCAAGGAATACTCGATGGTCTGCAAATGCCTTTCTCCATCATAAATTCAAAGTTTGTATTTTTAATTTTATACTTGACCGGTGGCAGTCATCTGGGGCGTTCTTTGATGGGCAGGCATGTCACGGGAACCGTTTGCACTCTTTTCATGTGGTCGTTAAAATACCGCTCGAGCCAAGGTTAAAAATAAAAATGTTAAAAGGTTAAAATAAAATGTTAAAGTGAAAATAAACTCTTCACTTCCTGGCCTTATTTCTAAATCGTTGGTGATAAAAACAATGACCATTTGCTGATTTTGCATGTGCTCGTGACTTTGGTCGTGAACGCGTCGTGTGCCGTGATGTTCTTGACTCGAGACTTTCAACTATTAGTGTCAGTTGGGCAACTTGTTCTACTGTTCCTGTCTTTTCTGGCTTACGCTATGTATTTCCGTAGCAAAATCACGTTCGCGCAAGATTTTGTCCACTATTTCTATTTAGTTTCTTACGGCCACTTGCTGCTTAGACTTCACGTGTACGGACAAGGAGTTTTTTCATTCAGAAAATTTTAGGGCTTCTTTTCGCTATTGTTCGCCTGCGAGCACCTTCATTATTTGCCAGAACTGTGAGAGTTTGAGGTCTCCTATTTCGAATTCCATGAGTTGTGTGAAATTTTTGACGACCCAGAGGTCTCAGCGATTGTAAGACTACGAAAGCTGCAATGAACTGGCCACATGAATCGTATGAACGAACAACAGATACTCAAAATGGTATTCGTTGGGAGAACCGAAGGCCGGAGATCAGTGGGGAAACCAAGGAAACGCTGGTCTGACTCGGTCGATGAAGACAGTTCATTGCTGCTCGGACCTTGAAATTGGAGGACGCGGTCAATGGACTGAGACAGTTGGAGGCGCTATTTGCAGGAAGTGAAGGCCCGAGAGGGGCTGTAGTGCTAAGAAGAAGAAGAGTTTGAATTTCGATAAAGCTTGGCTCAATTGGCTATTGGGAGAATCGGAAAATCGTGGGATTAACATAGATTTTATTGCGAGGTATTTTTTGGTTAATGGTGGTATCTCCATTAAATTGGTTATTTCTTCCATCACTTTCAAATCGAGCGCAGCTAATATATAATAGCGTGAAATTTCGCGTTGTCAGATGTCACTTCATTGATCACGAATTGTGATTCAACACATAAGAAGCACTATTTCGGATACCATTTTCAAAATGCCGGTAATTTAACATTTATTATAGCTTCCTCTGCGACGGGTGTTGGCATTTTCGCGGGAATCGTGAGGCTTGCAATATGTTAAATCCCGCAGGGTTTTCCGACAGGATGTTTTCGATGGCCTTTCCGCCATTTCTTCTTTCATGTGAAGCACGTACATAAAGAGTTTGTCTAGAGGTCACCAATTATGTAGCATCTTGTGCATGACGCACGATTAATAAATGCAAGGGTAACAAAAACAATGCGTATTTAACTTCACACAAAACGTACATTAAAATCATAAAATTTCAATGAAATACGGATCGCAATGGTGAAGATATCTGGTGGCATGAACATTGGGATCGAGAAGGGTTGATCTGTCATCGTGTCTGCTTAATCTCCACTACAAATTACTATGTGCGCTGGCGTCGTTATGTGGTCCCCACATTTTTTTTTTGTGAGAGCCATCTAGCGCTCACTAGGTGGAAGGTCATTAGCTGGACCCACTAAGCAATCATAGCTGATATACGAACTACGTGCAAAAGTGGATGGAAATTGCAAAAATGGATGGAAATTGTTTTTTTTAATTAAAAATTAATTTCCGACTGGCGTTTAAAAAATTATTTCAAATTTCAAAACTAGTAACTTGAGCAATAAGAAAACACATCTGTCTCTCACGGTACAGCAGTACCGTAGCGAAAATCTTCAGTGACCTTGACATAATATTTTACTACGCATACTTTAGTTATTGAAAAGGATTTCTAAAAGCTTATGTGTTTGAAGCCTACATTAATTCAGTTACTAAATAGTACAATATAATCTTTTTTCCTTTCTATCAAACTAGTCCTTCAAGCTCAACTCAATTTTGAAAAACTTAAAAAAAAGGCCAATATTCGCTATATGCTAACTCATCACATAAAACACCATTAATATCATGGGCTCTATATTTGCATACAAAGTGGAATATTTTCATTGTTATGCCCCCACACGCATCCATTTTTGTACTCGATCCACAGGTGCTTCAGCAGGAGGTAAACGAACCTGAAATAATGAAATTTAAAATGCCCATACAAACAAACCGGTCAAAATGCGATGTTGGGAATGTTTGCAATAAACAGAGGATAGTGAATTATTCAAACACCGAAGTAATAAGTACGTTGCTGATCCGACACATGCTGGCCGAACGCACGCAACACATGCTTGGTGCGAATTCACACACGTGGATTGGTACCTGGGCCCAAAGGTATCCATAGCAAAGTAAGAACTCGCTTGTGTAATAATTCAATATCAAATCAGTAAACTCGTACATATAATCTCGCCGAATGAAATTTCAATCGTGGGAAATGTAATTAGGAATTTGCATGATTCTGCTGATAGTAGTCCTGACACAGCGAAAATATCCTGCTCGCAATATGCCGGAAGATGATGGTTTACTATGCATAATTTATAGCTGATGGATTAGGTTTTCGTGCAACGAGTGTGGGTAATTAGAAGTTACATTGGTAGCGATAAATTGTGGTGAGGAAATTTATTGGAAAAACATTATTACTGTGCAAGTTATTCAAAACGCTGGTAATGTGTGCTTTTTACACGTTTATATAAATAAATTGATTTCTATATACTCGTACATATGTAATGAACTCTGACTAATATTCTGGTAAAAACTTCGTTTTCGTAGTTTTACAAGAATTGCTAGGATGATACCATCTGATCGGATTGTATCCAAGAAATTGCATGGGGTTTGGGCCTTCTAGCAGATTGTCTGTGAATTGCTAGATAATGTAGGACAAAGATCAGCATTTTCTCATAAGTTTAGGGAACGGTTGCAGATATTTTTAAGATGGCAAAGTCCTTTTCTGGGGGGGTATGCTAAGGCTGACAAATACTGTTGAGATTTTCCCCGAAGGAAACCTCCGATCGATGAGTACCAAACCAATGCTAGAATTTTTTTAAAATGCTAGAATCTGGATTCTTCTTCTTCGCAGCACTCCTCACCACCCTTCCTGGGTCTTCGTTTACAGCCGTCTCGGTTCATTGACCGCGTCCTCCAATTTCAAAATCGGAGCAGCGATGAACTGTTTTCGTCGACCGAGTCAAACCAGCATTTCGTCTTTTCCCCCATTGGTCTACGGCCTTCAGTTTTCCCAACAAATACGTTTTTGGGTTTGTCCAGCGCATTGCAGCTTCCGCAGTCTTACAATCGTTGAGACCTCTAGTTCGTCAAAAAATTCATACAGCTCACGATTGTATCAGATTCGCCCTTGATCCCCGTCTAGCTTCGCTCCAGTTATTCACCTCAGGACCCGTCGCTCAAAGGCGTTCAATATATTTGCGAATGCTTGGATTAGGGTCCGTGTTTCACACCCATTGCATAACACAGGTTTTATCACAGATTTGTTTATTTGGGGCTTTGTTTTCCTGTGTATGAAGCTGGTCTCAAAATTGTCAAAACTGAATAAAATATTTTATTTGCGAGCTGTATTCTTAAGCGTATTTCGTTCCTTTTACTATCGGTTTTTCATTATTTTGGCACCTAATTACATAAATCCGCCCATATTTTCGATACTGCATTCGCCAAGTGTGATACCTTCTGTATTTAATGTATTTTTCCTCGACTGCGTCATGAGCTTTGTTTTATTTTCATTGATTTGTAGCCCTACTAGTTTTGTTTCGCTATCGAGTTTCAGGAAGAATTCTTTGGCAGTTGTTAATGACCATGACAAAATGTTGGTGTCGTCTACATAGGCTACTACTTGGCTCGACCTGTATAGTAATGCACCTCGTGTATCGAGAGATAGCTTTCTTATGATCCGGAATAGGCAACAGATATTATATTTCCTGTATGTGTACATAAAATTCGCTTCATGATTAAGCCATTACATTTCTTTTTTCTGCCTCAATTCACATTCATTTATCCTGGAAAGAGACTGCAGTAAACACGAATGCATGTACAACTCTAGTCTTGATCAGCCCAAGGAACTCGATGTCATATATTTTTGAGGCTAAGGACCTCTTCGCTTCCATATTTTAAATACGCATTAGAGAGCGGAGAGGTATTGAAATCTCTAATAGATACGGGTTCAAAGCACATAAAAGATGCTTTACGAAATCAAAAGGATTTCAGCGCAAAATCTGTCGGCAGAAGTATTAAGGTTACACACCATGCTTACGTCAACCTTTTCGGCTCTAACACAAAAAAAACTTAAAATGTTTTATCCTTCCAACATTAATCGCTTTTGATGGGATAATCGGAAATGATACACTGATAGCTCTCAACGCAGTAATCTATACCAAAGGGAATTACATGGTTATACATCAGAATATATTAATCCCTCTTAAACAACACAAGTCAGAAAATGTCAGCAGGATATCAATCAGGACATTTAACTTAATGTGAGATCAGTCCAGTAAATTACATCAAATAATCAAAAGTCATCAAAATCTTCTCTTAACCTGTACCACTAAGGTTAAGGGTGGAATCTAGGCCACGACAAAAAATTCTTACATTCTCACATTCTAAATCATACCTTAGCCTATGGCGCTAAGAGCAGAGTTCGAGGGATGAATCAACAAGTTTCTTAGAGATGGAATAATTAGCTCATTTTGATCCCCATATAGCTCTCTTGTTTGGGTAATGCCCAAATAGGAAGACGCTTCTGGAGAAAAGAAATTTCAAGCTGGGGAATCCCTCTTCTAGCAGAAGGAAAGAGGAATTGCCAGACAAGCGATCCCCCAGCTCCAACGCCCCCAGCTGCTGCGAGTCCCTTTTATCTTCTAGGACTGCCCGAACATAATGTGCCATCTGGTTACATTTGTCAACCGACTCGAGCATCACCATAACTTTACTACCCGGGCTGAACTTTCTCGTCTCTTTGTAGAGGCTTTTTTGGAGCCTGTCCATTTTGTGCACGCAAAAATGTATGGCAGGCATTGTCCTCCTCTCCTGGGCAAAATTGACAATTGGGGGACCGTGACTTACCAATCTTGTGCAGGTAAGACAGAGAACATCCATGGTCTCTCAAAAGCTGCATCAGGTAGAAGTCAGCCTCACCATGCCTTCGATTAAGTCATGGTTTTCACATCCAGAAAAAGGCACGCAGTCGACTTTCCCTTCGTACAATTGACCAAAGACTGCAGCCAATGGTTGAGCGAGTGCTGTTTCTCCTCGCGGACAACCATCTTCCTCACATCCTTGTTTTGGCGCAGGTAAATAGTGCGGCACTCTCTAGCAAGGAGGGCGATAGATATCACGGCTGCAATAACTCTCATCGCTGAGTCAGAGACTGTCGGCTACGAAGATGCAATTCTCGGTGCCTCTCTTCTCTGTACCTGTGCTTCCTTGCTGAGAGCGTCACCCCAAACCTCTGCTCCGTACAGTAGCACTGACCATACAGCACTCATCAAGAGGCGTCTTCTTGATGGGCTGGGTCCCCCTACGTTGGCTATAAATCGACTCAGAGCCAATATTCCCGAAGCAGCCTTCTCAGCCGTTGCCTTGATTTGCTCAGAAAAACCCATCTTTGAGTCGATCAGTAGCCCCAGGCACTTCACCGCTGGCTTCGATTCGATTTGTATGTCTCCAATACTGATCATCCATACTCTAGGGATTCTCTTTTTTGTCAAGATGACCACTTCGGTTTTCTCCAGGACTACACTGAGCCCGCGAGCAGTCATCCAGTCCCTCACTAGGTGCATTAGCATACCTAGCCTAAGTTGCGCTTGTTCACCGGTGCATCCAGCAACATCATCCATATAGCCGACCAAGCGCGACTCATCTGGCATCTCAAGTCTCAGTAGCCCATCGTAAGACAACATTCCACAGGTCCGGACCAAGGATAGATCCCTGAGCAACACGCGATGTAATTTCCATCCTTCGTTGGCCCTGTGTCGTGTCGTAGAGCAGGCTTCAGTCCGTTAGGTTGTTCCTCAAAAGCCGGATTAGATATTCTGGAACTTGAAAAGAGTTTTTCAGTGTGTCCAGAATATCTACCCATCGAGCGGAGTTGAAGGCATTCCTAACGTTGAGTGTCACCAACAGGACGATCCGTCGCTTGGTGCGACTATATGCCTCTGCCTTTTGGACCGCGTTTACCACCTTTTCAATCGCATCAATGGTAGAACGTCCTGCTCTAAAGCCGTATTGCCGAGGAGATAGGTCCCCAGCAGCACGAATCGCGTCAGTGAGTCTTCCCTTGATGAGTTTCTCTAGCACTTTCCCAGCCGTGTCTACAATGCATAACGGGCGGTATGCAGATGGCGATTCAGGATTTCCCTTTCCTTTGCTGATCAGACGAGCCTCGCCACCTTCGACCGCACCGGAAAAACCCGTTCCGTAGGCAAGCGTTGAATGTGCTGAGCAGCAATTCAGGAAAATGGTGATAGACGAGCCGCAACACCTGAGCTGGAACTTCATCTGGACCTGGAGCCTTCCTCGCTTTCAATGAGAAGACTGGCTCCTCCAGTTCCGGCTGTGTGAAGAGTGGGTACTGGACTGCTGGTTCACCATGGACAGCGTCAACATGGACAGGATGGGCAGGGAAGAGTCCCCGCACTGTCGCGTCCATCTTTTTCGCATCATGTTTACAAGGCTTCCGTAGGGCACCAGGTTTCCGCATGACCAGCTTGTAGCCAAGGCCCCACGGATCCTTGTTCACACTATCCACTAGGTCTTGCGAGCAGCGAGCCTTGCTATTGTTGATCAATTTGTGAAGGCATTTCCTGGCTCACTTATATGCTGCCACCCACTTGCAAGCCTCGTCAGCGCTCCGCGCCCGTTGAGCCTCACGTCGAAGCTTGTGACACTCCCTCCACTTTTCAGCGATTTCAGTTGACCACCAGTACACTGGGGGCTTGCCGTGCTGGTGTCTTTGACGGGGCATAGAAGCGCAGCAAGCAGTCGTAATGATGCTGATAGTAGGGTTCACCAAGTCTTGAGCTGCCAGTTCTTCCGTCCCCTCCGAAGCGCCCTGCAGCAGCTCACCTGCTGTGAGCACCTCGAAGACCCTCTCGACGTCCATCCTTCCGATGTTCCATCCAGTTGTAGAAAGCCGAGAGCACGGACGTCAGGAGACAGCATCACTTATCTCAAGCAGAATGCACTAATAATCACTGACTGAGTAGTCCTCTAATACTTTCCAGTTGTTCATGCTCCCTACTAAGGACTCCGAGGCGAATGTCACGTCCGGTATGGTTTCCTCAGAGCCAATACGGTGGAAAGTTAGTGTATTCCCGGAGTTTAGTACGACGAGGGCCGTCCTGGCTGCCATTTCCAGGATTCGTTTTCCCCGCGAATCCGTGGGAGGCATGCCCCAACGAGCACTGTGCTCTCTGCGTTCGAGACAGCGCCCTCAAAAGCCTGGAACTTGGCTTAGAAAGATGATATCGATTCGTTAGGTACACTAAAGAAGGTGTTCCCTGAGCACCGAACCCACACGACATCCTCCCCCCATCCACAACTCTCCGCTTGAAAGTCACTGTTCCGAACCCAGGTGACGGCAGTACCAGTTTCATCAGAATACCATAATGCAGGACTTTTATTATGGTGTTGCTCACTCAGCAGCAAGAAGTCGGCTTTCATGTCCCTCGCAAACTGCCCAAGCAGATTTTGAGCGGTTGTGCAGCGGTGTAGGTTTAGCTGCAGGATGTGGGTCATTTTAGTCCCAATTGGCTAGGGCTTCCTGGAACACATGGCATTTTCCTGATCCCAAGACGTGTCCAAAATCGGGTTTTGGATCAACATCCTTGTAAAGAATACAGTGTGCCTCCTTCGTACACCCTTTTCTTTGATATCCCATTTCATCGCATTTGTAACATGGGGAACTCCTATCGGGTCCTTTGCATACTTGTGTAGTGTGACCATAACCAAGGCATTTGAAACATTGAAGAGGCGTTGCTCTTCACCATATCCTATAGACAACTCACCCTATTCGTACTTTACCCTTGTTCAGGAATTATTCAGCGTCCTTTTCGGTCAAGTCAACTATGGCCATGCGTTGTCCCCTGTTGTTTTCTGGTGTCAGTCTCGCTTTGATCCTCCCACGCTAGGGAACTCCCTTTTGATGGCCTCTTCTAACTGGGCCAGATCCGTGGCGCAGTCCATGTCTCTTATTTCGATCGTTTCCATCGGTTCGAGCAGGGCTATAGTTGCACTTTTGCCGAGGACATTCTTTACTGCGTCGCAGAATGCTTCCTTATTAGCGGCCTCTGCTCAGTATTCGACCAGTATGTGGCCTGACCGCGTTGGTTGTACTTCTTTAATGGTAGTATTGGTGTCTTCGGACCTTACGTTTCCCCTGATGTCCTGCAGTACCTCCTCGTAGGATCGGCCATCTTGGGGCTTTACAAGCAGTGCCTGCTGCCGGGGTCTTCGTCGGGGCTTCTGCGTCTCCTGTTTTGCATCAGCTCCTTTTTCTGATTGGAGCCCATGCGAACTTTACTTTCTGGCTTTTTTTGAAGGAGTTTCTTTGCGGCTTTCTTCGCTCCTTTTGTAAGCACTGTCTGGAACCCGTGATCTGGTACTCCACGCCCACCAAGTGCCTCTTCCTTCCTTCTTTTATCCCTGATCTCCTTCGATTGGGCTAGACGCCATTCTTTTATTGACTTGGAGCTATCTGCATGTCGCCTTTAGACTTCACCCCAAGTGCCTCTTTAGCCTTCTGTTCGTCTTCGGCCCTTAACCAGCTTCCTGGTCCTTTAATGCGCTGATAAATTCGTCTATTGTCGCTTCGTCTTGATGTTCTGGGTCGTAAGCTGGGTAAGCCAAAAGTGCCAGTTGCTCAATATCCTGAGCTAGCTGCTGTAAGGTTTCGCCAGACTTCTGCATCCGATGCCGTAGTTGTGACCAATAAATCTGCTTCAGATGATCGCCTCCATAATGCTTGTTGAGCGTATTCATTGTGGCAGTCGGATTTGAGTGCAACTCAACGGGGATGCTCTCCAAAAGCTCGGCAGCTGGGCCTCTTAGAACAAGAATCAATGCAGTTACTCGTTCCTGCTCATTCCAATGCTTTGTCCCAGTTGCGGCTTCAAACTAGATTTTGTAAATACTCCAGACCGTTTGCCCGTCGAATATTGGCGCTTTCACATTTCTGAATGTAATTTACACTGCGGTTATAAGCGGGGTGGGCAAGGTAGGTACTACTGCCTTCGCTGCTTCTAATTCTTTTTCACTTTTTCTATCTCATGGTTGATTCTTTCCTCGACCTAGCTGATAATATGGTTGATTCTCTCCTCGACCTGGTTAATCTCATTGTTGGTTCTCTCCTCGACTTGGTAAACCTTTTCTTCGATGCATTTAATTTTTTTGTTCAGAATATCGAGCTCCGCTTTTATTTCCGTTGACTTTTTTTGCAAGTCTGCCTTGTTTTCGATTGCCTGTCGGTCTAGCTTTATTGATTGCTCCTCCAGCTTCTGTACGGTGTCTGCCTTGATTTCGATCGCTTGTTGGTCGAGCATTGCAGCTAAACTGGATGACTGTTGTCGCTGCTCTTGCTGCATCAGCGACAACATTTGCATCAGAGCATCTTCTGGTTCCTTTGATTTTGGCGTTTCTGCTTCTCTCTTAAACTCTATCATGGTAAATTCATTAATTTTTTAAGTGTTGGCTTCATGTTTTTTTTATTATTTGTACTTTTATTTTTTTTTCAACCATTTTCCATGTTACATTTCACTCCTGTGCATTTTTAAAATAATGTTTATAAGTTTTCACTCTTAAAGTTTTCTATCACACTTCTGACACCACTATCGCGTGTTATGGTTCGCGATCAATAATTTTAATGTTCCGGGAAAGTGAAACCGCACTGTCTTTTAAATTATGTTAAAAGAGTTTATTTACTAAGAATGCACAATCGTTCATTTCATTATTCCACAAATCGCATTTTAATCTAACTTTCACTAATCTATAAATTTCTATTACAACTGTCTTCACTAACAATAAAAATCGCTTTTTAATTCGCACTCCACACTATCGCAGTTTTACTATCGCGGTTTTTACTACATATTTCCACCATTCATTCAGCGCAGCTTTATATTGGGTCTCTAGTCATTCAATCAATATTGATCATGCTTGGTGGGCTCTTGTGCTTTCGAGTACATTCGTTTGTTGATCATGATCTTCTTAAAAGTGTTAAATAAGCTAAATAAGTATAACTGGCTCTCTAGAAATTTACTTAAAAGCAATGCAATAGGATTGTAGAGAGATATTTTGCAAACTTGTCTGGAAAAGTGTTTAATACTGAATGAGTATATCAAATCTGTATATGAACTAACGCCACCAAAATTACCTTCCTGTTTGATTCTTGTTGAAATCATAATGATCCTAAATAACCATTCCTTTTGGATACCCAAAACCTTTCTACTTAAAGTAACATCAAACTCCACGTTCTCATACTACAATAATTCATTGATGTCCTTTTCGCTTTTGAAATATTTTAACACTGTTAAGCCTGTGCTTTTTGATGTCTCAGCTTTTTCAGGGAAATTACTTTTTGCTGGAAAATCCTCAAACGTAATCCTTTTCCAATCGCATAACCTGGGGCCCAAGCTCTTGCCAACAGCTCAGCATGAGGGTTCCACTTATGTGTACGTAATTCAAATGGAGCGTGTAGAAGGGTGAAGGATATCAATGTCACTGAGGAGAATACATGAACTTTCAGCTGGAGTCATGCATTGCAAGGAAAGCAGAAACAATTGTCGAATGTTCAAAAGCGTTACAAATGATTCGCCTCGAGTGCTTCGTATTTTTTTCTGTTCGCATCCAATCTGGGTAGGACGTCAGATTTATATAGTTGACTCGGGGCTTGTTCAGGAAAAATTAATATGTTCCAAAGAGCATGCACATTTTCCCTATAAGCCTTCAAAGGATGTGTTATGTTCATAATTCTCTGCTTAATGTATTTAAAGTATGAATTTAATATGAATTCCAGCATCCAAAGAAGAAGACATTGGTGCTGAGTGAATTATACATTTTATTACCTTCTATTTGGAAAAACAAATCCTGTTAATTGATGAGTTCCTTTTGTTCGCTTTTCTTGCTCACTACACGACCAACAAACGAGAACGAGCAGCAATAATTAGGGACTATGATTACCTCATTTGTTCTCATTTCCAAAACAGCATTGACGGTAATAGGATCGGTAGACATTTCCCTGCCAGGACTCCCGGAACAATAAACAAAATTTCCTTCTTTTGTTCAGGATCCAAGTGCGGTAGACACCCGACAACGCAATTTCAATTACCCATTTGGCTGGATGAACAAGAGGACGCTTTTTGTGACGGTGCCAGTACAAGCTTCCTCGTACACCTGCATTTGTTTGCACACTTTACTGCGATATTCGTATTAGCGTTTTGTTCGCAATAGTACCCAATAATTAATAAGGGTGTAATCAAAATTGTATACAACAAAATATATTTTGACTCAAAGGCGATGATACTTTGGCCTATATTCCATTTGGTCTCCCGCCCTACAGCCCAAACAATCTTCAATTTCCCCCTTTTCCGCGCTCATTAATGTTTAAGCACCAGCATGGTCGTTACCATTTTCAGCAAAAAGGATGCTTTCAAATTCAAGTCGCGTATTAGAAATGGAATGGCTAGTGGTAATTAGAGTTGTTGAAAAACAGCGGATTTTCTTTGCTGTGAAATTCGATGATGCTAATGAAATGACGGAAATTAAAAAGGATTCGCGATGCGGAGCGAAAGGGAGTGCAGGTATCCTATTCCCATAATCATTTCTGAACCATTAAGAGCCAGAAATTTTATGAAATTCCAAGTAATCAGTTTATGTGCTTTTGAAGGATTTCCGATAAGCTGACGCTTACCATCCTTACCATTGACCCATGGGGAGAGGTAGAAATATGTTGTATTGTTTGAAGCTTTATTTAACCTTAGTAAAAAGGGTTGAAGTGGGAAATTTAAGTAGTATTTCTGTTCCGGAAGACAACAAAGATTCATGGTGGAAGGAACCCAGTTTGTTGAGGATGCTCCTGATTCTTCAGCTTGTCTTTCAAATTTGCATTAAAGTCATCTCCTGGACTACATTTCTCATTAATTTTTTACATAAAATTATATTCTGGGAGCGGAGCGAAAAATGCTGCCCCCATGGAACTACGGGTAGAAATCAGTTTTACATAACATTTCAGACGTGCTGCGCGCCAAATGTAGTGCACAAGGGCGCTAGAGACCTACTGCCAGTTTAAATAACCCTGCAATACAAAATACTCAGTTATAACTTTCTGGTCGAAGCTATTGTAGACGGTCCCAAAAGTACAGTAAAAAAATTGCGAAAATGTTTTTTATCTTTCAATTTGACGGCAACGCGAATTTGACCGTTAATAGTTTTTTACGTAACTATCAGTTTATTTTCATATTTCCTGACTTTTCCTAACTTATGGTTATATATGTTTTAAGTTGATAAAAATAAAAAAATATTGATTCAGTATGCAAGAATTGCTCATTCATACCTATTAAGACCGACGCCGTCAATTTGACGGCATATGAAACAGATTTGAGTTATACGCACAGACATAGATATTTCAATGTATACAATACAAAAGTACTCGTAAACATAAACTACGGTTTTGTTCCAATAACACTACTTGAGACTGCGTTATAATATGCTCAGATATACTCGTACAATGTATATCATTCAGAAATACCCATAGACATAAATAAGGGTTTTGTTTCAAAAATACCACTTGACATTACGTGAAATTTCAACTGAGTTTTAGTAGTCCACTATGATCGGTCATTTGAATTCGAGCTAGTGGTTGATACAGTTGTGGCTACAAAAAAAAATTGTTTGCAAGTGCAGTGCCGTTTTAACCGCTTAGAAGTTTTTTCTCCACCAAACTGTTCTTTACAAGAATCCCAAAACAAAGATTTACGACCAGGTGAATGTTTGCAATTCCGTGAAAGTAAAGTGCCCAGAAGAGATAATTTTCGTCCTCACACTGGAGCAATTACAAATAAAAAGTGATATTTTGTGATACTTGATATTTCTTGCAGTTTCAACTGAGAATAATCTCACAATGAATTCGAACCGACGGCTGACAAGTTCAGAAATAGAGCAAAGGTTTTTGCGACTTTGTTCAATAGAAGAAGATGCCTCAGGTGATGACAGCGATGAGCCTTGTGAAACTGAAGACCTGGACTTTCAGCCACAGCTAGAGCCAGAAAGCTCAACATCGGAGGGTTCTGAAATGGATATTCCAACTCCAAGTGTTTCCGATCTTGAGCATAGTGTACGGAGAATTAATCCCACCAGACCTGGGCATGGCAGAAGATCAGAACAACCAGGACGTTTATCTCGTGGTGGAAGGCTGGTTAGAAGATCATCATTGCCAGAACTGGATATGAGGCAAGTAGCTAGCGACTGAACTGAGTGGACGTGTATTTCGAGTGCTGGTGTAGCGGGCCGTCGAAGCCAGCAAAATGTTATGAAAGAAGCTGCAGGACCTACTCCACATGCTAAACGGTATGTAGAAAACGGACAAATTGTTTCCTCGTGGCGTCTTTTTATCCACGAATACATACTACGACACATGAAACTATGCACTGAAACGGAAGCTCGTGACAAATGTCAAAATGATTCTTGGGAAATTTCTTTGGAAAAGTTAGATGCCTTCATTGCCTTGATTTACGCACGTGGGGCTTACAACATGAGCCACTTGGACTTAGGCATTTTGTGGTCACAAGAGTGGGGTCCTCCAGTTTTCAAGAATACAATGAGTAAACATAGATTCAAGGAAATAATGAAATACTTACGGTTTGATTTGAGAAGCACACGTCATACACGTTTATCTACTGACAAATTTGCAATGATTTCTGATATTTCGAATAAATTTATAGAAAATTGCCAAATGTGTTTAATCCCTGGAGAAAATTTGACTGTTGACGAACAGTTGTTTCCATCCAAAACACGTTGTCCCTTTTTGCAATACATTGCAAATAAACCCGATAAATTTGGAATAAAGTTTTGGTTGTTAGTGGACGTGGAGACCAAATTTTTATGTGGAGGCTTTCCTTATTTAGGAAAAGATGGCGAGCGCCTAAGTAATGTTCCATTACCAGAACATGTAGTAATGAAATTGATGCAACCTTACTTCAAGAAAGGTCGAAACATTACAACGGATAATTTTTTCACATCATTGAAACTGGCGGAAAAGCTAGGATCTGAGAATACGAGCATAGTTGGAACGATGCGACGAGGAAGGCGAGAAGTACCGCCAATTTGTAGAAATATCCGCACACAAAGATATGAAACGTTTATCTTGAAATCGGAGACCAACGCAACCTTAACTGTTTATCAGGGTAAACCGGGAAAAAATGTCATTATCTTGAGTATGCTACATCAAAATATTTATATTGATACTGACTCAAAAAAGCTTCCCGATACTGTCCAGTTTTATAACGAAACTAAAGTAGGCATGGACATAATTGATCAAATGTCAAGAAAATACACCGTAAGAGCTAGAACTCGAAGATGGCCAGTCCATGTCTTCTACAATATTTTAGACTTGGCTGCAATAAATTCATGCGTCTTATACCGAAAAATTACAGGTGAAAACATTTCGCGCCATAATTACATTCTTCAACTCGTGAGTGAACTTCGAGCAGAGTACGTGAAAAAAAGAAATAGTTCAGATGTCACCCAACGCTTATATAATATAACCACTACTGAAGAGCAGCCTTCTATGTCCACAACAAACAAAAGGTGTCAATGTCAAATTAATGTGCATTGTAAAAAAAATCGAACTTGTGTACTTTGCACTGTTTGCCAAAAAGCTGTTTGTGGAAAATGCGTAAAACAAGTCTACAAAAAAAATATTTGTTATGAATGTAGTTCTATGTAAGCACTCAAAATAATAAATCATTGTTATTAAAATTATTAAATTCGTTTGATTCAGAAACAGCCATATTATCTATCCGATTATCGTATACCGTCAATTTGACGGTCGTGGTCTTTGAAGGTATGTCAAGGTACGTGACCCTTCTAGTGTTAACATATTCTCCTTTCAGCTCGAAACACTTTTCTCAACGATGTTGAATAGCCTCGATACCCGCTTTATACTAGGAACCGTAAAGCTCTTCAAAATAGCTATTAACCGCAGACTCTACCTCTTCATTGTTGGCAAATCTTTTGCCGCCGAGCCTTTTTTTTCAAATTCGGAAAAAGAAAATAAATCGAGGAATCCACATCTGGCAAATAGGGTGCGTGAGGAAGCAATTCAAACTTCAACTCATTGATTTTAGCCATCGCAATGACGCACGTGTGGACTGGTGGGTTGTCGTGATGAAACAACACTTTCGTTTTCGTCAGATGGGGACCGTTTTTTCTTGATTTCATCACTCAAACGCTGCAATAAGGCTGCATAATATGCACCGTCGATTGTTGTTCCTTTTTCGAGATAATCAATAAAAATTATTCCACTTGCATCCCAGAAAACGGATGCCATGACCTTGCCAGCTGATTGAACTGTCTTTGCTTTCTTTGGAGCCGGTTCTCCCTTTTCAGTCCACTGCTTTGACTGCTTCCTGGTCTCAGGTGTAAAATGGTGGACCCATGTTTGGTCCATGGTTATGAATCGACGCAAAAACTTGGCATTATTGCTGCGAAACATTGTCAAACACTCGATGGAAACATCCTTACGTTGCTGTTTGTTCTCCATTGTGAGCAAACGCTGCACCCATCTGGCGCACAGCTTTCTCATGCCAAAATTTTCGATCAAAATGCGATGCACAGCACTTTTTGAAATGCCTGCCATGTCCGCTATCTTGCGCACTTTAAGGGTTCGGCCACATTGCGATTTTACTGTCGTAACCAGCGATTTTTAGACGCAAATATGAGCACACTCCGACAAGATTCCCAAAGGAACTTCAGGCATGTGCAGAACTAATATGCTCATTTGAAAGTATGTCTTTGCCAGGAACACATGCGCTAACTCATTTGTGCGCTATGCGAGAAAATTCCATGCACGTCAGCATCAAATGTCCAAATGATGTGCGCCTGCGTGAGTACAACAAAAACTACCTACTAAACTGGTTTTAGGAAAAATCGCAAATTCCTGCGACTGCCGACCTGGATAAAATTGTCGAAAATCGCAGTGTGCGGGCTTCCATTTAACCATGTGTAACTTGCGACAGAAGTGCGACTATATGGTCGTAGTCTGATGCATCCCTTAGTCGACGGTCATCAAATACCATTTTGTGGATGTTCTTCACATTTTCTGACGAAGTGACCTCACTTGGTCGACCACTGCGGTGTTCATCTTGGCAGCTCGTACGACCTCACTTAAACTCAGCTACCCAATATTTGACCGCTGCAAACGAAGGAACAGACTTCCCCAGAGTACTCGTAGAATCCAAATCGGCTTTGATATCGGTTGGACTTAGACCTTTTAAATGAAAGTATTGTATCACATAACGATGCCCGATTTTTTCCATATTTACAAATTCACTGAGAGCGTTCACTTTGAATGTCTGTAAAAAATAATAATTATAAACGCACCGTTATGAATTTTTTACGTTAAGTTGTTGAAAGGTGGTATTTTCAATTGCAGTAATCGTTTTTTTAAACTGCCTTCACTCATAAGTCAGGTCGGGTACTTTTGGGACTAGCCTCGATCATCCATTCGTTCGAGATTCTTACATGCATTTACTATTATGTAACGACTCGGCGGCACAAGCCAAGAGGTGTTGAGTATCTCAAGCAGCATACTCAAAGCGATACAATTGCTTTGTCTTTGACTTCATTGTTTTTGTTGTGAATAAGTCAATGCAATTGTTGCTGATATGTTTTGGGATATGTGAATTATGATGTTTTGGGATATTTCATTACAGCTTTTATGTTTTGTTTAGGAAATAGCATCACACTTTAAGTGACCTATTGATGTATTGAATTGAGTCATTAATAACATGGAAAAACGATCATTGTCGTGTGTGTTCACATTAGTTTAAGAACATTTAAAATAGTATAAATAGTCTAAGAATTTTTGAAGAGAGAACAGTCACTAAATGCAAGACCACGAGTGCACTTATACGCACAGTATCTTAAGTACAAGAAAAAGGACTTCCCTTTTATTTTTTTAATAACGGCTTAGCTTAACAGCCAAGCCATTACTTATCGGTGTTATAACGCTGTTTTAGGTTTTCACGTTTCTAATTATTATTGGCAATTAAAATCACAGATCACTCCACTTATCCCTATGAACAAGAGCAGAGACGTATTACTTTTTAAAAGCATAGTTCTTCCGTTTTCATTTGATTCCCAACTTGAACGGTGCCAATTTCTCAAACTGTAGTAATAATGCTTTTAACTTGCAATACTACTCTTTCTCTTACGGAAGGGTTAAGAGAGCTTTGCTGACAAAGCTTGGAGTTTTGCATGCAGCAGGAATCTATGCCAGAATATGCAATATATCTAGGTCAATTTTTAACTCGGCCATAGACGGTCCCAAGCCCGCTTGAGAAAAGAGGAGGGAACCCCTTGTTTCCTCAACCCATAGCTGCCATGATTCCTCATCCCAAACACTACAATTAAATGATACTAAATGCTCTCAGGGTGCACATTGGGCTTACTGGTTCCCCAATAATGTAACATTAAATGCCAAGAAATGCTAATAACTGTAAATACATCTACTGCTCTGCTACTAAATCCTACTTACAGCTCCTTTGTGAGGACGCAAGAGGGTGAAGGTGAATCTTCCACGCCTGATAACAAAATCGATATAATAACCATGCCACCGAAATGGAGGTTGGGCGACGAGCTAACTCCCCGTCCTTGGAAAACCTTAAAATGTTTCGAAACCTGCAGATAAGCCTCAGAATGGATTGGATTCACGGCAACGACCTCGCAAACGAAAAAAGGACTTGGCATTGGATCTCGCAACGCCAGATCACTCAATTACCCTGGTGCTGTTAAGGACCTTTTACAACAGGTCAGTCAAAATCAATTAAAAAACAATATTCAAAAGTGGGACGCCTACTGGAAAACGAGAATTCGGAGTGGACTTCATTTTGTATAGGGAGTTCAGACCGCACGTTATTGATTTTAAGGCAGTCAATGAACGGTTGTGTGCGATCCATATAAAAGCAAACTTCTTCAAAATCTGGCTGATTAATGTTCACGCCCCGACCGAAGGAAAGGAAGAAAAAACGAAGGAAACGTTTTACAATCACCTCTCGTTTACTCGTCTACAAACGGCACAAAAATTAATCTGGGTGATTTCAACGCTAAGGTTTGCAATGAGCTATCTAATCGGGGAACCACTGGAGGATACAGCCCCCACTATGAAACAAATGACCACGGCCAGCGCCTGATTGACTTTGCATGTAGCAGAAATCTAGTCATACGTTCGACTTGCTTTCCACATTGACGTATTCATAAAATGATCTGGGAATCACCGGATGGCAACACACAAAACCAGATCGATCATATTCTGATCCAACAACGTTGGGCCTCGAGCATATTTGACTTCCGTACATATCGAGGAGCGAATTGTAACTCAGATCATTACTTTATCAAATTAACCTATCGATGTTGTATGTCAAAAGTATATTCGGCGAAGGCCAGTACGCTGCAAAAATTTGACATCGAAAGACTCCAAACGGCGTCTGTGATCAACAATTTCACGGAGACACTCGACAACCAGCTGGCTCCCATCTTATTAGACGCATCGTTAAAGACGAGCAACGAGCTCTGGATGGAAGTGAAAGCACCTATCAGGACCGTGGTAGAACAGATGATCGGACATCAAACCCGGCGCAAGAGGAATGATTGGTTCGATGATGAGTGCCAGAATGCGTTAGATAAAAAGAATCAGGTGTACAAAGAATATGTTAGTAGGAAAACCAGGACGAAGAGAGAGCACTATGAAAATCTCAGAGGAGTAGCGAATAAGATAATAAGGATTAAGAAAAGAAAATATTCTGATGTCCAATTGAGAAGTATAGATGTGAGTTTAGCGAGCAATAACACAAGACAAGCATTCAAAGTAGTGAAAAGCCTGAAACTTGGTTATCAGTCCAAAACATCGCTCTGTCGTGATGACAGCAGCAATATAATCGCTGATGAAACCAAGATCAAGGAAAGATGGGCATCATATTTCAAGAACCTCTTTAATCCTCCACAGAGCTCCAGAACATCGCAGCCATTAGATGTCTGCGGAGAGCTTCCATTGGCCCCACCAACTCTGGATGAAGTTTGTTCCATCATCAAAGCCCAAAAGAATGATAAAGCGCCGGGCATCGATGAAATTCCAGTGAAGCTCATCAAATATGGTGGCAGTAGTGTTCATCAAGCTATTCACAAAGTCATCCAGTACGTTTGGCAAACAAGAACAATAGGCGAAAGAGTGGAGCCAATCTATTATATTTCCTATCCACATCAAACTGTGACAAGCTATAGTGCAAAAATTATAGAGGCATATCGCTGCTTTGTACGACGTACAAAATATTTTTCAAGATCTTAGAAAATAAAACCGGATCATACGCCAACAGTATTAGTGGGGAGTATCAAGGTGGTTTTAGGGCAGCTAGATGAACAACAGACCAATTGTTCACAGTCAAGCAAGTACTTGAAAAATGCTGGGAGTTCAACATAGACGTACACCAAATTTTCGTTGACTTCAAGCAAACATACGGCAGTATTGATCGTAACATACTGTACCAAATAATGCTTTGCTTTGGCATCCCAGCCAAATGGGTCCATCTTACCCAAATGACAATGACGTCGGTGACCTCCCAAGTCCACATCAATAACCAACTCACCGATATCTTTGACACAAATATCGGACTAAAGCAGGAAGTCGTGGTAATTCACAACTGCCAAAGAACTTTTCCTGAAACTCGACAGCGAAGCAAAACTAGTTGGGCTACAAATCAATGAAAATAAAATAAAGCTCATGACGTGGTCGAGGAAAAATACGTCAAATACACAAAATATTACACATGGCGAATACAGTATCAAAAATGTTAGCGAGTTTGTGTATTTAGGCGCCAAAGTAACGAAAACGGGCAATGAAAGAGACGAAATACGCCGAAGAATACAGCTCGCGAATAAAATATTTTATTCAGTATTGACGATCTTGAAGACCAGTTGCATACACAGGAAAACAAAACTCCAAGTATACAAATTTGTAATAAGACCTGTGTTATGCTATGGGTGTGAAACATGGACCCTAGCCCAAGCATACACAAATATATTGAACGCCTTTGAGTGGCGGGTCCTGAGGCGAATAATCGGAGCAAAGCTTGACGGGGACCAATGGTGGATTCTATATAACCATGAGCTGTATGAAATCTTTGACGAGCCGGAGGTCTCAACGATTGTAAGACTGTGGAAGCTGCATGCGCTGGACACATGAATCGTATAGACGAACAACGGATACCCAAGAAGGTATTCGTTCGGAGAACTGAAGGCTAGAGACCAGTGGGAAACCGAGAAAACGCTGGTCAGAATTGGTCAATGAAGACAGTTCATCGCTGTTCAGATTTCGGAATTGTAGGACGCGGTCGATGGACCGAGACAGTTGGAGGCGCTGTTTGCAGGAAACAAAGGCCCGAGAGGGGCTGTAGTGCTAAGAAGGAGAAAGAAATCATTTTGGAGGGGAACATATTGCAACCCACATGCAGTAGGGCACAAAAACTTCGAATTGCGAGCTATAGTGCTTCTTCGGCGTTTTGGACAGAGATCATGTGCAACCTCGCCTTTTGCCCGGCAGGAGTGATAGGATAGTATTTTTTGAAAGCAAGTTTAACCCGCTTTCATTTTATGTTCAATTCAATCATTGCCTATTTTATAATTTCCAGTAATTAATTATCGGACTTGCAATGTACCTTGTTTCATCTCTTTTTTGGCAAGGCAGAATGTATTACGGATGGGGTTAAGGGAGCTATGTAGACAGAGCTGAGAATTTGACATGCAGCAGTTACATTCTTTAACTAATTGATTAGATTTTACCCTATAAATATTTGAATCAGATGCAATTGGGCAAAGTAAAAATTTTGTGCTTGTGGACTCGGGTAAGCTCGTCCGGAGATGGGTGGGGAGTGGAACTTGCTTGTTTAAAATGGCCTGAATAAGTCACCAAGTGAGAATTAAGCTTACCGGTACAAGTTCACTCGGCTTCAAAAAATTACAATCTCCGCAACTTCGACACAGGAAAAACCCCGACAGTAGATATACTCGTCACCAGTTTTTGCGGGCAATTGTACTACTCTATAGGGGAAGGTGAAAACTCATCTAAATCCTCCCTCACTTTACTCAGGTATCGCTAGCTACGCCAAGATATTTTTAATCAATACCACCTCTTTTCTCACTGTTCATTTTCTGGCACTTTTCCTTATTTTTGGATTTTACCACCAAAATACTGTTCACGTTAAATTCTACACGGAGATTTCCCATCCAAATCCACCGGTACAGAACTTGTTTTAAGGAAATGAACACTTAATTTTTAACGTGTGAATTAACAATTTGTTTAATATGTACAAATGGTATAATTCAAGCAATAAAATCGACAATAATATTCACTGATGGTCATCAAATTCAATAATAATATCAAATCAACGCAAATATTACTCACAATCGGTAAATCATCTACAACTCCTGCTGACTTGCTCGTAAAAGGCCCCTTGAGTGCTGATTCTTTCAGTTTCTGTTGTGTCTGAGGAGGAGGAGTAAATAAAAGTACTCCTCGTAGAGGATGGCCATCATCGAAGATATTCTTTTTGGATATACTGTACGAAGTCTACAACGTCTCCACAAATTTACTGCCCTTCTTGTCCTTGATTTTACACTCCCGTCGGCGTCTCGTTAGTTCCCTGCAGTTCGCCTTCATTTTTTTTCACTTCTGCATTTAACCACACCTCCTTTTGTCGTCTTTACTAGGTAAACTCCAAATATACTTCGTCCGTCTAACTTTTACCATACAAGTCAAAAATGCTCGTCTCCTTTGTTCACAGACCCTCGCTCAAACAGATCTCCGCTATTTCCCCGGTCAATGATCTTCTCACGGTTTGAATTTCATTGCCAGTTATTTCATTGTTTTGGGATGATTCATTCCGCATCGAACGTAGCTGGCCTGACGTTTTGGAATCTGCATTGCCTTTCGAAGTTTCCACTTTCATCTGACTTTTACTGGCAGTTGCCAGATTATTATTTATTTTAATATGGTGGTTTATTTAAACTTCAGATAAATTTTATACGTCGTGGACAAATAGTACGCACTTCCTTGTCAAGATTTTCTTGAGCTTGCATGAAAGTCCGTGAAATATTACTTTGCCGTATCAATGTGTCAAAATACCAGTGGGTTTGTGGGCAATGTGACAAAATTTTACATGGAATCGTAATGTCTCCGTATGTAAAGTTTATGCGCCTATATTTTTTCTTGACGGTACCAACATACATACGGCTCGATGGAATTCAAATTCGTTTCAAAGATGCACTTGGCGACCGCCAAAGTTCCTTCAGAGGCAATTTTGTATTTTTAATCAATTAGTGTATAGTATAATACTTCAGCTTGTTCTTCCAGCCGTCCTTGAAATTCATACGCAACTCATCATTGACGTTGATACGTATGGTCGGGTGAGTTGTTTAAGATTCAATTATTCGGGCAACATTCAAAATTTACCTTAGTGGTTGGATTTTGTAAGCCGATAATAATCTGCGACTTTTGTTCGATGTTAAAAAGTCCCTACCTGGGCTGCGCTTTGGCACGAGGTGTCAAATGCAATCTCTCGAAATAATGTTTGTTAGATCATAGCTCCGAGCATCATGCTGGTACTTATACTATTTAGGGGATTCGATCCAAAGTTGTTCCCCCTTGGTCTACATAAGCGCGATGTTTTGAGTTCCTTTCAATTAATTGAGGAGTAGTCGTAGATTTACTACTTCATGTCTTTTTTACAATATTTAGTTTAAAGGTATCTATTTTGAACCAAATGTAATGATTAATCAATTACAATTATTTAAGTTTGGCTCGGTGATGTCTGACTCAAAGAGCACTTGATTAGGCAGGTGGTAATGTTTGGTTTAGTTAATCCTCTATTTTGACTCTGACTTACAGGTTTTGAGCAGGTAGAAATCACATGGAGTCTCTCCTTATGCCCCCAGCCAGAAGCAGGAGCGTTTTATTTTTTGAAAGTATCCTTTCTGTTTTGTTCTCAATTTGAGTGGTACCTATTTCTTAATCTTCAGTAATTAAGTTTTTCGACCTGCAATGTAGCTCTTTTTGTTTCTTTGTTGGCAAGGTAAAATGAATTACGGAAGGGGTTAAGGCAGCTTTGCCGACACAGCTGGAAGTTTCGTATGCAGCAGTCTCATATGCTAGAAAATAAAATAAATTGAAGTAGACTCAAACCAAAAATATTGCAGCTCAGATGCAGTACGGCACAAAAATTTCGAGCTTTGAGCTCCAGTATATTCTCGGGGTTTCGAGCAGCAATCACATGCCACCCTCTCCCATGACCCCGGGCAAGAATGATAACGTATGATTTTTTGAAAGTAGGCCTTAAACACTTTCATTTGATGCTATTTCAAGTGGTACCAATTTCGAAATGTTCAGTAATTAATTTAATTCGTTTTGTCTCTTTGACGGCAAAGGGAAATAAGCCTCGGAAGGGGTTTAGGGATGTTTGTTGGCTAACACTGGAGTTTAGCGACCAAGACTTCAATGAAGTTTGCATGCAAATTTTATAGTGGCTCGCACTTATGTGGGAAAGCAAAATGTTAATTTTTGGAAGATTACCAAACAAACTTTCATATGGTGTGAAATTGGAGGCGTTTGGGGTGGTTCAACTAAAACACACGATGTTACTTGTAAATACCACAAAAAGTATTCAGATAATTATGTTAATAGTTTTTGTTATAATAGAAGGATCTATGACAATTATGTGTGATAAAAATATCGCTATGGCAGCATACTTCTATCCGATTGTCCATATTTTCAATGACTGAGACATAATTGAGGTTCAATGTCGTTAATATGCTGAATTATCTCATCCTTTAGCTCTTGAATATTTTTTGGCTTATAGACTTACACTTTTTCTTTTAAATATCCCCAGAGATAGAATTCCAACGGTGTCAAATCACAAGATCATGGCGGCCAATTCACATCGCCATAACGTGAGATAACACGGCCATTGAATTTCTCTCGCAAAAGAGCCATTGTTTCATTCCTGTTGGAACCACATATCGTCCAGGTCCATAACCTCAATTTCTGGCCACAAGATGTCCATTATCATCTCGCAATAGTGAACCCCATTCACGGTAACTACTTGGCCGTCCTCATTTTCGAAGATGACGCCACTAGCCTATAAACCGCATCAAACAGTCATTTTTTATGGATGCATCGGCTTTTCAACAATCGTTCGTGGATTCTCATTTGCCGAAATGCGTGGTCGACTATGCTGACCAAAAAAATCACGAAGTGTACGAAATGCATTTTGATTTGAACGCCCATTTTCGCAAAAGGTTTCGACAACCTTAACGCGCTGCTCAATTGTGTACCTCTCCATGGTTGAATTGGTCAAACCCTGAAACAAAGAAATATCAAATTAAGTTGGGCGAAAAATTTGATGTTAAAGTGTGACTCACAATTAACATCGTGCATTTTGGTTGGACTACCCTGTATTTCGTTATCATCACATGCAAACATGATAAAGATTATTCAAAGTCAAGCGCTTCGACTGCTTGCTAGATACGCAATATAATTTTCAGAAAGAGATTGCGGGGCCATGTTGTTGCGGATTTGAATTCTGTGACATTGGTTTTATACAAGAGAATGTTCAGTCAATCAAATTAGATTGTACATCAATTCGACAAGGACGTTCAACTGAGTACTTTGTGTTGCAGGGTTTCTCCAACTGGAAGTAGGCCTCTAGCTCCCTTACGCACAACTTTTCGGGAGCAGGCACTACCATTCTAGTTTAAAGCTAGCTTGAAATGTTATTTAAAACTAGTTCCAGCTAGTAGTTCAGTGGGGGCAGCATTTTGCGCTCTGCTTCCAAACTATCAGTGTAGTAGCAATTTCCTTCTGTATGCATATCATCCATGTAGCTGAAATACGCACCTTCCAATTCAATTTTTCTTATCCTTTCATCTATGTCAAAATACATTTATTTGAAAGAAGGAGTATAAATACTGAAAAATAAGAAAAATTCACAATCCTCTCTCTAATCGTGAGCACTTTTGCTACAGATTATAGATTTCTGGCATTTATATCTTGCGAGAAATGTGTCACTTTAATCCTATATCTCGTCAGCTCTCAGGCAAGAAGCAGTCACACATCATATCACCTTAAGTATAATCAAGACTCCTGATGCTTTTCCTTCTCCATATGTACATTAGTGGCTCCATATGGACATCGTTCCCTTACGGGCCTCCGCAGACACTCGTAAATGTCACGTACAATGATGGAGTCAACATTTGATATACCAGCATACATTTTGCATGTTAAACACATGAACTCTGCATTCAACAGGATTCCAAAATTTATTTATGTACATGCAGGCACGTACTTATGAGCAAACATTCAACATTTCCTTTTTTGGAAGATTGGGTGGCCAAGCTCGACCGTGTCGAAATTAATGGTAGGTAATCTTGGAGAGATCTCTCCATTCATCTTCTGGAATTTTGCGGTAAGTCTTTATCTACACATTCACGTTAGCGAAAATTGAATTTTTTTCTTGCGTTTTGCTTTTGGAACAAATGCAGGTCCTTGGGAGCTTACTGGTAATTGATTTATAAAAAGGAGCAGCTCCTTAGCATTCAATGCTATTTAAGCAAATGGGTTGCAGCTTATTCATATTTTGCATTTTGTCAGATGTGAAGTCAAAGATCGGATTGTTATCTTCAATATCGTTCTAATGCAAATAGAATTGGTCGATTTTTGTTTTTATTAGACAAGGCTGGTAGAGCATACCAATGTGAGAAAAAGAAGAAAAGATCAACATATCTGCAGTAATTGAAAAAATCAGAAGAAGCTCCCCCTCCAAAGTCTTCGAAGTTCAAAGTATTCGAAGTACAAGAAATTCCTGGATCAAGATCAAGTGCGACTACTGAGCATGGGCCTCAACTATGCGATAAAGTCATCAAGGGTTCCGAAGGAGGACAAAATTGGGCAGATGTAAGCCGCCATTAGTAAACTGCCGGAAGCACGTAAAACATCACCGAGAAAGGAAATAGCAAAAGCATTATCGGTTGACGACGTACCAAGAAGCAGCCATGGCCTTTCAATTGAAGGAAAAACGGGTCTATTCCGTCAAAACGGACTGAGGAAGTACAGTTGTCATTATGAACAAAGGCAAATACGAGGAAGTGATTGCCTTTTTTTAACTTCTTTCATTCAAAAACTGCAAGCCGCTTATCGGTGAACTGACGAAAGTTTTTTTTCGTGGTAGGGAGGTGAATGCTTTTTATGCACAGATTGTAGGACTCCCATGCTCGTAAGAAGGCGATTGGACTACCCACTAAACACCTCCCCAGTCAACCAGAGAACCCAGCCTGGAACCGTTTGACACATTCCTTTGGACCAGGTCTCGTTTTGTTACGCCATGAGGTGAGTCCCTTTTATATTTTAGGACTGCCCAAGCATAATGTGCCACCTGGTTCCATTTGTCAACCGGTTCGAGCATCACTATATTATCCCAGGTGAGCTCTCTCGTCCCCCTGTAGTGGTCCCTTCACAGCCTGACCCATTTTGTACACGCAAAAACTGTGTGGCAGGCATTATCCTTCTCTCCTGGGCAATACTGGCAATCGGGGGACCGTGACTTACCAATCTTATGCAGGTAAGACTGAAAACACCCTAGCCCGCTCAAAAGCTGGGTCAGAAAGAAGTCACCATGTGGCGGAAATTCGGTGTATTTCTGGGATTCACTACGACAAGGGCCGTCCTGGCCGCCATTTCAAGGATTCATTTTCCCCGCGGTTCCATTTGAGGCATGCCCCATTCGATTGCTTTAGCGTTGAAGGCGCCCCCAACGAGAACTTTGCCCTCTGCGTTCGACACAGCGCCCTCCAGAGCATTAAGCTTGGCTTGGAAAGATGATATCGATTCGTTAGGCGTTAGGTACACACTAAAGAAGGTGGTCCCTGAGCACCGAACCCACACGAAACCATCCCCCTGTCCACAACTCTCCGCTTGAAAGTCACTGTTCCGAACCCAGATGGCGGCAGTACCAGTTTCGTCAGAATACCATAATGCGGGACTTTTATTATGGTGTTGCTCACTCAGCAGCAAGAAGTCGGCTTTCATGTCCGGGTCATCGGAGTTCTAGTTTTGCCTTGGCTAGGGCTTCCTGGAACACCCGGCATATTTCTGATCCCAAGACGTGTCCGAAATCAGGTTTTGGATCAGCATCCTTGCAAAGAATACAGTGTACCTCCTCCGTATACTCTTTTCTTTTATGTCCCATTTCACCGCATTTGTAACACAGGGAACTCCCATCGGGTCCTTTGCATACTTGTGTAGTGTGACCATAACCAAGGCATTTGAAACATTGAAGAGGTGTTGCTCTTCGCCGCATCCTACACATAACCACCACGCAACACTAAAACAAAGGTTTTCCTTTTTTATTATCAGAAAATTTTGCAAAAATTAAATTTATTACGAATTATGAACGCGGGCAAACATGTTGCCGTCCACTTTAAGTCAATCAATGGGGTTGGATGCTATAAGTTTAGGATAGATTTCAACTGCAACGAGCGGTAGAGACAACACCGTTTTTTCTATACAACATTTTGTGAGTCGTGTGGAGGCAGTCTGTACATTTGGAGCGTTGAGTGTGGCTGGCACTTTGATGGCGAATAAAAGAAAGTGCATTTCAGATTGATAAAGTGCGTTTAATTCAAATTCGATGTTTGGGATACATGGCGTAGTTTTCTCCCTAACATTTTTGGTGTCTCCTGTGAGGAATTGAATTTAAGACACCGGTGGCTGCTTATTCCGTAATTTTCCGGACAAAGAGCGTATTTAGCTACGGTCTCACATCCGGAATAAGGCACGCAGTCCACCTTCCCTTCATGCAATTGACCCAAGACTGCTGCCAATGGTTGAGTGAGCATTGGCTCTCCTCGCGGACAGCCATCTCCCTCGCATCCTCATTTCGGCGCAGGTAAATAGCACGGCGCTCTCTAGCAAGAAGGGCGACAGGTATTATGCCTGCAATAACTTTCACCGCTGAGTCAGAGACTGTCGGATACGAAGATGCAATTCTCAGTGCTCTTCTTCTCTGTACCTGTGCCAAATATTTTTGATATACCTCCTTACTAAGAGCGTCGCCCCATACTTCTGCTCCGAACAGTAGCACTAACCCTACAGCACTCATCAAGAGACGGGCTGGGTCTCCCTACGTTGGCCATA
Source organism: Odontomyia ornata (assembly GCA_963969285.1). Lineage (NCBI taxonomy): Eukaryota > Metazoa > Arthropoda > Insecta > Diptera > Stratiomyidae > Odontomyia > Odontomyia ornata. The sequence continues at coordinate 17,490,190 of OZ017742.1, read as the reverse complement.
ATTCGACTTAGAGCCGATATTCCTGAAGCAGCCTTCTCAGCTGTTGCCCTGATTTGCTCAGAGTAGCTCATCTTCGAGTCGATCAGTAGCCCCAGGTACTTCACCGCTGGCTTCGATTCAATTTGTATGTCTCCAATACTGATCGTATTGCCAAGATGACCGCTTCGGTTTTCGCCAGTGCTAAACTGAGCCCGCGAGCAGCCATCCGATCCTTCACTTGGCGTATTAGCATACCTAGCCTAAGTTGCGCTTGTTCAACGATGCGTCCAGCGACCAGAGCCGCAACATCATTCGCATAGCCGACCAAGCGCAACTCATCTGGCATCTCAAGTCTCAGTAGCCCATCGCAAGACACGTTCCACAGGTCCGAACCAAGGATATATTCTTGGGCGACACCCGATGTAATTTCCATCCTTCGTTGGCCCTGTGTCGTGTCGTAGAGCAGGCTCCGGTCTTTTAGGTAGTTCCTCAATAGCCGCATTAGATATTCTGGAACTTGAAAAGAGTTTTCCAGAACATCCACACATCTAGTGGAGTTGGAGGCATTCCTGACGTTGAGTGTCACCAACAGGACGATCCGTCGCTTGGTGCGACTATATGCCTCTGCCTTTTGGACCACGTTCACCACCGCTGCAATCGCATTAATGGTAGAACGTCTTGCTCTAAAGCCGTACTGCCGAGGAGATAGGTCCCCAGCAGCACGAATCGCGTCAGTGAGTCTTCCCTTGATGAGTTTCTCTAACAGTGCTGAATGCACTGATGATCACTGGCTGAGTAGTCCTCTTATATTTTCCAATGGTGTATCCTCCATACTGTAGACTCCGAGGCGAATGTCACGTCCGGTATAGTTCCCTCACAGCCAATATGGCGGAAATTCGGTGTATTTCTGTGATTCAGTACGACAAGGGCCGTCCTGGCCGCCATTTCAAGGATTCATTTTCCCCGCGGTTCCATTTGAGGCATGCCCCATTTGATTGCTTTAGCGTTGAAGGCGCCCCCAACGAGAACTTTGCCCTCTGCGTTCGACACAGCGCCCTCCAGAGCATTAAGCTTGGCTTGGAAAGATGATATCGATTCGTTAGGCGTTAGGTACACACTAAAGAAGGTGGTCCCTGAGCACCGAACCCACATGAAACCATCCCCCTGTCCACAACTCTCCGCTTGAAAGTCACTGTTCCGAACCCAGATGGCGGCAGTACCAGTTTCGTCAGAATACCATAATGCGGGACTTTTATTATGGTGTTGCTCACTCAGCAGCAAGAAGTCGGCTTTCATGTCCGGGTCATCGGAGTTCTAGTTTTGCCTTGGCTAGGGCTTCCTGGAACACCCGGCATATTTCTGATCCCAAGACGTGTCCGAAATCAGGTTTTGGATCAGCATCCTTGCAAAGAATACAGTGTACCTCCTCCGTATACTCTTTTCTTTTATGTCCCATTTCACCGCATTTGTAACACAGGGAACTCCCATCGGGTCCTTTGCATACTTGTGTAGTGTGACCATAACCAAGGCATTTGAAACATTGAAGAGGTGTTGCTCTTCGCCGCATCCTACACATAACCACCACGCAACACTAAAACAAAGGTTTTCCTTTTTTATTATCAGAAAATTTTGCAAAAATTAAATTTATTACGAATTATGAACGCGGGCAAACATGTTGCCGTCCGCTTTAAGTCAATCAATGGGGTTGGATGCTATAAGTTTAGGATAGATTTCAACTGCAACGAGCGGTAGAGACAACACCGTTTTTTCTATACAACATTTTGTGAGTCGAGTGGAGGCAGTCTGTACATTTGGAGCGTTGAGTGTGGCTGGCACTTTGATGGCGAATAAAAGAAAGTGCATTTCAGATTGATAAAGTGCGTTTAATTCAAATTCGATGTTTGGGATGCGTGGCGTAGTTTTCTCCCTAACATTTTTGGTGTCTCCTGTAAGGAATTGAATTTAAGACACCGGTGGCTGCTTATTCCGTAATTTTCCGGACAAAGAGCGTATTGTTTAGTGGTTGACTTCATAGCGCTTGGACATATGTATGTTTTACACACATACAGCCATTTCCGCGATCACGCGTGCTTGCGTTTTGCTTGGAACATTCTTTTGCAAGCTATTGAATTTTGGCATTGTATATTCTAGTGGTAGTTTTTGCATTCGTATCGTTCTTCGTGACTCGTATCGACATACTTGCGCATATTGTTCACGTGCCAGTGTGGCTTTTTCTCCAAACAGTTGGCATCGTTTATCTCCGGGGCATATTTGCATTCGAATTCTTTTTCGTGACTTTGAATCGTGTGAGTGTTTGGTTTATTGCCTTGAGTGGCGTTTTTTGGCTAGCATCAGGTTGCAGGCAGCAGAGAGATGGCGGACTTGAATAAGCGTACAGTAGCTATGGCTGCTATTCGGAAGATAGTATCGGCAACACAAGCCGGCACTTGTAATCAGCCCGAGCAGGAATTGGTTCAAGAATTAAATTTTTAGCAAATGCACTTCGACAGGTTTATGCTGGCACATAATGGTTTGTTGGCGAGTGCTGACCAAGTGGAGATGAACGCCCATAATGAGTTCCTTGCGATAGTCAAAATGAGATATAATTTGGCGGAGCAAAAGTGCGTCGTATTGTGTCGATACTGGCTTTAGAGGATGCGGCTAGCTCCATACGGTCAAACGTAGTCGATTTACGATTGGAACAACTGGTTGTATCCATTTTCTATGGGACATTACGTAATTTGCTGGCCTTCAAAGACTGATTCAAGATTCTGGTCTATGAAGCATATTATCCAGAGGCGTATAAATTGGCGAAGTTGCGTGCAGTGGTCAAGGGCAATGCAATCTCATTGGTGGGTGGCATGTATACAGGAGGTTATAGTGAAGTATGGAGAGTATTATTTGTGAGATATGATAGTCTGAAATAATTGGCAGGAGATTCATGTCTCTCGCTTGCTCACGATGAACGCACAAGTACAGGAGTCAATTTCGAATTCGCTGACTATCGTTGACGTGGTTCGAGAACCTCTGCAAGCATTAATGGTTCTGAAGCTTCCGGGGGATCAATGGGATGTGTTAACAGTGCTGATCGTCATATCGAAACTCCAAGAGGCAACTAAACTCCGCTTTGGAGGAACTGCTGACCTTCATCGAGAAGCGTACACACAGTTTCGCAGTGGATGTGTTATTTTTTGCCAGACGCCAGCAGCACTCCTAAGGCAGGCACTCGATTACCTTCGTTTCCACTGAATCAGTAGCCGAGATTCTTCTTCTTCTTCTTAGCACTACAGTCCCGCTCGGGCCTTCGCTTCCTGCAAAAAGCACGTCCAACTGTCTTGGTCCATTGAACTGTCTTCGTCAACAGAGTCAGCCCAGAATGTCCTCGGTTTCCTCACTGGTCTCTGACCTTCATTTCTCCCAACGAATATCTTCTTGGGTATCCATGTTCGTCCATATGATTCATGTGGCCAGCCCATTGCAGCTTTCGCAGTCTTACAATCGTTGAGACCTTTGGTTGGTTAAAAACTTCATACAGCTCATGGTTGTATCGAGTTCACCATTGGTCCCCGTCTAGCTTCGCTCCGATTATTTGCCTCAGGACCCGTCGCTCAAAGGCGTTCAATATATTTGTGAATGCTTGGGTTAGGGTCTTAGGGTCCATGCTTAACACCCATAGCATAGCACAGGTCTTATCCCAGATTTGTATACTTGGGGCTTTGTTTTCTTGTGTATGCAGCTGGTCTGCAAGATCGTCAATACTGAATAAAATATTTTATTTGCGAGCTGTATTCTTCGGCGTATTTCGTCTCTTTTATTGCCCGTTTTCATTATTTTGGCACCTTAATACACAAATTCGCTACTATTTTTGATACTGTATTTGCCAAGTGTGATATTTTGTGTATTTGAGGTATTTTCCTTCAACTGCGTCGTGAGCTTTGTTTTATTTTCGTTTCGCTTCGCTGTCAAGTTTCAGGAAAATTACTTCAGTAGTCATTAATAACCGTGACAAAATGTTTATTTCAACCGCATACGCTACTACTTCCCTTGATTTGAACAGTAATGTACCTCGCGTATCGACAGGTAGCTTCCTTATCACGTACTCCAGAGCCTAATTGAATAGCAATGGGGCCAGCCCATTTCCCTGCTTTAGTCCGATATTTGTGTCAAAGGCATCGGTGAGTTGATAATTGATGTAGACTTGGAAGGTTGTCGACATCATTGTCATTTTGGTAAGATGGAGTGATTTGGCTGGGATGCCAAAGCAAAGCATTATTTGATACAGTACGTTACGATCAATACTGTCGTATGCTTGCTTAAAGTCAACGAAAATTTGGTGTACGTCTATGTTGAACTCCCAGCATCTCTCAAGTACCTGCTTGACTATGAACAATTGGCCTATTGTCGATCCATATGCTCTAAAACCACCTTGATACTCCCCCAATAATAATGTTGGCCTATGATCTAATTTTATTTTCTAAGATTTTACAAAATATTTGTACGCCGTACAAAGTAGTGATACGCCTCCATAATTTTCGCACTGTAGCTCGGCACCTCTTTTGTGGATAGAGAGTAAAATTGATTGGTTTCACTCTTTCGGCATATGTTTTTGTTGCCAAATGTGCTGGATGACTTTGTGAATAGCTTGATGAACACTGCTGCCACCATATTTGATGAGCTCCACTGGAATTTCATCGATGCCCGAGATTTTATTATTGTTTTGGGCTTTGATGACGGAACACACTTCTACCAGGGTTGGTAGAGCCAATGGTAGTTCTCCGCAGACATCTACAGGCTCCGATCTTCTGGAGCTGTGTGGAGGATTAAGGAGGTCCTTGAAATATGATGCCCATCTTCCCTTAATCTTGGTTTCATCAGCGATGATATTACCGATGTCATCACGACAGAGCGTGGTTTTGGACTGATAACCACGTTTCAGGCTTTTCACTGCTTTGTATACTTGTCTTGTGTTGTTGCTCACTAAATTTACATCTATACTTCTCAATTGGTCGCCAAAGTATTTTCTTTTCTTAATCCTAATTATCTTATTCGCTACTCTTCTGAGATTTTCATAGTATTCTCTCTTCGTCCTGGTTTTCCCACCTAAGTATACTTTGAATGCCTGATTCTTTTCATCTAACGCATTCAGGCACTCATCATCGAACCAATCATTACTTTTGCACCAGCCTTGATGTCTTATCGTCTGTTCTACCACGGTCCTAATAGCCACTTTTACTTCCATCCAGAGCTCGTTGCTCGTCTTTAGCGATGCATCTGATAAGATGGGAGCCAGCTGGATGTCGAGGATCTATGTGAAATTTTCGATAACAGACGCCGTTTGAAGCCGAGATTGATTAAAATCAATTTAGCTTCAACATTACCTGGCCAATGTGACTACTAAAATAATGCAAATCATTCAATTGGAAAGTGTCCTCAATTGCTAGTGCTTCTAGTGGCAGAACGTTTTCAGCATATCAAAAGCTCGAATTCATGTTTTAATTGTTTGATACAAGGTCATTCGACAAAAATGTGCCAATCAGAGAATTGCCGCAATCGCAATGGCAAACATCACACTTCGTTGTGTCAGAAGTCGACTTTAACTTCATCAGTGGCATCAGGTTCTGGCTCGGTTCTGACAAAACCAGTGGCATCAGATAATGTGGCCCCACTAACGGTTTCTGGCAACCCACCACGGAATCATTTTGCTTAACTGGCCGACGCAGTGAAGACATTTATGCTTGTCAGCAACCAGGTTGTTCTTTTGGCTACAGCACTTGGATACATTACTGATGGCTTTGGCAATCGACACCGATTTAGATTATTATATGATTCTGGATCTCAAGTCAGCTTCATAATTTTGCGATTCTTCAATAACTTGGCAGTCCGCAAGAGATGATACGAGATTCAAGTGGATGACGTTGGCTCATCGTCCCCGACATATACCTGTGGCAGATCCAAGTTGCTACTATCATCGACCACTCAACCGGCGGTCGCATTGGAGCTCGAATTTCACATTCTTAACTCAGTAACATCAACTATACCAGTGGCTTGGATTCATGTTGGAATCATTTGCGATCACCACCATTGGCTGATCCAGCATTTGATATTTCTGGCAGAATAGACGCATTGATTGGTGCTGATGTTTGGGGCTCAATCATTCAAGATGGCCTAGTATGCAGTTCATCCGATTAACCTTTTGCGTAGGCAACGCTATTCAGCTGGGTAGTATTCAGTCTAGGTTCAACCAACTTAAACACTTTTGCACCTGTCCGTTCATTAGATGTACAACTTGTGATAGTGATCAACGTTGATTCAGTTGTGAATTCTAGTACGTTATCTCGGGCATCGTGTCGGTGAATATTTGAGAATACGTGGTTCTTGGTCTTTTGTTCATTTTCAATGGGTACAATCCGTTGGCACGTTTCCAGACTTCACGTCTACAACCGATGAGAGGTCGGTTTTGATTTTCTTCGGGAAATCTTGAAGCGAGACGAATGAAGTCCAAAATCATAACAGACGTCCAGTGGAAAGATCGAGGACTCAATGGGAAGATACGTTAGCAGATCCTTGCTGGGAGTGATCAACTGGCGAATGAGATCACAGAACCGTGATGATTGGAGGAGATAAACCTAAGAGATCCAGGCCCGGCTTGTGTTTCCACACCATAGTTGATAATGATGACATTGAATTATCGTACCATGGGAAATTAATGAAGCCAAAAGAATTATAAACATTGCAAGAAACGAAATAAGGTTACTGAATATTATTTGCCTGGATTCATTCTTTTTTTGGCTTGCATTAAAATTAAACCAATCAAAACTTTAATTTTCATTTCATAGCATAGCCATTATCTTGGTAGATAAATTATATCCAATTATATAGAAAGGGTTGTGAGCTCATCTCTTGATCATCCCTTGTCAAGTTTCAACTCTATTGAATTCTAATTTTCCGGAGGATATGTATTTTAAGCCGTCAGTTTATTTCGTTGCCAATCGAACAACGCATTTCTATTGCTTAAATGTACATATTGGTCTATGCTAATTGAAAAAGGCAAATTCAATTTTAAGTGAAATATTGCCTTAAGAAGGCATGCTTTATAAAGCCAATTATGAAAAGACTAATGAAATAACTTCAACTTCTTAAATTTAGGAACTGGCTAGTGCCTAAATGGTGGGTTGGTACATAGTTTCATTGTACAAAAGGAAACACATTTTTCGCACTGCTCTAACCTCAGATGATTCAATCACGTAAACCTATCAAAGGACATTCTTTTATGAATCCGTTTTGATTAATTGCGAGCGAAACTTAAGCTGAAGTTGTGAGAATACCTTTTTATCTATTAAAGAATGGAGGGAGAGATACGAATCCAATTTAAAGTTGAAAAGGGATTTTGTAGAATGAAATTCATTTACGCTTTACAACCAGTAGGTCGAACTCTTTCTATGAATTGTGAAAAATCTTTCATTATGTCCTTAACTCCCACACACTTGGAAGAAATGCGAACAGGATCTATGGATGCCTTGTGAAAAATGTCGACAAGTAAGTTGAACTGACAGCATCCGGGATCGAAATCCTCTTTCCCGCCCACCTGGACTGCAGGATTTCATCGAATCATTCTGGTCAGCACTTTAAGCTTTTAAACGATAATGAAAATGGTTAGGCGTGATAGCGCGCTGATTGCCTTAATGTAATCAATGTCATGTTGATGGGCAAAGTGTAACAATGGTTCTGGTATTCCCGATGAAAAAGGCATTTTAATGACTTACTGATTGCTGATGTAAATTTATATCCTGAATAATTCATGATTTTCATTTGGAATGAAATGCTCTTTCGTTTGTGCTGTAAATGATGGAAGTTTATGCGTTGAATGCAAGAAAAGCTTTTTAAAGTATATTTGACTTTCTGGAACATGATACTCTGCAGGAAGTTTTTCCTGCAGATGAATAAAAATCTACGTTAAGTGCGACCAGATATCAGTTTACATAATTTGTTCTTTAATACAAACCGAAATTCAGAGAAAATTTGTTTACTCTATTCCAGAGTACAAGTTTGGAGGAGTAACAACTTCCAATTCAAATAATTTTCCATCTCATCATATGCTGGTAACTCCCACGCATATCTTTGGGGGAATAGAAATTTTCATAATGATATTAGCATAATCCTGTGAGTGAATTCAGCAATAGAATTATTTACTAAGTTAATTTGCATGTAAAGGACTCAATTTACTGAAACAATGACACCACGAGCTGATTTGCTTTGGGATTCGAAAGTTGCATTTACATAGTTTAATGGACAATATTTTAATTTCTATGAATTCCACCCGTTTCTATTGAGACTGAATTACATTATTTGTTTCGTTTGTATGGTTTCATTAACATTGAAGGATTTATTCTAATTTTATTTAATTATTATTGTGTGAACTGCACTATTGCATTATTCAATTGTTAATTATATTTCAATTTTGGAATATCTCAATCTCGAAGCTTCCTCAAATATTTAGTGATGATATTTGACCCAAGATGATAAATAACTTCATCGTTATTAAAGAAATTCATCGTCAAAAATTACGATCACTGAAAGAAAAAAAAAAAAAACTATATAAACATCGCAAAAATTGATTTAGTAATTTTTTTTTCTTGCAACTATGGAATTCATACTTGTACATAACTTTTAACTGAATCTTATATTACTTTTTCAAACAATTGCACATATGTACATATGAGAAAAGTGTGTAAATTATACACAAGAATTAAGGGAATCAGTTTTATGCACAAAAGCTACAATTACAGTCATATGGGATTCATGCAAATTAATACAATTATTATAAACGCTCGTAACGTACTGTACCAAATAATGCTTTGCTTTGACATTCCAGCCAAATTAGTCCATCATACCAAAATGACAATGACGCCGACAACCTCCCAAGTTCGCATCAAAAACCAACTCACCGATGCCTTTGACACAAATATCGGACTAAAGCAGGGGGATCTGATGGCCCCATTGCTATTCAATTTGGTTCAGGAATATGTCATAAGAAACCCAAGTGGCAGCCTATGTGGATGGAGTCATTATTTTTTCACGGTCGTTAATAATATAACTGCCAAAGAACTCTTCCTGAAACTTGATGGCTACGAATCAATTTGAATATAACAAAGCTCTTGACGCAATCCAGGAAGTATACCTCAAATACACAAAATATCACACTTGGGGAATTCGACGTCAAAAACGTGGGCAAATTTTTATATAGTATTTAGGTGCTAAGAACATAGCTCGCAAATAAATTTTTTGTTCAGTTTTGACGATCTTAAAGACCAGCTGCATACACAGGAAAAAGAAGTTCTACTATACAAATCTGCGATGAGACCTGAGTTATGCTACGGTTGTGAAACATGGACCCTGACCCAAGCACCCGCAAACATATTGAACCCCTTCGAGAGACGGGCCCTGAGGCAAATGATCGGAGCGAGACTAGACGCGGTCCAACGGTCTCAACGATTGTAAGACTGCGGAAGCTGCAATGGGCTGGATACATGAATCGTATGGGTGAACAATGGATACCCGAAAAAATATTCGCTGGAGAAGAACTGAAGGGCGGGGATCAGTGGGGAAACCGAGGAAAAGCTGGTCTAGTACGGTCGACGAAGACAGTTCATTGCTGCTTGGATTTCAAAATTGGAGGACGCGGTCGATGGACCGAGAAAATTTATACACCATTTTAGCATTTCATCTTCCATGTGCACATACACAAAAGTTTACTTCTGTCTGTCAATTCATTTATTTTTTAAAGCAAATTGAAGTTGACGTGTCAGTGAATTTTCAAACAATGGATAAAACCCAATTTCATGCAGTGATAAAATTTTTTGATATGGAAGGTTTATCAGCAACAAAAAATTTATATAAAAAATAGTGAAAAGTTTAAGAAATCTGCTCCTTTATTTCTAATAGTGCATCGATGGGTTTGAGTTTAAACGTGGTCGTACAAGTATTTAAGATGAATTCATTGAGCAGGCCTTGGATATTGTTTGTAAAGATTCAATTGCAATTAAGCATGAAATTGCTGATACCCTGTCCTCTCGAACGAATGAGTACCCACTATTTCACACCAGAGCTATTCGGAAAGATAATGCCACATTCGTCAATAATAAACAAAAACAGAATCAAAAACAAATCTTTAAGCGTAATTTGAAGTGTTTTAGCAGAACTAAACTAATTTCATGCACCGGTTTTTAACCCTGAATGAGACTTTGATTAAGCATAATGATCTTAAACTGAAACAAGAACGTTTTCAATGAACTGAAGCTGTTTGTTCAGCTTCAACACAGGTTTAATCAGAACGATCGTCAAAAAAATTATGGTATCAGTTTTTTGAGATTCAAAAGGGATTTCGATGATTGATAACCTTGAAAATGGCAGAAAAATTAACTCTAAGTATTGTTGCAACCTTTTGGATCAGTTGGATAAAAAAGTTCGTGAAAAAAGACCCGGCTTATAGACGAAAATTTAATTTTCTATCAGGACAATGCAAGTCCTCACACAAGTGCTTTGACAATGGTGAAATTAAAACAATTAAAGTACCAATTGCTTGAACACTCAACATATTCACCGGATTTGGCTCCCTCCTCCTATTACCTCTTCAGAGATTCGAAATAATTTCTTCATGGTAAGTGTTTTTGATGAATGCAGAAGCTATATTAGCCGTGAACTTCCGGAAAATCATCACAAAGATGGCAGAAAATTATTGGAGTACCACTGGAATAAGTGCGTTGAAGCTGAGGGAGGTTTTACAGATATATATATATATATATATATATATATATATATATATATATATATATATATATATATATATATATATATATATATATATATATATATATATGGACAGGGTTATTCATTTCGTGGTTGAGAAAGTATAACCCTGCCATTTGACATCTGTCAAAACTAAATGACATCCAAAGCGTGTTTTTTTTAGTTGAAAGTTTGCCATTTAGAAATATGGATCGTTTAACAGTCGTTTTAAAATTATTAAATTTTATTATAAAAATGGTGATTCTGCTGTATCAACATTTAAGGCTGTACAAGCCGATTACGGTCGACATAATCGACCTACACAGCAAACAATATCGAACACAGTGAGAAAATTTGAAGAGACTGGATGGGTTTTTGATATTGTAAGGCCTGTGCATCATCGCAATGTTTGTTCTGCTGAAAATGTCGCTGTTATTGCTCAAAGTGTGGAGGAAGACCCGAATTTGTCGATTCCTCGACATGTTCAACATTTGGGCTTGTCTTACGGCTCATTGTGGTGGATTTTGCATTTGGATTTGCATCTCCATCCGTACAAAATCCAACTCACTCAAGAACCTAAGCCTCAAGACCATACACAACGCAGAATGTATGCGAATTGGGTGATTGAACAACAAGCCATTGATAACGATTTTTCGAACAAAATTTACTTTAGTGATGAGGCTCATTTTTCGCTCAGTGGTTACGTAAATAAACAGAATTGCCGCATATGGGGCTCTCTAAATCCTCAGGTGATCGCAGAAAGGCCTTTGCATCCAGAAAAAGTGTGCGTTTGGTGTGCATTATGGTTTGGAGCCATTACAGTCAATTCTGACCGCTATGGACGGATGTTAACCGATTATTTATGAAGAAAAAGTTGAAGATTATGATCTGGAGAACATGTAATTCCAACAGGATGGAGCCACAAGCCACACAACACAGGCTTATTGAGCACTTTTGCAAGAGAAATTTCGAGGACGCGTAATTTCAAGATTCAGTGATGTCAATAGGCCCGCAAGATCCTGCAACCTAACACCTTTGAATTTCTTTTGATGGGGCTATGGAAAGATCGTGTTTACGCGAACAATCCTCAAAATCTTGAGCAATTGAAAACCAATATTCGTGAAGTGATGGCCGAGATATTGCCGGAAACGCATCGTCGACCTACCAAAAAAACTATTGCCAACGAAGACATCTGCATTGCGCAGTTTGATTTTCGGAAAAAACCTTTGTAAGATCTATAAGAAATGGATAAGAGCCGGTTAGAGTCCTTAATACCGCAGACTCAACCACGAGCATCAAAGCAGAAGAAGTCATCGGCAGCGGCCAGCTTGTTCCCACCATCACTTCGTTGGAAGCCACTCACGACCATCATTGTAAAAGGAGGCAAGACACAGACAAAGCTCGGGAACTCACGTCTGCAATATCGAAGCAGACCAAACTATTAGTGCTGCTATTCAATAGAGCCTCTGACCTGGTTATAAAGTATACTTACATCTCCTCAACAAGTCCAGATGACCAAGGCCGAATGAGTATGGTTACTCACGTCATAAATACACAGAGAGCCAAGCCGATTTGACAAGTACCGAGACATCTTCCTAAAGCCAAACAAGGAGAAGTGAGTCCATTGATCTCGAACATGGAAAAACAAGGTGTTATCAAATCTTCTGTCAGCCCATGGGCCACGCCAGTAGTTCTAGTACAGAAAAAGGATGGTAGCACTCGTTTTTGTGTCGCCGATAGACAGCTTAACGACGTCACTAAGAAAGATAGTTACCCACTTCCACGCATCGATGACATCATGGACAATTCAGCCGTTCGAAAATGGTTTTCTACACTTGATCATAAGAGTGGTTACTGGCTAGTACGAATCGACAAGAAGGACCGAGAGAAGACCGGATTTCCAGTAGGGACCGGATTTATTTGGGCTTTGCAACGCTCCAGCTACCTTTGAACGCCTGATGGAGTACGTGCTACGAGGCCTAACTTGGAAAATCTGTTTGGTGTACCTAGATAACATCATTGTTATCGGGAGAACGTTTGGAAAACATGTGTGGACACGTGGTACACGTTGTATCAGCAGAAGGGGTCAAGGAGACCCTGAAAAAATTGAAGCCATCAAAAGCTGACCAATACTAAACAATAAGCGCTAGCTACGAAGTTTTCTGGATCTGGTGATCTACAATCGAAGATTCGTCAAAGTCTTTGTCAAAATTGCTCAGTGTCTAAATTAGCTAACCGAGAAAAATCGTCCGTATATCTGGAACGAAAAATGGCAGGCAGCCTTTGAGACCTTGAAGAAGAAGCTGTGTAAATCCCCCGTGCTTCTATATCCAAAACCCGGAAAAATGTTTGTAGTTGACACCGATGCAAGCAATGGCGGGATTGGAGCTTTGCTCTCCCAGCAGATCAATGGCAAAGAAAGAGTCCTCTCGCGTTACAGTCGAGTTCTCTTAAAAAGTGAGAAGAACTACTGCGTGACCAGGAAGGAGTTATTGGCTATAATAGTGGCCACCAAGTAGATCCACAAGTACCTATATGGCCAGAAATTCGTTCTTCGAACAGACCATGCATCGCTGAGATTTCTGCTTAACTTTGAAAACCCCAAGGGACAAGTTGTGAAGTGAATAGAAAGATTGCAATCATAAGATTACAAAACTGTTCATTGGAAGGGGTGAGTTAATGGAAATACTGACGCCCTGTCTCACCGTCCATGTCCAGCTGACTACAAGCATTGCCGGCGGATTGAGGAAAAGGAACCAACCGTGGATCTACGAGCGATAATGGCCGAACTCGATGAAAGTTGGCCATCGGAGGAGATTTGAAATGCGCAGCTAGCCAAAGAAGACATCGGGGTATTACTCGTATGGGAGGAGACAACCGGGCAACCTGAGTGGAAAGACGTTTCGATGCATGGTGCCATCCTGAAAAGTTATTGGGCACAATGGAACTCCCTGCTGGTGGAGGGGGCTTACTCAAGCGGAAATAGGAAATGGCGGATGGCAGCTCCTATACGATGTAAACTATACTTCCCAGCTGCTGAATTCACGATGTGGTTAAGGAAATCCACGAAGGATCCCCGGAAAGCCACCTTGGTGGGGGTACCGTTTGAAAGGATTGCTGTTGACATTGCAGGGTTCTGAATCTGAATGGGGAAATCGATACACGCTGGGTCAGTAGGTACGGTGTACCTTGTGAACTACACTCGGCCGAAGTTTTGAGTCACTATTTTTTGGCGAAATGTGCGAGCTACTGGAAATACAGAAAACGAAGATAACACCGCTGCATCATCAATCCGATGGAATGGTCGAACGTTTCAACGGCACACTCAATAAATACCTGGCCAAGATGGTTGACAAGAACTGGGATTAGGACTGGCGTTTCCCACTATTCTTGATGGCGTACAGAGCTGACGAACACGCATCGACGGGCGAAGCCCCAGCCAAAGTCATTTTTGGAAAGACTATTCGTCTGCTGGCTGATATAAACTTCGGAACACCCCTTGAAGAATCCCAAACGATCTCGAAGTACGCGAGTGAACTAAGGCAATGATTGAACCAGATGCATCAGACTGTGCGAAAACACCTTGAATCGGCTACTGACCGCATGAAGACCAGGCATGATCTAAAGGCAAATTTCACTGGCTTCCGGCAAGATGACTTGGTGTGGCTATACAGCTCAAGACGGCGAAAGGGTAGGTCTTCGAATTTGCATCATAATTGGAAGAGCCCATACCAAGTTACAAAGCGAATCAACGACGTCGTATATTGCATACAGGCACACCGTAAGCCAAGAAACAAAATGAAAATCGTGCACCTGGTCCGTCTTGCCCCATATTACATTCGGGAAGTCTTAAATACCGATGGCGACACATCTTTCCGGGGTGAAAAGAGCAGTGTTACATGTCTAAACAATTCTACGGGCTGCTGTCACAATTATTGTCGCAACTATTAATAGCATCGTGACCAATAAACGAATGTACTTGAAAGCACAAGAATCGACCAAGTAGATCCATGATCAACATCTGAAAGGGATGATTGCGGGTATTCAGAATCGCTCAAATATTCCAAATAGTTCTCGTTAGAGCATTCGCCAATATATAGAAAATGGATAGAATGACTACAGATCCTATATAAAACCGAGCTGAATGAATGGGAAAGGGTAATAGTAAAAACTGCGATAAGAATGGAGTGCGAATTAAAGGCGATATTGATTGATAGTGATGTAATTTTTGTGATACAGACAGTTGGAATATAAATTGATAGACAAGTGGAGAATAGTAACATTTTAAATATTTGTAAAATAGTGAAATTAATGATTGTGCATTGTTAGTAAATAAACTCTTTTAACTTAATTTAAAAGATAGTGCGTTTTCACTTTCTCTGACTTTTGTTTTTGGAATGCTGTGTGCGCTGATTCTGCTCCTGTAATGGCAACCGTAAAAATCAGCTTAACGGTTTTCAACGTACTTAACGGTTTTCAAAGGCTACCACGGAAGATAACGTGAAAAAATTCTCGAACTCGTATTGGCTGACCGCCGATAGTAGGCTTCTCAAACGACCGCGTTGGTCATATCCTGCATGAAATTTTGGGCATCAGAAAGCTGTCAGCGTGATGGGTCCCGCGTAAGCTCACGCCGAACAACAAACGCAACCGTGCGATCCACTTCAGAGCAGTGTTTAGCGCTATTTAAGTGCAATCTGAAGGGGTTCCTGCGTCATTTCGTGACCATCTACAAAATATGGCTTCACTGGTGTACACCAGATACCAAAAAGCAGTCGATACACTGGAATTCATCCGGGAGACGTGCTTTAAAGAAGGCGAGGACTAATTTATCGGCCAGAAAGATGATGGTCACCGTTTTCTGGTATTCACAATCATCTGCATCACCTTTCTGAAAAAGAGAAAAACGGTCACAGGGATCTACAATGTCGAATTATTGGGCCAATTCTACGCAGAATTGCAGACAAAGGCACCATTGCGGAAGTGCTCTTCCACCATGACAATGCATCGGCTTACATCTTGGGCGTCGTCGCGGTCAGATTGGGCTAGGAACTGCTACCCAATACACCGTTTATCGCCGGGCAGAAATCTGAGTCGAATGAGGAGGCCATCGCTGATACGGAGGCCTACTTTGCAGGCCTTGAGAAAACGTATTCTCCAGACGGGTGAAAGAAGTTGTAGCATCGCTAGCTCAAGTGCATTAAGCTAAGAGGAAATTTCCGTTTTTCTTTTGCACGCTAAGTATTTATTGGACCGCCATCATTTATATGGAATATAACAATGTTTGTGACAATGCTAGAGGTAGCAATTTTGCTCCAATTTTCACCAAATTTCGCCAAAGTATAGATCAGCCAAAGTATAGATCGATTGTTACGGGTGAAGTACAATCCTACCGACTGCGCCATTTTTGCTACACAACCAGTACACACAATATATACTGGTATGAACTGGGAGCTTGATTTGATGTGTATCCTGTATACACCACCAAGGTTCCCGGGGAGAGATCACTCTGCATGACACTTACCTGCTACTCTATCCATCTAAACTAAATCAACAAAGGCAAGTGTTAATTTTAAAGAATTATTTTTTATTTTATTGCTAATTTTCCTGTACGTTTACACGTTACTTACAATGAACTACATTTACTTATGTTTTCATGATTTCGTTCAATGATCAACGTTGAGTGAATTACTCCTTACTTTGATTTAGACCCACAGTTCTTTGAGGTCGGCGGGACTTTTCGCGCTTCCCACGTGAGCGTTAGCCTGTAGAGTAAATCGGAGAAGATGAGTAAATGGATCGGGGCGGCCATACGGGGTGAAACGCCAAAGGGCGATTGAGGATCGCGGCTCAAGCCAATACCTCATCCCTCACCTCTCACGATTTCGTCGGCAGGGAGTTTGGCTATAAATTTGGATCGTGCAGTTCAAACGTATTTACCTGAGGTAAAATTTGGTTAAAAATATAAAGAATTACTGAATTCCCTGTTGCAAATACTTCTTCCACCTGGTCTACTTTAATTCCAATACAGGTCATCGCGTCAAGTCCTAATAGTCTGTGAAAGTAGCCGTGAAATTTTGAAAACAAGAAATCGTGTGAATCCTGGTGTCTTAAGTTCGCTGAAATTAGGGAGGATTACTTCTTTATTAACTGTTTAATTATTTAAAATGGTGGTAATGTTTATTGGTTTAATTTCTTTAATGTCGTCGGGGTGAATAAATTCTGGGTTTAGGAATGATGAAGAAGATCCTGTATCTACGAGAAATTTTAATGGTCTGCCGAAAGGGGAAGAAATGTTTATATAAGGAACAAATCTATGCTTGTTAACATCTAGGTTGTGGAAAATTTTCGTCTATTTCGCATTCAACTGTCTGAAAATGTTCAGGTTCACCTTGGTAATTATAATAATTGTCAAGATTCAATATGTGTTCTGGATTGGGATACGAGTTGGATGCAAAATCTTCGTGAACGTTTTCATAGGGGCTCATTTGATCATTATTATTTTCGCTAAAATGGAATAATACCTTACTTGCAAAATTTGGTGGACTAGTTGACCTGAAAAAGTTATTAGAATTAGTGCGTGTTTGTGAATTAGGTTTCAGGTGACCAGATAAGGTATCCATTGGTTTGTGTTTGGACTTGTTTGGCTGTTGATTTGTGTTAAAATATGGAGTCTGCTGAAAATTATTTTTAAATTGATGGTTTCTAAAAGGTTGTTGCGAATTCCGGCGTAACAACTTCCTCCCATCTGCAACTTCAAATATCCGCCGTAACATCTCCATCTTCCTCTGGGCATTTATACCTTTTTCCCTGGTCTTTATTTAATTTTATTAAAATTTTTCCAATTTCCCTATAATTTTCACCTCCCCATCATCACAATCCTACCCTTTTCCCTTATTTCCAACCAAAATAATATAATATATACTAACAATTTCAATTTTCCCACTAACAACATTCCATTGATTAATTCCCACTAACAAAACTTCATTCAATATCTTTTCCCTAACAAAACCTAATTCCATTCCTTTACACTAATTCTATTCTATATATATATTATTTTTTATACTAACAAAAATTAATTCATGTTCCCCCCAAAATTCAATCTCATACCCAAATGCATCGTTGCAGTTGCTTATGAGATGAATGGGAGATCGACAATCCATGGCGCCACTGGCTGCGTCGCGAGTTCTCGACCGGGGGTCTGCTGGAACCCTGGGTTCAAGTTCCCCCGGGCGCAGGGAAGCACTCTTTTTGGGGTATCGGCAAAATCAATAGTTTCCGTAATGTATATGTGACACTTTGCATTCAATCAAGCGATTCTTGGATGATGTAAATTGCCATATATGCAAATCAATGGATACTATTGTGATTGTCAATACGGGAAAAAGATGTGTGGGTAGCGGAATCGAAGTGTAATGAACTTCGATTACGTTACCCAAAGGCAACAGCGGGAATTGAAAATGAAAAAGAGATTACGGGATCGGATTGGATGGAAGTGAAAAATGTGGGATTAAGTTGTTGGGATAGAGGCAGTCAGGATTTGATTTTGCAAAGAAGAAAGATTTTTTTTCCAGTTTTTGGTGGAGTTAGTATATGGCTGGTAAAGATAAAGGAGTTTTGCTGTGCGGGATAAAAGTGATTTTTGGGTGTTTTAAGATTGGGAAAAAAGGGAGTCTTGGGTTGACAATGTGATGGTGAATTAAATAGAATTTTTTGAAGTTTTAGTGACGAAGGAGGAGAGTGGAAGGATTGAAAATGTGATGGTGAATTCAATAGATTTTTTTTGAAGTTTCAATGACGAAGGGGGAAAGTGGAAGAATTGAGAAAAAGAGGTGAATATTGGATTTTGGAAGAGAAGGGAGTTGATTTTGTGCGTTTTAAATAAAAGAAAAAAAGATTTTATTAATTTGAAGAGGGGGGGGGTGGGGGGGGTACAAAAATTGTTGTCAGAAGTTTTGGTTTGAAATTCAGCGAAAAAAAACAAAAAAAAATTAATTTTGTTGGTTTGTGGAGAGGACCAGGTGCCTTAGAGTGAATTTTTCTGCGAGCACGGATCATAAATTTGAACGTGGACGTTGCGTTTTTAGTTTTTCTGTTATCTTAACCTTAAAATCTGATTTTCAATGGCCTCACGCTTCTTTTTTTGTACTTCACCGGGCGCTTGGAGTCTGCAAGGAAAGAAGTAAGTATCAATCGTATTTGGTTTCAATATTTTACAATAATTTTTATATTATATTGAATTAATTTATTGTGTTATATGTTAGTATATATTCTTTTGTTTAAATCTCGAAAGAGCCTTTTACTCATTTTGTTGACATTTTTTATCCCGTACGTTTTTTTTAGTTGTGAATAAAATTGTTGGATTAAATAAAACGGCTATGTCAGTTTGAACCCATCATCTTTCATTTCTCAAAATGATCTCGCCCTTTCCCGCCGTGTTAGTATTTATATGTAAGGTGGCTCAGCACGAGCAGAGAGTGTCCCGAAATTCCCACGACACGACTGAGCGCTAGCCGGCCTTAGTATGCCACCCCGGGCTACATATCCCTCTGCCAAAACTTAATGTCTGCAACTGCGGTGAATTCCATGGTTACAACAAGGTGCATTATTTTGTTGACGCCGAAAATGTAGAGGTCTATAATTTTGCTGAAAAGCATTTGTCTGTAAATCAAATGTTGTCGTAGGGAATCGTAAGACATCCCTAAGGGTTGTTGTGGAAAATCCAAATGCCCGTAGAAGTTTGGGTGCGTGAGACTTAAATTATTTCTTTTTTTTTGTGGTAGGGAGGTGAATACCATTTATGCACAGTGTGGGACTCGCATGCTCGCAAGAAAGCGACTCGACTACCCACTAAACACCTCCCCTGTCAACCTGAGAACCCAGCCTGGAACCGTTTGGCACATTACTTCGGGACAGGTCTCGTTTTGTTACGCCGTGCGGCGCCTTCAAGCTGGGGAAACGCTTTCCTAAGGGGAGGAGAGAGGGGAAGAGGAAGTGCTAGAAAAATGATGCCGCAGCGCCCCCAGTTGCTGTGAGTCCCTTTTATATTTTAGTACTGCCCGAGCATAATGTGCCACCATCTGTCAACCAATTCGAGCATCACCGCAACTATATTATCTCCCTGTAGGGTACCCTTCGCAGCCTGACCCATTTTGTACAGGCGAAAAATGTGTTGCAGGCATTGTCCTCCTCTCCTGGGTAAAACCGACAATCGGAGGACCGGGACTTACCGATCTTGTGCAGGTAAGACTAGAAACACCCATGCCCGCTCAAAAGCTGGGTCAGATAGAAGTCAGTTTCACCATGCCTTCGATTTAGCAACGGTCTCACATCCGGGATGAGGCGCGCAGCTCACCTTTCCTTCGTGCAACTGATCCAAATTATTTCTTTGGGGGTGGGGCAAACGTTTCTGTGAGTTGAAACCGTTTTGTGGGGGGGGAACGTTATTTCAAACTGGTTTGTGGAGGATTAATTTGTTTTTCACTTAAAAACTGCGGAAAAGGTTTATTATTTTCGCCCTTTGAAAAGAATATGTTTGGCTCCTCTATGCAAAACGCGAAAGCTTCGGCTAGTGATGTAGGTTTAATAGCTTCAATTCTTGAACTTAAAGGCTCTTTGACGCCTGATAAGAAAGCATTTAAACTCATTTTAGAGAATAAAATCTTGTTCGCGTTGACGACAGTAGCATACTTTTCGTGAATGCTCACATAGTTTGTAAGACTGACGAATATTTCTTCAATTTCACTGTAAAATTGTTCTATTATTTCAGTTGTCGGTTTCATTTTGTATAGGTCTCGTATTAGAGACGTCCTGTTACGTTTGCCCACATAATGGGTATGAGATGCTCCTTTATTTTGTCCCAATTAAGAGGTGTCCCATACATATTAAATATCTCGTTGGCCGGCCCAACGGTCTTATTTCTCATTGCACGTAGCAATAATTGGCCGTAAGCAGAACCATTCCTAACTGTAATCAATCCTAAATTTTCGTCCACGCTGTCAGTGAAGTCGTTTCCTTCCAATCTCGGCAGGTCCTGTATCGCATCCGGAGCACCGAGAAAATTAAAAATGTCTAATGTCGTTACTTGGTTAGTCGCCATTTCTGTTAAACAAGGATTCTTTTCACTACTTGTATTGTATTTTTTTGTTCGTTTATAGTGTTTGATGCATCACTTGAAGGACTCACTAAACTATCACTGAACACAAAAAAAAAACGTTCTTTTAATTTTTTCCTGATACTGTTGATTTCAGGATAAGGTTTTTTGGGAGACTTTTTATGGGAGGCATATGAATTTCAAATTTTTAAAGGAAATAATAATCAACATATTGTGCCCAATTCGACTCTACTTACATGCAACTTATCACCACTTTGTTCATAGCTGATGTTTAGTTTTTTCGGCTGTGACTTCCTTTTCAGAATTCGCACTTTTGGGAACAATTATTCGCTAATTCGGCGACAAGCTTTATTTTCCACTGATCCGGTGAAATTTATTCACTTCTAATGTTCCTTCAGCACCTTTAGTTCCGCCGCGACAATAAACAGTTGTCGCTTTACGGACTTAATACAATTTTCGCTTCACCGAAAAGCTTTCTCACCCGCGGCCTTCAAGACTGCGCCAATTACATTTGCCACCTAGATGTCCATAATCGACTCAAAATGGGTTTCTTTGACCACCGATTTTATTCTAGGGAACAAAAAAAAGTCACAGGGTGGCATATCGGGCGAAGAAGACGGCTATTGCGACACGGCTGCCTGGATGTCCGTAATCGACGTTTAGTTCCCGGGTCGTATTGGAAAAATCAGCTTTCATCGCCTGTAATAACTTGACTAGGCAGCGTGAGATCATTTTCCACTTGTTCCAAATAGTCTTCTGTGACGGCCATTTGATGCTGTTTTTGCTCCTCAGAAAGGTTCTTTGAAACCATCTTCGCGCACAACTTTTTCCTCCCGAATTCGTAGGTTAAAATTTGTCTGGCTGTTTCACGGTTCATACCCAGTTCCGAGACCAACATTCGAACTGTTAAACGCCGATATTCACAGATTAGGGCAGGCACACGCTGCGCATTTTTGTCAGTCCGCACCTCAAAGTCAAAGTCAAAAGCGCTTTATTTAATACTCATCGTTATAAATTTTAAAAGAATATAAAGCAAATTCCAAATAATAACAATCAAAAAACTTAATGGCCCAAATGGCTCTCTAAATTTGTACGTTATCATAAACTCATTTCATCAAAAAAAAAACTATAGCAAATGCAATTAATTACGATTATTACATATTTTTACAATACAATTGGAAAAAGGAGAAAAAACCAACCAACACTATCCAAAAATTATTTATAATTAATACACAACAGTGAAACTTTGATCCTACACCTAATATGTTGTAACTTATTTCTAATAAAATACAATCAAAAAAACTTTATCTTATACTAAAAATACTATAACAATGTTCCTAACCTAAGTGTTTAATCTTATCTCTAACAGAATATAGTAAACATTACATATACCTAACCTATACCTGATTTTAACAAAAATATATAACAATACTAAATGTAGCAATAATGAGCTGAAGCTCAAAAACTAAATAACGAAGAACACCAAAACTGAAAACAAACACGAAAAATTTAGACATTGTCATTCAGCCACCAATACTTGGATTGCGCCGTCTCAACTCGATCAGCTTCAACGAATCTAGCAAATGAGTATCTCCATTGAAATCGTTGGTCTCGTGAACTCAAATTAAGAGGATATTTTATCTTCTTATCGGTAGCCCGTCGATATATGTGATATATGACTGGGACGCCGTCAGAATCAAAAACATATCCATTCATGTCCAAATACACGAATGCTTCTGGAGGAATGAAGCCAGTAGCGAGGCAAGTCGCTATATACCCGTCTGTAGGGTGGAACGGCTGTGAAATCCAAGGGTTTTCACTCACAGTCACAGATCTTGCGATATGATTCCGAAGAAGCTTCAATATGAAGATATCGACTCTAGTCACTTCAGCAGTTTGATAAATTCTTCTATTCGATATATAATGTTTCCAATCCGTCTCAGGCTTTCTGTACAAACCAGTACATGCATGAAGACATTTCCTTTCGAAAACTCTTAATTTTTCCATAGTACTAGCACTCTGGTTGTACCAGATCTGACATCCATATGTCAAAACTGGTCTAACCAGTGTCTTGTAACAGATAATTTTGACCTTTTGATCAATGTATCTGGAATGAAAGAGTTTTCGAAGGGCCATGACTACTTTAAGTGCTTTACTGAGCATGATTTTCACATGTTCAGTATAGTACAGATACTGATCGAGATAAACACCGAGGTATCGAACACAGGATTTATGTGGAATTCGTTCTGAACTACCCTCGCCAGCCATGATGTGGAAATCTTTCCAATTACGTTTCAGGTCTTGACTGACCCCCTGCAGTGTTGTCCGAAACAAGATTGTTTCACACTTCTGCGCATTGATTTTCATTCGCCAATTGTCAGTGTACAGCTGTACATCATTGAACATTTTTTGGAGATTGCTCTGAACTATTGTAGCTTTTCGGTCTGCCATGTAGATGATCAGATCATCAGCAAACGCTACCAATGATCGCGTTGGCGAGACGTTAAAATCAAAGCCGTTCAATAGCTTGCGAATGAAGATTGAAAAGAGCAGAGGCGCAGTAACTGTTCCCTGCTGTAGACCATTCAAGACCTTGAACTCGCGCATTGTTGTCAGATTTCCATCGGTTACAACAAACGATTTCCCGTATAACATATTACACATCATGGCGACAAGGTGTCTGGGGAAGTTGTCCTGAAGAAGTTTAAAAATAAGTCCATCTAACCATACCGTATCAAAGGCTTTCTCCATATCAATGAGACATGCTCCAACACATTGTCTATCATTTAGTTTCCAACAGATGTCTGAGGTTACTTTCGTTATTGCATGTGTGGTCGAATGCCTGGCACGAAAACCAAATTGGCAATTCGGCATCAACTCATTTTCCTCAATGTGGGCGTTTAATGCTCTGTTGAGTATCACTTCAAACACCTTGCTGATATTAGGCAGCAAGCTAATTGGGCGATAGCTTTTCGGGCATGAAGATTCTTTTCCTTTCTTCAAGATCGGAAATACCTTAGCCTTTTTCCACTCATTTGGGAAATATGAATTGCTCAACATGTTGTTGAACAGTATGCAATAGTTCCTTATAGCAACCTCAGGCAAATATCGGAGAACTACATTTGGAATACCATCATTACCACATGATTTCTTGTTGTTTATCTTGCGAAATATGAAACACAAGTCTTCATAGCTGACAAAATAATCAATAAGATTCAAGCTCGGTATGAGGTCAGATGTTAATGTTTCATTGAAATGAAGAATTGATTGGCCGTTCAGGCTTGATTTGAAGTCGGAAACTTTTGCTTCAACGACCTCTGAAAAAATTTCGTTCCCTCTCTCAGGGTTTGGTAGATGAACCAATTCAAAATGTGTTCCAATCAGGGCAAGTTTATCCAATCCTTCACAAATAATCCTGTTTCCATTTCTATCCGGAGTCGTACTATCAATTTCGATACCAGCCCTATCGAGAAGATTTATCTCATCACTAGTGACTTCAAGATTCGATACCTTCACTCGAGACTTCTTGCGGAATATGCTATTCACTTTCGCGAACACGCCGTCTGGGTCCTGTGGGCTAATACCCCTCAATTTTTCCGCCCATTGATTGCTGACCTCACTCCTGAAGTATGACCGGATTAAGTTCCGGACATTCTTCAGATGTAATTTCAACAAAGACAACGAGGGATGGTTGTAGTCCAAAAATCGTCGATAAATATTGTTGACGCGTGTGAGAAGGAGGCTTTTCAATCTTTTCAACCTTGCGATGGTTGGTGTTTCATATCCTTCCATATTGTTTCGATGTTTAATCTTGGGAACTACTTTCTCAATCGTTTCCAACGTCAGCTTCTCTAACTTCGACAAATAGACATCTATTTCATCGTTAGTTAGATTCCTGTCATTAGGAACCATTGAGCAAGAGTTGCCGCCATCAGAAGGGGGACATTGCTTCTGGTACTCCCGATTAAACTTCTTTTGAAACTTTCCCCAGTCTGTTTTTTTGAAGTTCAACCGATGATTTTCATGTTGAACTGGAATGAGGAAGAAATCATCCCTGTGATGATTGATTTCCATTACGATTGCGTTATGGTCGCTATCATAAGGAAGCACCTGCAGTTTCCGTTGAGGACTATTAAAGTTGAATTCGAGTCTTGCGTCAGCAATGCAAAGGTCCAAATATGAATTTGTCCTAGGGTATGTTGGGAACTCCGACCCATATAGATTGCACCTGTATTCAATTTTGTTCTCTGTTATCCACGATTTCAGGAATACACCTCTTGGATTATTGGTGGCGTTCAGCCATGATGTATGCTTGGCGTTCAGGTCACCAGCAAGAATATAATAGCTATGCAGCCTGTTCAATTCGAGTATTTCGAACAAGGAATTGAGTTCCTCCTTGAGCTTGAGAACAGTTCCACCAGTTGCATAGGCAGAGATAACGAAGAGGTTATCCCCACCTGGCAGTGAGATTTTGATAACGGACACTTCAAGAGATTCAAAGCTTTTGAATTCGACTTTTTCAATATTTTGGAAACAATAGGGTCTTCGTACCAATATCCCGGTGCCACCTCCCCCATCACCTATTACCCTATCGTTTCTTACGAATTCAAAATCCTTGAATGTCATGAAGTGCCATGAATTGAGGTGGGTTTCGGTTAGAAGCAGGATGTCAGGCTTTTGTCTGGCAATGAATTCAAGGAGATAATCACGCCGATGTAAAGCAACAATGGAGTTGACGTTGATCGAGATGAGACGAATCCTACCGTGGGAATGTGGCTGGATGACAACTTATTTTGAGCCATTTGAAAGTCCTAAACGCTGAAAAACAATGTTAATTTTCGAATCTTGTTTATCGATTCGCTCTGATAAGGAATTTAATTGTTGATAAATTTTGAGAAGCAGCTCATTATTGCCACTTACATTATTTACCCTATTTTCCGCATTTTCTGCTGGTCCTCTAGCGGCTTGTGCAAATGATACTCCGGGCTTGACGAAGTTCGGAGCTAAGACACTGCGGTGTATTTGTGTTTGTTTTGGTGCCCCGCTCCGCGCCTCGTCTTCCACGCTTTTACGCCTCTCCTTAAACTCTTTATGCCATCGAAACACATGGGCACGACTAAGAGCACTATCACCATGCACTTTTACAATTTTAGCGTACGTTTCCGAAGCTATTTCGCCCAATTTGGCACAAAATTTTATCGCGACGCGTTGCTCGTGATTTCGTTTCTTCATTTTCGTGACGAGCACCACCAACACACGTCTACTCAACACGACACAGTAGGCGAACTAAACAAGCTAGGGCGATGGTCAAAATCTCAATAGAGAGGGGAAGGATGCTAAAGAAGGTGAAGGGAATTTCAAGGTCGCAAGTTCACCATAAGCGTACCAATAAAGTTAGACTCATTACTTAATTGTCACTCCTCGTACATCATCAACTCTTGGCGGATATTCCCATGATTTCGAGGTACAGCTTATGGTTGCGGCCTCGTGATAGATAGATCACGTGTAGGTGAGTTGCTGATCGTAACACGCGTCGGAGATTTTATTTACTTTTTGTTTTGTTTTTTGAATATAACAGGCCGCAGCTCAGATGACGTGCCCCAACTCAGCTGACCGGCCACTGGGAAAATTCAGAAACTGTGCAACACAGGGTTAATGGAAGATGTGGATAGCGAAACGGGATTATTACAAAAGAAAAATTTAGCCTGTACGAGATGCATATGTTCCAGCTTAGATGAGCGTAACAGAAACATGGTTGCATGACCTTAAAAAAATGTATATTACTTCCGCTCCACATTAAGTTGGGCTTGATGAATTATTTTAAAAATTCACGTTCTGGATATTTTAAAATGTTTTTTTCGTAGACGTAGAGACCCAAAGAAGTGTAACTGGGTATGTTTTAAAATGAATAAAATTTGCAAATTTCGATGTTAGAAATTTCCCTTAATTATCATTTAGTAGGATAAGGTCAACAGTCATTTTATCTGAACTCTGTAGCCTCTTCTGTAATGCTTAAGGAAAATTTTTCCAGAATTAAAGTACGGTTTAGTGTAATTATAATTGTGGCTAAACACCTCATTTTATCAGCTTTTTTATAGTTTTCTGAATAATGCCAAATTTTTCAATTCACATCCTATAAATTAAGCAGCAATAAATTCAAATCATGTCAATTCCATACAAATTTATTGAAATCCAATCTAGAGATGTGCTGATTGATTTATTTCTCCAAGTTTTAGATTCGTCTGAATGGAGTAGAATTCCCAAAGTTTCAAGTGGATTGATTTCATGCTATCATGACTAAGTGATACATGAGTGTCCGTTTCGGTCCTTTATTTAGCCTTGGATAGTACGTGCCTTCTTTCTACGAGAGCTAATAATAATACCTCACATTACCTACTATGAAGTCTATCGGGAACCATAACTCAAATGCTAAAGGATCCAAACGCACTTATTAAAAGATAAAAAACGTGGAAGACTTGATCCTAGAGTAGATCTCAAGTTTCGGATAATTTATGGCATGACCCTTGCGAATTTATCGCGTACGCTTTCCGTCCAAAGGGTTCAAGTTGAACCTCATGTGGACTGACGCGTTTCGATGGAATTCTTCAGCAAAACAACCACCAACTAGAGAAGATGTCTAAGGAGCCATCACGCGTAATAGACTCCTGCCAATTCTTTCTAACAAGACTAGAATCTATTCTGGATGAATAGCGAAGGCGCCTCTAATTGAATTGTTTACCAGGGCATAAAGGGTCTGTTTTTGTGTTTTTTATTGGAAACTCTTCATTTGATGAAAGGATCTGAATAAACCACGAAACTCATTTGAAGCCCAAGCAATTTTGTTTTTCCAATTTGCTAATGCTATGGCAAATAAACTATTGACTCTGTGAGGAAGTTCCAGCCATGTCACATCTTTTCACAGCAATCTCTTCCCTTTTCCGAAGGTAATTCTGTTTTCCACTGGTGAATTGACTTGATGCATGTAATCTTATTTTTATTCAATCGTAAAATTGTCGTGTTTTTGTAGACAGCAGGACGACAAGCCCAGAATATATTACGTAGTATCTGCGACGAAGTCAGAAGTGAGTCTAAGCCAGATTGCAAACCGGCAGCGGGCGGGAAGTGGGGAACGGGAGAGACAGGCAAAGTTGGCTAAGTATGGTTTGTTTCAATGATACTTGTTCGTCCTCATGAATCCTTCCAGAGTAGTGGCAATGCTTCGGCCTGAGGTAATTTATCGGTTAAGTTCAACCTGAAGTTTGTTCGGATTCCTCTATTTAAAATTTCAGTAATGTTGTTTGCCTTTTGTTCGGTGAATATACGGTGGTGAAAGGTCCTTGTTCGGAAACTGTTTGGAAAACAATCTGTTTAATTTATAATCGAACAAGATGTCCTGGTAATAAATTTCAGATTAGTTGCCTGAATAATAAAATTGACTGAAATACCTTATCAATAATGAATTAGTTGGGATTCGTTCCAAGAATTAATACTGCTGTACTCAACATCTACATTTTAATTGAAATAAAAATTTTAGCGGTCTCCTAGTTGAGATTGCATGACTAATGGTTCAAAATGTTGCCTTTACAACATTTTGCCAACTTCATCACATAAATGACACTCCGATAATCCAACGATTAATTTTAAGCCTTATCAACTAATTTTATAAATTATGTTTGTATCGAGTTCCTATGTAATAATTCCTTATCGCAGTATGGGCAACAATGTTTTATTCGACATCATACAAAGTAGTATTAAATGTCACAATAAATTCAATATCTTGTACAGTACAATCACTACGAGCCAAACGAACATGATAAATCGCTTGCAGGACTTCTACTCTCAAGGATATAGAAAGACGTGGCTACAAATGGAAAGATGGAAAGATAGAAACTTGGGAAAATAATATTTCCTTTCGATTTCATGTCATTTTTCTTGTGCAGGATATCATGGACAGTAGACAGGCAATAATAATCGATCCTACTTGTAATGTGATATTTATGATGTTTATGATATTTATAAGGCAATTCTATGATTATTTGTAATATACTCTACTTTAGTTTTGAGGGTTTTGATAAAACAACCTTTTGAAAATACTTCTTTCAAATTGAAATCTATTTGCCTGTTCCTACAACCAAGACATTTTTTTTATCTCTATGTTTGCTAAAATAATCAACTTTCGCCAACAGGTCAGATGTGATGTTAATATACAAAGAAAGTAGGCCAAACACACAACAAATGAATAAACTCCAGAAATACTTCGATGGTATGTTTATTAAATAAAAAGTGTTAAAAGTTCTCTATGAGTCCAATTCAATGTAAATGGTCTCAAAGATATTTTTAAGTGAATTATCAAAGTGATTTATAATGTTCGTGAAAGACTGCAGCGATGGGCTGCTGCCCAAGCGAGCGAAGATTTTGGTGCTTGTCGGAACTGGCCTTGTCTGACTATGCGTGACCGTACTTGCAGGCTAGCGTTGCGGTGTCGTCGAGTGGGTTCTTTTCCCCAGCACAAGGGCCCACTAGGAAAAAATTTCGCATTCACGGATTAGACGTTACAAGTATCTCGGTTCGACGGTGCCGAGGTCCAGGTAGCCTACCAAAGGAATAAACTATCGAAACGCAATTGAGCGAGCTTGATTAACACAGGTGAGATGCGAGAGGATTTCGTCGTTACAACTAACATTTACAACCTCCAAATAAGAGTGAGGCATCAATGTGGAAGTGATAAACTCGTGCCACCACCACCCCGCCCTCTCATCCGGATCAAGATGCATTGTAGACGTGGCCAGTTATTTTCCAGTTAAATTAAAAATTAATTCAAAAGTAAATCGTATAAGCCTTTACCTTATATGAAAAATAAAACTTTCAAATTTAAATTAAAGTGTTATATGACCGAATCGTATAAAGCCTTACCATAAGTAAGAAACCTGTGCAGAAGGCCACTCTACCTTGCAAGATCACCTGTAACAACAGAGAAAAGGGGAGAGCTCACCCGATGGTTAGCTCATGAGTGGAAAGGCCAACAAACGTGGCGGGTCCTATATCCGGTCAAGGTTCAAGAGAAATAAAAAGACCGAATCTTCAAGTTTTAATAACACATTTCTTTTTATCCGGCTCAGTGCAAGTATTCTGGTGATTTTACATTTCTGAACAATATAATTTAATAGATAAATAGAAGAGATAAGCACCCCTCAATTCTTCCTTGTGCTTAGGATTATGAAATAGACAAGTTCTTTTCGATTCAATACAAAGATAGTATAATTTCACTTTGTTTGTTGCAGTTTATCACGTTTCCTTAGTAATTTATTATTGTTATATTCAAATAAAGATAATAATCTTGGAAAAACACATATAATTTTAGGAATACATTTATAAAATTCACATATAAACTCTCACGCAAAAAACAAAAAAATTTTTTTTATTCATTAAATAAGCAAGAATAAAAGGGTACTTATCCAACTTCTCCGACGAGTGCTCGCTAAAGTCAAAGTCAAAGTCAAAAGCGCTTTATTTAATACTAACCGTTATAAATTTTAAAAGAATATAAAGCAAATTCCAAACAATAACAATCAAAAAACTTAATGGCCCAAATGGCTCTCTAAATTTGTACGTTATCGTTAACTCATATCATCAAAAACAAAAAAACTATAGCAAATTCAATTAATTACGATTATTACATATTTTTAAAATTCAATTGGAAAAAGGAGAAAAAAACCAACCAACACTATCCTAAAATTATTTATAATCAAAACACAACAGTGAAACTTTGATCCTACACCTAATATGTTGTAACTTATTTCTAATAACATACAATCAAAAACTTTAACTTATACTTAAAAAAATCAATAACAATGTTCCTAACCTAAGTGTTTAATCTTATCTCTAACGGAATATAGTAAACATTACATATACCTAACCTATACTTAATTTTTAACAAAAATAAACAACAACACCAAACGTAGCAATAATGAGCTGAAACTCAAAAACTAAATAACGAAGAACACCAAAACTGAAAATAAACACGAATAATTTAGACATTGTCATTCAGCCACCAATACCTAGATTGCCCCGTCTCAACTCGATCAGCTTCAACGAATCTAGCAAATGAGTATCTCCATTGAAATCGTTGGTCTCGTGAACTCAAATTAAGAGGATATTTTATCTTCTTATCGGTGGCCCGTCGATATATGTGATATATGACTGGGACGCCGTCAGAATCAAAAACATATCGATTCATGTCCAAATACACGAATGCTTCTGGAGGAATGAAGCCAGTAGCGAGGCAAGTCGCTATATACCCGTCTGTAGGGTGGAACGGCTGTGAAATCCAAGGGTTTTCACTCACAGTCACAGATCTTGCGATATGATTCCGAAGAAGTTTCAATATGAAGATATCGACTCTAGTCACTTCAGCAGTTTGATAAATTCTTCTATTCGATATATAATGTTTCCAATCCGTCTCAGGCTTTCTGTACAAACCAGTACATGCACGAAGACATTTCCTTTCGAAAACTCTTAATTTTTCCATGGTACTAGCACTCTGGTTGTACCAGATCTGACATCCATATGTCAAAACTGGTCTAACCAGTGTCTTGTAACAGATAATTTTGACCTTTTGATCAATGTATCTGGAATGAAAGAGCTTTCGAAGGGCCATGACTACTTTAAGTGCCTTACTGAGCATGGTTTTCACATGCTCAGTATAGTACAGATACTGATCGAGATAAACACCGAGGTATCGAACACAGGATTTATGTGGAACCCGTTCAAGACTACCCTCACCAGCCACGATGTGGAAATCTTTCCAATTACGTTTCAGGTCTTGACTGGCCCCCTGCAGCGTTGTCCGAAACAAGATTGTTTCACACTTCTGCGCATTGATTTTCATTCGGAAATTGTCAGTGTACAGCTGCACATCATTGAACATTTTTTGGAGATTTCTCTGAACTATTGTAGCTTTTCGGTCTGCCGTATAGATGATCAGATCATCAGCAAACGCTACCAATGATCGCGTTGGCGAGACGTTAAAATCAAAGCCGTTCAATAGCTTGCGAATGAAGATTGAAAAGAGCAGAGGCACAGTAACTGTTCCCTGCTGTAGACCATTCAAGACCTTGAACTCGCGCATTGTTGTCAGATTTCCATCAGTTACAACAAACGATTTCCCGTATAACATATTACACATCATGGCGACAAGGTGTCTGGGGAACTTGTCCTGAAGGAGTTTAAAAATAAGTCCATCTAACCATACCGTATCAAAGGCTTTCTCCATATCAATGAGACATGCTCCAACACATTGTCTATCATTTAGTTTCCAACAGATGTCTGAGGTTACTTTCGTTATTGCATGTGTGGTCAAATGCCTGGCACGAAAACCAAATTGGCAATTCGGCATCAACTCATTTTCCTCAATGTGGGCGTTTAATGCTCTGTTGAGTATCACTTCAAACACCTTGCTGATGTTAGGCAGCAAGCTAATTGGGCGATAGCTTTTGGGGCATGAAGATTCTTTTCCTTTCTTCAAGATCGGAAATACCTTAGCCTTTTTCCACTCATTTGGGAAATATGAATTGCTCAACATGTTGTTGAACAATATGCAATAGTTCCTAATAGCAACCTCCGGCAAATGTCGGAGAACTACATTTGGAATACCATCGGTAACACATGATTTCTTGTTGTTTATCTTGCGAAATATGAAACACAAGTCTTCATAGCTGACAAAATAATCAATAAGATTCAAGCTCGGTATGAGGTCAGATGTTAATGTTACATTGAAATGAAGAATTGATTGGCCGTTCAGGCTTGATTTGAAGTCGGAAACTTTTGCTTCAACGACCTCTGAAAAAATTTCGTTCCCTCTCTCAGGGTTTGGTAGATGAACCAATTCAAAATGTGTTCCAATCAGGGCAAGTTTATCCAATCCTTCACAAATAATCCTGTTTCCATTTCTATCCGGAGTCGTACTATCAATTTCGATACCAGCCCTATCGAGAAGATTTATCTCATCACTAGTGACTTCAAGATTCGATACCTTCACTCGAGACTTCCTGCGGAATATGCTATTCACTTTCGCAAGCACGCCGTCTGGGTCCTGTGGGCTAATACCCCTCAATTTTTCCGCCCATTGATTGCTGACCTCACTCCTGAAGTATGACCGGATTAAGTTCCGGACATTCTTCAGATGTAATTTCAACAAAGACAATGAGGGATGGTTGCAGTCCAAAAA
Source organism: Odontomyia ornata (assembly GCA_963969285.1). Lineage (NCBI taxonomy): Eukaryota > Metazoa > Arthropoda > Insecta > Diptera > Stratiomyidae > Odontomyia > Odontomyia ornata. The sequence continues at coordinate 17,457,086 of OZ017742.1, read as the reverse complement.
TCGTCGATAAATATTGTTGACGCGTGTGAGAAGGAGGCTTTTCAATCTTTTCAACCTTGCGATGGTTGGTGTTTCATATCCTGCCATATTGTTTCGAAGTTTAATCTTGGGAACTACTTTCTCAATCGTTTCCAACGTCAGCTTCTCTAACTTCGACAAATAGACATCTATTTCATCGTTAGTTAGATTCCTGTCATTCGGAACCATTGAGCAAGAGTTGCCACCATCAGAAGGGAGACATTGCTTCTGGTACTCGCGATTAAACTTCTTTTGAAACTTTCCCCAGTCTGTTTTTTTGAAGTTCAACCGATGATTTTCGTGTTGAACTGGAATGAGGAAGAAATCATCCCTGTGATGATCGATTTCCATTACGATTGCGTTATGGTCGCTATCATAAGGAAGCACCTGCAGTTTCCGTTGAGGACTATTAAAGTTGAATTCGAGTCTTGCGTCAGCAATGCAAAGGTCCAAATATGAATTTGTCCTAGGGTATGTTGGGAACTCCGACCCATATAGATTGCACCTGTATTCAATTTTGTTCTCTGTTATCCACGATTTCAGGAATACACCTCTTGGATTATTGGTGGCGTTCAGCCATGATGTATGCTTGGCGTTCAGGTCACCAGCAAGAATATAATAGCTATGCAGCCTGTTCAATTCGAGTATTTCAAACAAGGAATTGAGTTCCTCCTTGAGCTTGAGAACAGTTCCACCAGTTGCATAGGCAGAGATAACGATGAGGTTATCCCCACCTGGCAGTGAGATTTTGATAACGGACACTTCACGAGATTCAAAGCTTTTGAATTCGACTTTTTCAATATTTTGGAAACAATAGGGTCTTCGTACCAATATCCCGGTGCCACCTCCCCCATCACCTATTACCCTATCGTTTCTTACGAATTCAAAATCCTTGAATGTCATGGAGTGCCATAAATTGAGGTGGGTTTCGGTTAGAAGCAGGATGTCAGGCTTTTGTCTGGCAATGAATTCAAGGAGATAATCACGCCGATGTAAAGTAACAATGGAGTTGACGTTGATCGAGATGAGACGAATCCTATCCGTGGGAATGTGGCTGGATGACAACTTATTTTGAGGCATTTGAAAGTCCTAAACGCTGAAAAACAATGTTAATTTTCGAATCTTGTTTATCGATTCGCTCTGATAAGGAATTTAGTTGCTGATAAATTTTAAGAAGCAGCTCATTATTGCCACTTACATTATTTACACTATTTTCCGCATTTTCTGCTGGTCCTCTAGCGGCTTGTGCAAATGATACTCCGGGCTTGACGAAGTTCGGAGCTAAGACACTGCGGTGTATTTGTGTTTGCTTTGGGGCAGATTTCAATCTTGCTTCCTGATATCGGGAGCATCCTCGATATGATGCCGGGTGACCAAAAACACCGCAGTTCACACAATATAACTTCTCTTTTGGCTCCGTCTGAGCCAATTTGCACTCACCGGGAGCATGCACGTCTTTGCATTTAACGCATCGGTAATGCATGGCGCAGTTGGCAGCCGAATGCCCAAATCGTTGGCAGCGATAGCACTGGTTGATTTCTGGCTTCTGGAGGCGTTCCCACCTCACCACTCGAAAATTTAAATACCTGATTTGCTGAAGAGCGCTTGGACTGCTCTTATTTGTTATTTGTACCAAATAAAGTGGTAAGTTTTTTTTTCTACCGTCGACCTTCTTGTCGCGAATGTTTTCACTGTGATAAACTCGATTTGTGGTGCTGTTTCCTTGAGAACCTGAAGAAGATCGACGGTATCTTCTCCGCAGTCCAAGCCCTTCAGCAAGAACGTCTGGTTCTTCTCGCTTTTGGGGGTATAGGTGAAGTGCGGAACCTCCCCAGAATTCAAAGCATCTTTCGCTGATTTGAAATCAACCAGTGATTTCGTTCTAATTGACAGCTTCTCAGAATTTATTCGTTTGATTTCGAAATTTGTCAATTTGTTTTCGGCTGCCAACAGCCGAACCATGTCTTTTCCGCTTTGACCGAAGACATTAATTGGCGGAACTTTCTCGGTATTCTTGGCTACTTTTTGAGGAGGACCAGCAGAACTACGGGCTGGTTTCTTCTCCCTATTTCTACTTTCATTATTTTTATTTTTTAAATATAAGATAAAATTATCGTCTTTATTACCTTCGTCCACCTCCATGTCCTGTTGGAGTCCATCCAGCGCCGCAAAGTAGTTCTGGCTTTCGTTGGTGCCACCAGCACTTAATACCTCTTCAGTTATTATTGGAGTTGCAGCTTTCTTCTGTTTTTCGATTTTTTGTATCGGACCACTCTCTTGAACTTTTTTTGCCGTCTTGAACATTTCTTCGTATGTTTGAATTCTTGCTTTCAACTCTTCGATTTCACTTCGAAGGCGGCACACTTCCTGTCTATCCTCGAGCACTTGTGTTTTGCGACCGGCATCTGCGGTATCCTGGGTGCTCGTGTGTCTCCGCTTGTTGACACTTGCCAATTTCACACCGTCACTCTCCCCGGGGCCCCCCAACGGAGGGAAGCCGTCGGGCTCCTCCATACAGCAGTCCCGAGTTGTCTTTGGTTTGTTGCCTTTTCTTGATTTATTGGTTTGGTTGGTCGATGCCTTCGATGATTAATTCTTCCCCAATAAAATCAAAACTTGCTTTTGACTGACTCGTACAAAATTAATTCAATTATTTGAAACTGACTTTTGTGAAAAATTAATTAATTTTTAAAATTAATGACAGGAGCGATTAAAAACACGTCTACACGCAACGAGTGCTAGACGTAGAATCACGAGTGCTCGCTATTGGGGTGGGGTATGGAACCTGCAAACTTTAAAATTTATAGTTTCTTTTTTTCTAGGCAATCACAACGGTGTTTTTTACTGAAAAAAATATTTCACAAAATCAGAAAACAATACTGAACATGAACGAAACTTTATGGCTACTTAGGAAAGAAACCACTCTCATATCGATAACACATCGCCTACCAGCACTAGTGCACATTACTTACTTTATTGAGATCTTCACTCCGATTTACGATGCCACTGCTTTAAATGTTAATATGCATAAGCCAGGTGTAATCTTCTTTTCACTGCTGTCAAAAAGTTGCTTCGGACACACTCTTGAACGTTGATATCATTTATTGTGTTATGCACACTCAACGGAATTTGCTCGAGATGGGAAACGTTCTTCATGCATCACTTGGGTACATTCAAAGCAGCTGCAAGGAGATTTGCTGCATTTTCTCCAATCACTTTTTATGTGCGTGTTTAACTTTTTTTTCTTGAATTTTTTTATTTTTATTATTATATTCCAATTGATTCACAACGGTAGAAATTGTAGAAATAAGCGGCAAGAGAACGCACAAACTCAATCATCACCATACAATCATCTTTATCACACCTGATTCACTCAAAGCTGTTTATTATAACAAAAGGTTCAATTAATTCAAACTGCATTCTAAAATTGGAGCGATCAAAAATTCAACTTTTTAAGAAAGAACACACGACAAGGGATCATCTACACTTGCTCGCGACGACGGAGGAGCAAGGGTAGTTTTTGGGGTTATCAGAAGGAAATTCGTTTCCGTTAAAAGATGGTCCCGAATTCTACAGCTGCGATAAGATTTAGTTTTACGTCACTCCAAAACGTATTATGAACTCTTGCAAAAATAAAGCCAACACGCAAGTAAATCACACTTCACTGTAAATGTAGTCGCGACTGTTCCCGCACTTTTTCCCAACAGGATTATACAGTGAATATTATCTAAAATTAATTGCAATACGGATTGAGCTAAAAATTAACGTGAATTTCCCACATGCGAGATTCCGGATAGTTTTCAAAACACGACCTATGTGACGAATTTCAAGAGACGATAACTTACTTTCTTCCCCCGTACAATCGCAGAAGATTCATTTTTACTCTCCAACTGCGCGTTTGTATTTACCGGGACAATTAAAGAACTTAATAACCTGATTGCACTGTTTTAACTAAATAAATCTCAATGTAATGTGGCTGAAATTAAATAAAACCCACAGCACTAACTAACGTAACAGCTATCAAGATCCTGGTTGAAAATTGAGAAACCCCGCTTTGTTTCAATTACACTTACTGTCTCACTCGACGAGACTCTTTTTTCATCCAGTCACTCGAGTTCTCTTGATGGTGGTAACGGAAGGTTCTCGTCCAAGTCAAATCTTGAAATCACTTCGTTAAATCACGTAGCAGTAATGTTATCTTTATCGATTTTATTTGGTCCGACCATTATTCGTTTTATTTGTTAGCGACTTTCTGATCTGATTTAGAAATTCAATTCCAGGCTTATTATGACCGCTTTTCAGACTAACTGGTGTAAGTAAATTTGTGATTTTGTTGCTTGCAACATTATTGTTAGTGAATTAAAATTTTCTTGTAGGCTCATTGAGTAGGGTGCCGACAAATTTCTTATCGTTAATTGTAGCGATAATAAAGGGATTTTTGAGGTTAGTGCTAATAATATTAATAAATTACGTATCAAATCGCTCCGCACTTTTTCCATTATTATTATCATAAAATTGCTTCTTTCGTGAAAGTCCCTGGAGTAGTTTGCCTAGGTGGGCTGCGCGATTACTATATATGTATTTATTCATGTTAACTGGACTTTTGAAGAAAATCTTATGAAAAATCTTGGGCCTGGTTTAATCGCAAGCTATTTAGAAGGAAAGCCATGCATAGTTGTTGTTGATATCTATAAAAACGAGAAATTTATAAACCTTCCAAGTTTTATCAAAAATGCGCAAATTTCGATGTCTAAGGTATTTTTTGTTGTTGTACTTATACAAAATTGCCTCTATGCTTTTTTCACATTTTTTGGATAACAGGTATTCTAACACACAGGTGTGCATACATTTTTCAAAAATTGTCTCTTGTCCTATACTTACGATACTAGTAATATTATTTTTAGACCCGTTCTGAAGGGTTTTCATTAAGTCCTTTTATTTTATATTCCACATTAGCATCTTTAAAGTAGCACCTTCATAAATGGACAAACTACCCTTAAGAACCTTAAAAAGCTTTGCTAATGCGCTATCCGTCTGTCGCTAATATAGTTTTTGAGACAAGCTCTTGTGATAGACAAACGCAAGCATAGATGGACGGACAGAAAGACAAATCAGCCTGTAGGGTTTTGCAACACTTTTAGATTTTAGATTCTATGAATTGTGTTCTTTGCGCTTCAACCTTTTTAGATTTAGTGTACTATTATTGGCATGCCCAAAGATTCTCGATCAGACCCACATCTTGTAGAAAATGTAGGATCATGGCTGGCTCCAGGTATTTAAAATGCTACTCAGTTAAGCAATAAACTCCTAAACTGTATCTTCCGCTTCAAAATAGAGCCCGGCAGTATGTCAGAAAATATCCCGGTGTTTCATCTGCAAGCCTTCAAAGCCTACACTTGCCAATCTCCTTGAGATCCAATTTTACTATGCCCCATGAGATCTTCGGTAAGGATCCTCAGCTAATTATTTCACAGTTTGATGCATAATTTAAATCGTATCTTGTCATAGGGCTTCAAAGTTTTGAGCATTGGACAACTTCTTCAGATGTTATCGTATTGTTTACCTGCTGATTGCTTCAGATGAATCCAAAGAGAGTATTTTTTAACCACACTAAACAGTTCAGAGTAGGCTATTACCAACTCGGATCTTTTTTTCATTCTTAATTGTTTTGTATATTCAGCGTGAGCACTTGCTAAAATTAAATAGACCTTCGCCATGAAGATGATCGGCATCATCCCCAGTGGTTCATAGTGTTTAGAGCTAGGCCTAAACAATTGAATTCCTGTTCTCTATACATGCGTCTGTGTACCCACTGTCCACTGGATTGAGAACTCCAATTGCTCTTGTTGCTTGGCTTAGTACAAACGTTTTTATCGAAGCTGAACTATGTCACCATGCCATTAAATAGCGCACTGATTTGTGAGAACATTATAGCTCATTTATCTTGCTTCTTATGCCCAATCATAAAGGATTTCTTTTCAAAATATCATCAGCAACGAGTTCCCACAAAAACAGTGATAAGACCATTGCTTGTGGATAGCCTCCCATTGAGCGAGTATATGATTTTAGTTTTTACCTTATAAACGATGGTCCTTGCAGCGACAAATCATAAGATCTAATGGGTTATGATAAAGTTTTCCTGTCTATTTAATAGTGCATTCTTCACCCCACCAAATGGCTTGCGTTGTTGAAAACCCCTGCAATATGAAATAATGCTCAAAGTGCGATTTTGTTGTGCTTCTAGGACTCTTCGACCATCCTTGGTTAGTGCAAATATTGCCGTTTCCCTATGTTGTTGTTTAAGATAAGGAGGTGAACGCTATTTTTGCACTAAGCGTGGGGCTCTCGGCCACTCAAGATGTCTGGAGCACATACTAAATACCTCCTCTGTCAACCGGGAAATCTAGCCTGGAACCGTTTGAGACATTACTTTGGGCAAACCCTTATTTTGCTACACCACGAGGTGCCTCTAGTCAGAGGAGAGAGGTTTCTAGAAAAGTGATAACTTGACGTTCTCAGTTACTTCTTTGACATTTATGCACTGAATCTGAGACTCCGAAACGTTTGACACATTACTTCGTGCTAGTTCTCGTTTTGTTACGCTGTGAGTTGCATTCAAGCTCGGAGATCCCTAGTCTAGCGGAAGAGGAGAGGAAAAGAGAAATTGCTAGTCACGCGATCCCCTAGCTCTAACATCCCTGGCTGCTGTGAGTCTCTTTTATCTTGTAGGACTGTCCAAACATAATGTACCAAATGGTTCCATTTATCAACCGACCCAAGCATCACTGTGACTATACTATCCACGATGAGCTCTCTAGTCCCACTGTAGAGATCTTGTGCCAGCCTGTCTCATATGGTTTACGCGAAAAATGTGTGACAGGCATCGTCGTCCTCTCCTGGGCAAAACCAACAATCGGGGAACCGTGACTTACTAATCTTGTACAAGTTAGAATGAAAACACCCACGGCTGCCCAAAAGCTGGGTTAGATGAATGTAGTCTCAACATAGCTTCAATATAGTCACTGTCTCACATACAAGCTGTAGTACGTAGTCTACCTCCGTCGTGCAATTCACCCAAGAACGCTGCCAATCTAAGAGTTTGCGCTGTCCCTTCTTGTAGCTTACCGTCTCCATCGCGTCCTCGCTCGAACGCAAGTATATAGTGAGGCACTCTCTAGAAAGGAGGCCAACAGTGTACCGCCCGCAGTAATTTTTTCTTCTTAATGAGTTGATGGGGACTAATTGGCTCAGTCAAACTCATCTTCGAGTTGATCAGTAGCACCAAGTACTTTTAATTCGACTAGTGTGTCTTCAATGCTGGGAATTCTTACTACAGGGATTCATTTTTTGGTCTAGATAGCTACTTCGGTTTTCTTCAGTGCTAGTCTGAACTTACGAGCAGTCATCCAGTCTCTCACTCGATGAATCAACATACCTAGCCTAAGTAACGCGTATTCAATGGTGTGTTCAGTAAGTATGGCCGCAACATTATCTGCATAGCTGATCGAGCGTGACTCATCTAGGGTCTCCAGTCTTAGTAGCCCGTCGCAAGATACATTCCATAAGTCTGGACCAAGAATAAATTTCTGGGCAACACCAGATGTAACTTCCATCCTTCGTTGGCCCTGTGTCTTCTGGTAAGGCAGGCCTCGTTCGTTCAGGTGGTTATTCAGAAGCCGCATTAGATATTCTGGAACATAAGAAGTTTTTTCAGCATACCTAGAATAACCAGCCATCTAGTGAGGTTGAAAGCGTCCCTAAAGTTTAGTGTCACCACCAGGACGATCCGCCACTTGGCACAGTTATATGCCTCTACTGTTTGGAATGCGCTCATCTACTCTGCAATTGCATCTTTGACTCTAGAGCTATATGTGCTCCCGAGGAGATAGGTACCCAGCAGAAAGAATTGCGTCAGTGAGTTTTCCCTTGTTGAGTTGCTCTAGCACTTTCCCAGCCATATCTAGTATGCATAATGGGCGGTATGCTGATAGTGATTTACTATATCCCTTCCCCTTGCTGATTAATACGAGCCTCACCACCGTTCATTGTATTGGGAAAACTCCGTCCCCATAGCGAAGTGTTGAATGCGCTGAGCAGCAAGTCATGACAATGGCAATAGACCAGTTGGAAAACCTCAGCTGGAATACCATCTGGACCGGGAGCATTCCTTGCTTTCAATGTAAGGACTGCCTCTTCCAGCTCTGGCTGTGTGAAAAGTGGACACTTGATAGCTTTTTCATCGTGGACAGCGTCAACACGGATGGGATGGGCGGGGAAGAGTGCACGAACTTTCTCATCATCCTTTTTCACATCATGTTGGCAAGACGTATGTAAGGCACCAAGCTTCCGCATAACTATCTTGCAGCCAAGTTTCCACGTCTCCTTGTTTACATTGTTCGCTAGATCTTGCCAGCAGCGAGCCTTGCTGATATTAATCAATTTGCGAACTTATTTCCTGGCCAACTTATAAGCTACTATGTGCTTGCATGCCTCATCAAGGCTCTGTTCCTGTTGAGCCTCATGCCAAAGCCTGTGGCACTCCCTTCGCATTTCAGTGATTTCCGTCAACTACCAATACACTGGGGGCTTGCTATGCCAGGGTTTTTGATAGGATATAGAAGCATAGTCAGTTCAACGCATCTTGAGCTGTCAGTTCTTCTGTTCCCTGCGAATCACCCTGCAGTGAAACAACTGCTGTGAGCACCTCGATAAACTTCTCGACGTCCATCCTTCCGACGTTCAACCCAGTTGTAGAAAGTCAAAAGCATGGGTGTCAGAAGACAACATCATTTATTTCAAGCAGAAAGCACTGATGATCACTGGCTGAGTGGTCCTCTAATACTCTCCAATAGTGTATCCGTCATACTAAGGACTCAGAGGTGAATGTCACGTCCGATATAGTTCCTTTACACCCAAAACGGTGGAAAGTTGGCATATTTCCGGTGTTTCGTATGACGGGCCCCACTCTGGCCACAATTTCTAGTGCTCATTCTCCCCGTGGATCTGTTTGAGGACTGCCCCATTCTATTGCTTTAGCGTTGAAGTCTCCTTCGATAGGCACGTTGCCACCTGTGTTCAAAACAGCGCCCTCCAAAGCATTAAGCTTAGCTAGGATAGATGATATCGGTTTGTTCAGGGTTAAGCATACACTAAAGAAGGTGACCCTGAGCACCAAACTCACATGAAACCATCCCCTCGTCCACAGGTCTCCACTTGTAAATCACTGCTTCAAACCCAGATGATGGCAATACTAATTTCATAAGGATACTATTAAGCAGAACTTTTATTTTGGTGTTGCTTACTCAGAAGCAAAAAGTTGGCTTTCATGTCCTTCGCAAAATGCGCAAGGTGATTTCGGACAGCTGAACTGCAGTGTAGGTTGAGTTGGAGGATATGGGTCATCAAAGTTCTGATTTTGTCTTTGCTGGGGCTTCTTGAAAACACCGATATTTTCGAAATCGCAAGACATGCTCAATATCCGGTCTTGAATCAGCACCCTTGCAAAGGATACAGTGTGCCTCTTTTGTATACTCATCTCTTTTATGTCACATTTCACCGCATTTGTTACATAGGGAACTCCTATAGGGTTCTTTGCATACTTGCGCAGTGTAACCATAGCCAAGGCATTTTAAACACTGAAGAGCCCTTATTCAGAAATTGTTTGGCATCCATTGCGGTCAATTCAATGGTAGCCATGCGTTGTCCCCAATGGTTTTCTGGTAATAAGCTCTGTTTTGATCCAGTCCATACTAGAGAACTCCCTTTTGATGACCTGTTATATCTCGGCCCGACCCGTGATCCAGTCAAGGTCTCCTAATTTCATCGTTTCTATCAGCTCAAGCGAAGCTGTAGTTGCGCTTTTGCTGAGGACTTTCTTTACTGCGTCTTAGAATGCTTCTTTATTTCCGGCCTCTGCTCCGAATTCGACCAGTGTGCTGTGTTATGTTGGCTGTACTGCTTTTATGGCAGTGTTGACGTCTTTGGGCCTTACATCACCCCAGATATCCCGCAGCACTCTGTGTAGGATTGGCCATCTTGGACTTTTATGAGCAGTGCTTGGTGCTGGGGACTTCGTTGGGGCTTCTTTCACTCCTGTTTCACATCAGCCCTTTTTTGTGTTGGGCATCCATGCGAACATTTTTTTGGGGCACTTTTTAATGGAGTTTCTTTGAGGCTTTCTTCGCTGTCTGAAACCCCTGTTCTGGCATTCTATGTCCATCAAGTGCCTCTTTCTTCCTTCTCCCATCCCGATCTCCCTTGATTGTGCTTGACACAATTCTTTTATCGATGTTTGGTGCTGAAACTATCTGCGCGTGCCCTTTAGACTTAGCCATCAGAGTTTCGTCTGTCTTCTGTTCTTCTTTGGCTATCTGGTTCCCATTGGCCTCCAGTAATACCCTATGTGGTCTAGGAGCTCCTATAGTTCAAGGAGCCCATTTTTTGCTACTTTGCTGGTTTTTGGTGAATCACATGCAGATTTTATTCGTTTTACACTAATTCCCGCTTTTCTGATTAGCCTTTTTTCTTTATGTCGCTGGGCGGAATTTTTATTATGCGACCACTCCAAGCCGTGATCATTCCCAGGTGTGACTGCTTTATGGATTTCAGGATGTTTATTATTATATCGGGATTTAAGACCCTTGCTTTGGTCGCTTCGGTAGCGATCTTAGCAGTAACTGTAGAGCTCTGGATGTTCTTTGTATTTTCCTCTACGGCTCGAACATTTGCTGGGGCCTGAAGAGTTTCCCGCTTTTTCTTTTAAGGACGTCTGGTGTTCGTATAATCTCAGTCTGAACAAGACTGTCTGTTAATCTCCGCATTTCGTCCATCATCACTGTCATTGTATTCTTTGTCGTTTTTTGCCACCGTCAGTAACGCTCCTGATGTGCTCTTAAAATCGTTGCTGCAGCCGCTGGTTGCATCATCATTGCTTATATTTTTGCTTTTTTGATTTTTTTAATCGTTTTTGTAGGGGTTTTAGAGGTTCCAGTTTGATTGGGTCCTCCTGGAGCCCCCTATCTCCCTTTCGTGTGTGTAGTTGCCTTGTTCGTCCTGTGGTTATCTTTGCAGAGCAAGGAGGCCATATAAGGGTTGGCACAAGCCAACACAAATAGAGACAAATGCGCAGAGCTAGAGCAGCGCTAATTGGGAGCTCATTTCAACCGAATCTACATGACTAACCTAATGGTATGAGCTTCAATCGTACTCCGAGGCCTGCTATGGTTATACCGGGATAGAGACGGTGTGATAGTTGATTACGAGCCATTCACGTGCGAGTTTTGCTTTAGCGCTGCTGTGTAAGGCAACTAGGTCCAAACCATCCAGTCAGCTAGCCCAAAACATTAGTTCAAGCCCGTTGTCTTAAGCGTAGTGCACATTCAGTCAGGATCGTTACTGTCATTACAGCAGGGACCCCACGGTAGCCTCCATGTCCTCGAGTCCATGAAGGCGGTGCTCTTCAAAGAATACTAGCCTCCAAGAGTAATCCTGTCGACCGGCATTCACTCTGCGGATTCCCAATTCATAGTTAACATTTTAGAGAGTACGTGCAATACACTGTAAAGTTTCTTTAACGAGTTTGACTCAAGGATACACTATTTACACCACATTACCCTAATAAAGTATCACTGGTATCACTTCAATTATTCCTGCATCACCTGTAACATGGTTTTCCCAATTGTCAGCCCATCCACCTTGTACCTCAAAATTCACTAGTTAGAGGTTGAAGACTTTACGGACACCCTTCATCTTCTTATTGTGGAAGTAATCATCATGCTGTTTTAAAAGAAACCAGAACTTCCTCTCGTGAGGAAGGTGGGTGTTCAAATTCGACTACATTATAAATTCAAATAATCCCCTACCTCTACTGTTGCTGTCTGCGCTGCCTACAATAGTCAGATTCCTTTTTTTTTACAATGGTTTACCAGGCTTTGAACTTCTATTAGAGGAGTCTGGTCTACGTCTCAAAGCATGTATGCCGATGCAATAACTTAAGGGTGGTCCAAACATAATGCACGATGATAATTGTGAGTATACAATTGAGCAGTGCGTTAGGGTTGTTGAAGCCTTTCACGAAAATCAAAATGCATTTCGTGCACTTCGTGATTTTTTTGGTCAGCATAATCAACCAAATGTCTCCACAATCGGGAGAATCGTGCACAAATTTCAGCAAACCGGTTCTGTAGGAAATGTGAAATCACCTGTGCATGCTCGCCCAGCTCGTTCTACAGAAAAAAAATGTTGTTGTTGGCCATAGTGTGGCAGAAGAGCCGTCAACCTCGACTCGTGGTCGTGCCCAACAATTGAACATCTCATGAACATCACTGATGCAAATTTTGAATAAAGATTTGAATTTACACGCTCACAAGGTTCAATTGACTCAAGAGCTGAAGCCTGCTGCCCATTTCAAGCGTCGGCAATACGCCGAATGTTTGGTTGAACAGACAGAAAGGAATGGTGACTTTACAAAGAAAATCATCTTCAACGATGAGGCACACTTTCACCTGAGTGGATTCGTTAACAAGCAGAATTGCCGCATTTGGGCAGATGAGACTCCACGAGCAACTGTTGAAAAGCCAGTGCATCCACAAAGAGTGACTGTTTGGTGCGGTTTATGGGCTGGCGGCGTCATCGGGCAGTACTTCTTGGAAAATGAGTACAGACAGCACTATTGCAAGATGATAGTGGACTTCTTGTAGCCAGAAATTGAGGTCATGGACCAGGACGATAAGTGGTTCCAGCAGGATAGTGCCACTACCCACACAGACAACGAAACAGTGGCTCCTTTGCGCGAGAAATTCAATGGCCGTGTTATCTCAAGTTGGGATGATGTTAGTTGGCCGCCACGATTATGTGATTTAAAACTGGTGGACTTCTTTCTCTGGGGATATTTAAAAGAAAAAGTGTACGTCAATAAGCCAATAACAATGCAAGAGCTAAAGGATGAGATAATTCAACACATTTACGACATTGAACCTCAATTATGTCTCAGAGTCATTGAAAATATGGACCATCGGATAGAAGTATGCCATCGTAGCCATGGTAAGCATCTGGGCAATATTTTGTTTGACGCATAATTGTCATAGATCCTTCTATCACAATGAAAAATATTAACCAAATTTTCTGAAAACTTTTTGCTTTATTCACAATTAACATCGTGCGTTTTGGTTGGACCACCTTTTTGTCGAGTGTTTTACTCTCTATTGAAATAAAATTTCTTATGGGAACCGAATTTCACGTCAAAATTTTGAAAAACACATATTATTTGTATTTTGCTGATCGTGGTGCCCACTCGGGGTGGGTTCTGTCCCAAAGCTGCAATCAGCGTGGAGTTCTGGATCTCCCTGGATCTGGAGTTCCTGAATAGTCCGAATTGGTTTTTTGCGAATATTCTGGTCAGAGCCACGTAGGTGCGTCAGTGTGGCGAAAATTTTTCTAGACTATACGGGTAACTTTCTTGCATATTGCTTGGATTTTAAGTACTCGGGTTCTAGCCTCAGTATTTCTCTCTCCACTTCATTTGAGCCACAATTTTCTTCATTGTGGGAGCTGATCTTAGGAACAAAGACGTTAAGCTCGTCCCAGCTATGAGGTCCAAGTCATCTTTTTTAGACCCTACTCCCCAGGCAATGTGGCCTGATTTCTTCAAAGATAAGTCTCGATTTGCTTCCTCTGGGTAGCGTTTCTCAGGCATAGCGGCCTGATTCATCTTCCCTGAATTTGGCCAGAATTGCTTTCTTCCTTTGTTTCAAGATTTTATTTTTTCTATAGGGCTCCTCTGTTCTAGGTCCTGGGGTTGGCTCCTATTTTATAATAAGAGCTGCCGATAGTTTCCTTACCTTTCCACGTCCCCTTGCACGGAAACTGATATAATACAAGAATTTACAAAATTAGGAGGAAGCTCTTTTATTTCTACTTTCAAGCAAGCTCCAATATCCAAAAAGTAAGGACAAATTACTCAAACAAATATAGTTATGAATCATTACATAACCAAGAAAACCAAAACATGGAGAGTAAACAATATTATCTACTACTATAGATTAAATTACCGAAAAACCAAAATTGAAAATAAGAATTTAATAAATGGATAAACGATTGAAATTAATTAGAAAAATATTTCTCAATAATTAATTTATTTCCTCTTGTTCAAAATGAAAATATTGAATTATGTAATGAATGTTCTTCAGAAAATGAATTCCTTATCTGCTTAACTTTCACAATCATCATTATAAAACTATTCAAACAACAAGGATAAAAATAAAGCATTTATGTGATTCTCTCGTCAGAAGAAATGTCATTTTGATACTAAGAAGGTCAGATTATCAGCTGTTCACTAATGTCAATAATGACTGCTTACTGCAAGGTTACAAATGACAGCTAGTAGTTTTAATTTATGCAACTCTGATTGGCGCAGCAAAAGATATTGTGTTGGTTGTAACAATTGATTTGTTGTGGTTTCGCATTTTCAATGACTTCAAATATAGTGTTCCAACACTAGTACAAAGCGTTGAAACGATATTTGTAACTTTTGCCATCAAATATTGACGTTCTATCGAACAAAGCCGGGGAGATTTATCATCCCCACACAATTGCCCAACCAGCTGATAAGGTCGGATGACAAATCTCTGCGACTGAACCGCCACTTGACGTCAGCCAAGGAGTGAACTAGGGATAGCGGGGTTGGTTTTTGTTCAAGCGCAAGACACACTGGCAACCTATTTCACTCGAAGACTTGTCCAATTTCGGTTGCTGCTCCCGGTCATGTAAAGTACTCGTGGAGGGAAGCTGAATGTACCTTCTGAAAATCAACTTATCTAGCTTTAACTCCCCCTACATCGCATCAGCTTTTCAAGTGCGCAGTGAAATGGTCAAAGTGCGAATAGTTAAAGTCGTGAGCAATGGGCGCGGTGACCTTGCATCAAAGTAACGTGGTGGAGTTGGACAAATCCCATACCTACGCAATACCCAAAGGATGTCTCATGGTTTTCTTCCGGATTGTCGACAAATTCGAAGTCCATCCAGCAGCCATCTTGGAGTAGACCAGGAGTGTCCGGACTTGTTGACCTGATGGGTACAGTCTCTTGGCACGCTCCCAGACTTCACGTCTAAAACCAATGAGAGGTCGATTTCGATTTCCTTCGGGAAATCTCGATCAATAGACGAAAGAGAATTGAAAAATCATTACAAAATGAATTGCAATTGCTAACACAATATCACGTGCCGCGCTTAGCGGAGTTTTACGGTTGTGAGTGACTTTTTTGAACGTTAAAATTTGTATTTTCCTGACCGCGACCAAATGGCTTTCACTTGCAACTTTACAGCAGTCAGTAATTTTTGACATTAACGAACAGGTGATCTTATCTGCTTAGTATCAAGATGAAATTGTCAACAGAGTAAAATTACTTATATGGAAGTGAGTGTTATACTTAATGTTTTTATATTTTTTTCTGACTAAGTTGTGTGAAAGATAAGTCGTTCCCCGGTCTGTATAAAGCGCTCTCGAAGTAGGGAAATACAATTGACGAGTGTATTCAAAGCTTATATGTTATTTTGTTTGTTCTTTTTATTTAAAATGGTTGAGCTTTATTCAAGGTTCGATTCTGCAAAAAAATAAATAAATACGCAGAAAAAGACTCCCTACTTTATTTCTAAGGCTTGTCACAATAAATTTACACATTATGACCAAATCGTTTTTAAACGCACATAAACTTAGATAATGACTGATCATTAACTCATCCCCTTGATTTTCTTTAGTGTAACATTTCAAAATAACAAAAAACCCAAAAGTACTTTTGAAGCCAAAGATTTCTTAGACAACGTCATAAAAGTCATTTTACGACTGGCAACGTGTTATGGTGAATTTAAAAGGATGCCCACAATTGAAACAGAGACGAAAGCGAATGTTTTTTCGTCGTAAAATTCCTCATCCTTTGGACGTTGTGGTGGCACGTGATTCATTTCATATTTATTGCTCAAATGAGCAAAACAATTTGTTCATACTCCTCGCTAGAAAGTGTCCATAAAGAAGGGAAGAGTACTTTAAAAAATGACACTGGAAGCCCGGAAGTTAAAAGAGCGAAATATTCTCTTCAAGAAAACAAGATATTGCATTCATTAAGGGATGAGTTTGTTTGTTTGTTGATATAAAAGGCTTAAGGGCATTATCTAAGCTTTGCATTAATTATTTCCAGAAATCTACCTCAACTAAAACCTTTAGAACACATCCCTCTATACAATCTAAGCTATATCATATTCTTCAAGGATCCTTAAATCCTAGAAAATATCTGAAACTCTTTGGAAACTTACAAACTACTCTCACATCATGCAGAAAGTAAAATTCCTTAAATGATACAGGGTGTTAATCCCAACGGGTTCGTACCGAATTCTCTACATTCTTAATACATTCCTCTTCCGTTCTTCCTACTGCTAAAAACTTTAAGATTACTGCATTTTTAAAGTGTCCTGGAAATCTGATCCATTCAGGGTAGGGGAGTGTAATTTGTAATGGCTCTCAACAGGACAGGTATGTCCTTAAGATGAAAAGGTAGCGAGAAACTTTTTACAGATTTTTGCCTCTCAGGATCTGATTGCGAAAAGAATTTGGTTTTGTAATTTTATTAAAGTTATGACTTGCTCACGGTGATTTTCATCGGAATGAATTGCTGTTACGAAAATGAAATTGATGGTGTTTTAATTAATAAAGCGTTGAAAGGTTGTGATGTAAACGTGATGGATAATTAAATTGTATCAGTAAGAGCCATGAGTTGATATGGTATCATTTTGTAGGATAGAACATTAACTGGTTATGTATTTAGTGTAAAGCTGGTACTCGTAACACTACTATAAATCAAAATTGAACCGTATTTGAAACGGGGAATTGTGGCTCCGAATTGCTCCTAATTTATCATCATTGAATTGATGCCACCACTAGGAACTTGGGAGAATGCTTTTGAATCCATTCATATAAGATACACAGAGCTTTCAGTTATACAGGGTTATCAATTTCGTGGTAGAGAAAGTATAATCCTGGAATTTGACGTTTGTCAAAAATAAATGTCACCCAAAGCGTGTGTTTTTTAGCTAAAGGTTTGCCATTTAGAAATAGGGATCGTTTAACTGTCAAAAAACGCGTTAAAATTATTAAAGAAGAAGAAGAAGAAGAACTGTCATTGCGTGTCATAACAAATAATTGTCAGAGTGAAAATTTGCTAAATATTTGTTTAAAATAAATTAAATTGTCTGCTTTTAGTGAAATTTGATCAAAATCAGCAATTATTATTACATCATATTGAAGTGAACTGAATTTAGTGAGTATATAGTATTGATACGATTGCTTGATTTTCAACCTAGCCTTAGCAGTATTCACTTATATATTTGGTGCTCTGTTTTTTTTCAATATAATGTCGAATAAGTGCGGAATTTGCAAAAAGTGGTCAACAAAGGCGAGTTCGCAATGAAATGCGACAGTCTGTGTGGAAAATGGTTCCACACAAGCTGCATATCAATGCCAGACACTGTCTATAATGCCTTGAATGAGGCGGTAGATTGGTGTTATTGGGTGTGCCCCAGTGAAAAAGCCACTGCCTCTAAGCTGCTAAAAGCAAAGCAATTAACAGCGAGTCAAAGCCAAGCTGAAATAATGGATAAAATTTCAGGTCTGAATGACACTAACAGAGAAATTGCAAAAAAACTAGAAGATCTGCAATCGCAAATCTCCAACAAATCAGTGCGGCCTGTTGCATATGCAGCAGCATTGTCCCAGAATCCAATAGGAGTAGCGCCGAAATATAATGGAGGGGTTATAATAAAACCGAAAGAAAGGCAAGCTTCAGACAAAACTATGGCAAGAGTAAAGGAAGCATTTAAGCCAGCGGCGGCTAAAATTCCGATTTCATACAGCAGGGAAATTACTAATGGTGGCATTTTACTCAAAACTGAAAGTTTATCTAATACAGAGGCTCTTGTCAATTCATTGCAGGAATGCCTAGGTGATGCTTATAAAGTGGTTCCCACTAAGCAGATGATGCCTGGGTTAATAGTGCATGGATTGGAAAGAACATTTGAGAGTGATGAGCTTTTGGATGAGATAAAGGCTCTCAATCCAGGTATTCCTGATTGCTCAATCAATGTAGTCAAGCACTGGCAAAGCAGAAAAACATCTAAATATTCATTAATCTTTGAAGTACCGGGAATTTTATACAAGCGATTGGTTAATACATTTGTTAATATAGATTTTAACTCATATTTTTGTAGGGAAGAATTCAGCATTGGAAGATGCTTTAAGTGTCAAAAATTTGGCCACTCTTCAATAAACTGCAGAAGTAGCATAGAGGTTTGTGTCAAATGTGCCGAGCATCAATCTAGTAAATGCTCTAATTGCCTTTCAGCAAAAAATAATCAAGTTTCTCATCCAGCATCTCATAAAGAGTGCCCTGAATATCTCAAGGCTATTAAGTCGTTCCAAAGAAGAATCAATTATACATCTGAAAATGAATAAAGCATTAAATATAAATATAGTTTATGCTAACATTCGAAGCATTAGGAACAAGTTTGATGACTTTGAGGTGTTTTGTAACTCACATGAGAGTCTGGATGTCATCATATTGAATGAAACTTGGATTTGTAGTGAGGAAGTTAGGTTATATAACGTAAATGGATTTCAGTCTATACATAATTGTAGGGATCAAAGTCAAGGTGGAGGAATTACTATTTACATAAGAAACAATATTAAGTATAGAGTTCTTCTAGTAGATAATAGATATAATACGATAGTTATTTCCCTTCAGGATGGGAGGCAAAAAATAAAGATTGGAACGTACTATAGGGCGCCTAGTGAGAATGTTAATGAATTTATTGAATACTTAGATGATATCTATCAAAGTCACGAAAATTTGACGGTCATAGCTGATGTGAATATAGATACACTTCATAGCAACAGCATTAGTATGAACTATTTAAATATGTTAAATATGAATGGAGCACGGATGATTAGCTATCAACCTACAAGAATAACGGATAATTGCTCTACACTTCTCGATCATATCGTTACTAACTTGAATACATATTCAGTAAACTTCTTGGTTAAATATGAGGTTTGGCCGGACTTAGACCATAGCGTCTTATTTGTTACTGTTGAGGGAGTTAGAAAAGTGTTGATACCCATGGCAAAAAAAATGTTTACAGCTTAGATAGAGAAAAATTTTGTGAACTAGTAGATATTAAATTTAAAAACTGCAACCATTGGTTACACATTTCGGAAATTATTAAAACCATCCAAAGCGTGAAAGAGCCAGCTACTACCGTCAAAATGATACGTACTAGAAGTAACACTTGGATTACTAGGGAAATAATTAGAGAAATTAGGAAGAAGCATACTCTATTTAAACGTATGAAGAATAATCCAAATATAGATAACCATATTTTGAACCGCAAGAAACAGAAAAATAGGGTTAACTCATTGATAAGAGCTGCCAAAAGAGAGTCTCTTGCTAAGCGAATTGCTTCTGTTGATGGAAATGCTAGAAAAGTATGGCAGACGCTTGATAATGAAATTTTGTCATCAGATGGGGAAAGCAAACAAAATACTGATATTAGTGCTGAAACCCTTGGGGTACATTTCAGCTCTATAGGGAAAAGATTAGCCGATGAACTTGACCAAAAATTTAAGTTAATGAATTTTAATCGATATCAGATTCCGCTTAACGTCAAATCAATTTTCCTCGAACCTGCATTAGATAATGAAGTTATATCAATTATAGCTTCGCTAAAGAATTCATCTTCAGGCAGTGATGGTATTTCTGCTAGGGAACTTAAATTGATAAGAGAAATAATCGCCCCACACTTAGTCCTCGAGTTCAATGAATTTATGGCATGTGGTGAGTTCCCATCGGAATTTAGGGATGCAATAGTGATTCCTGCTTTCAAATCAGGATGTGTAAAGGAACCTTCAAATTATAGGCCTGTTAGCCTCACGAACACTTTGAGCAAAGTATTTGAAAAAATAATTAATATTCGGACCACTCGATTTATTAATGACTCATTAGGGTTTGATTTGAACCAGTATGGGTTAATTGAAAAAAGTAGCACAATATCTGCTACTACGGATGCCTTACAATTCATCAATAACGAACTGGATGACGGAAAATATGTTGCCGCAATATTTGTAGATCTAGCTAAAGCCTTCGATACGGTCGACCATGACATTTTGCTTTTGTACCTAAGTGAATTGGGCATCAGAGGCCCTCCGTTGAATTTGATCGGCAACTTCTTGAGTAATAGAACTATTTCAGTTTGTGTTAACAAAGAAATTAGTTCTAAGTATAAGATTAACATAGGTGTCCCTCAAGGTTCGATACTTGGGCCAACTCTTTTCCTTTTATACATACACAACATCTATTTTTCTGGTTTGAAAGGGAAATACATTGTATACGCTGATGATACACTGCTTCTTTATTCAGAGTCATCTGCGGATGCTCTTGAACAAAGAATTAATGCTGATCTTATATCTTACGGTACTTGGTTGTTAGGGAATAAACTTACTATTAATACGAGTAAAACTAAACTTATGATATTTAAACAAAAAAATAAGGTGGACATCAATTTAAATGTTAAAATCTATGAAGGAAAAATTGAACGGGTTTAATCGATCAAGTATTTAGGTGTTGAGGTAGATGAAAAGTTATCTTGGTCAAAGCATATTAGTAATTTAAAATCAAAATTAGTCTTCTGGATAAGAGTGTTCAGGAGTAGAAGCTATTTAGATATTGGTCTCAAAAGATTAATTTATAATGCACATGTTTTGCCTCAGGTAACTTATGGCATATTGAATTGCTGCCATGCGTCGGAATCGAACATTGACTCAATTCATAGAATGCTGAATAAGATTGTCAAGGCAATGCATGGTCTGGATAGGTTGACACCCAGTAATAGTCTTTATTTATTGACTAGAAAATTTAGTATTAGACAGTTGATTTTTATGGAAAAGGCTAAATTTGTATTTAAAATCAGTACTAATAGTTTGAAATCAGGTATAAAACTCATCAAACACAGATATGTCCACTCTTACAATACGAGAAATAATGACTACCTTAAATTATCACTTGCGCGGACAAATAGAAGACTCCATGATCCAGTAAGGCTGGCCATGGAATCTTATAACTCATTATCAACTGAGTTGAAGAATGTCAAATCATTTCCCATGTTTAAAAAACTTTTGAAAGAATACACTGCTAAGGTTTGGATGGGTTGAGCTTGCGTTTCTTTATTATATTTAGTTGAATTTCTTTACTTCTGTTTTAATTATTCAGTTCTTTAATTAGTCATCGTAATTATTCTTAACAATTTAATATCTTCCCTTATACCAGCAGCGTTCTGTTGCTGACTGGGAAGTGGGATGTATGTGTAAATGATTTTCATAAATAGAATTTGAACTGCTTTAACTGGATAATTCAAATATGAGCTTCTTCTTCTTCTTCTTTTATGTTTAACAACTAATAATCTTTATAACAAGCTTTATGTCAAGTCCTTCTATCCCATATAAGTAGTTGTACAAGTCTTTTTTTAGTAAATGTAAAAAAAAAGCTAACAAATAAAAAAAAAAATATTTATATATATACTAATAATCTGTGATATTGTTAGTGTGGATTTAGAAAACCTTTCCTTAATCCTTTGTCCTGTCGGGAAGTGATGAACAAAGGAGGTGCTAATTGCTAGATGGTACCGGTGTTTCGCTGGTACTACATGAAGAAGCTCACTATCCATATATCTGATCCCATTGTCCATTGAAAAAAAAAAATTTACTATAAAAATGGTGATTCCACTGTATCAACATTTAGGGTCTTACGAGCCGATTACGGTCGACATAATCGACCTACACAGCAAACAATTTCGAACACAGTGAGAAAATTTAAAGGGACTGGAGCAACATTCGTTCTGCTGAAAATATCGCTGTCGTTGCTCAAATTTTGGAGGAAGACCCGAATTTGTCGATTCCTCGACGTGCTCAACATTTGGGCTTGTCTTACGGCTCATTGTGGCGGATTTTGCATTTGGATTTGCATCTCCATTCGTACAAAATCCAACTCATTCAAGGACTTAAGCCTCAAGACCATATACAACGCAGAATGTATGCGAATTGGGTGATTGAACGACAAGCCATTGATAACGATTTTTCGAACAAAATTTTCTTTAGTGATGAGGCTCATTTTTCGCTCAGTGGTTACGTAAATAAACAGGATTGCCGGATATGGGGCTCTCAAAATCCTCAAGTGATCGCAGAAAGGCCTTTGCATCCGGAAAAAGTGACCGTTTGGTGTGCATTGTGGTCTTGTGGTGTTATTGGCCCATATTTTTTTGAAAACGATCAAGGAAGAGCCATTACACTCAATTCTGATCACTATGGACGGATGTTAACCGATTATTTTTGGAGAGAAATTGAAGATTATGATCTGGAGAACAATAGGTTCCAATAGGACGAAGCCACAAGCCACACAACACAGGCAAATCGAGCACTTTTGCAGGAGCAGTTTCCAGGACGCGTAATTTCGAGATTGAGTGATGTCAATTGGCCCACAAGATCCTGCGACCTAACACCTTTGGATTTCTTTTTATGGAGCTATGCAAAAGATCGTGTTTGCCTGAACAATCTTCAAAATTTTGAGCAATTGAAAACCAATATTCGTGAAGTTATGGCCGAGATATTGCTGGAAATGTGCCGAAAAGTCATTGAAAATTACCTCAAAAAGATTGAAGCCTGTAAGAGGTCCCGTGAAGGGCATTTGAATGATGTTGTGTTTCACATTTAATGGCAAGGTTCTTTATATTGAATAAAAAATTTTGTTTCCATCTGAATATTTTATGTATATTTTTTGAAAAAGGAGTATCGGTACATTTAAGTAGGTATCCATTTTTACACCTTTGTAAACAAATTTTCATAAGGACCTACTAGTTTCGCGACCTGTCTGTCCATCTATCTGTCTGCCTGCCCATCTGCCCGTGCGCCATAGCAAATGTTCTCAGAAACTATAGAAGCTAGCAAGGTCAAGCTTTGTGAAAAGGTCAGAAGTGGTGGTCTCTCGAAACTTTAGATCTTATCAAACTCCTCTAAATTTTTAAAAGGGGTTCTCATTTTATTTTTTTAATCAAATATGATCAAGTGGTTTATAAAATGAAAAGTATTGAATCAAAACTTTCGGAATCTGCAACAGAAAAGTCATTTCATGCATCAGGAAGTTCAAGGAGAGGCAAAATTTACAACCCATCATCTCAATTCTACTCTCTTGCCCTACCTTAAATTGCAAAATTAATATAATGATAATCTTTAACTTTCCCACTAACAACATTTCCTTCATTACTTCTCATCAACAAAATTCATTCTAGGCGTTTTCATTAACAAAGCCTAGTTCCTTCCTTCATAATAACTAATTTCATTCACTATTTCCCACTAATAAATTTTATTCGTCATACTAACAAAAATTCATGCTCGCTTCCCTACTAACAAATTTCATTTCAATGCCCATTAAGAAAGATGCATAGTTGAAGTTGCTAATTCGATGAATGGGAGATCAACAGTAAGTGGATCCGTTGATAGTATCGTGGATTCTTGACCGGGGGTCCGCTGGGACCCTGGGTTCAAGTTCTCCCGACCGCAGGAAAACACTCTTTTTGGGATATCAGCGGAAGCAATCGTATTATCGTATATGATGATTTGCATAAAACCATAATCTATTATGGTTATGCAAATCACCATATATGCAAAATGGAAATTGTTGCGCTTGTCGATATAGAAAAGATGTGTGATCTAAGTATATTGAACTTCCATTACGTTGCTCGGATGCGGCAGCGGTAATTGGGAATGAAAGAATTGTGTAATTAGTCTTTTGGAGTTGATGCTGGCTTTGAGAAAGAGAAGTGATTTTTGCGTTCGGCAGGGAGTAGAGTGACGATGACGACAATGAATGGTGAAAAAGAAAAAGTGGAGTTAATAACTGGGGAATACGTTAGAGGTTAAACTGTGCAAGTCAATGAAAATAAAGCAAAGCTCATGACGCAATCGAGGAAAAATAACTCAAATACACAAAACATCGCACTTGACGAATACAGCATCGAGAATGTTAGCGAATTTGTGTATTTAGGTGCCTAAATAACGAAAACAGGCAATGAAAGAGACCAAAGACACCGTAGAATACAGCTCGCAAATAAAATATTTTATTTAGTATTGACGATCTTGAAGACCAGGTGCATGCACAGGAAAACGAAGCTCTAGGTATGCAAATCTGTGAAAAGATCTGTGTTATACTATGGGTGTGAAACATGGACCCTAACCCAAGCATCCGCAAATATATTGAACGCCTTTGAGCGGCGGGCCCTGAGGCGAATAATCGAAGCCAAGCTAGACGGGTACCAATGGTGAATTTGATACAACTAAGAGCTGTATGACATTTTTGACGATCCGGAGGTCTCAACGATTATAAAACTACGGAAGCTACAATGAGCTGGCCCCATGAATCGTATGGAGGAACAACGGATACCCAAGAAGGTATTCGTTGGGACAACTGAAGGCCAGGGGCCAGCGAGGAAGCCAAGGAAACCCTGGTCTAACTCGGTCGACGAAGACAGTTCATCGCTACTCGGATTTTGGAATTCGAAGACGTGGTCAACGGACCGAGACAGTTCGAGGCGCTGTTTGCAGGAAGCAAAGGCCCGAGAGGGGCTGTGGTGCTAAGAAGAAGAAACTGTGAAATAGATGAACCCTGCACTTGTGAAGTGCATTAATTTTTTCGGTGAAAAAGTGAAGGACGAGGAAACCAATAAAAACCTGACTTGAAGATGAGCATCGCGTGAATTTTCTAAAAAATGTGTCAAAATGCTACGATTTGTGGTAACATGAATGATTTTAGTGATTGAAATGATTGTGAACAATATAAACTGAAGTGTTCAATGAACAACTGGTGCAAAAGTGAAAATTTTTCCATACCGCATGGAAACCATTTTGGCAAAAGAAGTTCTTAGTGAATATTTTCTGCATTTGGACCATATTGAGATAACACATTACCAAGCGCGTCAGCTTTTATAGTAGTCATAGATGTTACATACAATGGCGTGAAAAGCGGCCTAGTTCATTTGTTGTATAATGGCATTCCAAAAAATTCTTAAGCATTTACCTATCAATAACGGGCGAGAAAATAAAATAAACAGCATCGTTTATTTCTACAATATTGAGTCCGAATTTTAAATAACTGCCAACCGGGAAGGTGAAATCAGTGTTCTGTCGACCTTAATCTACAAGAAACATTAAATCACATTATCGGCTGACACTTCATTTGATTAAATTTAATTCATAACCAGGAAATTTCAAAGTAACTTTTCAGTACCCGTTTCCCCTGTCCAGTTGCAGAGCGCTCAGCATCATTGGAAAGAGTAGTTTTTTTACTATCCTCTTTTATTATATACTAAAATAAATTTTTAATCAAAGGAAATTGTGTTGTGATTGTTTGTCGCTAATAAACGGGACTTAATTTTCTTGTAGCAATCAATTTAGTATTTTAAGTGATTTGGATATTTTCTGTATATTGTATTGTTTCATTTCTTTCAATAAAATGGCCAGTATATATTAAAACAAACATTTTTCACTTCTCAATATGACCTCCCTCTTTTCCGTTCGTGTTAGTTTTTATGTGTAGGGTGACTCACCCCGAGCAGAGGGTGTCGCAGGAGATCCACGACACGACTGAGCACTAGCCGGCCTCAGTATGCCACCCCGGGCTACTCACCCCTCAGCTGAAACTTGATGTCTGCAACTGCGGTGACTTCCGTGGTTGTTACAATGTTCAACTCGCAAAATATTCAGAAAAAACTTTTTAAGCAGGTAATGAAATGGTGGCTGTTATATACGATTACTTATGAAAGAAACTCTGTATCTTTTGGACAAATTTGAACGATCTCTAATACTGGTACAATTTTATTTGTGATTGGGAGGTAAATGCCATTTCCGCACAGACCAGACTGCCCATTAAACACCTCCCCTCTCAACTCGAGAACCCAGTTTGGAACAGTTTGACACATTACATCGGATAAGGTGTCGTTTTGTTACTCCGTAAGCGGCCTTCAAGCTGGGGATCCCTCCTCTAGCAGGGAAAAGAGGAATTGGCAGACACGCAATCCCTCAGCCCTGACCTTCCCAGCCTCGCAGCATTTTTTAAGACTGTCCAAACATAATGTTCCCTATGGTTCCATTTGTCATTCAATCCAAGCATTACCACAGCTATACTATCCATGAATGAGATCTCCCGTCTCCTTGGAGTGGTCCCGTCACAGCTTGTCCCATTTTTTCCACGGAAAAAATGTGCGGCAGGCATCGTCTTTCTCTTCTAGCCAGAACCGACAATATGGGGACCGTGACTTACCAATTATGCAGAGGCAAGACTGAAAACACCCATGCGCGTCCAAAACTAGGTCAAGTAGAAGTCAGTCCTACCATGCCTTCAATATGGCCATGATCTCACATCCGGGATGAGGCACGCAGTCCACCTTCCCTTCGTGAAATCCACCCAACCCTGCTGCCAATCAATGAGTGAACGTCGTCTCTCTGTAGTAATCGAACACTCCGCATAGGCAAACTGTTTGAGGGACCTTCACAAAAAGGACAATAAGAGTTTGGAATAGAGATTTACATGCGCGCCCACTCAACTCTAGGTGAGGGCTACTATATCAGTTGTACGTTCAAGTCGTCGTTAATTGCACATACGATGGTAAGACGTTATCTACTACATACCTATGTGTGACGTATGCATGCATTGCAAAATCTGCTAACGAGCCTCTAAGTGCCACCAAAGTGTTCTCTTTCCAAATTTAGTAACTGCTGTGATTTGTGCCACTTATACTGAACCCTTATTCGAAAATTGATCAAAAGTGATCTTCTAAGCATGAATTATGAATCTGTGGTATATTTGGTTTCATCCCTCGTGGTTTGTTATGATCGAATGTTACTTGTCTGCTTGTGTCCAGATACGGTCACAATTGACCATCTTTTTTATACAACAGCAAATGACAGTATGCCTTCCGAGAGTAAACTTGCAACATAAATGAATCAACATAATATAGTGACGCCAATATACGAGTATGGTCTTTGCACTGGTTTGTCTAGTCTCTCTGTGGACTCAACAGTATCAATTAAGAAAGCACAGGTACAGTCACAATTACCAGAATTCATTCCATCACAGCATATAAACTCTTGACTGAGCTGTTATTCCCCGTATAAACCAACACTTTTAAATAATGGCAGTCTAATACAAATATCTTCTTCTTCTTTGTAGCACTACAGCCCCTCTCGGGCCTTCGCCTAGAGATAATTAAAGTATCTCATTATCATGAACGTGTTTATTTTTTCGGAAGTTGGTTTGGTCAGTGCCGTGCTCCTGTGTGCCTTCTCAGCTATGATATGATCTGATTAAATCAGTACATATCACCACTGAGCGAACACTCATAGTCTGTCCGAACAATCTCTTGAACTAAGTCACGTTGCTCCCAACGAGATTTGAACCTGGGACCTTTGGCTTATGCGTTCATGCTCTAATCACTAGACCACACAGACTATCCTAATATAAATATACAACACCCATATTGGGTAATTAGGCAGCTGGAGCCACTGTCCAATCGGTAGTTGGTATGAATGATATTGCAATGTCATCGTATTCAGTGACACCGATTAAAGGACGAAGCAATTTAATACACAATGGGTATTGATCAGAAAAATATTGGTAGCACAATATGTTTCAATCCTACTGCCCACCATACTTGAAAAGTGTCCCACAAACAACCGCATCCGCCCTAATGTATAATCACATGGGACATGTAGGAGTATATCCTGGTCCAGCCTCAAATGTGATAAATATGAAGCCAAAAACGCAGCTTTCACTGCATTTTTCATACCCAAAGAGATGCGTAGCAGGATTCAAGGGAAAAATGAAATTGCCAATCCAACGGAAATACCGGACAGTGCCCATCAATGTTGGTAACTATCATTTATTCTATCTACTCGAACCCGAAACACTACATCCGAGATTAATATAACCATCGTCAATATACAAAGTGACAAACAGTCCTACGGATATTAAGCACTGGTTGCGTTGATTACATGGTTTCCGTTTACAATCAACAAAATGCATGACAATTGTGCAAATGTGGAAGAAACTGCAGCATTCGAAAGTAGTACATCTGCGTGAAGTGTTTATTCCCAAAGCTTTTGGCAATAACTCATTAGTATTAGTTTACGATTATCAGCAAGGCTACCATACACTGTTAGCAAAATATTTGACCCCAACTCAAGATACTAATATAATTGTTTCACACATCCATTCCGGGCGTTGGCAAGTCAACATCTGCTGGTTTAATTTTGAATTATTTTTGCTAATGAGTCGACAGTTGATAGTGGTTAGAACAGAGAAGAGGATAGGCGGAGAAGAAAGAGATAGCTAGAGAAGACAGAGATAAAGGATAGGAAGAGAAGGAAGCGGAAGGAGATAGAAGATAGAAGGATATAAAAAATAGAAGATAGAAATAGACAGAAGATAAAAAGAGAGTGAAGATAGAAAGAGACGGACGATAGATAGTGACAGAAGAAAGTAAGATATAGAAGATAGTAAAACTGATTCCAAAAAGATAGAAGATAAGAAGAGAAGAATATAAGGGACTCTGGGTGAGCACTTTAGTATTCTTTTGTTGACCTGGGTCAGTTTCAGTCATTTTTTCAAAATTGGGTGAGCACTTTAGTATCCTTTAGTTGACATGGGCCAGTTTCAGTCATTTTTTCAAATTTTTGATTTTATTGTAAATTGAATTGAAAGTTATTTGGCGGATAACGACTAGTGAATAGATATATTTTTGCACGAAAGGATGTCCATGACTGACGGGGTGATTTTCGGACGTGACGTAACTGGCAACGATGAGCAAATTGTTTCGCTGCTTGCCCAGCATGACGCTATTACAAACGCAAGAAACACTTGCGAAAATGAATGCCAATCTGGCAACCAGCGAAATAAAAACGAATTGCTAGCTGCAAAAAATACAGAAATAACACAATTGTTGAAAAAATAAGGCTAAAATTAACGGTAAACCTCAGAAAGATAGCCCTGAAATGAAAAAACGGAAGGTGAGGACGCCCTTATCTGCAAGGTCACGGAAACAAGACTAAAAATTCGGAAAGCGAGGTGGAAGTAGCAGTAAAGATAAAGAAGATCAAATTTTCCCTACCCTTCCACCACCAAAATCAGCTACAACATTTACACACATAGCTATTACCTTCTTCTTCTTTGTAGCACTACAGCCCCTCTCGGGCCTTCGCTTAGAGATAGTCACAGTAACTAATTTTCATGACCGTATTGATTTTTTCGGAAGTTGGTTTGGTCAGTACCATACTCCCGTGTGCTTGCTAAGCTATGATATGATCTGATTAAATCAGTACATATTACCACTGAGCGAACACTCATAGTCTGTCCAAAAAATCCCTTGAACTAAATCACGTTGCTTCCAACGAGATTTCAACCTGGGACCTTCGGCTTATGCGTTCATGCTCTAACCACTAGACCACACAGACTATGACATAGCTATTATTCCAGAACCAAACTCAGCACTACAAACAAATAACTGCACCACAACCACAAAAGCCCAAAACTTCCCTAATCACTTAGTATTATGAAAACACAAAGCATATCATACAAATCCGCGGAAAAGGGTCTATCTTGGCAAACAAATTTTATCGACAATATCAGACCAGTGTTTCCTCGGTTTTCCCACTAGCCTCAGGCCTTTAGTTCTCCCAACAAAAAACTTTTTGGTATTCGTTATTCGTCCACACAGTTCATGTCTCCAGCCCATTGCAGCTTCCCAATCTAACAATCGTTGAAACCTCCGGTTCGTCAAAAATTTCATACAGTTCATGGTTGTATCGAATTCACCATTGGTCCCCATCTAGCTTCGCTCTGGTTATTCGCCTCAGGACCCGTCGCTCAAAGGCGATCAATAGATTTGCAGATGCTTGGGTTATGGTTCATGTTTGCACCCACAGCATAATACAGGTTCTATCACAAATTTGTATGCTTGGACCTTTGTTTTCCTGTGTATGCTGCTGGTCTTCAAAATCGTCAAAACAGTATACAATATTTTATTTGCGACCTGTATTCTTCGGCGTATTCCGTCCCTTTCACAACCCGTTTTTGTTATTTTGGCGCCTGAATACACAAATTCGCTCACATCATTTTGGGCCCGGATAATCTACCACGTGTGTCGCTTGATATTGCACGCCAAGTGGCTTATCAGTGTTCAACTTGAGAATTGAACCTTTAAAATTTCAAGGTTAACTGAGCCAAATAACCAGAAACGTCCAACTGCTGAATCAGCCGTTCAAAGCCGGCATGAGCCTTGTTTGATTTTCATTGATTTGTAGCCCTACTAGTTTTGCTTCGCTGTCGAGAATCAGGAAAATTTCTTTGGCGGTTGTTAATGACCGCGACAAAATGTTGATGCCAACCACATAGGTTACTACTTGGTTTCACTTGTATAGCAATGTACTTCGCGTATCGACAGGTAGCTTCCTTATGACGCACTCCAAAGCCAAATTGAATAGCAATGGGTCCAGCCCATCTCCCGGCTTTAGCCTTATATTTATATCAAATGCATCGGTGAGTTGGTTATTGATGCGGACTTGGGAGGTCGTTGACGTCATCGTCATTTTGGTAAGACGGAATAATTTGGCTGGGATACCAAGCAAAACATTATTTGGTACAGTACGTAATGCTCAATACTGTCGTATGCTTGCTTGAAGTCAACGAAAATTTGGTGTACGTCTATGTTGAACTCGCAGCACTTTTCAAGTACCTGCTTGACTGTGAACAATTGGTCTATTGTCGATCTACCTGCTCTAAAACCATCTTTATACTCCCCAATAATACTGTTGGCGTATGATCCGATTTTATTTTCAAAGATATTAGAAAATATTTTGTACGCCGTACAAAGTAGTGATATGCCTCTATAATTTTCGCACAGTAGCTTGTCACCTTTTTTTTTTGGATGGGGAATAAGATTGATTAGCTTCACTTTTTTGGCAAATGTTCTTCTTGCCAAATGTGCTGGGTGACTTTGTGAATACCTTGATGAATACTACTGCCACCCCATATATGATGAGCTGCACTGGAATCTCATAGATGTCGGCGCTTTATTATTCTTTTGGGCTTCGATGATGGAACAAACTTCATCCAGAGTTAGTGGGGCCAATGGAAACTCTCCGCAGATATCTATAGGCTCCGATATTCTGGAGCTCTGCAGAGGAGGAGGTTCTTGAAATATGATGCCCATAGTTCCTTAATCTTGGTTTCATCAGCGATGATATTACCGATGTTATCACGACAGAGCGTGGATTTGGGCTGATAACCACGTTTCAGGCTTTTCACTACTTTGTATGCCTGTCTTGTGTTGCTGCTTGCTGAACTTGCATTTTTACTTCCCAAGTGGTCGTCATAGTATTTTTTTTCATTAATCATAATCAGGTTATTCGCTACTCTTTTGAGATTTTCATAAAGTTCTCTCTTCGTCCTGGTTTTCCTACCTACGTATTCTTTGTACGCCTGATTCTTTTTTTCTACCGCATCCCGGCACTCATCATCGAACCAATCATTCCTCTTTCACCGGGCTTGGTGTCCGATCGCCTGTTCTGCCACAGTCCTAATCACCGCTTTCACTTCCATCCAGACCTCGTTGCTCGTCTTTAACGATGCGTCTGACAAGATGGGAGCCAGCTGGTTGTCGGAGGTCTTCGTGAAAGGTTCGGCCACAGACGCCGTTTGGAGCCTTTTGATGTTAATTTTTTGTAACGGGCTGGTCTTCGCCGAATATGCCTTTGACATACGTCATCGATAGGTTAATTTGATCAAGTAATGATCTGAGTTACAATTGGCTCCTCAGTTTGTGCGGACTTCAAATATGCTCAAGGCGCAACGTTGTTGGATTAGAATATG
This sequence comes from Odontomyia ornata, assembly GCA_963969285.1. Lineage (NCBI taxonomy): Eukaryota > Metazoa > Arthropoda > Insecta > Diptera > Stratiomyidae > Odontomyia > Odontomyia ornata. The sequence continues at coordinate 17,425,062 of OZ017742.1, read as the reverse complement.
GTTGATCTGGTTTTTTTGTGTTACGATCCGGTGATACCTAGGTCATTTTATGAATGCGTCAATGTGGGAAGCAAGTCAAACATATGACTAGATTTCTGCTACATGCAAAGTCAATCAGGTGCATGCCGTTGTCATTTGTTTCATCGTGAAGAATATATCCTCCAGTTGTTCCCCGATGAGATATCTCATTGCCAACATTAGCGTAAAAAATCACCCAGGATTGTTTTTGTGTCGTTTGTAGGCAATGAGTCGGCTAGACTTTCCAGGTAATTGTAAAACGTTTCCTTTGTTCCTTCGGGGCGTGAACATTAATCAGCCAGATTTTAAAGAATTTGGCTTATATATGAATCGGACACAACCGTTCGTTTATTGCCTTAAAATCAATAACGTGCGATTTGAACTCCCTATCCACAATGAAGGCCACTCCGAATTCTCGTTTTCCAGTAGACTTCCTACTTTTGAATATTATGTACGATCTCATGTCTTAAACATCGTTTCAAGTCCAATTTGTTTCTTGGATTGCCAGTATTTTCAATTGATATCGACTGGCCTATTGTAAAAGGTCTTTGACAGCACCAGAGTAATTGAGTGATTTGACATTTTAGGATCCAATGCCATAGTCCTTTTTTCGTTTGCGAGGTCGTTGCCGTGAGTCCATTCCATTCCGGGGCCCATCTGTAGGTTTCGAAACATTGTAGGGTTTTAAAGGGACGGGGAGTTAGCCCGTCGCCCTACCTCTATTCCACGGGCATGATTACTACGTCGATTCCGTTATCAGGTGCGGAAGATTCGCCTTTACCTTCTTACGTCCTCACAAAGGAGGTGTAAATAATATTTACAGTGATTAGCGTTTCTTGGAATTAAATGTTAACCAGTAAGCCCAATATGCGAGCCCGAGAGCGTTTACTACTATTTAATTGGGGGATTTAGTATGAGAAATCATGGAAGTTATGGATTGGGGAAACAAGGGGTTCCCTCCTCCCTTCTAAAACGGGCTTGGGAACATCTACGGTAGAGTTAAGTGTGTGTCTTAGTTGACTGCTATTTGGACTAAGATTATGAGTCGGAAGTATACGCGTTTTGTCCTTTTTGACTTTTGGCTGTATGCAAACTAACTTATTTGTTTTTTGGACTGGGTGGAATCCATAACTTGAACTTCATTGGTTACTTTTCATGTAGCTTCAAGGGCATTCACGATATTGTACGCCTTGGTTAACGTGACTGGCTCCTTGCCAATTATTTCATCGCACATCTCCCGTGATTCTAAGCTAAGTTAAAAATTGTTCAATCAATATGCGGTCCCGAAAATTGCCTTCTTCACAAATTGCAGCAGCGAATTCAAAGGAAGTGAAAATTTGGCCACTGACTCACCCTGCTGTTGGCATACCAGTCAAAATTAGATTCTCTCGGCGTATTTGTTCTTTTTACTATCAAAATCCTTGGTTAGCGTTTCTTTGATTTGTGCATAACCAAGGGTTTTTGGTTCTTTTAAACTCGCTAAGACCTTGAACAAGCTATTCAGCTCTACTCCCATGTGCGCCCGAGCATAATTAGTATGTAAATCGGCATAAACCTTACTGAATTCCAGGGCCTAGTTGAACTGACATCCGTCCGAGGCTCCAAAAATTAGAAGCCGTCCGAGGCTCCGAAAATTAAAAGCCTATCAACTTGATGTAATTTTGAATATTGTTGTTTGAGGAATGGAAATGCCTGAAAATCCTACCCTATACCATTTGTACGATTTTTATGGCTTTCTAGGCCTCAATTTTACACTTCTGGGTTGTTACCTTCAAGATTTTGCGTTGATTTTATGACCTTCTTTGACGATGTGCTTGGCTGCCGCTAACTGAAAACTTGCTTTTGTAGAGTTTCTTACCCAGTTGTTTGCCGCCCTAATGTGCTGGCTTTTTTTTGTAGTTACTAGTTGGCTTGTTTGCCCAACATATGATTCATTGTATAAGTTGTACGATACGATATATATGCCACTTTTTCCCCCAACTTCATAGCTATTAATAAAAAATCTTCTATCGATGCAAATGTCAAAAATGAAGGGGTCACAAAAGAATAAGTGAATTATCTTTGGAAAGGCTCGTTAAGTGATACAACAATACCAATTATTCCTTTGAAAGCTCTGTTTCGATGTTAATCTAATTTCTCTTTAATTTGTAATCATTATTTTAGCACGAAGTGAACTGTATTGCTCCAACGAAAACTTTCCTTGCATCGCGCACTGCCATTCGACTTCCGCCATCGGCAAACTTCCCTTAAACAATACTCGAAAACATTGCAAAGTGCATTTCAAATTTACGACATTTCCACTAGAACTGCCGCACAAAGACACGACATTAAGAAACTGAAGTTAGATCTATTAAGGCAATGCTTGCATTAAAAGTTTATTCAATCAATTTAGCAAAATTTTAAGTGCTTTGAAGTTGGCAACGAAGAATGTGGATGAAATGACATTAAAAAGTCGGCTGAAAAGTCGCAACAGGCAGTCGAGGGTGTAGAAGAGCTGTAGAGATTATTATATACGAGCAGAGTAGGACAAAAGTCGATACATAACCCCGAAAAATGATAAGGCAAAAAGGCCTAAGTGAAGCTGAAAGGAATGCTTTGAAATAATTTGAATGAATGATTGTCGGGTGGGAAAATTTAAAAAGCAGAGATGTATAAGTGTGGGAAAATGACACCTGAATAAGAATCGCACTGTCTATCTTCTACGCTTCATGGAAGTTTATGAAGCTGAACATCTATTTGAACTTCCTCTAAGTGAATATCTTCCATGGAAACTTTGTAATTCATTCCAGCCATTACAGGATAAAATGGTCGACATAGTTAAAGCAATTCATCGCCGCCGTTTGGCCAATAACACTCACTAGCATACTCAACTTTCTATCACTAAGCAGCACTTCCTTCCCAGGCATCATTAAATAGTGTCATTTATGATCCTTCGCTGCTATCGTACAATATACTATTTTGTTGCAATTTCGCCGAAAAAAACTAAATTACCGCATATGGCTCCGTTTTTATAATATTACACAGCCATTACGGTTAGAAAAAGAGAACCCGGCAACATTTTGTCACACTACGTAGTGCTACAACTACAACAGAGGGTGTCTCCTTAGGATAGCAGCCGAGCAACGTATCTACGATACTTTGTTGTGGTATCTCGCTCGGAAAGGAGCCGAACCGAGGGAAAAACCTCCAAGAACCATTAAAGTAATGACATGGACATTTTCCAGTGCCTTACTCTATAATACCAGCGACAACAACAGAGTAGGACATCACATCAAGTTTCTTTTGTGAATTCCCTACAATTTGCGGAAGAACGATGATAAGCAAAAAGTCGAAGTGTGTTTCGCTAGATACGCTTAAGGATGTATGACTGTATATGTGTGTGTGTTTATGCACGGATATATGATGACACGGGTAGCACCACAAAATGCCACTGTCACATCGCTGCCGCAACCACCCACATTTTTGCTTCATAGCACGATGAAAGATGTCAAAGTTCATGGCGATGGTGGTGCAGCTAAATATGAATATTTTGCTTGCAATGAGTTAAGGTGCAAGTCTGACATAGAAAAAGATTTGATATGAAAATTCGTTGATTAATTCAAAATATAAGGGGTAAAGCAAAAATAATAATTCTTGGATATTGTCAGATGTCGTGAAACTTTGAAAAAATTTTTTAGTGTACTTGTATTATCTCTAGTAATAAGTGAAAATATCGTATAAATACGGGGTCATTCCTGAAAACTACTATCAATTAAATAAGAGTAGTAAAACGAAGACAGAGAAGTAGAGAATTACCTCTTTCATTATAAATATCTACTAAAGATATACACGCCGATTTGTTAGGAACATGGGCCGTTCAAGTATTACGTAAGCACTGTGGAGGGTCTTTGCTTTGTTTATTTTTGATGACATGAGGGGGGTGGGTCTAGATCGTGATTACGTTAGCAGTCGTTATTTGCTTTTTTACACACGTCTACGTTTGAAAACGAAACCCATTTTCGAGGATTCCCACAAATTTGTATAAGGTACTCGCGTAAAACCGAGCTGGGAAATTACCGCGCGCTATTCACTTGTCCTAATTTCTTCCGTCAATCTAGTTTATTTTCGGTACGATTGTCGATTTGACGTATTGTAAGCAAAGCAAACCAATTTAATGTTTATGTTAACGTTGATCCACTTTCACCAAAGTTGAATTATTTCAATAAGTTGCCGTTTCAAATAGACAAATCTAAGTTATACCAAAATTTGTTCAAAAGTTTTAACAAATCTCATACAAATACAAAATGTACAGAAGTAAGCTAACGAAGTGTGGCGTAGATATAAGTTACTAGCAAAGTCCGACAAGGAACTTGATATTGTTACATGTACAAATAATTCTGCGAGCTACTGTCGCAATTGTTTTCACAACCATTAAGAACATCAACAAAACGAATTTACTCGAAACCACGAGAACCCAACAAGCATGCTCAATTCATTTCGCTGCTGGAATGTTCCCGCTAATTCACCAATGTACGAGAACTGAGTTGAATGATTAGAGACCCTGTATAAAGGCGAGCTGAATAAATGGGGGGAATCATTCATTACAACCGCGATAGAAAACTGCGATACGCGAAGTACAGGCGATATTGATTGTTTGAGTGTGAAGTGATTTTAGTAGACAATTGCGATGGAAATTTATTTGACAAGTTAAAGTTAGATTCTAATTAAAATTGTGAAATAGTTGAAATAGTGATTGTGCATTTTTTTAGTAAATAAATAAACTCTTTTAATTTAATTTAAAAGACAGTGCGTTTTCACTTTCTCAGAATATTAAAATTATTGCCCGCGAACCAAAACACGCGACAATATTATTGTCTCCAAGACAATTGAAGAAGAATTGCAGGCAGTGACTAAGAACAAATCCAATCTATTACGTTTTTTTCCAAGGTGAGTGATGAAACCATTTTAACTATGAGTAAAGAAAACATTATTTTGACGTTTAATGATTGGCAGACATTACAGCCTACCTTTAATTTTAGAAGGAATGTTCATTAAAAAGATTTATTCCTTATGATTGACTCCGTCGATTGGTCTTAAAAATACAGGGTGTTAATTTTTGTATTTGACGGGTTTGATTCCCGGCTGTGGCTGTTAATAATCTTTGAATGCAGTTTTTTATGGGGCCTAAAAGAGTATTTTGATCGCAATAGAAAAAAGGATTGATAAGCAAGAAAGTATTTTGAGTTGATTAATCGTTTTTCTCTGACAAAATGTACAGATTCTCTTTCAAAAATTTAGAGAAGGTCTCTTAGGCACACTTACTTGTCACTATAAAGGTATCACACCCTTACTGACGTGTCTCAATAATTAATCGGCCCTGTATTTGATCGGATAAATGTAGAAAACTGTAGATTCATTTTCGCTATGTTAAAGTAAATGAAACATGTTAAATGTACTCACTATAGTGTGTATGTATCTCATTTTAAGCTTAATGAGAGAATCATTAGTAGCACCAACGTATATAGAGTAATTTTTAGACAGCGTATACCTGTAAGCCTGAAGACAAAACACAAGTTAAACAGCCAGCTTCAAAGACGAAAGAACAGGAAGTAGACGACATAAAACATAGAGTGGATTCACAACTGCAATGCAAAAACACAGAAAATACAGATAAACAGCCGAGAGCAAAACCTTCTCAGGAAGCTATGAAAAATAAGATTGCTCTACTCGAAAAAAATCTGAAAGCTTTGTATTCTGCCAGAGATACTTTGCAATACCGTGTTGAAGTTGACAAACAGATCATTAAGTTGCGCGAACTATTAAAAACAGCAAAACAGCCTTTAAACAAGATAATTCAAATGCCGTTGCCCAGAAGAAACACAGAGATAGTATGAAAAGAAAGTTAGAAGATATTTGTCTTCAAAATCCAGAAATTAAAGAAAAAACTATCTCTGAGGGATTCAGTAGGCCGTCCTAGCCTAGAAAACGATTAACCATTTCTATTGAAAACAATTGCGGATATTGCTTTATTTGGGAGTTATTACCGAATATTTCCAATTCCCTAACTACACACCGCATTATTGGGGCTACTACGGCGGAGGCTCCACCGACCCAGACTAAACCACCCGAAGACGGGCGTGGGCGCCACGCAAATTCGGGTTTTCCTAAAACAGGGGAACCGAAACTACCCAGATCGCCACTAGGTTCCACTGCACCCACAAACTTGTATTAAATTCTCCAGGTCTTCCAGCCTGGCCAACGCCCCGGGAAAAAAATTCCCGAGCCACACTCTTTACAGCTGGAAAAGAACGTTTAATTATTGAGTTGAAGCGAGAAAAAGAAAATGAACAATTTTCTCATTCGATTTAGTACGTTACTTTACTTTAAGAAGATAATTTAATCAATATTTGCTAGAATGAAGGTCACTTGCACTTATTTCCTATTCTAGTAAGGGACCCCTTGCTTCCGTTTGCTTTATTTACGCCCTTAGTTGTCTCGTCTCTGTTTGATGTTTCGATATCCAATGTGCGCCTCCAATGCCTCGTCAGAAGAAAACGGTCGAATATCACTTGTCAGGCTATAATTCGTTCACTTAACACTTTTTTTAATGTATCTCCACGGTTACTTGAACGAAAATTCCCCAAAACAACAAAAAAGACAGCGCGCCAATCTTCCCGGGCTTAAATTACCCCCGGGTTAACGATTTTTTTCCTCGCATCCATCGGGAAAATCTTGTTTCAGAGAGCTTTTCTTCCATTGGTGCGAATAATTACCCTCGCTTGATTTCACTCATAATAAGTTCTACTCGGTGGCGATCCTAGTAAGATTTAAGTGTATTACGCACTGAATGCGCTGAATGCATTTGACTGACAGTTCGAACAGTCAGTAATGTTTGTTTACATCGCGACGAGATGTGAGTATTTGGCAGTAATCCTTGGTTCTTTTCCTCTTTCCCTTGAGCCGGCGCTAACATTAATTAGCTTTCCTTGTCCCCGCCGGTAGTTTAATTGCCGGGCCATCGCATGAAGTGTCGTTTATGTGTAATTATTTACCATTTTCCATTAATTACGGCCGTTGATCTGTTCTCGAAAATGTGGCCATTTCCTTCATTTCGATTTCCGTGGTGGAATAAAGTGGGTTTAGTGCACGTGAGTGAATATTACGCTTCGCCACAATGTCGGCAGTCTGTAGGTAAAGAATTGAACCAATCTTCTGGAGTAATATGAAAATTTAGCTACTTTTATGAGACGTTTTGATTCTTTTAGGGCTTGGTTGATCTTCAGCGTTCTTTTTGTATTTTTTATTAGCCTTTCTTTTGTTAATACTAGCCTCAATAACTTTCTTTGTTATGCATGTATGCTGTCGATATCTGATCTTTTTCTCAATGGTAGAATCATGCTTGGAGTTTATAATCATATTTTTGAGCTCAATAAGGTTTTCAGGTTATCGGTTTGCTAGCAACTGTTGAAATTTCGATCCTTGTCTAAATATCTGAATATTTTGTGAGTACGTTTTTGCTTATTGAGACTTTGACCATGGACGACAATTTTTAGGACACGATGATCTAGGTCCGGCCAGTTTGCAAGTGTGAATTCAATGTTTTCAGCAATTTTTTATCATTTGTTGCTATGTGATCTAGGCAGGTACTTGAAGTCGGGCGAGTAATTTTGTCCTTGGTGAAAAGTCAACTAGCTATTTCAATATCATAAATAGCCCACCTAAGTCCATCTTTCACATTCATCGAACGCCTAAAAGAGAAGTATTAAATACAATCGAAAATTTGAAGAAAAAAAACGTAGCACCAGGTATTGACAAAATCGCCACACATGAAATTATTCTAGTCAAAGAGGAGATAGCTGAGCCACTGGCAAATTTTATAAACGACCTTATTAGAAATGGAACATTTCCGGATGAAGAAAAACTGGCAAAAATAATTCCAATATTCAAAGGACGAGATCATATGGACCCGAATATTTACCACCCTGTTGCACTTTTGACAGCCTTTAGTAAAATATTTGAAAAACTTATAAATAGTCGTTTAAAATCTTTCCTAATGCAGTTTGGCTTTCAAAAGAACAAGAGTACTTTCGATGCGTTACTTTCTGTCTCACGTTGCATTAATGAAAGTCTTGATAGAGGAGATTATGTTATTGCAATTGTTGTTTTGAAACGGTTGATCATGACTTGTTACTTCAAAAACTTGTATCGTGTGGTATACAAGGAAAAGCAAAACAGCTTTTTAAAAGTTATTCAGAAGGAAGATTCCAAAGAACATTAGTTAATAATGTCTTAAGCAATCTAGCACCAATGAAATCGGGGGTTCCTCAAAGATCCATACTTGGACTAACCTTGTTTTTGCTATACACCAATAATTTGAATGTATGTAAACCGAAAGCTCACCACACATTATATGCTGATGATACTGTACTTCTTTATTCAGGACATGATAAAGTTGCCATGCTGAATATCGTCAACGAGGATCTAAATAAATATCGTTCATTGCTTATCGAGAACAAGCTAGCATTGAATACTACAAAGACAAAATACATTATTTTCAAACAGAAGAATAAAGAAGACAGAAGTTGACCTAAAAATTAACGGTGAATACTCACTGAATCTTGGTCTTACCATAGATTATCGTTTGAAATGGTTGCCACACATAAATAATTTGAGGAGACAACTAGCACCAATGATAGGAGTGTTGAGAAGATATGGAGGTTTTCTAATGCATTTAAAGAAACTTGTATTAAATGCATTTGTACTAACAAAGCTGTACATTATGCGGTGGTTATTTGGAGTCAATAGTCAAAGTAAAACCTTAATAATATATCCAGGATACTAGCTAAAGCCTATAAAAATATTCTAAACCTTCCGATTCTCACTCCTCCACCTTCAGTCAAACCATTACTATGGAGAAAGCTACGTTTATCTTCAAATGTCTAAGTTCCAGTGAATTGGAACGAAGCCCCTTTATAAAAGTGTCACAAATAAATCCATATAGTTCAAGAACTGCCAATAATTTTGTAATACCTTACGCTAGAACTGATCGACTGAAGAACGATGTAACGAATGATGCTCTGCATATATTTCGGAAACAGTGAAAAACGTAAGCCCATTATTGGTTTTTAAGAAAAGACTTAAAGAACATCTAATAAATTCAGATTAATGATAACTCCGGAGGATTGAAAATGCAGTATCTTAGGGCATTTTAGACCCTAACGTCGAGATACTTAAAAACAGTTGGTTTTTATAAACTCAGAGTTTTTTTTAATGCGTCGTATTAATTTTTTTTTATCTCTGAGAACATTTCACGAATCGGACTAGACTAGCAGGAAAGGAGTACTTCACAGCATTTGGTGTTCCCCCTATACCGATGTTTTAGCATTGCTTGGAGGCACACGTAGAAATTGACGACGTGTGAAGTGCAGATCGCACGAGTGTTGTGTGACGATGAAAGAGTGATGGAGAGAGTGGTAGGGAATAGAGGTATTTAAAAAAATTTCCATGTTTCCTGCGTAGATTGGTCAGCTTCCTGTCATTTGAGCTTGGCGTAATTGGCGGTCATTTGTTAATGTGCTGAAGTGAGTTTGGTTTGCTATTTTTAGAATCATTCATAGCCTCTAGTTTGGCTGAAATTTCCCACGATGACTTCATTCTGGTTTCATGTTGTAAGCTCAATAAACGGCATTCGCCTGAGTCCTTTTCACACTCCAAAACGTTGTTTTATTTGGGTCTGTTGTGACGGCTCCAGATTCGGTCATTTTGTGCGATATTTTTAGCTTTCGGTTTAATTTTGCTGCTATATATCGAGCCGCGGTGAATTCCTCCTTCAAGGTCTCGCTTCCTTGTGCCTGTTGATTGGAGTTAACTGTCAATTCTTCTAGAACTTGAAGTACTCCTTTCACCTCCTCCTTAGTACTTTCGTTTTCTTGTTGCTGCTTCTTTTAGTTACGTTATGCCTCGAATTCGCACCTTACTCGTCCCATGTTTACCACCAATGAAGTGTTAAATTTGCGAGTGCCTTCTTGCGGTATACGTGTCATTGCTGCCTCAGCAGCATCTCTGCTGGAGCTGCGCGAGTGCGAAGATGTTTACGACGGGATCTTTAAGTTTGTGTCCTTGGCCGGGAGCTCAGTGGCTGCGCAATCAGCACTCAGGTTCGAATTTGACTTGGTCGAATTATATACTGCATCAAAATTTATTGAGAGTCTATGCTGGAACGTAGAGTCAATGAAACCACAGGCACTATGAAGCCTTGATTCGAGGAAATGATGTAAATGATCGCAGATTATCGCGCATAACACAAACACCTCCTGTCGCGTGACGGGAGCAACGATTCAGCTTTGGATTTTCTCCCAGCGTTGCATGTTATTTTGTTTGCGACACAATTTCGATTGCTTCGAGGGTTATAAGTTTTATGCTGCCGTATATGTTGATTGGATGACGAACGTTTCCGCTACCGTGTGTATTTACGTTTCATTTCGAACTCGCGTTGGTTCTGAATGCTTTCGGCGCTCGTTGCTGGTTGCGTTGTCCATAATTGTGGCGTGTAAATCGGAAGCAACCTAGCTTCTTGAGTTTACTTACATAAAGTTACAAAGCAAAAATTATAATGTGGCTTCCTCCGCGTAATCTAACCAGTAATCCTTTTATGAATGAAAATTTAAATTACTTGCTGTTAGTTACATCATTAGGTTACCAAAAAATTTAATAAAGTACGGCTCGGTATTGCATTGATTAAACTCTTATGAAATTGCGAATGGTAATGTTCGGGGTGAGCAACACTATGGAACCTCAATGTTCACCCGTAACAGAGTGCAGCAGATGATAGAAGACGAACGGAATCTAGTTGCAGTGTAAAAAAAAATCTAGTTGCAGTGGAAAAACTCATCATGAACTCACACAAGAATTGCGTAAAATACGATTTAACATTAGTCGAAGTGCGACATATCTTCGTTTGATTCCCAAAAAATTCAATTCTGCAGAGGAAAGAAGACATGTGTCGACAGTTCCTGTTAAGCTCACTTGGGCTCAGGCTGATCACCACAAAAGCGACTTAGCAATTTCGCTGAAACATCAATCCATTATTTGGAGAACATGGCATCCATTCTTGGACCAGATCAAGTATTTTCCATATCTCTAGATGATAAAGCTCGGGTCCGTATTGGTGCAACTGTGGCAAATAAACAAGCACATGGAATATACAATAGAATTAAAAGTGCCTGGTTACGACTAGGTAATCGCTGAGTGGCATAAATTAATACCATCAGTTTATGCTGGTATCAAAATCACTTCCAGTATGTTAGGACAACCGTAAGCCGTTGGATATTCTGGACCAACATACATCACTATCCGGAGTGGAAAGCATAGTTCATCTACTATTAATACTCACGCTCAGGATTTCGAGACACTTCTCAAACTTGAATTGTTTCAAGCATTAGTTAAAACTGACCATGGATTGGTAAAACCAGTGGTAATCATGACGGTTGGTAGAGCGCCAGATGGAAATCCACGTTATCAAAAAGTTATAGGGTTTGCTATACAACACTTAAAGCGACATGATCTCGATGCATTGTTTTTAGCTACCAACGCCCCTGGCAGAAATGCGTATAACAGAGTAGAGCGCAGAATGGCACGTCTTAGTTGAGAATTGGCTTGTTTCATATTGCCTCATGACCATTTTGGGTCTCATTTGGATGAACGTGGCGTTACAATTAATGAACATTTAAAAAGATCCAATTTCGAGTTTGCAGGAAATGTGTTAGCTGAAGTATGGAGTTCAATGGAAATTGATGGCTATTGTGTTACTGCAAAATATGTTGAGCCGGGTGAACAAGAACTTCCTGATTTCCCAGACGTTAAATGGTATTCCGAACATGGGCGTGAAAGCCACTACTTGCTTTAAATTGTAAAATGTAGATACATTGAATGCCGTCGTCCAAGAAGTGGCCTATTTAGATTACTAGACAACAGGTTTCTTCCACCACCAGGAAAAGTAAAATAAACAGTTGATGACTTGGTTTTGGATGATGCAGGGCAATTTCTCAATCTTCCAGTCAATTTATCTCTATGCTTAAATGCTGCACTCAAAGATTTTCTGCAAATGTCCTACGATTATTTTTTTCCGACGATAAAATTGAAGCTATCAATTCGAACATGCAAAACGTGTGGTCTTTACCATGCTTCCGTCAAGTCACTAAATCGTCACATCGAGCAGATCTATAAAAAAGTAAGCAGGCACACTGATATGAAAGTTAGGTCTATAAGAGTCGCTGCTCGTCGTGCTAATGAACTGATATGAATTATTCAAAATTTAGAGAACCATGATGTTGAATGGCTCGATGAAAATGACGTAGACATTCCAAAATTGGATGAAAGCAAGCAAACATACAACATTGAGCAGCAAGCACCCAATATCATCGAAAACATAGAATCATGGATTCGGGTGTCATAGACTGGAGACTGTTAATTGGAATTAATATGTATACCAAAAATAATTCTAATAAATCTGCTTACGTAATACTTGTACCGACAAAATTGAGCTATCCAGGCGCCAGATGGAAAAAAATGTAAAAATAGTCAAAGATCTTGTGCTGATTGATCATGGATTATCCAGCATTTAAAACAACACTTTTTCATTTAGTGTTTAGGTTAAGATGACACTTTTTTATGTTAATAAAAGACGCCATTTCAATACGAACGTTATCACATTTATTCTCGCAATTCGAAACACAACTGGACCATTTTATATTGCGTTCACTTCTTTTTATACTATAAACCATCTCGACAAATGCATACTAAGTAATTACAAACACTGGAATGCTAACTAAGTTATCAGCAAGCACCGCGTATTCCATCGGCAGCAGAATCAAGTCAATCTCAGCTGTAATGTTCCTTCAATTCATGTTAATTAAACATTTTTATGGCTGGGAATGATGAAATGTGCAAAGTATGGAGAATTCTGCGAATGGCTAAAAAAAGATGAAATGAGGAAAAATGATTAAGGGGGCAGGATGTGGTGTTAAGTATTAGGTGGGCAGGATGTGGTGTTAACTTGAATTGTGCATTAATAGCTTGTCAGCATGCTGGGTACCACGAATACTAACCGCCGAACAAAAGAAAAAAAAACCCCTTTTGGAACCACCAGCCAGAAAGGCAAACTTCGCGCAGCTACCCTTAGTGTTAAAAGCAAATAATAATTTGACTGTCCACCACAATGAAAGTCAAGCACTATTTAAGGTAAATGTTTTGTTGTATAAATACTTCTAATTTAAGCGATTTAAAACGTTTCTTTGAAAAATGTTCAACTTTTCAGTTGCTACTAAAATAGCGAATTGCGCTTGCTTTTTGACCTTTGGCAGCTGCCATATTGAATTCATGCTTTTGATCTTCCTATTTTTTTTTTTATTATATCTATATTAGAACTTAGTCAACCACTGTGCTGAACTTTATTCAAGGCAGAGACAGAGTTTAGTGAAAATGGCAGTTAAAAATATTTTTTTAATTTTCAACTCTTTTCATTTCACTCAGTTATCTATAATACCGAGTTTAGCCAAAATCCGTTGAAGAGAGCCACAAAAATCTGACATAAACCGCATATTTCCTACCTTAATGTCAATTTTCATACAAATCAATATAAAACTGGGACTTTTAAAAGCCTTTGAAAATTTGGATTTCAGCTTGTCAGCATTTTGTTTTTAGACCTGTCTCCTAATTTTTTTTCATTGTTCTTTGAAAATATATGCAAAGTCTTTATCAAACTACTAAATTTTATTAACACCGGTCAAAAGGCTTGGTTGAACGTTTTTCGATTTTTCAGCGACTGCCATTTTGTTTCTAACAGTTCGACTTAATATTTTTTTGTGAGATTCACCGCACAGTTCAATAAACAATTTCTCCGAATTTCGTCCAAATCTGAACTATGCTTTGGCCACAACAGAAATCAAGAGAGCCACCGCAATCGACATCCAAAGCCAATATTCACCAAAAGAAGATTATGCTTTCTGTGTGGTGGAATTACAAAGGTATAGTCTACTTTGAGCAGCTTCCAAGAAACCTAAAAGATTGATTCAAATACCTACCGTCGTCAACTATCGAAATTGAATGAAGGAATCAAGAAAAAATACCCTGAACTAGCCAATCGCAAAAGCGTCATGTTCCATTATGATACGCCAGACTCTACACCTCTTTGATCACCCGTCAAAAATTAATGGGGCTCGATTGGGAAATTAAGCCAAATCCATCCTATAGCCCTGATTTAATACCATTAGACTGTAATTTGTTTCGCTCCCTTCAAAACCATTTAATGGTAAAACTTTCGATTCCAATCAGGCTCTTAAAAATGAGTTAAGCCAGTTCTTTGTTTCTAAAATCCAAGGCTCCTGCAAACATAGAATTTTCAACTTACTGAATGATGGCAAAATGGCATGCAAGAAAATGGCCAGTATATTATTTCCTTTGAAAACATAATTCAATTTAATTATTGAGTGTTTACTAATTAAAATGAAACCATAACTTTGGTCTCACACTTTAGTCATCATTTGGAATTACAAATGCCCCATATTCGATCATTCAAAACAATGCCCCTGCATGTACATTACTCGTATCAAATGAATTTTTTATTTGTTACTCATAATGACTTATCATTCTGTACTCATAATAATATGTACATTTGTACAAACATGCATATGATAGTCGCGTGCTTTATTTGTTAGCGTTGAACTTTATGAGCTCAAATATGATCTCTCTCATTTGTACGTACATTCATAGCAAGGTCACTGGAAGAAATTAATACTGCGAATGCAATTTTACATGTCTTTTATATGGTACATATGTAATTGAATTTAAATACATAGAAAGTAATGTGATGTTTACATTAATACTATAGATGAGGTGCAATATAAGCTTATGCGAATTATATTTAATAATAAGAATATTTTTTTATTTTTTATTAGATTATAGTGCATATGTATTACACAGATCCAGGATGAGCCGCACAGTCAGCCTTTCCTTCGTGCAATTCAATCTGTCACTTCTCATAGGCAACCGTCTCCCTCAGGTCCTCGCTTCGACTCAAATATATAACGCGGTACTCTCTAGCGAGCAGGCCACAGGTATCATGCCTGCAATGACTTTTACCACTGAATCAGAGATCGTTGGATATGAAGTTGCAAACCTCAGTGATCTTCTTTTTTGTACCTGTGCCAATCGTCTTCAGTATACTTCCTTAATGAGAGCATCGCCCCATATTTCTGCGCTATACAGTAACACCGACCATACAGCATTCACCAAGTGGGTTCACCTTAAGTTGATTTTAAGTTGATTCAGGGCCAATAATAAACATATGTAGCAGCCTTCTCAGCCATTGCACTGATTTGCTTAAAGATCTCATCTTTGAGTCGATCATTAGCCTCAGGTACTCCATCACTGGCTTTGGTTCGATTAGTATGTCCCCAATATCGATCATCTTGATTCTATGGATACTCTCCTTAATAAAGATGACAAATTCAGTTTTCAAGCTTCTGCATAGCTATCTTGTAGTCAAAACTTTGTTCCCATTGTCAGCTAGATCTTGCCAACAGCGAGCCTTCTTCGATTTGTGAGGGCATTTCCTGACCAATTTAAATCTGCTACCCGGTTGTCCGCCTCGTCATGATTTCGTCCCCGTTGAGCCAAAGATCTTGACACTCCCTTCGCTTTTCAGTGATTTAAGTCAACCACTCATACAGTGAGAGCTTACCATGCTTAGGTTTTCGTTGGGGTATAGAAGCGCTGCAAGCAGTTGTGATGATGTTCATAGTTGAACTCACCACGTCTAGAGATACCAGTTTTTCCATATCTCCTGCAAATACCCTGCAGCAGATCACCTGCCTTGAGTACCTCGACGAACTTTTCAACGTCCATACTTCCGATGTTCTACCCAATTTTGGAAGGTCGAGAGCATCCCAATGATATCACGGATCTCAAGCGGAATGTACTGATGATCACTGGCTGAGTAATCCTCTAATACTCTTCGATTGTATATCTTCCGTACTAAGGACTCCGAGGCAATTGTCACGTTCGATATGATTCATTCTTATGTCCAATTTCACCGCGTTTGTAACATAGAAAACTCATTTTGGTTTCTTTGCATAATTGCGTATTTAGGTGCCAAAATAACCAAAACGGGCAATGAAAGAGACGAAATACGCTAAAGAATACAGCTCGCAAGTAAAATATTTTATTCAGTGTTGACGATCTTGAAGACCAGCAGCATACACAGGAAAACAAAGCTCCAAGTATACAAATCTGTGATAAAACCTGTGTTATGCTATGGGTGTGAAACATGAACCATAACCCAAGCATCCGCAAATATATTGAACGCCTTTGAGCGACGGGTACTGAGGTGAATAATCGGAGCGAAGCTAGACGGGGATCAATGGTGAATTCGATACAGCCATGAGTTGTATGAAATTTTTGACAAACCAGACGTTTCAACGATTGCAAGACTGCGCAAGCTGCAAAAGGCTGGCCACATGAATTGTGTGGACGAATAACGAATACCAAAAAGGTATTTGTTGGGAGGACTAAAGGCCGGAGGCTAGTGGGAAAACCGAGGAAACGCTGGTCTGACTCGGTCGACGATGACAATTTATCGCTGCTCAGATTTTGAAATTGGAGGACGTGGTCAATGGACCGAGACAGATGGGGGAGCTGTTTGCAGGAAGCGAAGGCCCGTGAGAGGCTGTAGTGCTAAGAAGAAGGAGAAGAAACTTCAATTGGGTTGAAGCCCTGAGACTATCGTATGGACGAACAACGGGTTACCAAGAAGGTATTTGTTGGGAGAACTGAAGGCCGGAGACCAGTGGAGAAACTGCTCGAATTTCGAAATTGGAGGACGCGGTCAATGGACCAAGACAGTTGGAGGCACCATTTTCAGGAAGCGAAGGCCCGAGAGGAGCCTTCGCTTCCTGAAAGAATGTGCATTGAGTTCTGCATGAAGATCTAGTTGAAAGGTTGCACACACGAATTTGAGGCGGACAACGCGAAAAAAAACATGCAATTGACTATGAGATTATGTTTGATTTCATTCAACGCACCCTGTACATGGACTCACATGCAAAAATTTTCTATAACAACAAACTGCATGATGTGCAACTGTTCTCACATGGTGTCTTTCGACCACCAGTTGTAGGCACAATTCTTTTTCCCGGCATCCCGTTGCGAAAAACCTCACACTTTTCTTCATTAAAATCCTGAACTAGAACTCTTTTCATGCCAAGGATTAAACCCACCTTTGACCCACAAGAAATCGGGAAGACTTCAACTTGCAGTGTAACCAAAACTGACGTTAGATAGGAAGCCATATGGTAGCAATTTGCATATGCATTAGTTGGCCTACTATGGACAAGCTTCCGTGAGCTGTCAGCCAACTGTGGCATTAGCAAAAGGTTATATTACGTACTATACGAGGTGCGCCAATTAAGCAATGAGACTAATTCCACGAAAACCGTATATATAAAAATTATTCTTCAACTCTACCATCCCCTTCAAAGTAGTCCACTTGGGCAGCTATACGATTCCAGCGCGTTTTCCGTGCTTCGCGAGTACCCTCGTCATGGCCGCCTGGATGTCCGTAATCGACTCAAAATGGGTTCCTTTGACCACTGATTTTTTTCTAGGGAACAAAAAAAGTCACAGGGTGACATATCAGGCAAATAAGGCGGCTGTTACAACACGGCGGTCCCTTTAGAAGCCGAATACTGGGACACGCTGAGGGCGGTGTGGCACGACGCATTGTCCTGATGAAGGGTCCTGTTACGGGCGGTGTCTGGGCGCACCCTGTTGACTCGTTTTCGCAATCTTTTTCTTTGTGGACGATTCCACAGCTATCAAAAAAGGCGATAATCATCGTTTTCACCTTCGCCTTGCTCATGCGATTTTTTTCGGGCAGGGGCGTGCGAGGACAGCCAGTGGGACATCTGGGCATAATTAAGAGCACTATCACCATGCACTTTTACAATTTTAGCGTACGTTCCCGAAGCTGTTTCGCTCAATCTGGCGCAAAATTTTATCGCGACGCGTTGCTCTTGATTTCGTTTATCCATTTTCGTGACGAGCACCACCAACACACGTCTACTCAACACGACACAGCAGGCGAACTAAACAAGCTAGAGTGATGATATATATATATATATATATATATATATATATATATATCAATAGAGAGGGGAAGGATGCCGAGGAAGAGGAAGGGAATTTCAAGGTCGCAGCTTTACCACAAGCGCAGCAATAAAATCAATCTCATTACTATTTTTAGAACAAAAAAGTACGAAACACATTCCGTGCATGCTAAAAATTCACCTTGCACTGTCTACTGTACTCCTGCACTTTTCAAGCTGAGTAAATTAAGCACATACTTTGCACCTTCCACTGATAGCTCAACGTTTAGAAGTGAAAAAAACTCCTATAAATTCACTTTGGAAGGCAATAAAAACTAAATGGATATAAGAACTGAAATGATTTTCACTTCACTAGGAGCGCTATTGTGTTCTCTGTGGGCCATCTGGATTTAACTGTACAGGGTTTTCCAATAAGAGGTTTTATTTTGATATTAAAAGAAAAATGCCATTTTTTAATATAAATGATCAGTTGTTTATTTCATTATAAAGAAAATTGTATGCCGTTAATAGTGAAAAATAACATCAGGCAAATGAACACCACGCTTACAGGACCACATTCTTTTCATGAAATTGTCCATAACCATATCGCAAAGTGGCTGTCCTACGTCCTCGATAGCCTCACAAATTTCATGTTTGAGGTCTTGAATCGACGCTGGGCTGTTAGCGTAGACCTTCTCTTTTACGTGGCCCCAAAGGAAGAAGTCGCAAGGTGTTAAATCACAAGATCTCGGTGGCCGATTGTGATCACCTCTTCGAGAGATAACACGAACCGGAAACTTTTCTCCTTTCTCTGGTTTCGTTGCTTGTATGGCACGTAGCGCCGTCTTGTTGAAGGCAAACGTTGTTCAAATCAATATCATCATCCAATTCCGACCATAAAAAATCATTTATCGTTTCTCGATAGCGCAATCCATTCACCGTAACTGTTGCTCCGGTCTCATTTTCGAAAAAGTAAGGTCCAATGACTGCGCTGGACAATAAACCGCACCAAACAGTCACACGTTGAGGACAATTTCGCTTGTTGACGCAGTCACCGAGGTGGAAATGGGCCTCATCACTCAAGATGATTTTTTGATGGGATTCCGGCTCATTTTCATGCATTTCAAGGACCCAATCAGCAAAGATACGACCTTGTTGATGATCGACCGGCTTAAGTTCTTGTGTTAACTGAACATTATAAGCCTTAAGACCCAAATCTTTATGCAAAATACGGTGTGATGACGTTTGTGGAATGCCTGATTCCAAAGAACGACGAGGAATGGACAAACCTGGGGTTTCTTCAACACTTTCGGCTACAGCAGCAATGTTCTCGGCTGTTCGAGTTTTATTCTTTACATCACTAAATTGTCCCAACCGCTCGAATTTTTCCACCAATTTCTGTATTACGGTCCGACAAGGTATTTCACTACGACCCAAAAATGCTCCAGTTTTACGAACCGTCTTTGCCAAATTTCCACCATTTTTAATAGTGATTTCTAATAATTTCAATGCATTGTTGAAGCGTATATCGTTCCACTTTTATTAACGCATAGTTTTTACTTGTCAAATGTTAAAAAATGACAGCTTTAAAAGTGACATGTATCAAAATAGCGGGCTATTCAAAATAACACCTCTTATTGGAAAACCCATTAGAAATCCGTCTCAAAGCTGTACAAACCTCGAATTTCCGTTGGCACCTCCATTGTCCTCCATATACCGCGATGTAAGTTAGCCTGTAAAGTCGGCCTACTAATGGTCATGTGTGTGGTAGGAAGCGCTGCTGCCATATGGCTTCCTATCCAACGTCAGTTTTGAGTGTAGCTCAACTCACCCTAATGTCTATGGTCCACATACTAACGCCAGTATACTAACCAAAGCCGCATAATGCCGCCATATAATAGCATGGGCGAAACAAGGTGCATCTTCGTTGGTTCATTGCTATAAAATTCTACAAGCTAATCTGACTAAACACCCGGTAGTCAATTTCTGTAACGGGCTTTTTATTGGCATAGCTCTTTTTTAGGTCTTTGTAAAAATTTTTTTTACAAAGACCTACTAGTTTCGTGACCTGTCTGCCTGTCCGTCCGTCCGTCTGTCCGTGCGTCACCGCTAGTTTAGTCTCAAAAGTTAAGGTCTTACTAAAAATTTGAAATTTTTTCAGGCGGGGTCCCCCCTTATATCGAGTTAGCCCTAAAAAAAAAATTTTTAATTAAAGGTAGTCGAGTGGGGTATCAAATAAAAGGTCTTAATTAGACCTTTTAGGATCTGAATTTTGTGACTTAGGGGGTCCAAGGGAAGGCAAAGTGTACCAAAAACTTGTTTATGCATATTAGGTTTCCGGCCCATAATTTAGGTTATCTGCAAATTAAAATCGAATCTCCACTTGTTTCATCATCTCTTCATGTAGTCAATATAATGCGACTCAAATTACCGAGCCTATTTTGGTATCATCCCTATGGTAGACAGCTTATCAGTGCTCGTTGTTGTTGTTCCTTTTGATGATGACGACGTTATCATTGCCGTGGTTGCTTTAATCATTCTACTTAACTCAAAATATTTCAAAATGATTGTTGATCAAAATTATTCACAATAATTTTTTTGGGTAATGTAATAGTTTTGATTTATCGCTAGGTGTTTGTTGTTCTTAGTTTAAGTAATGTAATTGTTGTTCATGGGAATTTTTATAATAGTGCCTTGCGAGATTGTTTAGCTATATAACGCTATTATTTTCGACAGGCTCAATAGTTTTACAAAGAATGAAATTTCTTCACAACTCGAATGATTGAGTAGTAAAAACTGCTAGTTTTAACTAATACTACTTGTAAATCTAGAGGAAAGATCTCCTATTGAAATCAGTAATGAATGATGATGGTTACACGAAAATCTATATTAGTAACATTCCCTTCTGTTTGCTATTCCAGCGCTTTATGTTGGAAAGAACCCGCTGACATTGATGCTTACAATATTCAATAAAATAAAATTTTCCTGATGTAAGCAGAGTGGATCCCCTTAAAGTTCTCATAAAAGAAGAAGTAAAATTTTTGTCACTATCAACTAACCTGCATATTGCAGACAGCGGAAGAGATTTTGCTGTTATCATTATTTGCGTTTCTCTTGTGCCTGTACACATCTTTCTGAAATTGCGAGTTTTTCTACGTCAACTGCTTGCTTATGAGCTCCAAACAGTTTTCATCAAGCTGTTATGTCTAAGATTCCAAACAGTATCTTCAAGTAGAGCGATGATGACTTTTTAAGTTGAAATCGATAAAATTTAAGACGCCACATCGCCAGCCAACTCGCTCAGAATTTGTTCGTTACCATCAAAACCTGCATCCGTAGTATTTGCGCTTTCGTCTGGAAGAAGAAACATTTTCTTTCGTGTCCTGTTAATATCCGAACAGTTTTAAGTAAAACATGGAACGTGGCTACGAAATTGCTAAGATCTATTGTGGCGCAAAAGAAAGTTCATCCGCTCAATTTACCTCAATTTTTTGAATGAATGCTTTTACATTTTCATAAAGGATATTGTCTGAGGAAGAAAACTGTTCAACGCATTTTGGATAGAAGAAGTTAGCATTAGTGCTTTGTAAGAAGTTTGAGTGGAAGGAATCCGAAAATAAGGTACGCTTTCTTATTTTCCTGAAGTAATCACAATTTGGTGACTATGTAAGCTTTCTCTCAAATGGAAAACAATGAAGATGAATGGATATCCTTTGTAAAGGGAATCACTGGTTGTTTCAAAGTCCATAAAACCAGCAAAGCCACCATCCGACTCCCAACCTAGACCTCGTTCGGGAGCATAAAACCAAGATAAAATCTAAAAGCGGAAAATATTATCCTCCATCAACTCTTTGCAATTGGAGCACATTATTCCCAAACGAGGAACGGGTTAACTCCTTTCCACTTTGTCCCGAATGGCATTGCAGCTATAAAGCAAACTTCACAATAGACAAGCTTTTCTTTGTATACGCGCATCCTTTCGATTTCCCTAAGGAACTCGTTTTGATGAAATTTCAATCCAACGTAAATAACTAAGCTTTGTGTGACGACGAACTTTGAGCTAAACCATTTGCCCTGTCGTTCGTTTGTCGTCACTACTTGAGTCGTCCTTTCGTTAGTGGCTAGGATGCGAAAAAAAGACACAACAAAGTATCTTTTCGGGGAGAATTTAGACGACTTTGCTATCACAATAAAACTTTGCATAAAATTGAACATAAATCTAATGGATTGCAGTCATGGCATTGCTAAACGGTCGTCTAAGCGTTTCACTAACACACAAAAACCCTTTCGCAACCGTTGTGAATGGGTTTGGTAGTGTCGGTACCGTGTGGAGCCATTACATAAAAAGGATTGTGGAAATGAGTGAAAACTTACTTTGATAGTTCACCAGATAACGACAAGGATGCTTTCGGGTGTGTCCAAATACAATTTTGACCTCACGCTCGTCGCTTGTCCGAGTTATTTAAAAGTTTGACCATAAAAGAAATCTCAGTTAACAGCAGCTCGAGATCTGCTCTGAAATGATGTTCGCTTTGAGGAAGTGATTTTTGTTTAGTTTTGTGGTCTTACCGTTCTATGAATTCTAGTGGAAAAAGAAAAAATTAAAGTCAATATTAAAATACCTTAAATAATGAACAGAAAATGAAGATTTTCTAAAAATTTGTTGAGAATTTTGTCTTTGGAAAAGCTTAATAGTTCAACGGGGGCACTGTTCGTATTTTTATTTATTTACTCAGTTAAAAATATTCTATTCACCCGGCCGCTTAACGCTTTGGTTAGCGTTAGTTGAAAAATTGCATTCAGTATAATGATATGTTGCACTTATATATACGTTCAACATAAGATTTAAGTGGAGCAAAATAGAGGAGACTTTTTTTCAAAACAAAATAAGTTGATAAGTACATAATACAGGCGGCGAAACGCAAAATTTTGTTTAAATCAATCATTCTACCATCAGCAAAATTTAAGTCAACAAAAGATGCAAATTTACAAAGCGGGGCAATCAAAGGGAATGGCAAACACAACACTGAAAACTTATTACGAACGGTAGACCTTTCATTGAAGCTATTATAGCTAGTGCAACATTGCTTTGGATGAAAACACCATTAAATTTTAGAAATCCTCTACAATTTGAAAATCGCGTGTACGAAATCGGGACTTTAGTTCTCTTTTTTTATTAAAAACTTACGAATTTTCCATCGGCTTTGGCACATGAGTTTTCTCGCCTCTACGAATTTCATCAGCTTCAACGTTCGAGTTTTCTGTGAGCGAACGTTTGTTGTGTTGTACTCAAACTTTTCAATGAATGATAACGAAGGCGCGATTGTGCGCACGTGAAACGAAATTTTGTAGGTGTGCACGGGTGTCAGTGGGGGAAGTGATTCTTCAGAAGAGAGCAAAGAAAAACTTGTCTGGAAACAAAGGGAAAGCAGAAGCTGAGGGAATCATATAGTTTCGAGAGCGTAAGTTATTTATAAGTTATTTATGTGTTGAATTTGCTTCCCACATGAACGAGTACATAGATTCTCGTTGCTCGTCCATTCATTTATATGCGTTTGGTATCAGTCCTTTCCACAGCATAAATGCAACCAACATCAGCTGTTCGTTTGTTTCAATTGATATTTTATGAACCAGCGGCGCCAACGGCCATCACAAATTGCTCAAGAGACGTTAACAAAAGATGGACTGTTGCGTAAGAACAAAATAAAAGTGGGCCTTTTCGATAATTAAACGGAAAGATGAAGTGTTAAAGATAGTTTCGGTAGAAAACCAAGCTTTGGAAAATGAAGTTAACGTAAAAATGATGAATTTTATGTAATTTTTACATAAAAAAAAGGTAGAAAGTGTTATGAATATCCCCAGGCCACAAAGCGTGAAGCAGATTCGGCAGTTCCTGGGTATGGTATCGTGGTACCGTCGGTTTATCCCAGACCATGCCTCTCTGGTAGCGCCTTTAACAGGGCTCCTGCGCAAGGATAAAAAAATGCAATGGTCTCCGGAGTGCGAATTAGCGTTCAACAGGTGTAAGTTGAAATTAGCGTCAGCCCCAATATTGTCTTGTCCCGACTTCAGTTTGCCTTTTAACGTACAGACAGACGCATCAGATGTCGGACTGGGGGCGGTATTGAGCCAGGCCTTCCCAGAGGGAGAGCGGGTAATCTGCTATCTAAGCCGGTCGTTGAGTAGGGCCGAAAGGAAATATTCCACGACGGAAAAAGAGTGCCTAGCCGTCCTATGGGCAGTAGAAAAGCTTTGGCCCTATATCGAAGGAACGAAATTCAACGTGATCACGGATCACCATTCCCTGGTCTGGCTGCACAATCTAAAGGACCCCACGGGTCGGCTGACCCGGTGGGCCGTGCGGCTCCAGCAGTTCGATTTTGATGTGATACATCGAAAAGGGAAAGAGCATTTGGTGCCGGACGCGCTCTCAAGATCAGTCCCGGAGGTAGGGACCATTGAAAGTGACAGTCCACCAAACGACAAATGGATACAGGGGATGATGGACAAAGTACGAGGCAATCCAGACCAATTTGCAGGCTGGCGTGTGGAGAGAGATGTTCTATGGAAAAGAATCCCCAACCGACATGCGGAACTCAGTGGGAATTTCTGGAAGCAGGTAGTGCCAAAGTCGGATAGAAGTAAAGTCCTCCAAGAGTGCCATGACGATCCCACTGCCGGCCACATGGGCGTAAGTCGTACCTACGACCGAATTGCTCAGAGATTTTTTTGGCCCAAGATGCGTTCTGATGTTCAACGGTATGTCTCAAGATTAAGGTGTGTCAGTCTACTAAGGTGGAGCGACAGCGACCCTTTGGAACAATGGCCA
This sequence comes from Odontomyia ornata, assembly GCA_963969285.1. NCBI lineage: Eukaryota > Metazoa > Arthropoda > Insecta > Diptera > Stratiomyidae > Odontomyia > Odontomyia ornata. Next base: position 17,400,096 of record OZ017742.1, on the reverse strand, counting down.
CGCGAGCTGGTCAAGCAAGGGAGCCCTGGGAAACTATTTGCATCGATCTGGTGGGACCTTTGCCTCGGTCAACGCAGGGGCATACTCATATCCTGACCGTTGTGGATTATTTTTCCAAATTCTCTTTGATTTTTCCATTACGGCAGGCCACGGCGACACAAGTGTCGAAGATTCTAGAAGATAGAGTATTTTTGCTGTTTGGAGTGCCTGCAACAGTGGTATGTGACAATGGCGTGCAGTTCAAGTCAAAGGAGCTGCAAGCGCTGCTGTCAGCCTATGGTACGGATGTGCAATATACCGCGTTCTATCACCCTCAGGCTAATCCAGCGGAAAGGATCAATCAAAACATTAAGCGGATGCTTCGGGCCTATGTGGGAGAAAACCATCGCAAGTGGGACCGAGACTTAGGGCGAATCGGATGTGCGTTACGTACATACACACATCAAGTTATGGGGAGCACGCCTTATTTCGTCAACTTCGGTCGAGAGATGGTAGTCTCCCGGAAGAGGCCAGTTCAGCCAACGGAAGAGAATACTTTGAGGGATCCCTTGAAAAGGGCCGAGAAGCGAAGGATGGTCCGGGATGAGGTACTGAAACACCTCAAGGAAGCTGCAGGCAAGAGTACGCAGCGATACAATTTAAGGAATAGACCTCCACCATTTAAAATCGGTGACTTGGTATGGAGGCGGAACTATGCCCTGTCAGATGCAGCTCAATTCTATTCGGCAAAGCTGGCACCCGAATGTCTGGGGCCATATCGAATCGCAAACCGCGAGTCCGCATCTTCTTTCACCTTGACGGATATAGGCGGCAAAAATGCAGGCGTCTGGCACGCGAAGGATTTAAAACGCTACGTTGAGTAGCAATACCATCGTAGGGAGGTTCCAACAAAAGAAAAAAAGGAAAACAAACAACAAACCAAGGGAAACAAGGACGTGAGTAATAAAATAAAGAAAGCTAAATGGACGGCACAACATTAAAAATTTTTGAAAAGTAAAAGAAAATGTTACCATAAGCCGGTCCAGGTGACGGTTGTAGCTTGGCGGGGCGTCGTTGTTTTTTTTTTTGCTCCTTCCTGCGTTGTTAGTCGTTTTTTTTTTGTTTTTTTCCCTTCCCACTTCGTTTAAGTTACTTTCTTTGTTTCATTTATTTTTCCGCATTGGTCTGCTTAACTCCGGCCCACCTAAAATAGTTTAGCTTAAATTAGATAAGGATTTTCCTTTAATTAGGAACGTTAGTAATGGGAAGGTAGTTTAACCCACTTTTCCTCCAGGAATACGCTGGGACAGGCAACGATAATAGGGATAGATGACTCAAACAAGATAGATACGATACAAGGATACATCGATAAAATTTATTTAGATCTACCTGCGTATCCTGGCTGCTATCAGCTTGATAACCTTTACGTTTTTTTTCCTTTTCCTCGTAGCTGGCGCATAGCGACTGGTGGATTCCGCTGTATTTTTCCCTCCCCCCTCCTCTATTTTCCCCTTTGCTTTCTTTTGTAATTTCCTCCTTCACTTTAGTTTTTTCTTTTTTTTCATTCGATGAGCAGTATTACAACAGGCTTAAAGAAAAAGTAGCAAAAATGTTTAGGATAGGTTCGTTTAGATAGGTGTAAGGTTGCGGTTAGTCTACAGAATCAGTTTTTAATGTAGTATTAGAGGGAAAATTATATCAATACGAATAAGGTCAAGTTAGATTTATTTAGGACTAGGCTAGGAAATGAATTTTGAAAGCTCATTTTAAAAAAAAAAAATATTATAAAAATAATATTGAAATGAACACAAAGAGCCAGGAAAAGAAACTAAAAGAAATAATCCTTACACATTGAAATACTTCCACGGGGGTGGTCGCGGATAGATGTTAGGTCACTATTAGTTAAATTTTACAATCATCTGTTGATTTTAGTTAGATTAGTTACTGAAATTATTAGGTAGAGTAGATACGAATTTTAGAAAATTTCAGAGGTGCTGGGTAGGCTAGGAATTTTTTTTAAGAAGGGGATTGCTTTTCTTGGTTAGATACGTTTGTAGATAGACATTCTTAGAGTAGCAGCTTGGTACTTAAGTTGGCAATGGTCGGCGGTTTAAAGCTGAGTCAGGTTGGAACGTTAAATATTAAATAGGCCAAACACGGATTTCGGAGAAATCCTCTTCAGGCGATGGGGGAAATGTCACCATGAGATAATCGGGGCCAAGTAACCACCATACACTTCCGCCCTCGCTAGATTTATTTGAACCATGACCGACAATCATTCAAGGGTGAACAGGCTCCAATCCGTTTTCAGGTCAGGAGAATAGAAAAATGTAACCTGGATCACATTTTATTTCATTGAATAGAAGGCACTATTTACCTGTAGCAGTAATTTAACTAACCACCAGGCACTATTAGATTATCTGATACCAGGCATATTATTAGAGCGTATTACATCAACTACTACGAGGCTATGTCAACCGTCGCAGCAGCGTCAACGATATACAATTTATGCGCTACATGATGACAATCCGCCACTTAATCGAATTAAAGCTAAAGCGAATTGCCACCGCAAGGACCAAAACAGGGCAGCTAAACTGCACGGCTCAACCAATCAAGCAATCGCTAACCGCCATCCACTCAATGGAGGACACATCGAAAAGGAGAAGACAGAAAAGGATGCACCAGTGGCTATAGGGAAGAACCGAACCGAAACGTCGTTGTGGGTAATTCAAAACCTGATGTTGATCGCCCCATTTCGCCCCATTACACGAATTATCACTTCCACAACATCTGCGCGGCGGCCGCGGAAACTCTTCAACCAACCTCAAATCTAATTATTTTAGGGAGAAAATGCCGAGTGGAAACCTACTAGGGAAGCCTAGGCCCAATGATCACACGAGTTTCCATAATATCCGCGCGGCGGCCGCGACAACACTCTGATCAACCACAAATCTAATTATTTTAGGGGGAAAGTAGCAAGCCACAACCTACCAGGATTGAGGAATCCACTTTACGCGACTCGAGCACTCATAATCGCGCAAAACCACCGAAAATAGCACCCGCGCGGCGACCGTTGCAAAACATAAACAATTGCGATTGACGTTCCGGAACAACTCGGATAATCCATCCCATATGATTTCAGTGGGACGGCGTGAACATGGAGCATGGGAAATGGAGCGAACCAACCCGAACCGGGACGATTCTCGGAAGAGCGGTGGAATGTGGGAAAAGTTGGTGAACCGGGGAGAAAAAAAACCGGGAAAGTGGTCCCGCCGTTATTTTGGGGTGGAGGGGATATATAAGGAGGAGATTTGGCGCGCTCGTCCTCTTTGTTCTTTTCCCTCTGTTTTTTTTTGCTGTGGACGGAGGTGCTGAAGTGATTACTGGTGTCGAAGTTGTGAAATAAAAGTTATTAAGGGTGATCATTGTTGACGAGCGTTGAATTTGTGACATAAAGCAACTATAACTCTCGGTGCGGATTGTGTTGGTTGGCGGAATCCTCCTCAACGGAGCCGTTCGAGTACGAAGGACGCAGAAAGGGGCCCCCACCGGTTAGGGAAATTGTAGGTGAGCGAGTAAGAGTGCCTTTAAAATATATATTACTACATTCGATACAAATCAAATATATTTTATTTATACTCTGTAAATGCTGTAATGTAAGTGATCCAGGAGGATAGGTTTTTGTTTTGTTCTATTAGTGAGAGAAATAGACGAATTGTGTAACGGATTGGAGCCGCTGTTTTTTTCTTTCAATTATCGGAGTTCTTTCTTTCCTCGCTAATCGCGAAAGTGAAGGTTGTTGCCTAAAAGGAAGTGGCCACAAAGTGTATGGTGGCAGAACGTAGTGCCGGTGGCTCTGCAGGAAGTGTGGTTTTAGGCGAAGATTCCTTTTGTGTGACTTTAGGCAACGTTTTCTTTCAGCGGAGTTTAGGCAAAGACTTTGCTACGGTGATAGGAGGAAGTGTGGTTTTAGGCGAAGATTCCTTTTGTGTGACTAAGGCAAATTTTTCTTTCAGCGGGTTTTCGGCAAAGACTTCGCTACGGTGGTAGGAGGAGACTTTTGGGGGTGCCGCGACGGGGGCTATCGCAACGAATAGCACATCCTGTGAAAACCTAGCTCCCTAGGGTATTCGAACAAGGAGCGACGGCTCTGGTCGAGGGTTCGCGCTTCAAGCGACCAGTTGGCCCCAGGGATACACAAAGTAAGCGCGTGTCGTCACCACGACTCGTCTCCACGAGTTGGCCGGCAATATCCCTGAGGTCGCGCCGTGAACGGCTTGATTTTGTACGTAACAATATTATAAACTTTTTCCTCAACTAATATAAAATCACAGCTAATTGGTTAAGGGTTAAAACATGTAGAAAAGATCAACGTCAAAATGTCGGTAAAGCACAACACCCGCAAATAATCAATTTGTTATTTATGGTGATACGCCGAAACTCCTTTGTTCCGGCCTCGATACTCCTCCCTTGTTTTTAACAATAAATTATGTTTCATTGAGTTGCAATCGATCAATTATTGATATACGAATATAGTCCAAGAGTAGTCTATGTGGTCTTGTGGTTAGAGCATGAACGCATAAGCCGAAGGTCCCAGGTTCAAATTTCGTTGGGAGCAACGTGTCTTAGTTCAGGGGATTTTTTGGACAGACTACGAGTGTTCACTCAGTGGTGATATGTACTGATTTAATCAGATCATATCATAGTTGAGCAAGCACATAGGAGCATTTGACTGATCAACCCAACTTCCAAAAAAATCAATACGGTCATGAAAATGAGATACTCTAACTATCTCTAAGCGAAGGCCCGAGAGGGGCTGTAGTGCTGAAGATATAGTCCAAGACACCTTCAGTTTTTTTTACTACTTCACTATTCTTAGTCAACCAGACTTATAATTATCAAAAAATTATAATTATAAAAACACTGGTGATGAATTTCAATAAGGTAAGCAAAAAAGTTTCAAATTTGGTTTAAGAAGAACAAGAGTAAGAACAAGCTGCTGCTAGTGCACAATTGAACGACACTGATCTTACAACATTGTTTCTCGATCGCATGATCACAAAAAAACAAAATGTTGACGCTTGCGTGTCCATGAAATGGATCTCCACTAAGATAAGTGCGTCCAATTCATCAACAAGCAAACATCCACCGAAAACTAGTGATGGCGCGTTTGCATCCTGATAATGCTTCTTGATCAACGAAAACTGCTGACGCCAGAGCGTCATGCGACCGAGTTATCTTTATGAATATTAAACACATAATATGTGTGGAATGTGCTTACGCACATGAGACCAACTTGATAACAATTGCATAATTTGCTAGTTTTCTCATGTTAGGTAATTCGAAAAGACACATGATATGTATGGATTATACTGATGTCTCATGTGTGTAAACATGTTCATATTACAATGGATGAGCAAGAATGAAAAATAGAAAATATGCCTGTGCATTACAATTTAAGAGTAATTAGATGCGTAGTCTCTTGCTGTGGGCATCAACATCCACCACTGTCCCGTTGAGCGGTCCGTTCAACCTCTTCCATGGCGTGGGGAAGGTTGTGTCTCCTCGGAGTGGGAAAAGGTCTTCTCGATCGTGGTTGGCAGCTCACATTCTTAGTCTTACACCAGAGAAAAATGACAAGTGTGATTAGTGCAATGAGGCTCAAATGTCCCAGAGCGTACTGGTGGACATCGTGTGCATCTAGCTGGTAATCCCAAGAGAGGTCCTGTGCCTTGAGCTGCCTTCGTAGGTTCTCTCATACATGTGGTGACCTCGAATCGTCACTGCTTCGGATTTGAGGATGTAATCTGGAGCCAGCTGTAGAATTCTGGCCCCTGCCGTTTCAGGGTGGATGTGTTACTGCTGCACATAAGATGGTGACCGCCAGACTTGTAAAGGTGTAGATCCATACATTTGATTATGGAGTATTGGTGCATAAAAAGGATGTAGGCAGCTCGATCAGATGACAATCGGCCGTAGGATCCCCTTCAGTAGGGTTGCTTCACACGTGCTCATGGAATCCCTGTGGTACAACGGCTGAGACTGTGGAGAGAGGTGAATGTTTGGCTCCATCCACTTACAGGCAGCGTTTGCCATCTCGTCTAGCGGGTAGTACACATCGTGATGTGGACTGATGATGAGATATGGTGAGGTTGATAGTATGGCGATGAGATGGTTCCGTTTTTCTGTCGGCATTGGCAGGATTCTATAGAGCTCAAAAGTTGATTTGTGAACCAGTGACTCCTGAGTTTGAACAGGATAAACTCCGAATTCACCTTGGCCTTTCCTCCTTCTTACATAGTATTTAAGAAAAAACTAAGAGACTTACTACTAGTTTAACTTCCAATTATCGACATTTTATTATTCTGTTTCATTTAAATATTGCTGTAATTATACTTTGCGCTCCATTTTGTTATTGGATTATTTAGTCTGTAAGATGGAATAAATAAATAAATAAATTGATGGATGGCAACTTGAATAATCTAAAAAAATCCTCCCGACCACCGGGAAGATGTTGATTCTCCGGGAGATGTTCTCATCGGCATACAGAGCTGAAGTTTTCCATGCTGTGTACTCGTGATCACATCCAAGATGGCGGATTTAATACGCTGCAAATTAAGGGCTACCAAAGGCGTCTCAAACGATAGAGTCGAGATTAAATTTGTGACTCTAGTTGGATTGCCTTCGGTTTGAGGGGTCTTGATCTCATTCGAAAGTTTAGCTAACTCCTGCTCTATCGCAGTGGATTGTTTTTGGGCCATCTTTTCGGTTTTTTCAAGCACGTTTAGAGTTGAATCCATAATTGACGTTTGATTCTTGAGCAAGGAGTGCAGCTTGTTCTGATTTCCCTGCATAGTTCTGATGGTTTGGGGCATCTGCTTGGCGTAATCCTCATCCAGAACGCCGAATAGGGATCTGCCTAGACCACCCGCCACATTTATTGCTCTTCTCCTGGACCTGATCTTCGGGACCTGGTTGACACTAAAAGGTTGATCTGTGAAGTGATGGAATCGCTCAACCAGAGGCAAGCAGTTGATCTGACGAGGATCACGATCGCAAAGTTGTTGCACCTAGATTGTGCCATTCTGGAGCATGGCCAACTCCATCCAATACGGTCCTAGGTCATAGTACACCAAAATTTTCGACTCGCTTGTCAATAGGAAGGCATTTCCCAGAGATTGAAAGTGCAGCCCAGGCTGTGGGCCAGTTTACGATACTTTGTTGGGAATTGTCACTGCTAAAGGGATTGGCAGGCAAACTAACAGGAGCGGTAGTAGTAGCGTCTTCTTTTCTCCTGAACGAAGCCCACTGCGATGATTGCTGGGTCAGATAGTTGATGCTGGACCTCAGGAGAGGCTCAGGTTTCCAGTTCGGGAACAGTTGCTTCGGGTGTAGTACTCTTTTGCATTGGTAGTAGAGCAAGCTCACGTTGGCAACTCTAACAAAGCCGTCAGCACCTTTGTGCATTTCTAAGATTCGAGCCAGGGGCCATTTCAGGGTCGGCATGTTGTCCTTCTTGATGATGACGATTGCTCCGGCAGTCACATTTGGTTGCATCTGTCACCACTTAACGCAATTTTGCAGCTAGGTTCGATAATCAGGTGACCGTCGATGCCAAAATTCACCTTTCAGATAGTTAACCAGTTTCCAGTGAGTGTGAAACTCACCCACTATAGCTGTGAGGGGTTCCTCAATGAGGAAGTGTCCTAGTGTCAATGCTGCTAGATCGTTGGGGTCATCTGACATTGAAGTCAACGGTGTGGAGTTGAGGATGGCCTCTACCTCGACCACCAGTGTGTGCAGCTCTCCAAAAGTGCGTGTCGTCGATGAAGCACCTCGATGGAGCAAGCTCTTGGCTGACTTGACGGCCACCTCCCACAGTCCACCAAAGTGAGGGGCGCGAGTCAGGATGAAGTGGAATTCTATTCCTTGGGTGCTGCAGGAGAACGCCAAATGAAGTGATGAAGAAAATTCGTGCAGTTGATTGTGTGCACCCACAAAGTTGGTAGTATTGTCGCAGTACAGATTCCTGCAATGGCCCCGTCTCCCGATGAATCACTACAGAGCACCGATGAAAGCTTCGGTACTCAGATCACTCACCAATTCCAGATGGATGGCGTGGGTAGCAAAGCAGCAAAATATGGCAATGTATCCCTTCTGAGGCTACACACTTCTACCACGATAGTGTAATAGTAATGGTCTACAGAAATCAACGCCTGTATTGATGAACGGCTGCACGCGAGTACTCGGCAGATTTCCCATAATCAGAGCGAACAGCCGGGGTTTGGCTCGCGCATATAGAACGCATTGTCGCACAATCGATTTTGCCAGCTGCTTCCCCCTGATTGGCCAGAAACGTTATCTTGTGATGGCTAGCAGCACTTGAGCTCCAAGATAACAGTTGTCGCGATGGATGTCCATCATCAGTAATCTCGTGAGTCGGTGCGAATATGACAGCAACATGGGATGCTTGGTTTCAAACAAGAGTGTCAAGGTCTCCAGCCTCCCGCCAGCATGAAGGATTCCGTCCGAGTCCAAGAAAGGAGCCAGCTCTGCCTGAGGGCTAGTTTTGTGGATCTGATTGTTGAGCTGAATGTTTGGCAACGCTTCGTAGAAGTCGTTTTGATGCATGTCCCTCACGATGACCTCCAGTGCTCTGGATAGGTCGTGGTGAGTGGCTTCTCTAGAGCGCATAGGGGGAGGCTGGGAGCTTGGCCGGCAAAGATCAACAAAACGCAGCACATAGGCGATTATTCGCTGCAACCTTCTAAAAGCGCTCTCGTGCTGAACCTTATGCAAAAAAGGGTGGTCCACCTGTATTGCTGTTAGTGTTGTTGCCTTAGTTCGATTTTTTCTATGCCGTAGGGTCCTCCACTCCTGTATTTGGGTGGCCAGTCCGCTTCATGGTCCTGCAGCCACAGCTTACAGCCAATCAGTTCAGCTGGTGCCAAACCACGTGAAAGAACATCAGCAGGATTGCCCCGTGAACCAACATGTCGCCATTGCTTCGGTCTTGACAGCATTTGAATAGTTGAAACTCGATTGGCCACAAAGGTATTGTAGGATGAGGCGGTAGCATTGATCCGCTTACTTGGCTCCTTACTTGGCAGCGCGCAGCTCTAGGCATGGAACTGTTAGAGTTTTGATCGGTGCTACCTATGACTAAGAGTACAATAGCTTGACTTCAACTTGACCGCTCCTTCACGCAGACCGGACGCATACTGCTGCACCATATGCCTTCTCTGAGGCATCATAAAACGTTTGCAATTGCATCTGCACAGGCTTTTCGTGAACGCTGACATGTCATGGAAAATGCGCAACCTCGACAATGATGGCAGGCCATTGTGGAACTCGAACCATTGAGTGTGTATCCTGGTCGGCAAGGCTGCATCCCAATCCACCTCTAGGCACCATAACTCCAGCAGGAGTAGCTTGGCCGTCACAAAAACTGGGGCCGAGATGCCCAACAGGACAAACAACCGGGCAATGTCTGACGCGATCGTCCTTTTGGTTTGCATAAATGCGGTGAGATCCAAATTAATGTGGATCTGGAACTCGTCAGCTTTCTAGAGCCAAATCACTCAGTTTTAATATAGTTTTAATATAGTCCTCCGATAGACTACTGAAGTCCAAGTGGACCTCTTGGTTATCGACATCGATCTGCTGCAGAAGGTGAGCGTGATTTGCACACCATTTCCGCAAATCCATGCCCGCGTTAGTTAGAATCCTATGTAGCTTCTCCTGTTTTTGGATGGCCTCAGCCAAGTTGTCTGCCCCAGTCATGACGTCATTCATGTAAAAATCATTCTGTAACGCACTGTTGCCCAGGGATGCTTGGTGTTGCTCTTCTTATGCAAGAACCTGAAGACATTTGGTTGCCAAATACGGGGTCCACGTTGTACCGTACGCCAGAGTTTTCAAACGATAATATTGTAATGGATGTGATGGGCGAGCTCTCCAGACCAAAATCTGGAAGTTTCCATCATCCTGGTGAACCATAACTTGCGGATACATTTTTTCGATGTCGGCTGCGAAGACAAAGCGGTCTTTTTTGGATTATAAAAAGAAAAATTTGGAATTTGCAGATTACTAGTATAACATTTTTCATAATTTTGACCTGTTGAAATAAAAAACAATAATTTTTTTTTATTTAATGAAAAAAAAAGGGGATGATTTTTTGAAATAAATCCAAACCGCTCTTCTTCTTTCTCTCCACCGTGTATGGGACCCATGATGTAAGCGGACTCTTCCACTAAGATGAGGTAGCCATCGACGTAGTTTCTTCTTTTTTTGTTTCAGGGGATCTTCCCAGGGGTGATTGGCCTTCCACTTTTTCTACATGGCCAAGTCATCATTCACATCTTTCACCCGGACGCCCCACTCTTTACGTGGGCTGGTAATATCAACGTCAATGACGGGTTCGTGTCTGACCTCACGCATGGTAAAGTCACAAAGGTTGTCGCGTCTTCACGTAGAATGTGCGTCAGTCGGTTACTTCAGCCTTCGAACCCGTCAAACGGAGCCAATTTTATAGCCCAAAAGGACTGGGCAAATTTATAAGCGTTAAATTTTTTTTAGTGAATCCTCGCGCTGGTAGTATAAAAAACCCACTCCACCACACCAAAACGCTTACCTGCGGCAACAGTCCACCGGTACAGTTCTGAATAGGCATTTTAACATCTTATCAAACACTACAGAGCGATCCAAAACTATTGGACGAAGACAAGAGAACCAAATCAGACTAAACATTCTCCCGATTTTAGTGGATGGTTTCAAAATAAGTTAAATTTTTCTTCGTAACACTACAGCCCTTCTTGGACCTTCACTTCTTGCAAAAAGTGCCTTCAACTGTCTCAGACCATTGACGCCGTCCTCCAATTTCAAAATTCGACCAGCCATGCACTGTCTTCATCGACCGAGTCAGACTAGTGTTTGCTTATTTTTCTCACTGGTCTCCGCGCTTCAGTTCTTCCAATGAACACTTTTTTGGGTATCCGGTGTTTGTCGATACAATTCACGTGGCTAGCACATTGTAATTTTCGCAGTCTTACAACAGTTGAGAGAGAATTGAATGAAGCGCTTTTAAATTTAGCGTATTTTTAAAAGCTCTTCAATAATTTAAAAAGATATAAACAGCTTTTAAAACGTCACTTGAAAAATAATTTTTTATATTGAAAAAAATCACAATTTCGAATAATTTGAACAGTTTATCGAATATCTCAATTTTACTTGCGGAGAAGTTTCAAGAAGAAGCAAAAAACTATTTTCACCGGGGCATCAAGGAACCCAACGACTTCCCACCGCTGGGGTACTCGGAGCAAAGCGTACCAAGTACAATCAATGAAAAATGAATGAAAAGGAAAATTGAACAACAAAATATTGAACACAGAACGCGTATTACGTTACCAAACGATGAACTAGAAAAAGTCACGGGAGAAAACAAAGAAATGAAACTATTGTACAAATACAATCTTTGGAGGAAATAATTGAAAAATCACCAAACGTTTATAAAACCAAGACGATCAAGCCAGACGATTGAAAAACAAGAAGCCATGCAAAATAATCCAAGCGAAAATAAAGTAGCCACGCAAAAGGTTAAACAAACAAAGAAACCAACGGTATAAGATGTGAGGAAGACAGAAATTCATGATGCCGATATCATACTCAGGGCAAATTACTATGCGGTACTTTCTGCGATGCATAACGAAATGGATACCCTAATGGATTGTCAAGAAAATATAGGTAATATTAATTGTGATTTTAGTGATAAGTTTAATGAATATTTGAAATCTAAGAATAAGGAGAAGGAGCCAACCAGTGTGTGTGCTGGTTTTTCTGTTAAAAATAATGAGACTATTGAAAAAGTTCAACCGATTAATGTCTTTGGACAGAGCGGAAGGGATATCGTTCAGCTATTGACAGCATAAGATCGATAATTTCGAAGTTAGAGAGTAGAAGCTGGTAAATTTATAATTAAAATAAAAACACTGGCTGATTTCAAAATATTGAAAGATACTCTTAACAGTGTACTTCACATACACGCCCAAGACGGAAGCCAATCAGACCTTCCTGTTGAAGGGCTGAGACTGTGGGGAGAAGAAAACTGATCTCCTTAAAATGTTGCAGAAAGCAGCACCAGCTGTCAAATTCATTAGTCTAAAAAATTTTGCTACCAAGAGATCAACAATTGAAGGAAAAATATTACCGTTTTATTTAATACAAATTTCTAACGATAGCAGTCTAAGTGCCCTCCAAAAGGTAAGGTACTTGAACTTTAGAGCTGTGACGTGGGAGCGTCTCCAAAAAACCATGATTACGGAGGCCACAGATTTGATCATTCGGCTGCCAATTGTGCTATGTACTATTGATGCATTAAATGCAAAGATATTCATGCCCCCAGCTCAGATGGAATCAAAAGAAAAATTATACTGTGTTAAAAACTTTGAATTTCTTGCAGTGACGATTATCAAAATTTCACTGCCAGGTGGGAATAACCTCTTCGTTGTATCTGCGTATGCAACTGGTTGAAATGCTCTCAAGTTCAAGGAGGGCCTCAATTTCTTGTTTGAAATACACAAATTGAGCAGCTTGCATAGTTATTATATTCTTTCCAGTGAGCTGAAGGCCAAGCATACATCATGGCTGAACGCCAACAATAATCCAAGAGATGTATTCCTGAAATGGTTGTTAACAGAAAAACAAATTTAATACATATGCAATCTCTATACATCGGAGTTCCCAACATACCCTAGGAGCAATTCATATTTGGACCTCTGCATTCATGACGCAAAACTTGAATTCACCTTTAATACTCCTCAAAGGAAGCTGCAGGTGCTTCCTAACAATTCCAACAATTCCGCAATCGTAATGGAAATCAATCATCAAAGGGATGACTCATTCCTCATTCGAGTTAAGCATGAAAATCATCGGTTGAGTTTGAAAATAACTGATTGGAGAAAGTTTCAAAAAAAGTTTAATCGGGACTACCCAAAGCAGTGTCCTCTTTTTGATGATAGCATCTCTTGCTCAATGATTCCTAATGAAAGGAATCTAACTAACGATGCAACAGATCACTATTTGTCGAATTTCGAGAAGTTGACGTTGGAAACAATGAGAAATTAGTTCCTAAGATTAAATATCGAAATATCATGAAATGATATGAAGCGCTCATTATCGTAATGTTAAACAATTGAAAAGCCTTCTTCTCATACGCGTCAACAATATTTGTCCCTCATTTGACCTCATACCGAGCTTGAATATTATTGATTATTTTGTCAACATTCAGGAACTGTGTTTCATATTGGCCAGGATCAATGACAAGAAATCGTGTGGTATTCCAAATATAGTTCTCCGACATTTGCTCGATGTTGCTCTAGGGAACTATTGCATGTTGTTCAACAATCTATGGAACAATTCATATTTCCCTAATGTGTGCAAAAAAGCCAAGGTATTTCCGATCTTGAAAAAGGAAAGAAACTTCAAGCCCTAAAATCTGTCGCCCGATCAGCTTAGAACCTAACACTAGCAAGGAATTTGAAGTTATACTAAATAATGCATGAAACGCCCACATCGAAAAATATGGGTTGATGCCGAATTGCTAATATGGTTTCGGTACCAGGCATTCGACCGTACATTCGATAGCAAAAGTAGTGTTAGAATCTAAACAATAGAGAATGTGTTGGAGCTTGACTCGTTGCTGGAACAAGCCTTCGATAAGGTGTGATTAGATAGATTAATTAGAGTATTGTAAGAAATGTTTCACATACCCTACTAAAATTGTGGCCTGTCTGTCTGTGATGTGCACTTGAGAGGTTGTCAACCTTATTGTCATTTTGGTAAGACGTACTTATTTGGCTGGAATGTCAAAGCAAAGCATTATTTGGTAAAGTACATTACGCTCAATACTATCATATGCTTCTTTAAAGTCAGCAAAAATTTGTTGTGCGTCAATGCTGAACCCCAGGGTTTCTTAAGTGGTTAAAAGGAATTACAGCCAATAAATTGTCCAAATCTTAAATTTTATTGACACATTTTCAGTGCATTTTTCTACAAATTTTTACTTTGCTGTACATCAAACATATCTTTGTGTAATATTTGTGAATAATCGGACGACAAAATGGTGTTTATTTGACAAATCAATCATACACCAAAGAACAAGTTTATTTTCTTCAAAGATCAGGCAGAGATCTCCTTCCTACTCATTGATTTTTTTCTAAGGGCTATCCTCTATTATCCTCGTCAAATGGTCACCCTTATTCTCTTGAGCCAACAGCAAAACAACTACAATTTGTTAGTATCCTTTTGTCCTGTAATACTATTGTGCTCTCCGAATAAACTTTTCCAAATAAACTGATTTAGAGGAAACATGCTATCGTATCGTGAAACTTTGTTGTTGTTATATGAAATCCTTCTCCAATTTCTCCCTTTCTCCGTTCATATTTACACACATTCATATACGTATGAGTATTTTTCGAGAAAGTATATCCCGAAAGGAATTCCAAGCTTCGACCAAGTACTCGTAGAGAAGCATCAGATAGTGAGTGAGTATCATAATGCGAGCAAATTAAATATGGAATGAAAGGAATGAAAGTGAATAAGCTTCGCATCTGATATGAGAAACTTTATGACAAATTATAATGTGGCATTTTTTTGATAAGGATACTGCTTGTTTGTTTGTTCATCCTCTGAGTTAAATGATAAGTATTTTCGTTGAGGATTTATTTGACCGCCTCGTGATCTAAATCAATTCTATGGTTGAACGTTAAAATAGGAATTTTAGATGCGATAATAATTTGACGTGCAATAATTCTGGTCAAGTTTTATCAAAGCATGTTTTTATGAGAAAAGTTGATGATGATTTATGTTTTGATATGCTTTGTGATTTTTTATTTACGTCTTGCAAATAAAGTAATCATAGGAGCATTTGTTTGTGCAGATTGCTGTCAGCATAGTTTTGATCTAATCAATATATAAATATATATATATATAAATATATATATATATATATATATATATATATATATATATATATATATATAAATATATATATATATAGATATATATATATATATATATATATATATATATATATATATATATATATATATATATATATATATATATATATAGTTACATGTACAAATAATTCTGCGAGCTACTGTCGCAATTGTTTTCACAACAATGAAGAACACGAATTCACTCGAAATCACGAGAACCCAACAAGCATGATCAACATCTGCAAGTGACGTCACTCCATTCATGAATTCGCTCGAACCTACCAGGTACCTCTCGGTCGAACATTCGCCCATGTGCGAGAAATGGGTGAATAGGTATAGACCCTATATAAAGGCGAGCTGAATGAATGGGGGGATCAGTCATTAGAACCGCGATAACAAACAAATGCGAAAGTGTGGAGTGAGAATTGATCGAGTAGTAGAAAAGTGTGTTTCGTAATAGTGAAGTAATTTAGAAGACAATTGTGATAATAAAATTTATGGACAAGTGTTAGATAATTTTAATAGTGAAAATTAAAATTAGTGAAAGTGTTAAACTGATTATTGTGCACTTTCTTGAATTAAATAAACTCTTTTAACTTAAATTAAAAGACATTGCGTTTTCACTTTCCCGGAACATTAAAATTATTGGCCGCGAACCCAATAACACGCGACAGTGGTGTCAAGAAGTGCGAAAGAAAAATTTTGAAAGTGAAAATTTGAACATTTTTATAGTGCACAATAGTAAAATTTAAAGAAACATTAAAAATGCCACGAAGCTTAAACTTAAAAATTAATGAATTGACCATATCGGAGCTCAAGGAGGAGTTGGAACAGCGGAATCTGGCCACACAAGGTACAAAGGCCATACTGATTGCACGCTTGCGTGACGCGATCGAGTCGGAAGGCGTGAATCTGGATTCGGTTGAGTTCTCAGGTGCGGAAAAAGGCGCAGAAGGTGGAGAAGTAGAAACACCAAAATCAAAGGAGCCAGAAAATGCGCTAATGCAAATGTTAATGCTGATGTCATCGAGTCTGACTGCGAAGCTAGATGAACAATCAGCGAAGTTAAATGAACAATCAACGAAGC
Source organism: Odontomyia ornata (assembly GCA_963969285.1). Classification (NCBI taxonomy): domain Eukaryota; kingdom Metazoa; phylum Arthropoda; class Insecta; order Diptera; family Stratiomyidae; genus Odontomyia; species Odontomyia ornata. Next base: position 17,384,034 of record OZ017742.1, on the reverse strand, counting down.
TAAACGAACAATCAGCGAAGCTGGACCAACAAGCAATCGAAATCAAAGCAGACATCAAGGCAGACATCACACAGAAGCTGGAGAAACAGTCAACCGAAATAAAAGCGGAGCTCGGTAGTCTCAACAAGCAAATTAAAGGCGTCGAGGAAAAGGTTGACCAGGTCGAGGAAAAGGTTTACCAGGTCGAGGGAAAGGTCAGCCAGGTCGAGGAGAGAATCAACAATGAGATGGAAAAAGTTAAAAAGGAATTGGAAGCAGCGAAGGCAGTAGTAACCGCCTCACCAGCCCCAATTATAACCGCAGCGCAAAGCTCATCTAGAAATGTGCAAGCACCAATATTCGATGGGCAAACGGTCTGGAGTATTTACAAAATCCAGTTTGAAGCCGCCGCTAGGATAAATCACTGGAATGAGCAGGAACGAGCAACTGCGTTAATTCTGGCTCTAAGAGGCCCAGCTGCCGAGCTTTTGCAGACTATCCCCGTTGAGCTGCATTCAAACCCGGCTGCTATAATGAATGCGCTGGACATGCGTTATGGAGACGATCATCTGAAGCAGATTTACCGGGCGCAGCTACGGCATCGGATGCAGAAGTCTGGCGAAACCTTGCAGCAGCTAGCACAAGACATTGAGCGATTGGCACTTTTGGCTTACCCAGCGTACGACCCAGAACATCGAGATGACGTAGCAGCAGAAGCATTCATCAGCGCCTTAAAGGACAAGGAATTGCAACAAGCCGTGCGGTTAGCTCAAAAGCAAACAGTCAAGGAAGCATTGGCTTATAGTTTAAATTTTGAGGCAGCCAAAAATGTGACCCGCACCACTGTCCGGGTTCGCGAGGTAGTGACAGATAAATCCAGGTGTGAGCGCGTGGGAAATGAGCGAGAGCTGCAGGTGAATGGTGCGCCTAGATGCTGGAATTGCGGGGAAAAAGGGCACCTGCAAAGAGACTGCAAGAAGGGGAGAAGACCGAGCTATTGTCCAGGGTGGTGGAGATCCAGACCGTGTCAGGAGCCTAGAATGGAGGCCCATCAAACTGCAAGGGCCAACTTCGTGGGGCGAACGTTGGCCATGAGTATCGACATCCCCAGCACCGTGCCAAGGCAACATCGTGGAGAAGCAGACAGATGCCTTCCTGGTCAAGTTGATGAAGAACAATGCACCCTAACAAACGACACTGGTGCAACCCGATCGACAATCCGACCAGACCTAGTGAGGCCCCAACTGCTCCACAAGGGCAGAGTTCATGGAATTGCTGACGCCCTATCTCGTCATCCATGTCCAGCTAACTGCAAACATTGCCAACGGATTGAGGAAAAGGAGCCGCCCGTTGATCTGCGACTGATAACGGCCGAATTCGATGAAGGTTGGTCATCGGAGGAGATTCGAAATGCCCAGTTAGCCGATGAAGATATCGGACCATTGCTCTTATGGAAGGAGACGACTGGGCGACCGGAGTGGAAGGACGTTTCGATGCATGGCGCAACCCTGAAAAGCTAGTGGGCACAATGGAACTCCCTACAGGTGGAGGGTGGCGTACTCAAGCGGAAATGGGAAACGGCGGATGGCAGCTCCTATAGGATGCAAACTATACTACCCAAAAGCCGAATCCACGATGTGGTTAAGGAAATGCATGAAGGATCCTCGGGAGGCCACCTTGATGTTAACAAGACCTTAGCGAAATTGCGGGAACGGTTCTACTGGCTCCATGCTCGAGAAGACGTAGAGGACTGGTGTCGCAGATGCACAATTTGCGCTTCCGTCAAAGGCCCAAAGCGACGACTGAGAGGACAAATGCAAATCTATAACGTAGGCGTGCCATTCGAAAGGATTGCTGTTGACGTCGCAAGACCCTTTCCTGAATCCGATTGGGGAAATCGATATACGCTGGTTGTAGCTGATTATTTCAGCAAGTGGCCCGAGGTCTACCCCATTCCCAACCAGGAAGCAACTACCGTAGCTGAACAGCTAGTGTTAAATTGGGTCAGTAGGTACGGCGTACCCTGCGAATTACATTCGGATCAAGGCCAAAACTTTGAGTCACTAGTTTTTGGCGAAATGTGCGAGCTGCTCGGAATACGGAAAACGAGGACAACACCGCTGCATCCCCAATCCGATGGAATGGTCAAACGTTTCAACGGCACGCTCAATAAACACCTTGCCAAGATGGTTGACGAGAACCAAAGGGACTGGGACCGACATATCCCACTATTTTTGATGGCGTACAGAGCTGCCGAACATGCATCGACGGGCCAAGCCCCAGCCAAAGTCATTTTTGGAAAGACTATTCGTCTGCCAGCTGATATAAAGTTTGGAACACCCCCCGAGAAACCCCAAACGATCTCGGAGTACGCAAGTGATCTAAGGCAACGGTTGAACCAGATACATCGGACAGTGCGAAAATACCTCGAATCGGCTACTGACCGCATGAAGACCAGGTATGATCTAAAGGCTAATTCTACTGGCTTCCAGCAGGATGACTTGGTGTGGCTATATAACCCGCAACGGCGAAAGGGTAGGTCTCCAAAGTTGCAACATAACTGGGAGGGACCATACCGAGTCACAAAGCGAATCAACGACGTCGTATATCGCATACAGGAACACAGTAAACCGAGAGCCAAAATGAAAATCGTGCATCTAGACCGTCTTGCCCCATATTACATCCAGGGAGAATTGACTACAACTGGCGACACATCTTTTCGGGGCGAAAAGAACTGAGGTGGGGGCAGTGTTACATGTACAAACAATTCTGCGAGCTACTGTCGCAATTGTTTTCACAACAATGAAGAACACGAATTCACTCGAAATCACGAGAACCCAACAAGCATGATCAACATCTGCAAGTGACGTCACTCCATTCCTGAATTCGCTCGAACCTACCAGGTACCTCTCGGTCGAACATTCGCCCATGTGCGAGAAATGGGTGAATAGGTATAGACCCTATATAAAGGCGAGCTGAATGAATGGGGGGATCAGTCATTAGAACCGCGATAACAAACAAATGCGAAAGTGTGGAGTGAGAATTGATCGAGTAGTAGAAAAGTGTGTTTCGTAATAGTGAAGTAATTTAGAAGACAATTGCGATAATAAATTTATGGACAAGTGTTAGATAATTTTAATAGTGAAAATTAAAATTAGTGAAAGTGTTAAACTGATTATTGTGCACTTTCTTGAATTAAATAAACTCTTTTAACTTAAATTAAAAGACATTGCGTTTTCACTTTCCCGGAACGTTAAAATTATAGGCCGCGAACCAATAACACGCAACAATATATATATATATATATATATATATATATATATATATATATATATATATATATATATATATATATATATATATATATATATATATATAGGGATATCCATTTCGTGGTGGGATAGTATAACCCTGCCATTTGACATCTGTCAGAATTAAATGTCATACAAAGCGTGTTTTTTTTAGTTGAAGGTTTGCCATTTGGAAATATGGATCGTTTAACAGACGAAGAACGCGTTAAAATTATTAAATTTTACCATAAAAATGGTGATTCCGCTGTATCAACATTTAGGGCTTTACGAGCCGATTACGGTCGACATAATCGACCTACTCAGCAAACAATTTCGAACACAGTGAGAAAATTTGAAGAGACTGGATCGGTTATTGATATTGCAAGGCCTGTGCATCCTCGCAACATTCGTTCTGCTGAAAATATCACTATCATTGCTCAAAGAGGGAGGAAGACCCGAATTTTTCGATTCCTCGACGTGCTCAACATATGGGCTTGTCTTACGGCTCATTGCGGTGGATTTTGCATTTGGATTTGCATCTCCATCCGTACAAAATCCAACGCACTCAATACACTTAAGCCTCAAGACCATACACAACGCAAAATGTATGCGGATTGGGTGATTAAACAACAAGCCATTGATAATGATTTTTCGAACAAAATTTTCTATAGTGATGAGGCTCATTTTTCGCTCAGTGGTTACGTAAATAAACAGAATTGCCACATATGGGGCTCTCAAAATCCTCAGGTGATCGCAAAAAGGCCGTTGCATCCGGAAAAAAGTGACCGTTTAGTGTGCATTATGGTCTGGTGATGTTATTGCCCCGTATTTTTTTGTGGCCAATTTATGTTATAGAATTATATCATAGAATCACATAACTACAAATTGGACGTTGCACAGCTGAAGTCATGCACAATTAAAGACGAACGATTCCTATGTTATCTCAGCATGATCAACAATATGGATACAAACCTGAACAGTATCATCAACAAACTATACAGTAGACACAAGAAGCAACCGTGCCCCAGCATTGAGGTAACATATTCTCAAACAACATGTAAGGAACTTATTATGAAAATCGCATTGCTATTTCTTGCAAGCACACCAAGCACAGCCTTCGTTATCTGCAAAGATGATAGAAAGGAGATTTTACTTGAGAACATTGGAATCATCTGCATCAAAGAGAATTGCGCTATCCAAACTGAGCGATTCATTCTACGATCAGAAATGACCCAACAAAAAGGAGTACTGACGAGTTTCGCGAAAGAAGTAGCCCCAGCTTAGTTCGGATACAAGGAAGACCGCGCAAAGTCTATGGACCCAATAGCAAGAGTAACATAAAGGATGTTGATTCTTACAAGCCAGAGCTGATTGTAATTACAATTACCTTACGACAGTTACGCAAGTACGCGGTCCATTTCAACTGCATCAGAAGAAAACATGTCACTTAATGAAAGATTCAACATTGTTCTTTCCGGCGGTGCCCCAACATGCTCAACAATTGAACAGAGTTCTCAACAGTAGTCTAAGTGCATTCACCCGGTCATTCCTCCTATCAATATTAAAATATAATCGACCCACTTTCAGCCGCGAATTTACCTACCTGACCTTGTAAGCAAAAATGTTTACACTCTGAATGGACATTAATTACAGCATAAGAAGTTATTGTTTAATATGCATTTTCATTTATGTTTTATTGACTCCAATTATTAGCATTGCATTGTAAGCATTTTATTCAAGTTCCCAATTATTAGCATACGAAAAGTATTATTGTAAGCATTTTTTGTCATCAAATATTTTCTATTTAAGTTCAAGTGTTAATAATAATAAATTCATTTCTTCATGCGCCAACAAAGTGAACGTGTTTTTATCTGTGTTAATTTTGCAATACGTAAAAGTAATTATTTATCAACAACGGCTGGTGTGTCCATCCCATACTTTCGTCCGTCCGTCTACCTGTCCGTATGGCACAGCAAGTTCTCTCGCTAACCTCATAATAGTAAAACTTTCTACATGTCAAAAGTGGTCCCCCCTCAAAAGCTTCAGTGCAAAAAAAAATATTTTAAGGTGTTTAAGGGGGTGTCCCTGTATAAAAGGGTGACTCTTAAACATTTTTTTTTACCAAATGTAGCCAATATTGGTGTCAAATAAAAAGCTTAGGCGAGAACTTTTCAAAGCAGTTCGTAAATAAGAGGCATCGGCAAGGAGGAGTACAGAGTGAATGTAAATGTACGAAAAATTTGTGTCCTGCCGCATCGCGATTGGACTAGTTTGGACAAGAAAATCTGAAAAAAAATCACAAAAGAAGGCCTTTAAGAGTGAAAGGCTAACAAATGCCTCAAAATTTAAAATTTGATCAACTTTGTTAATATTAGTATCTACATTTTATGAATTTTACGTATTCATCCATAAAATCTAAGGATGACTGTTAAATTAATTAATTAAAATGCTGTATCTAAATGTAAATGTTTTTGAAAATTTCAGAATAATGAAGCCGTAAATAGTTAAGATAAAGACGATTGAAATTTATCAATTGAAACAACAATTACACGTGGTAATATGTAAATACATGTTCGAAAATAACCCAACCACTACAAATGTGTAAGGGCTAAAATATCTATCACATTTTAGAAATATTTTAAAACATTGATATGTTATCATGTCAACTCAAACGTTGAAGTCAACAGGCTGTAGATGAAATGGCGGCAAATTAAAATACATAATAACCATATATTCATTTTCCAATCTCATTACATGGAATATATGTATAAGCCAATTTTTGATATTATATTTACTATTCATTTTATAATGCCCTTCTGACTCTTCCGACTAGGAAATGTCAAACTTGAAAAGATTATTCTTAATGCGAATTGAAAATATGACTCGAGATGCTGGCGGCTGGTTACTCCCGTATGGGAGTCTCCTTTTCATGGAAGATGTAAATGTTTCCTAGGTAGTCTGTGTGGTCTAGTGGTGAGAGCATGAGACGCATAAGCCGTAGGTCCCAGGTTCAAATCTCGTTGGTGAACAACGTGCTTGGTTTTGGCATCCCAGCCAAATTAGTCGGTCTCATCAAAATGACAATGACGTCGACAACCTCCCAAGCCCGCATCAATAACCAACTCACCAATGTCTATGACACAAATATCGTACTAAAGTAGGGAGATGGGCTGGCCCCATTGCTATTCAATTTGGCTCTGGAGTACGTCATACGGAAGCTACCTGTCGATACGCGAGGTGCATTACTATACAAGTCGAGCCAAGTAGTGGCCTATGTGGACAACATCAACATTTTGTCACAGTCATTAACAACTGCCAAAGAACTCTTCCTGAAACTGCAAATCAACGCAAATAAAACAAAGTTCATGACGCAGTCGAGGATAAATACCTCAAATACACAAAATATTACACTTGGCGAATATTGTATCGAGAATGTTAGCGAATTCGTGTAATTAGACGCCAAAATAACGAAAACGGGCATTGAAAGAGACGAAATACGCCAAAGAATACAGCTTGCTAATAAAATATTCTATCCAGTATTGGCGATCTTGAAGGCCAGCTGCATACACAGGAAAACAAAGCTCTAAGTATACAAATCTGTGATAAGACTTGTGTTATGCTATGGGTGTCAAACATGGACCCTAGCCCAAGCAACCGCAAATATATTGAACGCCTTTGAGCGACGGGTGCTTAGATGAATAATCGGAGAGAATCTAGACGGGGACCAATGGTGAATTCGAAACAATCATGAGCTGTATGAAATTTTTGACGAACCGGAGGTCTCAACGATTGTAAGGCTGCGGAAGCTGCAATGGGCTGGACACATGAATCGTCTGTACGAACAACGGATACCCAAGAAGGTATTCGTTGGGAGAACTGAAGGCCGGCGGCCAGTGGGGAAACCGAGGAAACGCTGGTCTGACTCGGTCGACGGGGGCAGTGCATCGCTGCTCGATTTCGGATTTGGAGGTCGCGGTCGACGGACCGAGACAGATGGAGGCGGTGCTTGCAGGAAGTGAAGACCCAAAAGGGGCTGTAGTGCTAAGAAGCAGAAGCTACTATAACTAAATTCAACAGTTTTTTTTCTCGTGAAAGTTGGCGGAGACAGGGGCTTAAGATAAATGCAAAAATTGTACAGAAAGCAACTGTTACTTTCTCCAAATAAATTCATTGTATTACAAGGGGAATGTTAGACCTAAATATGTTAAAGTGGCTAAAGTAAACCACTCATCTCTTCCTAAAGAATGGAAACTTGACGGATGTAATTAACTGTTAAAACAGTAAACGAAGCTGTTTTGACGGGGTGACCACTTTCTCACTTCAGGAGCAGCCTCTTTCGATCACCGCGGGGCTGCTCGACTGTTTAAGTTTATTACATCATTCCTTGGCTTGCAACTAATGTTGCAAATTGAGTCTTTGTAATCCGCTAGCATCAACACGTAATTTAAAGATGATGCCGAATTAATTTGAACGCGAGAGCTACTAACCTTTCTTCATACGTTTATTTCGATGTTAGATATGGCCTTTGAATTTGCTCCTCTATGATTTTCACCCATTTTGAATGTTGACTCGAGATTTTATCATCAATTTCCGAAAGTACTTTTTCCATCACAAGGTTTCTTGATAAGGAAACTATTCCAGCAAGCGGTTTCGTTGATGGATTCAATAATGGATGTTGCAGCATGTTTAAATTGCACCGTAATAATTATACGGCTACAGTAGTATTAAATACCGGCAACATTAGGAAAAAATACATGGGCTGTCTAAAAAGTCGGGGCTATCACCAACATCTAGGTGTCAGAGTGTTCCTACATTCAGTACAAAACCAACTGTTCAGCGTGTGCATCGTACTTTGTATACAGTGGAGTGTTAAAATGAGCGCTACAATTGAAAATTCCGCCAGTTGTGAAGTGCGAGTTGTGATACGTTTTTTTTAGGGCAAAACCACAAAACAATTAAAATTTTTCCACAGATTTGTTATGTGTACGGCCAAGGAATAGTGGGTGAAAGTCGAGTGAGGCAATGGTATATTAATTCTGAAAAAAGCCAAACCAATATTCAAATAAGGATTGCAGTGGTAGGCCTAGTGTTGTGAGTGATGCATTTATCGTGAAAATCAAAAAAAAAATGTGAAAATTATCGTTTTATGATTGCAAAACTCTCAGAGCATTTCTCCCAAATTTCATGGAGTTTAGTTCATGGCGTTGTGGCTGACAAACTTGATTACCACAAATTTTGTACCACTCGGGTTCTGAAAATCTTAACGGAAGACCACATTTTTGGAGTTTCTATGACAAAAGGCGTGAAACGTTCACCTACTTTTCCCAGCGATGAATTCGTGGCTCGCTACGCAACACTTTGAAACTGATACTGAATCACATGCCCATGTAAACCAGTAGATGGATTCGCAGGTGGCAGATTTCTACAGAGAGGATACCAAAAAGCTTGTACCACCTTATGATAAATGCCTTAATTTGAATGCTGATTCTGTAGAAAAATAGCTCACCTCCAAAATACATTAAAAAAAAAATTGTTTTTTCACTGTGTTTATGGTTGATTTCAAAACGTCTGGTATTTTCGGGACAACACTCATTAATTGCTAGCACAGCGCTTACGTCTTTGATATGAAAAAATATCGGCATTCGAGTGATTAGTGTGGGAGTATCACAATGTGCATTATTAAACAAATTGTTTTGATACCCAAACTTCTAAAAGGTAATGAGTTTTGGGATACTTGCTGAGCTCAGCACTTGTCGCCACTATCGTTTTGGAGAGACCTGGAGTGGCATACGAGCGGATATACTGACGGACAGGTCACTGCAATAGCTATCAGAAAACTCAGGGAGACGACAGTTTCCTGGCATTGACTCCATGCATAAGGGGCTCAAACTTTATGTGTGAGTCGGCTCATTTTATTTATGAGTTATTTTTATATTTGCCTCAAAAATCAATCTGAGAATTCGTCAAAGATAGCTAAGTTCAAGAACTACCCCGCTAAGAACCTCCTTAATCCTCCGCACAGCTGCAGAGCATTGGAGCCTTAAGATGTCTATGGAGAGCGTCCATTAGCCCCACCAACTCTGGATGAAGTTTGTTCCATCATCAAAGCCCAAAAGAATAATAAAACGCCGGGCATTGATGAGATTCCAGTGGAGCTCATCAAATATGGTGGCAGTAGTGTTCATCAAGCTATTCATAAAGTCATCCAACACATTTATCAACAAGAACATATGCCGAAAGAGTGGAGCCAATCAATTATATTCCCTATCCACAAAAAAGGTGACAACCCACAGTGCGAAAATTAACGATGTATGTCACTACTTTGTACGGCGTACAAAATATTTCTAAAGATTTTAGAAACTAAAATCGGATCATACACCAACAGTATTATTGGGGAGTATCAAGGTGGTTTTAGAGCAGGCAGATCAACGATAGACCAATTGTTTACAGTCAAGCAGGTACTCGAAAAATGCTGAGAGGTCAACATAGACGTTCACCAAATTTTCGTTGACTTCAAGCAAGCATTCAACAGCATTGATCGTAACGTACTGTACCAAATAATGCTTTGCTTTGGCATCCCAGCCAAATTAGTCTGTCTTACACAAATGACAATGACGTCGACGACCTCCCAAGTCCGCATCAATAACCAACTCACCGATGCCTTTGACACAAATATCGGACTAAAGCTGGGAGATGAGCTGGCCCCATTGCTATTCAATTTGTTTCTGGAGTACGTCATAAGAAAGCTACCTGTCGATACGCGAGGTACATTACTATTCAAGTCAAGCCAAGTAGTAGCCTATGCGGATGACATCAACATTTTATCACGGTCATTAGCAACTGCCAAAGGGCTCTCGCTGAAACTCGACAGCGAAGCAAAACTAGTAGGGCTACAAATCAATGAAAATAAAACAAAGCTCATGACGCAGTCGAGCATAAATACCTCGAGTACACAAAACATCACACTTTGCAAATACAGTATCTAAAATGTTAGCAAATTTGTGTATTTAGGCACCAAAACAACGAAGACGGGCAATGAAAGAGAGGAAACACGCCGAAGAATACACCTCGCAAATAAAATATTTTTTTCAGTATTGACGATCTTGAAGACCAGCTGCATACACAGGAAAACAAAGCTCCAAGTATACAAATCTGTGATAAGACCTGTGTTATGCTATGGATGTGAAACATGGACCCTAACCCAAGCATCTGCGAATATATTGAACGCCTTTGGGCGACGGGTCCTGAGGCGAATAATTGGAGCGAAGCTAGACAGACCATGAGCTGTATGAAATTTTTGAAGAACCGGAGGTCTCAACGATTGTAAGACTGCGGAAGCTGCAATGGACTGGATACATGAATCATACGGACGAACAATGGATACCCAAGCAGGTATTCGTTGGGAGAACTGAAGGCCGACGGTCAGTGGGGAAATCGAGGAAACGCTGGTCTGACTCGGTCGACGAAGACAGTTCATCGCTGCTCGGATTTCAGAATTGGATGATGCGGTCAACGGGCAAAGACAGTTGGAGGCGGTGTTTGCAGGAACCGAAGGCCTGAAAGGGGCTGTAGTGCTAAGAAGCAGAAGAATTCGTTCTGGAGGAGAGAACTTCAGAAATTTTGAACAAAATTTCAACTGTTGGGTTTGATTCTTGCATAACTCGCAAGAACTTATTTGGCTTGTTGTCAAAGACGCATTTGATTTCTTCGTTTCTTTTTCTTGACACTAATTCTTTTCCCCTTTTATCTCCAAGAGTCGCTAATAATTGAAATCGAGCTTCAATAAAGTTTAAGAATGTCGGAATTTATTTGGGTGATTTAAGGCTTCCTCCAAAGAGCCTGTGAGTTTCATGGCCTACTTTCTTTAAAAATAGATGAACAATTAATAGATCCCAGTTGGACGTGTCAATTCCTTGACTTTTGATACCCAAGAGTGCTTCATTAACTATGTCGTGAAGCTGTTTGATTCCTATTAAAGACTCAGCCGACATACTATTAAATGTAAATACTCTATCAATGAAGGCTTGTTATCATAGCGTTTTTTAAGTATTCCCTAAGCAATATCGTAGTTTTGTTCTGAAATTTGTGGATTTTGAATGAGTCTACTTGGCTCACCAGAGAGATCAGATATAAGCTAGAACATTTTTTGAGAGTGAGACATTGGTTGTTGATGAATCAAATTTGCAAACAGATCATAAAACTGTTGCCACTTGGCATAATCTCCCATGAAAGTGGGGATTGTTATTTTCGGAAGTCGGACCATACTTTGGGAGGACGTATTTTCTTGAGAGCTGGCACGGTTTTCAGAAGATGGACTACTTAATTCTAATAATTTGATTGCTATATCAGTATATTTTCCCTGCAGATCTGAATATTGGTTATTATCGTAAAGGGCCGTATCTCTTGCCAGAAGCTCGTAATGGTTAATAGTTATTAATTGCCATCAGTTGGATATGTTGGAGGAATGTTGCATATAAAAAGCTTTTGAATGAGGAGTTTTCAAAAAGTCTTCTAGGGCATCTAGACAGTTTCCAAGGGAGCTTATCATAGATTTTTGAGTCCTAATTTTTTTCTGCACATAATCATTGTGTGTTGATCCTATTTCATCACCAGAAGTGGAGTTTTTAATTTGATGCTCAAGTTCAGCTTTGAGTTCTGAGTATGCATCCCGTACACCCCTGGAGAAATCTCCTTCAAAATAAGGGTGGCTGGGACTCATACCTTCAAACTTTGATAATTCTGAATGGTGCCTACTGAAATCGGCCCACTCAGATTTCAATAAATCAAGTTGCGTTTGTAAGTATTGCAAAGTTCTTCTCGTAGTGGAAGTTTTGCTATAGTTTTCTTGCCTTTTTTCTATGGCTTTTCCCAATTTCGACTGAGTTTTAAATAGCTTATCCATGATTATCTAGTTTTATAGTTCTACCAACACAAGTTACGTCGTTATGACCAAAAAAGGGGGAGGTTGGTGGGTAGAGATGAGCAACGCAAAACGTATTCTTATATATAAATATATATGTATAGAGTTCGAATATGTCGAAACAGAGAAAATTGAATAAAATGATAATTAATTCTATAACTTGCGTGTGAAACCGTTGTTAAAATTTCCTGTTGTTCGTCGACGGGAAGGTGCAATCCCTCGTGCAATCCCTCGCGAGACAGGTATATCGTTGGCTTTCTTCCTGGTGCTCACCTGAGCGTCGTCGGAAGGTGCTAATCCTCGTGGTGTTGAAGTGAGACAAAGGTATCGTTGGCTTCCTTCCTGGTGCTCACCTGAGAATCGTCAGAATGCGGATGCTTGGGTTAGGGTCCATGTTTCACACCCATAGCATAACACCGGTCTTATCACATATTTGTATACTTGAAGCTTTGTTTCCCTGTGTATGCAGCAGGTCTTCAAGATTGTCAATACTGAATAAAATATTTTATTTGCAGGCTGTATTCTTCGACGTATTTTGTCTCTTACATTGCCCGTTTTCATTATTTTGGCACCCAAATAAACAAATTCAGTAACATATTCAATACTGTATTCGCCAAGTGTGATATTTTGTGTATTTGAGGTATTTTTCCCCAACTGCGTCAGAACTTTGTTTTATTTTCGTTGATTTGTAGTCCTACTGTGGCATAAATTCATATTGCTATAACTTGCAATATTTGCCAATGGAAAGAATGTATGTTGCAAACACCTTTGTAAGCAGATTGCAACATATTGAAGTTAATTTAAATTGTGCCAATGATTCTCATGGGATTTGTGCCGGCCAATTTACACAAATTTTATTAAAATTGCTGTTACTAATAGGTGGAGGTATTGATAACTTAGCTTGAAATGATAAAATATTGGCATACGAGTAATAAGTGTGAGAGTAGCACAATGTTGTTTGTCAGGAAAATTGTTTTGATACGCAAACTTCCAAAAAGCAATGAGTTCTGGGGTACTTACTGAGCTCAGCGCTTGTAGCTGCGAATGTTTCGGAGAAAGGAGAGTGACATACTCGCAGATGTATGGACGGACAGAAAGTGATTGCAATAGCCTTTTTATAAGCCACTTGAAAGCTCGTGGAGACGACACTTTCCTGGCATCCACTCTAGAAGCTCAAATTTTACGTATAAGTTTGCTCGTTTTATTTATGTATCATTCACAAATTCAAATTCAAATTCAAAAGCGCTTTATTTAATACCAATCGTTGTAAATTTTTAAAAGAACATAAAGCAAATTCCAAACAGTAAAACTATAAAAAAACTTAATGGCCCGAATGGCTCTCTAAATTTATACGTTATCAGTTAAACACATTTAATGAAAAAAATACACTTGCAAATTTAAATGAATTAAGATTATTAGATATTTTTTGATTCAATTGGAAAAAGGAGAAAAAACCAACCAGCATTATTCAAAAATTACTTATACTACTAACACAACAATGAACTTATATCCTATACCTAATATGTTACACCCTAATTCTAAATAAGTTCAATCAATAAAAAAAAAAAAAACATTACCTTATATTGAAACCTATCCCTAATTTATAATACAAATAAACAACAACACTAGATGTAGCAATAATGAGATGAATCTAAAAAACTAAGTAAAGAGAAAAAACACAAAAATAGAAAATAAACACGAATAATTTAGACATTGTCATTCAGCCACCAATACCTGGATTGCTCCATCTCAGCTCGACCAGCCTCAACGAATCTAGCAAATGAGTATCTCCATTGGAATTGTTGGTCTCGTGAACTCAGATTCGGAGGATATTTTATCTTCTTATCGGTGGCCCGTCTATATATGTGATATATGATTGGGACGCCGTCAGAATCAAAAACATATCGATTCATGTCCAAATACACGAATGCTTCTGGAGGAACGAAGCCAGTAGTGAGGCAAGTCACAATATATCCGTCTGTAGGGTGGAACGGCTGTGAAATCCAAGGGTTTTCACTCACAGTCACAGATCTTGCGATATGATTCCGAAGAAGTTTCAATATGAAGATATCGACTCTTGTCACTTGAGCGGTTTGATAAATTTTTCTATTCGATATATAGTGCTTCCAATCCGTCTCAGGCTTTCTGCACAAACCAGTACATGCACGAAGACATCTCCTTTCGAAAACTCTTAATCTTTCCATTGTACTAGCACTCTGGTTGTACCAGATCTGGCATCCGTATGTCAAAACTGGCCTAACCAGGGTCTTGTAACAAATAACTTTGACTTTTTGATCAATGTATCTGGAATGAAAGAGTCACCGAAGGGCCATGACTACTTTTAGTGCTTTACTGAGCATGATTTTCACATGTTCAGTATAGTACAGATACTGATCGAGATGAACACCGAGGTATCGAATACAGGATTTATGTGGAACCCGTTCTGAACTACCCTCACCAGCCATAATGTGGAAATCCTTCCAATTACATTTCAGGTCTTGACTGGCCCCCTGCAACGTTGTCCGAAACAAAATTGTTTCGCACTTCTGCGCATTGATTTTCAATCGCCAATTGTGGGTGTAGAGCTGCACATCATTAAACATTTTTTGAAGATTGCTCTGAACTATTGTAGCTTTTCGATCTGCCGTATAGATGATCAGATCATCAGCAAACGCTACCAATGATCGCATTCGCGAGACATTAAAATCAAAGCTGTTCAATAGCTTGCGAATGAATATTGAGAAAAGCAGGGGCGCAGTAACTGTTCCCTGCTGTAGACCATTCAAGACCTTGAATTCGCTTATTGTTGTCTGATTTCCATCAGTTACAACAAAGGATTTCCCGTACAACATATTACACATCATGGCGACAAGGTGTCTGGGGAAGTTGTCCTGAAGGAGTTTAAAAACTAGTCCATCTAGCCACACCGTATCGAAGGCTTTCTCCATATCAATGAGACATGCTCCAACGCATTGTCTATCATTTAGTTTCCAACAGATGTCTGAGGTTACTTTCCTTATTGCATGTATGGTCGAATGACTGGCACGAAAACCAAATTGGCAATTCGGCATCAACTAATATTCCTCAATGTGGGCGTTTAATGCTCTGTTGAGTATCACTTCAAACACCTTGCTGATGTTAGGCAGCAAGCTGATTGGGCGATAGCTTTTAGGGCACGAAGACTCTTTTCTTTTCTTCAAGATCGGAAATACTTTAGCCTTTTTCCACTCATTTGGGAAATATGAATTGCTCAACATGTTGTTGAACAATATGCAATAATTCCTAATAGCAACCTCTGGCAAATGTCGGAGAACTACGAGTATATTTGGAATACCGTCAGTACCACATAATTTCTTGTTGTTTATTCTGCGAAATATGAAACACAAGTCTTCATAGCTGACAAAATAATCAATAAGATTCAAGGTCGGTATGAGGTCAGATTTTAATGTTTCATCGAAATGAAGAATTGATTGGCCGTTCAGGCTTGATTTGAAGTCGGAAACTTTTGCTTCAACGACCTCCGAAAATATTTCATTCCTTCTCTCTGGGTTTGGCAGATGAACCAATTCAAAATGTGTTCCAATCAGGGCAAGTTTCTGCAATCCATCACATATAATCCTGTTTCCATTTCTATCCGGAGTCGTACTATCAATTTCGATACCAGCTCTATCGAGAAGATTTATCTCATCACTAGCGACTTCAAGATTCGATACTTTCACTCGAGACTTCCTGCAGAATAAGCTATTCACTTTCGCGAAAACGCCATCTGAGTTCTGTGGGCTAATACCCCTCAGTTTTTCCGCCCATTGATTGCTGACCTCACTCCTGAAGTATGAACGGATTAAGTTCCGGACATTCTTCAGGTGTAATTTCAACAAAGCCAACAAGGGATGGTTGTACTCCAAAAATCGTCGATAAATATTGTTGACGCGTGTGAGAAGAAGGCTTTTCAATCTTTTCAACCTTGCGATGGTTGGTGTTTCATATCCTTCCATATCGTTTCGATGTTTAATCTTGGGAACAACTTTCTCAATCGTTTCCAACGTCAGCTTCTCTAACTTCGACAAATAGAGATCTATATCATCGTCAGTTGGATTTCTGTTATTAGGAACCATTGAGCAAGCGTTGCCATTATCAGAAGAGGGACATTGCTGCTGGTACTCCCGATTAAACTCCTTTTGAAACTTTTCCCAGTTTGTTTTTCTGAAATTCAACCGATGGTTTTCATGTTGAACTGGAATGAGGAAGAAATCATCCCTGTGATGATTGATTTCCATTACGATTGCGTTATGGTCGCTATCGTAAGGAAGCACCTGCAGTTTCCGTTGAGGACTATTAAAGCTGAATTCAAGTCTTGCGTCAGCAATGCAGAGGTCCAAATATGAATTTGTCCTAGGGTATGTTGGGAGCTCCGACCCATGTAGGTTGCACCTGTATTCAATTTGGTTCTCTGTTATCCATGATTTCAGGAATACACCTCTTGGATTATTAGTGGCGTTTAGCCATGATGTATGCTTAGCATTCAGGTCACCGGCAAAAATATAATAGTTATGCAGCCTGTTCAATTCGAGTATTTCAAACAAGGAATTGAGTTCCTCCTTGAACTTGAGAAGATTTTGACCAGTTGCATAGGCAGAGAAAAGAGGTTATCCCCACCTGGCAGTGAAATTTTGATGACGGACACTTCAAGAAATTCAAAGTTTTTGAATTCGACTTTTTCAATATTTTGGAAACAATAGGGTCTTCTAACCAATATCCCGCTGCCACCTCCCCCATCACCTATTACCCTATCGTTTCTTACGAATGCAAAATCTTTGAATTCCATGGAATGCCATGAATTGAGGTGGGTTTCAGTGAGAAGTATGATGTCAGGCTTTTGCTTGACAATGAATTCACGGAGATAGTCACGTCGATGTATAGCAACGATAGAGTTGACGTTGATCGATATGAGGCGAAGCCTATCCATGGGAATATGACTGGATGACAAGTTTTTATTATGCATTTGAAAGTCCTAAACGCTGAAATGCAAAGTTAATTTTTGAATCTTGTTTGTCGATTCTCTCCGATAAAGAATTAAGTTGCTGGTAAATTTTGAGAAGCAGCTCATTATTGCCACTTACATTATTTACATTATTTCCAGCATTTTCTGCTGGTCCTCTAGCGGCGAGTGTAAATGATACTCTGGGCTTGACGAAGTTGGAAGGTATTATATTACGGTGTACTTGTGTTTGCTTTGGAGCAAATTTAACTTTTGCATCTTGATATCGGGAGCATCCTCGATATGATGCTGGGTGACCAAAAACACCACAGTTAACGCAGTATAATTTTTCTTTAGGCTCCGTCTGAGCCAATTTGCACTCACCGAGAGCATGAACGTCTTTGCATTTAAGCACAATTGGCAGCCGAATGTCCAAATCTTTGACACCGATAACACTGGTTGACTTCTCTTTTCTGGAGGCGTTCCCATCTCACCACTCTGAAATTCAAGTACCTTATTTGTTGAAGGGCACTTGGACTGCTCTTATTTGCAATTTGTACCATGTAAAGTGGTAAATTCTTCCTTTCTACGGTCGACCTTCTTGTCGCAAAGGCTTTGACTGAAACAAAATCAATATCTGGTGCAGTCTCCTTGAGCATCTGAAGAAGATCGACCGTATCCTCTCCGCTGTCCAAACCCTTCAACAAGAAGGTCTGATTCTTTTCACTTTTTGGGGTATAGGTGAAGTGTGGAACCTCCCCAGAAATCAGCGCATCTTTGGCTGACTTAAAATCAACCAGTGATTTCGTCCTTATAGTTAATTTTTTGGCATTAACTCTTTTGATTTCGAAATTGGCCAGTTTATTTTGGGCTGCCAATAGCCGAACCATATCTTTCCCGGTTTGTCCGAACACGTTGGTTGGCGGCACTTTTTCTGTCTTGTTGGAAGCTTTTCCAGAGGAACCAGCAGAACTGCGGGCTGGTTTTTTCTCCTTATTTTTGTTCATTAAATATTGAATAAAATTGAAGTCATTATCTTGATTAAAATTACCTCCGATGTTTTATTCGATTTCCATATCTTCGGTTAATCCCTCCAGCGCTGCAAAATGATTTTGGCTCTCGTTGGCGCCACCAGCACTTAGAACTTCCTCTGGAATTGCTTGCTTTGTACTTTTCTTCGGCTTTGTTACCTGTTACCATTGATTTTGTGGCTGCGTCTTTTGAGGCTTCATCCCTTTCTTGAGAGACTGTATCTCTTGTCTTAGTTCATCATTTTCTTTCTGCAATTTGGCCATTTGTTGAATGTCCGCTATTATTTGCAGCTTGCACCCTCCATCTGCGGAGTTTTCTTCGTTATGCTTTCTTTTGGTGATTATCGCCAGTTTCGTATTCGTCGTTTCCCCAGGTTGCCCCAACGGTGGGAAGCCGTCGGGCTCCTCCATACCAGCGGCGAAATTTTCTTTGTGAATTTGTTTTTCGTTACCAATCGAAGTAAAAATATTCGATAGAAATTTCTTGAGTCGATTGCTTCGACAATATAAGATTTTTTCCGATAAAAATTAACTTCGGACTAACGTTTTCAAAAAATTAATTTAATTTTTGAAAACTTTTGACAGCAGCGATTTAAAAGACGTCTATACGCAAAGACTACTACGATCAATCCTCCTATGTATCATTCACATATTTGCCACCAAAATCAATCCGGGAATACACCAAGGATAGCTAATCTCAATTTGGAACTTCAGTTCATACGAAATTCAAACATGGTTAAATGGCAGCGATGAGTTATACCACATGGAAATGCATGGCCCGTGCCACAAAAACTATCACACTGTTTCTAACATTCCTTTTGGTACAACCAATGCTCCCTAAGATAGGCCCGAAAGCGGATGCATGACGTTACAATACGCAATAGGATTTGAGGCCTATTTTAAGAACAATTGAACAGCTTTTGACAGTTCCCATGGTAACGTCATGTGCGTTAATTGCTTACCTTTCGGGCCTGAGTAAGTAAGCTTTGGTACAACCCTTCGCCACCATTTCGTCGTGTTTACATTTCGTATGAACCGAAATTCAAACTTGAAATTGGCTTTTTTTCAGGAAAAACTCTCAGTCTTGCTTTTTGGCCAGCGGATATCGAATAAATAAAATAATTGAAATTACTTATCTTCCGCGTGTTCTTGTTTGTTAATTTTCGGGACAAATAAATGATCCATAAATGAGACGGGCTTATTTGCGGGTAAGTATGTGCCCCCAATGTGTAAATTCAATGCCAGGAAAACACTGTCTCCCCAAAAGCCCAAAAAAGCACTCCAAAAATGCGTTCTTCTATGCATCCCCTACAATAATGAAAATAATTTCAAAGAAGATAAGCTCAAAAATATTTCAGCCCATCGAAATTCTTCACATGTTGAAAAGCTTTTGTCAGGACGAAAATCTAACGGCTTGATCTTTAGAAAGAAAAGGTGAAAAGGTTAATTTATTTCAATCCCAATGCTAATCTCTTTCAACAACAAAAGAAAGAACCATTAAGCCTACAATTCTGTGTGGTCAATAAAGTATCCAGGAAGAGTTTGAGTTATTTACAGGTAATAAAACATAACTTATGTGCCCCCTGAGAACCCGAATCGCCATACCTTCCGCTTCAAATCGCAAGAATTTCGCAACAAAAATAATGTCCTTTTACCGGCTACGATTCGCATAAAAGGCAAAAACACCCACAACCACAAAATAACGTTTATCGGGATCGCTTGGTTTCGGGTTTTCTGTTGAAACAAAAGTTTGCTTTTTTATCGACGAATCAATAAATATCTATTTGATAGGGTTTTGCTTGGCACGAATGCTTCTTATCCTGTACACCAGGACGAGAAGATAGATGGAGAAGCATTTTCATAAATTATCCACTATAAGAGTAATGCCACCCCTAGGATGGGGTTATTTGGCTTTTACAGTGCTCTAGTCTAAGATGTAGTGAACAGTTTGACTTGAGATAGTTGGAACGCACAATTCCTTGGCAGGACTTTGTAAACAGACGATTTCAGAGGATACATAATTCCTTTGTGTGGTTTGGCATTGATTCAGGAGTAAACTAGGTGGATGTTTTATGAATCAGTTGATTTATGTGTTCGTTTGTGGGTTTATTTTTAATGATTACTTTAGAAGTTTCATCTAGCATTTCAAAATATAGTTCATCCTTTAATTTACTTTACCTTACCTTTTTTGAGGAGAAGAGAGGAAGACTATTTACGCCCTGAGTGTTGAATTTTTAGACGACCCATTGAAACTTCACCGTCAGCCTTAGAACCTAGCCTGAACCAAATCGACACGTCACTTGGGGCTGGCCTTCTTTTTCTACACATTAAGATGCTATCGAGTTATAGAAATCCCATTTCTAGCGAGAAGGGAGGGAAAGGAAAGAAAAGAATTAATACTTTGAAGATGATCCTAAGGCTGACGTTTGTTATGAATTTCGGAGCAATATTTGAATCTCTCCCAATAGATCATACGTTTGCCAGAAAGCTTGAAGAAATTCTCTGAATGGGCGCCATAGAAACCATTAATACTCTCGAAAAACTCCCCGAGATCCTTAATATTATTAAATGCCAGTTATGTCTCATGTCATAAATTTTCTGAACACGAAAAGGAACTTTTGGTGAAGAAACAATGCCGAGCGCAAAGCCATTATCCTTTTTGCACAGTGCTTGCCCCTAAGATAAACTCCACCTTGACTTTCTACTGCCGCCCGTATTTCAGTTTATTTCCAAATGAAACAACACAGACATCATGGAGTCGATTCGGAAATTGCCGCGCCATGTTCCGATGGGTCCTGCGGGAGCTGATTGAAAATTCCAGTCAACATGAAGTTCTTTTGCTTTATTGTCAATCAATTGATGGCTTTTATGGCCAACAGCTGTTACAATCAATTGAACGGATACACAGATTTAAAATTCTCATAGTGAAGTCACAACGTATCATCTGTCCGCTCGCCGCTCCTCTCCCCCTATTCTCGGCGCTGCGACAATGTATGCGAATATGTGCCGGATTCCTCCTTCCACTTGGCTGCAACATTTTCAGGACGTTAGCGATGAATTGGAAGTTCAAAGCCGCACCGAACTCATGGAAGTGGAATTTTAAGACTTACAAAGCACGTTTCGGGTGTTCGTTACGAGCTGAAGTAAGTGGAGCCGCACATAAAGGAATTAAGACTTGTTGAATCTGTAACGTGTTTAGTTGAGAAATATTGAACTATTCGCCGAAAGGGGGCCGCACCACGTTGAGGATTATATTATTGCTGTGTTGGTTGCAAAGTGATACGGATCCCACCCAGAGCGTTCAGAAAGGAAGGGGGCGTATTTGCAACGATATGATGCTAGGGATTATCTTTAGTTTCGTCCTGGGTATGGGAACAGAAAAAATCTTTTATTCATGACTTTATTTTGGCAAAATGCTGTGTTGTTCGTTGGCAATCTTGAAACGGATTCAAGAGAGTGTTATGTGTATGCTACTTGTTACCGAGAAGTTGACTTTAAAATTAAATTACAATGTAGTACTTTTGGGTAAGGACGTGATATGATGTTGCCTTGACCACTTTGAGATAAAGTGGCCAACGATGGAACTACTTCTAAGGATTTTATGGAAGCCTGTATTTATAGCAATTCTCACTTGAATGTATTTATTTATCTCCAGATAGTAAGTTTTGATTAGTGTCGGACAAATCCCTCTCTCTCTCTTGGGAAGACCGCAACTCAGGGACCTACTAACTTTTCACCCTTTGGGTAACATTGCATCTACACTAAAATCTAAGCGTTTTTGAGGGTAACTAAGCCTTACGGGCATTAAACATGCTCCGATAGTGATGGATCTATAAGCCAGGAAACCCAAAATCCGTTGAATAAAAAACTTAAATAAAACCTGTGGAAAGTAACCGCAAATAGTTCGCAGATTGCGTCAGGAAACCTCGACGAGGATCTTCACCCGTCATTCAGAAGGATGCCCCTCAAGGAGATAAGTGCCTCAGTGGAGAGCCATCGTTAGCAAGCATTTCGTTGCAAATGCTGTCCCAATGGTGAACATTAGAATCTCCTAACCGAGCAAAAAGCAGATACCCCTCCTCCAATATGAAGAATAATTTGGTTAAGCGGAGAAACTAGAGGGGCCGAAATGATGAGCAAGAAGGAAAAATCTTATTTATGCAACTGTCTTGACAAAGATAAGTAAAGCCTACAGAAACACACCATTTCCACCTCCAGGATAATCGAGCAATCGGAAAAGGCTCAATGAGACAAAAACATAGTGGTACCCAAGATACCTAGCCGGAAGAGTTCCGACTTAAGAGGCTGGGAAAAGCCTGCAAAAGGAACATGGCTGCGGAACAAGGAATTACCACAATCTCTGAGTAACAGTCGAATCGATAAAATCTCTAGAAGCACAGACACCAACTCAAACTGACCAAATGAAGAAACGAGGAGGAGATGCAGTTGCCCCTCAGTCGGTAGAATAAGCGAGCAAAGCTACAAAACTTGAACTGAAAAGGCAGCGTGACAAATATATATATGGACCCAGCAGTAGCTGTGTGAGCACCAACTTCTTCCAGCTGGGGAACTCATTCAGTTTTCGTCTTTTTTTATTTCAGATGTATTTTACAGAATAAATTCCAATTACAAATAGATCGACAGAAAGTTATCTCAAAACAAGTTGGGTAAACAGACCTACGCTCATGTCAAGAGGGTTTTGTATTCAATTTACAAAATGCAGTCACCAGATCGAATCAAATCAAGAAACATGTCAAAAACGATTTTATTGGAGAAAATATGAAATACGGAGATCATACTTTTATTAACAAAGTTGAACGAATTTCGACTTCTGAGGTTTTTGGTATTGTTATACTCATAAGTATTTCCCCTGGTAATTATTTCAGATGTCCATCCGCGACGGAGGAAACACATTTTTCATGTATTTCCCCCCTGTGCCCCCACTGAAGCAAAAACTGACAGTTTAATAACTGTTTTGAAAAGCTCTCATGAAAACTTTCATTTCATACTCATATCGGCTACGTTTGATGAATTTTTTTTTCAGGGGCCACTCTCCTGTACTGTTATCATCGATTAATGGCCAATCTTTTCGAATCCTAGAATGGTTACAAAACTCTTTTGCTAGGAGCTCTCTCCCACCTCCTTGACTTGTTTCACTTATGAGCATTAATTGTAGGTACTCATCTTCAGTCATTAATTAAATTGAATCAAGTGTTCAAAGCATGCACATTAAACGTTGAAGTTGGGAAAAATAACTCAATATTATTCAATCTTCGCATTTAAAACAGCCACTATTTTGTTTTACGATTACTGATACCACTAGCTGAGCCGACTCTCAAAGATATACATGACACCTACCATTCCTGAAATTTTCATGCAAATCCTAGCAAAACTATAGTGTCTGAGTCGGTAAAAAGCGCATGTTGTTCCATAGCCATATGTTGCCATAGTAATAAATGCAGCGCATATTGTTCCATAGTAATACAGGAAAATTCAAACCACTATAACTTCGCTAAATATGATTCAATCTTTATGAAACTTACAGGATAGATCAATCTTATAAATAGGCATCTACGTACTGAATTTCATTGAATTTAAGGGTACCGTTAAGATTTTATTCAAGAAAGCATAAAATCGATAAATCATACTATTACTAACAGAGTTGAGTGAATTGCAGCTTCTAACGTTTTTGTTGTTGTTGTACTCATCAAGGCCTACATTCCTGATTTTTTTCAGATTTTTCGGATCACAGGCGTCCAATCGCGAGGGGGGGACACAAATTTTTCGTGCATTTCCCCTGCCTGTGCGCCCCTCGAAGCAAATTTTGCCAAACTAAGACCTGTTTTGAAAAGTTCTTATCAAGACCTTTCATTTGATACCCAAATCGGCTATCTTTGATGAAATTTTTTTCGGGGGGTCACTCTACTATATGGGGAGACCCCCCTTACATACCTTATTAAAAAATTTTTGTAGTTGAACTTTGAAGAGATCACCGCTTTGCACCCACACGCAAAATTTGAAGTGGTTTCCGAGAAAAACTGCTGTGACACACGGACGGACGGACAGACGGACAGACTGGTCGCAAAACTAGTAGGGTTTTGTAAAATTATTTTACAAAACCCTAAAAAGCTACAATTCAAGGCAAAATAAACAGCGAGCAACTGCAAATAAGGACCAAGCTGAAGGTGTTCATGGTGACAGGCGAGTCGGAGCAACGGAGAATGAAAATAAAAATCTGTCCGCGCGAAAGAATTGAGTAAAATTGAGAGTTTTAGATGGAGGGCGTATGCAAATCGCGTTCTAAATATCAGATGATAATGGCTCGAATAAGCTTTTTTTTTGTGGTAGGGAGGTGAATGCCCATTTACGCACAGAGTGTGGGACTCCCATGTTTGCAAAAAGGTGACCAGACCACCCACTAAACACCTCCCCTGTCAACCTAAGAACTCAGCGTGGAACCATTTGACACATTTCTTCGGGCCAGGTCTCGTTTTGTTTCACCGTGAGGCACCCTCAAGCTGGGGAATCTTTCTTCTAGCGGGAGGGGAGAGGGAGTGCCAGAAAAGCGATCCCCCAGCCCCAATACCCCCGGCTGCTGTGAGCCCCTTTTACCTTTTAGGACTACCCGAACATAATGTGCCCCCTGATTCTATTTGTCAACCGATTTGAGCATCATCGCGACTATATTACCCGGGGTGAGCCCTCCTGTCTCCCTGGAGAGGGCTCTTCTCAGCTTGTCCCATTTCATGCAAGCAAAAATGTTTGGCAGGCATTGTCTTCCTCTCCTTGGCAATACCAACAATCGGGGGACCGTGACTTACCAATCTTGTGCAGGTAAGTCTGAAAATACCCATGCCCGCTCAAAAGCTGGGTCAGATAGAAGTCAGTCTCACCATGCTTTCGATTTAGCCACGGTCTCACGTCCGGGACGAAGCGCGCAGCCCCCCTTACCTTTGTGCAATTCAACCGAGACTACTGCCAATCGTTGAGTGAGCGCTGTCTCTCTTCGTGGACAACCATCTCCCTCGCATCCTCGTTTCGACGCAGATAAATAGAGCGGCGCTCTCTGGCAAGAAAGCCGACAGGTATCATGCCTGCAATAACTTTCACCGCCGAATCCGAGACGGTAGAATACGAAGATGCAACCCTCAGTGCTCCTGTTCTCTGTACCTGTGCCAGGCGTTTTCGGTAAACCTCCTTACTAAGAGCGCCGCCCATATCTCTGCTCCATACATTAGCACTGATCCTACAGCACTCATCAAGAGGCGTTTTCTTGATGGGCTGGGTCCCCCTACGTTGGCCATAAGTCGACCCGGAGCCAATTATCCTGAAGCAGCCTTCTCAGCCGTTGCCCTGATTTGCTCAGAGAAACTCATCTTCGAGTCGATCAGTAGCTCCAGATACTTCACCGATGGCTTCGATTCAATTTGCAAGTCTCCAATACTGATCATCCTTACTCTAGGGATTCTGTTTTTTGTCAAGATGACTACTTCAGTTTTCTTCAGTGCTAGACTGACCCCGCGAGCAGTCATCCAGTCCCTCACTCGGCGCATGAGCATACCTAGCCTAAGTTGCGCTTCTTCAATGGTGCGTCCAGCAACTAGAGTCCCTACACCATCCGCAAAGCCGATCAAGTGCGACTCATCTGGCATCTACAATCTCAGTAGCCCGTCGTAAGACACATTCCAAAGGTCTGGACCAAGGATAGATTCCCACGCAACACCTGATGTAACTTCCATCCTTCGTTGGCCCTGTCTCGTGGCGTAGAGCAGGCTTCGCTCTTTTAGGTAGTCCCACAAAAGCCGGATAAGATATTCTGGCACTTGAAAAGAGTTTTCCAGCGTATGCAGAATATCCACCCATCTAGCGGAGTTGAAGGCGTTCTTGACGTCGAGTGTCACCAACAGGATGATCTGTCGCTTGGTGCGACTATGTGCCTGTGCCTTTTGGACCACGCTCACCACCTCTGCAGTCACCTCAATAGTAGAACGTCTTGCTCTAAAGCCCTACTGCCGAGGAGATAGGTCCCCAGCAGCACGAATCGCGTCAGTGAGTCTTCCCTTGATGAGTCTCTTGCACTTTCCCAGCCGTGTCTAGTATGCATAACGGGCGGTATGCAGACGGGGATCCGAGGTTTCCCTTCCCCTTGCTGATCAGCGAGAGCCTCGCCATCTTCGATCGTACCGGGAAAACCCCGTCCCGTAGGCAAGCGTTGAATGTGCTGAGCAGCAAGGCAGGACAATGGTGATAGACAACCTCAGCCAAAAAACCATCTGGACCTGGAGCGTTTCTCGCTTTCAAAGAAAGGACTGCCTCTTCCAGTTTCGGCTGTGTAAAGAATGGATACTCGACTGCTGTTTCACCATGGAAAGCGTCAACATGGACGGGATGGGCGGGGAAAAGTCCCCCCACTATCTCCTCCATCTTTTCCGTATCACGTATACAAGGCTTCCGTAGGGCGCTAAGCTTCCGCATAACTAGGTTGTAGCCAAGGCCCTACGGATCCTTGCTCACATTGTCCACTAGGTCTTGCCAGCAGTGAGCCTCTCTATTGTTGATCAATTCGCGAAGGCATTTCCTTGCCGACTTATATGCTGACACCCGATTGCATGCCTCGCCACGGTCCCGCACCCGTTGAGCCTCACGACGAAGCTTGTGACACTCCCTTCGCTTTTCAGCGATTTCAGTTGATCACCAGTACACTGGGGGCTTGCCGTGCCGCGGTCTTCGATAGGGCATAGAAGCTTCGCAAGTAGTCGTATTAACGCTCATGTTTGAGTTCACCACGTTTTGAGCTGCCAATTCTTCCGTCTCCTCCGAAGCTGCTGTGAGAACCTCGACAAACTTTTCAACGTCCATCCTTTTAATGTTCCATCCAGTTGTAGAAAGCACTGATGATCACTAGCTGAGTAGTCCTCTAATACTTTCCAATTGTGTATCCTCCGTACTAAAAACTCCGAAGCGAATGTCACGTCCGGTATGGCTCTCTCACAGCCAATATGACGGAAAGTTGGTATATTTCTGGTGCTAAATATGACAAGCGCTATCCTAGCCGCCATTTTTAGGACTCGTTTTCTGTTTAAGGCATGACCCATTCGATTTCTTTTGCGCTCAAGTCGCCCCAAATGAGCACGTTGCCCTATTCGTTCGAGACAGTGCCCTCCAAAGCCTGAATCTTGGCTTTGAAAGATGATATAGATTCGTTCAGCGTTAGGTTCACACTAAAGAAAGTGGTCCACTCCCATCCACAACTCTCCGTTGGAAATCACTGTTCCGAACCCAGATGGTGGCAGTATTAATTTCGTCAGGATACCATAATGCAGGACTTTTATCATAGTTTTGCTCACTCACCAACATAACGTCAGCTTTCATGTCCCTCGCAAACTGCTCAAGCAGATTTTGGGCGGTTGAACTGCGGTTCAGGTTTAGCTGCAGGATGCGGGTCATCAAAGTTCTGATTTTTCCCTGGTTAGGGCTTCCTTGAAAACCCGGCATTTTCTTGATCCCAAGATGTGTCCAAAATCAGGTCTTGGATCAGCCCCCTAGCAAAGAATATAGTGTGCCGCCTTCGTACACTCTTTTCTTTTATGTCCCATTTAACCACATTTGTATCATAGGGAACTTCTGTCGGGTCCTTTACATACTTGTGTGGTGTGACCGTATCCAAGACATTTGAAACATTAAAGAGGCATTGCTCTTTGCCGTATCCTACAGACAACCCACCCTATTCGTACTTTGCCCTCGTTCAGGAATTGTTGACGTCCTTTTCGGTGAAGTCAACTATGGCCATGCATTGTCCCCTATTGTTTTTTTATGTCAGTCTCGCTTTGATCCTTCCCACGCTGGGGAACTCCCTATTGATGACATCTTCTACCTCGGCCAGATCCGTGACGTAGTAAATTTCTCTTATTTGGATCATTGCCATCGGTTCGAGCAAGGCTTTAGTTGCGCTTTTGCTGACGACTCTCTTTACTGCGTCACAGAATTCTTCCTTATTGCCGACCTCTGCTCCGAATTCGACCAGTATGTGGCCCGACCGCGTTGGTCATACTACTTTAATGGTAGTGTTGGTGTCTTCGGGCCTTACGCTTCCCTTCATGTCCCGCAGCACCTCCGCGTAGGATCAGCCATCTTGGGGTTTTACGAGCAGTGCCTGCTGCCAAAGTCTTCTTTGGGGCTTCTGTCTCTCTTGTTTTGTATCAGGTCCTTTTCCTTGCTGGGCGTCCGTGCGAACTTTACTTTCTGGCACTTTTTGAAGGAGTTTCTTAGCGGTTTTCTTGGCTCCTTTTCTGAGCACTGTCTGGAACCCTTGATCTGGTGTTCCGCGCCCATTAAGTACCTCTTCCTTCCTTCTTTTATCCCGATCTCCTTCGATTGGGCTAGACGCCATTCTTTTATTGATTTTTGATTGTGGAGCTATCTACACGTGCCCTTTAGACTTCGCCTCAAGCGCTTCTTTAGCCTCTTGCTCTTCTTCGGCCTTTAACTAGCTCCTCCGATAATGCCATATGCCGTTAAGGAGCTCATTTAGTTCAAGGAGCCAAATCTTTAATGCTTTGCTGATTTTTGGGGAGTCGCATGCAGATTGTGTTCTTTTCAAAACATCTCACGCTTTTCAGAATAGCCTTTCTTCTTCAAGTCGCTGCGTGGCAATTATACTTTGCAATAATCTTTAGAAGAGGTTGTCGCTCTCCGTTTCCCAATACAGTACTTCCTCCACATTTTCGACGTTGGCGATGCAATTACACAACGTTTCTTTTCCTGCCGTAATCTCCTCGTAGGCTTCAGGGCGAGACTTTATTATGTTCGGATTTTCGACCCTTGCCTCGATCGCTTCGATAACGATCGCAGGAGTCACCATTGAATCCTCAATGTTCTTTATATTTTCTTAAACCATTCGAACACCTGAAGCGTCCTGCAGAGTTTCCCGCTTTTCCTTTATAGGACGCTCTGGCGTTTGCATAATTTTTTGCTGCACCCGAGCGCCACAGAAATCTCAGTCTGGACCAGACTGTCTTCTGACCTCCGTTTTTCGTCCGTCTTCCTTGTCCTGGTATTATTCGTCATTTTTGTCATCGTTAGTATCGCGTTGTCGTTATTATTTTTTTTTGGGTTTTTTTTTTATCCTTTTATATGTTTTTGGTTACTCCAGTTTCATTGGGTCCCCCGTCGGAGCCGCTATCTCCATTCATGTGTGTAGTCACCTTATTGGCCCCATGGTTATCTTTGCAGAGCAGGGAGGCCATGCGAGATTTGGCACAAGCCCTTATTGGGACAAGTGCTCAGAGCCAGACCAGCGCTAATCGGGAGTCTGTCTTAACCGAACCTACACCACCAACCCAATGGTGCGAACTTCGAACGTACTCCAAGGCCTGCAAAGGTTTTACCGGGACGGAGACGGTTTGATTGTTGAATTGGAGCGCTTCACACACGAGTGTCACCTCGGCGCTACTGTGCAAAGCAACTAGGTCCAAACCATCACATCCGCCAGCCCAAGGCATGAGTTCCAGTTCGTTGTCCAAAGTGTAGTCCAGATCCATTCAGAGTCGTTATCTGTCATTCCAGGAGGGAACCTCACGGCACTCCCAATATCCTCGGGTCCGTGGGGGCGGCACTAACCAAAGAATGCTAGCCTCCAAGAGTGCCCTTGTCGGCCAGCATTCTCCCTGCGGGAATTCCCTCGAGGTTCGAAGATCTATAGCTGCAATGGGAGCGGGGGAAAAATTAATTTGCGCTTTTTATATAATGGTTGCTGAGGCAGTTTTTTAGTCCCGACGATAGCATTCATGATTATTGCTGACAAATCAGCAGGAGTATTTTTTCGCTAAAAGTGCTCAATCTCCGGAATATATGTCCGAAACTTCTTGCCTGGCACATCCGATTGCATGCCGTTGTTCTGCAAATTTTCATCTTCCGAGTTTTTGCTATTATTTTCCCGATCAATCGAATTTAACGAAGTTTCTGCAGCCGTATACGTTGATTGGATGACGAACTTTTCCGCTACCGTGTGTATTTACGTTTCGTTTCGAGCTCGCGTCGGTTCTTGATGCTTTCGGCGCTTGTTGCTGGTTGCATTGTCCATAATTGTGGCATGCAAATCGGAAGCGACCTAGCTACTTGAGTTTACTTACATAAAGTTACAAAGCAAAAAATATTATGTGGCTTTCTTTTCATAATTTAACCAATTATTAAATTTGAAATCATTATGTGGCTTTCTTTCCGTAATTGAACCAGGAGTCCTTTTGTGAATGAAAATTTAAATTATTTGCTGATAGTTAAATCATTAGATTACCAAAAAAATTAATAAAGTGTGGCTCGGTATTGCGTGCTTTGGAGTCTCAATGTTCACCTGTAACAGTTGTTCGAACCAAAAGTAGAATCTTGCTTTGGTGGACGCATGTAATAGAGACTAGCTTCCTCGGGGGAAGTAATTACGCATCAAGTGCTACGGTGGTGGATCCGGAGCCTTAGGTACCCTACTCCCCCTTAGTTTCAGGGGTCCGCAGTCTCGTTTGGCTTACCACGGTTCGGTGGCACGCAATCGGGCGAACAAGTGGCGCTACGGCCCACCTCCATTGGGCTATCTGTGACCCGGAAGCCCCACCTGAAAGAACCCTCTTTGCGAAGGGTAATAAGGAGTATCACTACCTTGTACGGCGTACAAAATATTTTCAAAGATTTTAGAAAATAAAATTGGATCATAGACCAGGAGAGTATCAAGGTAGTTTGAGAGCAGGTACACCGACGATAGGCCAAGTGTTCACAGCCAAGCAGGTACTTGAAAAATTCTGGGAGTTCAACATAGACGCACACTAAATTTTTGTTGACTTCAAGCAAGCATACGACAGTATTGATCGTAACGTACTGTACTAAATATTGCTTTGCTTTGGCATCTCAGCCAAATTAGTCGACGATCTCCCAAACCCGCATCAATAACCAACTCACCGATGCCTTTGACACAAGTATCGGACTAAAGCAGGAGATGAGCTGGTCCCATTGCTGTTCAATTTTCGGAAGATACTTGTCGATACACGAGGTACATAGCTACACAAGTCGAGCCAAGTAGTAGCCTATGCGGACGACATCAAAATGTTGCTACGGTCATTAACAACTGCCAAGGAACTCTTCCTGAAACTCGACAGCAAATCTAGAAGGGCTACAAATCAATACAAATAAACTAAAGCTCATGATGCAATCGAGGGAAAATACCTCAAGCACACAAAGTATCACCATTGGCGAGTACAGTATTGAAACTGTGAGCGAACTTGTGTATTTAGGCGCCAACATAACGAGAACCGGTAGCGAAAGGGACGAAATACGCCGAAAAATATAACTCGCAAATAAAATATTTTCTTCAGTTTTGACGATCTTCAAGACCAGCTGCATAGACAGAAAAACAAAGGTCCAGGTATACGAAACTGTGATACGACCTGTATCCTGCTATGAATGTAAAACATGGACCATAATCCAAGAATCCGCAAATAGATTGAACGCCTTGGTGCGATGGGTCCTGAGGCGGATAATGAGAGTAAAACCAGATAGGGACCAATGGCAAATTCGATACAACTATGAGCTGTATGAAATTTTAGACAAGCCAGGGATTTCAACGATTGTAAGACTACGGAAGCTGCAATGGGCTGGCCATGTGAATCATATGGACGAACAACGGATATTTAAAAGGTATTCATTGGGAGAACTGAAGGCCAGTGGAGAAAACACTGGCTTGACTCGGTCGAGGAAAACAGATCATCGGTGCTTGGATTTCAAAATTGGAGGATGCGGTCAATGAGCCGAGACAGTTGGAGCCGCTTGTTGCAGGAAACGCAGGCCTGAGGGCGGCTGTAGTGCTACAAAGAAGAAGAAGATCCATGGAATGTATTAAGTGAATACTTGAAAGGCATTTAGCCATAAAATCTCCACCAACGCAGACACCAAGCCGCTCATTATACAACAAACTGGAATACATGGTCATACAACCAGTAGTATCGGCTGCAATGAATATTGGTATACGGCCAAAATCCTTTTTAGATTTTAACGGGATCACAAAAGATAAATTCAAGCAAATTAACTGTATATAGAGAATTTTTTCAATTAGTTTAGTTACTAATGGCAACCGTTTAAATGGTCCAAAATATGTCATATATATATTTTTATCCTTCTTAATGGAACATAAATTAAAAAGTCATATCTGCATAAAAGACCCCCCAAAGCGAATATTTACTTCCCTTATCTAACATAAATTCAACAATCAACCATCAGCTAATGAATCCTTGATTTCTTTTTTGCTGACGAAACATTCATATGTCTGTATTTTCTTTAACTTTGCTTACGCTCTTCTTTTCCCTTTCGGTGAACGGAAGGAACGTTAACGAAAATGTTGGGTACTAGGAGCGTACACCAGAGATGTATGCAGCATTTCCAAATGCCTTTCTTCATCCTGTTTCTTAAATTTTTAACATTTCCGCAGACGTCCGTATATTCCTATGAGAGTAGTCATATGTAGGTTATAAAGGAGCACATACGGCTTCCCGTAGGAACGAAAATACGTACATATGACTTTCACAAAATGGAGAGAATTCGTCAACAAGAAGTCATTACTTTCTTTTTAACGTACGCTGTGCATGTAGAGTTGATGTCAATCCCTGTTGATCCTTGAATTTCGAAACCCCGATGAAATTGAGTTCGCTGTTCACGTTTGACTATGAGTTTTACGTTAGTTGGAAATAATTGCAGACGACTCATACTTCCAGCAGAAAAGCATTACAATGAAAAGGATAATGTGAGTAAGCTCCCGGCATTATTCAACGCGGAATGAATATGAATCCTAGTCAAAAGCTGATTGTGAGGGTATCCTTATGATTAGGTTAAATTCCGCCAATATTCCTCCATCCACATGGCTTCGAAAATTTAATTTTCTGCAGCCAGCATAATGTTTGAAGCAATAGGAATATTTGAATTACTTTGCAAGCTTTCCCTCCAAACTTAAGCCTCAGATGAAAATTGAATTAAATTGAATCAGCACCAAAGAAATATTACAAATATGAAAAACGCTATCATCAACCGTCAGTCAAAAAATCGGATTTTTAAGAAAAATATTCAATAAAATTATTCCAAGGAGAAAGCAAATCAATAAAAATCGCGGAGTAAAAACCAGTAATACAATAAACCTTAAATTTACATCAAAATAGATTTAAGAATTATTTTTATGAGGTTAATGTATGAACATACGTCCGTGCTCGTTGCACGAGTGAAAATTAATGTAACGTGTTGCTGAAACGACCATAAAAACAGATTTCTCCTGCATCCTCGCATTTCCATTGATTTTCTTTGGAGACTGAACAACCACCTTTAAGCTCCTTATTCAGATCTTATTATTTGTTTTTCCGTTGCTTGTTGACGTTGCCGTCGCCACATTGCGTCGCACCGAGTCGAGAAACATTAAAATGTTCGTAAAAGTGTAAAATTTATTGACAACATTAAATTGACTACCTCATATCCGTTGCGATTTTATGGTCTGCCACTTTTGTTGTCATAAAACGTATTGATGTGAATTACAGAAAATGTTTTAAGCTCCCACAATTTCGTTCAAGGATATTTTCATCAAACTGTCAAGTTGAGATTTGATATACGACTATATATTCGCTAAGTACAAAAGAGATAATAAAGAGTTGGTTTTCCATTCGGGTTTGTTTGATTCGAACCAAAATCGCTACAGTCTTTTTTTTTTTTAAATTAAATATTTTTTTGCAGAGTCAATTGAAAATTAATTTTTATTGAGAAGAGCATATTATCACAACGTCAATCGGGAATTTATTCTGAAAAAGTTTGAAGTTCAGTATTACCTTAGCACTACAGCCATTTTTTGGGCTTTCGTTTAGAGATAATTATAGTATCATTATCTTGATCGAACGTATTGGCACTCGAGAAGGTGATATGAGCATTATCATGCTTTGGTCGTATGTCCGTCCACCCAGTTACGATATGTTCTGATTTGAAACAAGTACGTACCATAACTGAACGGGCTTATAGTCGGTCCGAAGAATCACTCGAAACAAATCTCCTTGTCCCAAAGGGACTCGAACCTTGGACCTTTGGCTTACGGCGTGAGTACTCTAACTATACACTACGTGGACTACTTTATCGCTCATAACATTGTTGTAAAAGGGGTATACCCCCTGTCGGGTACGCTCTTCCGTGCGTAAATTTAAATCAAAGTGATGGCGGCAGAATTGATACAAAAATACTTGTCTAAGAAAACTCTACGAGACTTCAGGGTAGGAAGACAGAAGAAGGTTAAATGATGCTGATAGCATTGGCAGGGTAAATAAAACTTATAGAATTAAGACCGAGTGAACCTTTTGCTGAACAGAACAGAAAATAGGAGCAGCGAGGAGACCAGACAACAGCACAATATTCAAGAAGTGGACGAACAAGGCAAACAAACAAGCGGAAAGCAACAAAAATATTGCTAAATTTATTTGCATGTCTGAGCGCGAATCCTGAAACTCTTGATGCCTTTGATACCACATTCGAAATATGCGCATCGAATTTAAGTAACAGATCAAATGTGACACCTAAGTCTTTAAACGTACTCACTGCTAGGAGGTGAGCATCACTCAAAGTATAATTAAAAACAACGGGAGAGGCGGAGACTACAACAAGTTTCACAAAATGAAAATCAAATCAAAATGCAAATCATCGATTTCGATCAATCTGAAAAAACAGTAATGTTTCGGTAATCCAAATAATTAGGGTTTGTCGGATTATCGTAGATTTCGGATAAACGAACCTTTTTCCGTATCAGCAATATAAACGCTAGAAATTTGATTTTTAATTACAACGTATTTATTCCGAACTAAAATATCAGAATTCAATTCAATTTCAATTTAAGCATTATGATATATTACAAATTATTCTCCTTTCGAAGTGACACTTAGCAGTATAAAAACAAGTTGGGTAGACAGACCTATGCTCATGTCAGAAGGGTCTTGTACTCAACTTACAAAATGCAGTAACCAGCAACGAATAAAATCATGAAACATGTCAAAGACGATTTCATTGGAGAAAATGTGAAATTCGAGGATCATACTATTATTAACAAAGTTGAACGAATTTTGACTTCTGAGGTATTCATTATAGTTATACCCATAAATATCTCCTTTGATATTTTTTGCAGATTTTTTAGATCACGGGTGCCCATTCGCGAGGGAGGAAACACATTTTTCATGTATTTCCCCCCCTGTGCTCCCACTGAAGCAAAAACGGTCAGTTTAAGAACTGTTTTGAAAAGCTCTCATAGAGAACTTTCAGTTGATACTCATATCGTCTACCTTTCATGAAATTTTTTTCCAGGGGCCACTCTTCAGTACTGTAATCATCGATTCATGGCCTATTTTTTCGAATCCTAGAATGGTTACGAAGCCCTTTTGCTAGGAGCTCTCTCCTGCCTCTTCGACTTGTTTCAATTGTATGTACTCATTTTCATGATATCTATCACTCCTAAAATTTTCATGCAAATTCTAGCAAAGCTGTAGTGTCTAAGTCGGTAAAAAGCGCATATGACTCCATAGCCATATGTTTCCATAGTAATACAGGGCATATTGCTCCATAGTAATACAGGAAAATTCAACTCGCTATAACTTCAGTAAATACCATTCGATCTTTATGAAACTTTCAGAAAAGATCAATCTTATAAATAGTCATCTGTTTGTTGAATTTTATTGAATTTAAGGGTACCGTTTAGATTTTATTCAAGAAAAATCGATAAATCATACTATTACTAACGAAGTTGAGTGAATTTCGACTTCTCATGTATTTGATGTTGTTGTACTCATGAAGGCCTACATTCATGATTTTTTTCAGATTTTTTGGATGGAAGGTGTCCAATCGCGAGGGGGGGGTACGCGAAAAGTTCGTACATTTCCCCTTCCCCTGCTCCCTTCGGTACTTATAAAGCAATTTTAAAACTTGTTTGGAAGAGATCTCATTGAGACCTTTCCAACGACACCCTACTCGACTACCAATGGTGAAAATTTTTTTTTGAGGGGTCACCTCCCTATATGGGGAGACCCCCCTTAAACTCCTTGGAAAAATTTTTCCACCCTTGAACTTTCAAGAGGTCACCACTTCCGATCTTTCTGCAAAGTTTCATGGCTGTAGCCTCTATAGTTTCGGAGAAAAAGTGCTGTGACATACAGACGGACGGACGGACGGACGGACAGACGGACACAGGTCGTGATAGCAATAGGTTTTTGTATTTTAGTACAAAACCCTAAAAAGTTGGAAGGGAAGGACATACCCTTCTGTGCCCAAGTGCTAATATAATAAATCTTAAAAGCTATATAAAAGAAATTCAAATAGCAAGGAAAAGGAAGGAAAAGAAAGAAAAGAGGGCAGAGGTTTTACAATTTGTTTGATAGCGAAAAGTCAGTTTACTATATCAATTATTGCTGCATCAGATATAACAATATTTGTTTCATTTTGGTCTTATTAGATACTGTTAACGTTTTAAGTTCATAAGGTAATTTGTTAAAATAAGTGATTGCTGTGAAAAGACTGTTTTTTTCGAGCGACTGATTTTTTATGTAAAGGTATCTTGAGTGATGTACGAGTATTTCTAGTTATACTTTCAGATGATGTGAACTGGGAACTTAATGACTGATAATGATGACAAATACACATGGTTCTATATAATTGCTCGATACTTGGGATATTCTTAGATTTCAACAGAGCAATAAATTTTTCTTGCAGTGTCATTAAATACTTTAAGGCAGTAGGATAGGCCCCACCCCATATTATAATACCGTAACTTAAGAGACTAAAAACATATCCATAGTATATTGTTTCAAGTACTTTTTTGGGAAGATAACTTAGTTTTTTACAGATGTATAAAAAATATTTACATTGATTGATTAGATTGTTTATATGTAAATCCCACTTCAAGTTGTAATCTAAGAGTAAACCTAAGTATTTGAAGCTTTCTTTTCTAGATATATTCGAATCATTTATTCGTATATTTATCGAGTTGGGTACACTATCCGAATAGCATCCAAATGTGAGAAATCCCGTTTTCGTGATATTAATAGTTAGTTTATTAGTAATAAACCAGCCATTAAGTTTACTCAAGTACTCATTCATATGAGCTTCAACCTCTGTCCAAGTATTTTCAATACTTAGTACAGCTGTATCGTCAGCATATGCATAGTCTAGTAGGCAGTTATCAAAAATATCATTCATGTACTCTAGAAATAATAATGGTCCTAAGACAGTGCCTTGTGGTACGCCAAGTTCTATGTCTTTTTCACTACTAAATACATCATTTATTTTAACTTTCTGCTTTCTGTCACATAAATAACTTTTTATGAGATCTAGGGCTATTCCTCTAACACCATCATAATATAGCTTTTGGAGTAAGATTTGATGATCAACAGTATCAGAAGCTTTGCTCAAATCAATAAACGTAGCAGCTACAGCTTTACTACGATTAATTCCATTATATGTAGCGTCAAAGACATTTTCAAGTTAGTGAACAGTACTTTTATTTTTTATGAAAGCGAACTGTTTACTATTAATTCTCTCATTCTTAGTTAGGAATATGCCAAGTCTACTATGTACAATTTTTTCGAAGATTTTGCCGATGTTTGAGATTAATGAGATAGGTCTATAATTATTAATTTCAGTACGATCTCCATTTTTATAGACTGGAACTACTTCCGCTCTTTTTAATGCATCAGGCCAGATACCATGATATATACATATATTCAAAATATTAGCTAGTATGGAACTTATGTATGAACTAATCTTTTTTAGAATGGTTGTATGAATATGATCATTACCTCCTCCTCTGCACTCAAAATTGTTGATTATCAAATTTATTTCATTGGGGTGAGTATATCTTAGAAAAAACGAATTATTATTACGTTTACTATTAGATATCTAAAATTACATTATGAGAGTCTTGTGGGTGAAGTTTATTTGCAAGGCTTTTGCCAATATTGATAAAGAAATTATTAAGTTCCTCAGCCATAACCAGAGGGTTAGACGAAAAATCATTTTCAACTTTAATTTTTTCAACTTTGCAATTTTTATTCTTTTACCCAATTTCTCATTAATGTAACACCATAATTTTTTGGAATTCTTACTGTTTTTGCTTGCCTTATTTATTTCATGGTTTTTTTTTTTAGCAGCCTTTATGACATTTCGTAATATTTTCTCATAATTCTTATATTCACTCTTTAGTTGATGGGATTGTTTATTTCTTTTCCAAATATTATACAAATTTTTTTGTGGTTAATTGACTTAAATATAACAGATGAAATCCAGGGCCTTCTACACTTAAACTTAGCACTTGACAAATTAAGAGTTGCTTTTAAAACACAGTAATTAATATCATTAATGAGAGAATCAATCGCAATATTTGGATCTTGAATGTGGTCATATTTGAGCCAGTCTATTCTTGATGCTATTTCAAGTAATTTTTTGTAGTTAATTTTATTCTTTTTTAATGTCGGCCCAGTAGAATAAGATGTATTTTCACATTTGAAAGCACAGATAAGAGGGAAATGATCAGTAAACACTTGAGCATGCTTGAGGGCAGTTAATACAAAGTCAGTTTTTACATACATATTGTCAATACAGGTTCCTTCATTACCATTGTCAATTGGCCTTGTAACAGTCTCAACAAGTTGGGTAGACAGACCTATGCTCATGTCAGAAGGGTTTTGTACTCAACTTACAAAATGCAGTAACCAACAACGAATAAAATCAAGAAACATGTCAAAGACGATTTTATTGGAGAAAATGTGAAAGTTGAAAGAGTTTTGACTTCTGAGGTATTTGTTAGAGTTATACCCATAAATATCTCCCTTGATAATTTTTTCAGATTTTTTAGATCACGGGTGTCCATTCGCGAGGGAGGAAACACATTTTTCATGTCAGTTTACTATATCAATTATTGCTGCCTAAGATATAACAATATTTGTTTCATTTTGGTCTTATTAGATACTACGCGAAAAGTTCGTACATTTCCCCTTCCCCTGCCCCCCTCGGTACTTATAAGGCAATTTTAAGGCTTTTTTGAAAAGATCTCATTAAGACCTTTCCAATGACACCCTACTCGACTACCAATGGTGAAAAATTTTTTTTGAGGGGTCACCTCCCTATAGTGGGAGACCCCCCTTAAAGAAAAATTTGTGCACCCTTGAACTTTCAAGAAGTCACTTCTTCTGACCTTTCCACAAAGTTTCATGGCTGTAGCTTCTATACTTTCCGAGAAAAAGTGCTGTGACATACAGACGGACGGACGGACGGACGGACGGACGAACGGACGGACGGACGGACGAACGGACGGACAGACGGACACAGGTCGTGATTGCAATAGGGTTTTGTATTTTAGTACAAAACCCTAAAAAGGGGAAGGTATCCAGCCGAATAACAATCATTTAATAATTCATTAGTAATATCATCAACTTTCAAAAAAATTGATGTTAAAATCACCCATAATAAAATGATGTTTATTTCTTTTGCTGCGCATAATTTTGTTCAAAGTCTCAATAAGTTTAGTTTCGCTTAGATCATGACATCTTTATATAGTAGAAATAAGAAAAGTAGTACTTTCATTAATTTTTACATTGCAATTAAGAATTTTAAAAACGTTATGATCAGAGATCACTTCAGTTGTGTGCTCAATATTATCTTTAACATAAATCACCACACCATCAGCTATATTTATGATTCCATTATTGTAGTAGATGCAATAGTCATTTATTTTATATAAGTTAGGATTAGTTATTGTCCATGTTTCAGAGCAGACTATTATGAGTGGTTTAATAGACAGATTATTAATATAAGATTCAAGAATAGCAAAGTTTGCATGCAAGCTGCGAATGTTAACCCTTAACTACATTCGGTGTTTTAACCAACGTAACTACATTCGTGGGGTAAATTTCTACCCCAATAAATATTTTCGTATATATTGCAAAATATTGAATACTTAAAGAAATTTTTGAGTGGAATATAGCACAGGTTTTATTTTGAATTCAAATTATTTTTGATTGTTTCAAAACACATTATAATTACAACGAAAGTGGCGTTTTTTCGAGCCAGTCATGTTTTTTCAGTAAAAAAATGGAGCATTTTTCCTTATATGAAAAATTTTTTAAACCTAATTATTTGAAACGTTTATGTACCATTTTGAGTTTAAGACAAATTGAAATTAAAATTAACAAAAACAGTTTTTTTATTTGATCTACCATAAAAATATTGACAGGGAGTTCTTCCTATGGTTTCATATTCATGTAAAAAAGTAATGTGAGCATTTTATTTAAAGAGAAAAACAAAAATATAAAGGCCTGGTGTTTCAATGATCACAATTATTGCAGAGTTTCATTTCTTTTGAATGCGATTTGCACATAAAGTTGTCACATTTTGAAAATTTTTTTGAAGTTTTTACATCTTTGTTCCGTGGGCATATGTAGCAACGAGCAATTTTTGACCACTTTGGCTGACTCGCTCCAGCTTCTGCCTCATGCTCTGCTCCAAGTAGGATGGAAATTATATTACTTAAGTCCTTTGAAAATTATTCGAGTTTTAGCTACGCTCTTTAAGATGAGGCATTACTAGGCACATTCCTATATCTTTAATGAAATCACAACGACGCAACTTACTACCTATGTTGGATGCTTTCCAAATAACGAAGCTGCTGGCTGTTGCTTTATTCAAAATTGCTCCGAAAACAGTAGTTGGCCATCGACGAATTCTTCTGCCAACAGAAAATGTCGCACATTTCTGATCAAGAGAGTCCACGCCACCCTTGGTTGAGTTATAAAAGATAATTATTTCAGGTATCCGACGAATGATGCATCGAGTATACTAAGACAACAGATTTGTTTCGCTTGGCTACATATGAGACCAGTGTGTTATCGGCAACAAGTCCAAATAAAGATGACTCAATCGGTTTTGATCGCTGAGGTAGAAACTGTTTCGGGATTTCTCTTTTATTTTTACGCTTGGTTCCAACGTAGGTCAGACCGTGGCTTTTAAAAGCATCTACTAGCTCGATTGATGAAAACCAGTTGTCTCCAGTTATGTTTCGATTAGTGCCAAAGAAAGGTTCCGCTAGTCTCAAAACTGTTCTCGTAGGTATTGATTGCTCATTTCGCCTTGTTTGCTCTTTTCCTTGGTATATAAAAGCGGAGTATAAGTAATGAGTTTTTGCATCACACATGCACATAATTTTTATGCCATATCGTGCAAGCTTTGATTTCATATATACTTGAAATACGCATCGCCCCCGGAAAGGCACCAGCATTTCATCCACGATCAAATACTCCGAACAAATATAATTTGATTTGCAGTTCTCCATAAACATGTCAAATATATAAGCAATTAGAGCCAGATGGTCTGTAACTTTTCTTGTTTCATGAGTTTGTGCGTCATCAAACCCCTGAAAACATTGCGACTAGTTCCATCAGTAGCCCACAGCGTACGCACGTCTTCATGGTTGGACGTAAATATACCACTCAGTATTAGAAGAACAAAAAAGGCTCTGATTTCCACTTCATTAGAATGACAAGCGAATGCAGGCAGGTCACTGCTAGTCCTCTTTTCTAAAATTTCGCTTATCTTCTCATTATTTTGTGTAGTAATGTACGAAATCATATCATTCGTGATAAGCAAGGACCATGATTCAAGAGGTGACAAATTCTGTTTTTCAACAGCGGGTCCTTTAATGCCGGGTAAATGTAGCACAATGTTGTGAGCACTTGTTCGAGAAAGTTGCTGGTGGAGCTTTTGACCACTTGAAACGATTTTTTCCGAAGAAAAAACTCGATTCTCTGGCTATATCTTGTTGTCGTCGCTCTTCACTCGTATCATCTTCATCACTTTCGATTTCACGTTCTGAGTCATCATCGATAATTTCTGACAAAGCATCGCTCAGTTTATCACCATTTCCAAAAAGATCTGCGACTTCTCCGTCGTTCCCTGAAAATTCTTCTTTTAAAATTTTTGCGATTTCTTCTTCGGTCAAATATCACGCCATTTTATCTAAAAAAGTACATATATAAGAAAGACGATAGAAAAAAACACTAACGTAACCACATTCGTGGGGTAATTTTCAACCCAACGTATACCTACCGAAGTTGCTATTTGATGAAACAAGACACACTGTTGCACTCCGCGAGATCCCAATGTCAACTGAGATTACGTGAAGTTTCCATGAACACACCGCAATACGATCTTAATTACAAGCAAAAAAAAAGATGGGGTAGAAAACTACCCCACGAATGTAATTAAGGGTTAACATGAAGGATAACAGTATTAAAATTTTCAAGTTCACAATTTAAAGAATCAAGTAAATCGACTTCAATTTCATTAAACTGAGATTCTATTAAATCAGAATCTATTAATTCAAGCATATCCATTTGTAATCATAAAATAAAAATACATTTATAAACTCATACATTATTTAAGCATATTACCGATTTTTGGGTCTTTGAAAGGTTCAGTAGGTCTCCATGGGTAGTTTGTTATGCTAATACGCCTTTCCAATCTCGCTTGATATGTTTCACAGCAGCTTTTATTCTTAGCATCATGATGAATATCTCTCTTATTTTTAGGGTTTTGTACTAAAATACAAAACCCTATTGCAATCACGACCTGTGTCCGTCTGTCCGTCTGTCCGTCCGTCCGTCCGTCCGTCCGTCTGTATGTCACAGCACTTTTTCTCCGAAACTATAGAGGCTACAGCCATGAAACTTTGTAGAAAGGTCAGAAGTGGTGACCTCTAGAATATTCAAGGGTGGAAAAATTTTTCAAAGGCGTTTAAGGGAGGTCTCCCCATATAAGGGGGTGACCCCTCAAAAAAAAATTTTCACCATTGGTAGTCGAATAGGGTGTCATTGGAAAGGTCTCAATGAGATCTTTTCAAAAAAAGTCTTAAAATTGCCTTATAAGTACCGAGGGGGGCAGGAGAAGGGGAAATGTGCGAACTTTTCGCGTACCCCCCTCGCGATTGGACACCTTCCAACCGAAAAATCTGAAAAAAATCATGAATGTAGGCCTTAATGAGTACAACAACAACAAATACATGAGAAGTCGAAATTCACTCAACTTTGTTAGTAATAGTCTGATTTATCAGTTTTGTGTTTTCTTGAATAAAATCTAAACGGTACCCTTAAACTCAATAAAATTTAGCAAAGAGATGACTATTTATAAGATTGATCTTTTCTGAAAGTTTCATAAAGATCGAATAGTATTTAGCGAAGTTATAGCGATTTGAATTTTCGTGTATTACTATGGAGCAATATGCCCTGTATTACTATGGAAACATATGGCTATGGAGCCATATGCGCTTTTTACCGACTTAGACACTACAGCTTTGCTAGAATTTGCATGAAAATTTCAGGAGTGATAGGTATCATCAAAATGAGTACATACAATTGAAACAAGTCGAAGAGGCAGGAGAGAGCTCCTAGCAAAAGGGCTTCGTAACCATTCTAGGATTCGAAAAAATAGGCCATGAATCGATGATTACAGTACAGAGGAGTGGCCCCTGAAAAAAAATTTCATGAAAGGTAGCCGATATGAGTATCAACTGAAAGTTCTCTATGAGAGCTTTTCAAAACAGTTCTTAAACTGACCGTTTTTGCTTCAGTGGGAGCACAGGGGGGGAAATACATGAAAAATGTGTTTCCTCCCTCGCGAATGGACACCAGTGATCTAAAAAATCTGAAAAAATATCAAAGGAGATATTTATGGGTATAACTATAACAAATACCACAGAAGTCAAAATTCGTTCAACTTTGTTAATAATAGTATGATCCTCGAATTTCACATTTTCTCCAATTAAATCGTCTTTGACATGTTTCTTGATTTTATTCGTTGCTAGTTACTGCATTTTGTAAGTTGAGTACAAAACCCTTCTGACATGAGCATAGGTCTGTCTACCCAACTTGTTTAGATATTTGTTCGCCTTTACAGTTGATACAAGCAAGAATATTAGGCTCGCAATTAGTCTCTTCATGATTTTAGCCACATTTTGGACAGGTGCTAAATATTTCATCTTTCCTTGGACATTTTTTCAAGCTGTGGCCGAAACCACAACATTTCTTCCAATTTCGTCGTTGAAATCATCAAAAACTCGACACTTTTGATAGCAAACAAAGATCGATCTGAATTTCATGATCTTGGCATATGCAGTAGGAGAAACTTCAGCTGTTAGTGATT
The DNA here is from genome assembly GCA_963969285.1 of Odontomyia ornata. Classification (NCBI taxonomy): domain Eukaryota; kingdom Metazoa; phylum Arthropoda; class Insecta; order Diptera; family Stratiomyidae; genus Odontomyia; species Odontomyia ornata. The sequence continues at coordinate 17,339,610 of OZ017742.1, read as the reverse complement.
TTTTATCATCTTTTTGTTTAAATATATGAACTAATTTAAAGTCATCTGTGGAGAGATCATTTCTATATAAGATATCTTCAGTTAAGGAAGGGTTATGCTTTAGTTGTTCAATGTGGTTAATATCTGTTATTACATCAATAATCTTTATTTGTGGATTGTTTCTTTCTATTGGAGAAATTGACAAATTTCTCGAAACAAATTACTTTGTAATAAATTAGAGATCACTTCAGAATCTTGTTTGTTTATGCACTTCACCAAAACTTTATCATTTTTTATTTTTTTAATATTCAACACTCTGGCCTTCTTATTTTTACAAATTGCATTTTGAACTAATTGCATGACATTTCCATTAAAATTTTCATTAAGTTTAACAACAAGCTGAACTGTTTCTTGCAGTTTTTTTATTGCAGCAGAAACAACGGTAGAGTAGTTCATTGGTGGACAAGTTTGTTCACTTTTTTGTTCGATCAACCTTAAGTGACTATTATGATCTCTTAGTTCTTTATTATGCTGTTCAAGTTCGGTATTGATTTCTTTTAGGTAACAATTTTCCTGAAAAATCAAAGCACAATTGACACATTCATCGACATTGCTTCCAGACACAAGAGAATCAGTATCAGAAACAACAGAGATCGCATCATCATCTAAATCAACACCTTGCGATATTCCATTCTTAATGCTTACAATTTGCTTCGACAACAGTAACACCTTTTTAGCTAATGTCATAACTTCCACATTATCACTTGTTTGTGCACCTCCAAGTAAATTATGGGTTAGTGGCCATGCGCTGGACTGAGAAAATTGCGTCGAAATTTGCAATAAGTTCTTCATTGATAATGCTACCACCTCTTTTTCTATGTTATAATATATTTCAAGCCTTTCTAGGGTGTCAAGTCTTGGTCCTTTGCTTTCTTTGTGTAACAATGTCATAGAAATTATCATAGTGTCATGCTCGTGTACCTGGTTTGTAGGCACGTTGCATAATTGGGGTCTGCCTTGTTGTGTTAGAACAATCGTGTGTGCTCTTTGTATCTTACAAGATAAAAAGCACTCTATGTATCTATCAAGATATTTGGAGCACTTACGTGTGGCAGGTATCGACTACCTCATCTATGCAAAACACGCAGTTGGAAGACTATGACTCACCATGTAAGACCAAAAACAAAATGCTCTCTCAAGAGCTGGGTTAGATGAAAATCAGTCTCAATATACCTTTCATCGAGCCGTGGCCTCAGGTCAGGGATAAAGTACGAGGTACATCTTCTCTATGTGTTGCTCTCCCTAGACTACGCTAATTGCTGAGAAAGAATTACCTCGCCTCCCTAGGGACCACATATCTATTATCTTTGCTTCAACGCAGGTAGATATTTCTCTACTCTCTAATTAAGAAGGTGATATGTATCACTCCTGAAATGATCAACATCACAAACTCGAAGACCGTTTGGCATGCATGTGCAATTTTCAATACCCCTTATCACTCCATTTGTGCCAGCCGCATTCAGTACAGCTCCTTGCTGAGAGCGTGAACACCATTTATGCACAGAGTGTGGGACTCCCATGCTCGCAAGAAGGCGACTGGACTACCCACTTAACACCTCCCCTGTCAACCCGAGAACTCAGCCTGGAACCGTTTGACACATTACTTCGGGCCAGGTCTCATTTTGTTACGCCGTGAGTCACCTTCAAGCTGGGGAAACCCTTTCCTAGCGAGAGGGGAGAGGAGAAGAGCAAGTGCCAGAAAAACGATCCCTCAGCCCCAACGCCCCTGACTGCTGTGAGTCTCTTTTATATTTTAGGACTGCCTGAGCATAATGTGCCACCTGGTTCCATTTGTCAACTGATTCGAGCATCACCGCAACTATATTATACGGGGTGAGGTCTTCCGTCTCCCTGTAGAGTTCCCTTTGCAGCCTGATCCATTTTTTGCACGCAAAAAATGTTTGGCAGGCATTGTCCTCTTCTCCTGGGCAAAACCGATAATCGGGGGACCGTGACTTACCAATCTTGTGCAGGTAACGGTGAAAACACCCATGCCCGCTCAAAAGATGGGTCGGAAAAAAGTCAGTCTCACCATGCCTTCGATTTAGCTACGGTCTCACATCCGGGATGAGGCGCGCAGTCCACCTTCTCTTCGTGCAATTCACCCAAGACTGCTGTCAATCGTTGAGCGAGCGCTATCTCTCCCCACGGACAACCATCTTCCTCGCATCCTCGTTTTGGTGCGGGTAAATAGCGCGGCACTCCCTAGCAAGGAGGGCAACAGGTATCACGTCTGCAATAACTCTCACCGCCGAATCAGAGACTGTCGAATACGAAGATGCAATTCTCAGTGCTCCTCTTCTCTGTACCTATGCCAAACGTTTTCAGTATACCTCCTTGCTGAGAGCGTTGCCCCATACTTCTACTCCATACAGTAGCACTGACCCTACAGCACTCATGAAAAGGCGTCTTCTTGACGGGCTGGGTCCTCCTACGTTGGCCATAAGCCGACATTCCCAAAGCAGCCTTCCCAGCCGTTGCCCTGATATGCTCAGAGAAACTCATTTGAGCATTGCTCTACAGTTCTGTGTAGTAGAGGAGTATAGATTGAGCGATGGGTCCTCGTATGTTGACCATCAGTCGAGTAAGTGCCATTATATGTGCTATCGCCTTATCAGCCCTGATTTGCCTGGATTCACTGCAATCCTTCATATAATCCCTCAAGATTCATATAAAATATTTCGGTACTTTGGAACGAATTTCCAGCGTTTTCGGAATATCCACCCATCTAGCGGAGTTGTAAGTATTTCTGCCAAGAGTAACCAGCTGGATAGTCCATCGGCTGGAACAGCTATGTGCCTCCATACGCTGGACCATTGTAACCAGCTGCTTGAACACATCGTTCATATAGTGACCTGCTCTTAAGTCATAAGTCTCCAGCAGCATAGATTGCGTCAGTGAGTCCTTTTCTGATGAGTCTTTAGAGCACTTTTCTGGCTGTGTCTAGCATACCTAATGGGTGGTATGCGAATGGCGACTCGGGATTCCCCTTCCACTTGCTGAGAATCATAAGCTCCTGTACCTTTCAACGCGCTGAGAATACCGCTTCATGCAAACAAGCGTTGAATGTACTAATAAGCAAGTCAGGGCAAAAGTTAAATACTGTATGAATCACGTCAACTGGAGCCCCGTCGGTTCCCAAAGCGTTTTTTGACCTCATAGACTAGACTATTCATTTCTCTGGTCTCTCATTCAACTTCAGTTTAAGTAGGGGCATCACTAGAAAAGATCCAATATCGTTCCTATTTTAAAAAGTGGTGATCCCTCTTCTGTACCCAATTATCGTCCTATATCGTTACGTTCCTGTTTTTTCTAAATTATTTGAGCGTCTGGTACACAGCTAACTTTCAGTGCTTCTTAGACCCATTTTGGCAAGGGAGCAACATGGATTTCTTAAAGGCCAACTTGATAGAGTTCATTGATTTCATTGCAAAAGCATTGGATAATCGCTTGCAAGTTGACGTCATCTTCAACAATTTTTCAAAAGCTTTTGCTACCGTCAACCATCAGCTTCTTTGCTACAAATTGAGTGACTATGGCATGGTTGGTCTTCTTTTTTTATGGATAAAGTCATTCTAGTTTCTGTCTTTCCGTATGTGTTGTGTTAGTTACTGTGGTATATCTTCCACTCTATTTTATCCGTCCTCTGGTATTCCTCAAAGTCCCATTCTGGCTCACTTTTGCTCCTCTTGTTTATAAATGATCTTCCGTTGGTAGTCATCACTTCTTTTCCATTGTATGCAGATGATTACAAAATATTTCGCACAGTCAGATCTACACAGGGTTGTCAGCATTGACAGGAAATCTTGAATGTCTTCCATAATTGGTGTGCATCTAAGTAGCTGCCTTAATGTTACCAAATGTAATAAAATTTCTTTCACTCTTAAGATCTCTCGATTAGCGTTTAGCTATATGTTAACTGATGTTCCTCCCATTGTTGTGAATTCTGCGTAGTACGTTGGTGTTATTTTTGATTCTCTGGTCAGTTTTGGTGCTCACATTTTTAATGTTACCTATAAGGCATCAACATTATTGGGGCTCATTTTCAGACATGCTCACAAATTCAATAATACAGGGTTATCCATTTCGTAACTGGGAATGTATAACCCTGCTATTTGATATTTGTAAAAATTAAATGTCATCCAAAGCGTGTTTTTTTTTTTAGTTGACGGTTTGCAATTTAGAAATATGGATCGTTTAACAGTCGAAAAACGTGTTAAAATTATTAAATTTTATTATGAAAATGGTGATTCTGCTGTATCAACATTTAGGGCTTTACGAGCCGATTACGGTCGACATAATCGACCTACACAGCAATCAATTTCAAACACAGTGAGAAAATTTGAAGAGACTGGATCGGTTATTGATATTGCAAGGCATGTGCATCATTGCAACATTCGTTCTAATGAAAATATCGCTGTCGTTGCTCAAAGTGTGGAGGAAGACCCAAATTTGTCGATTCCTCGACGTGCTCAACATTTGGGCTGGGATCAAGGAAGAGCCACTACAGTCAATCCTGACCGCTATGGACAGATGTTAACCCTTTACGGCGCAAGAATGTGTTTTTGTTTTTTGTAATTGAAAATATGTTAAGATGAGCTATATAATAACGGTTAAAAATAGTAAAAAAAAATTATATGCAAGAAAAATTATTTGCTTTTGAAAAAAAAAACATTGAAATGCAGATTTGCATCATGGTGTAAAAACATCTTAATATTCATGAACTGTGGAAAGGACGGAAACAGTTTTTATTTTTACTAAAACATAAGGCTACGCCACACTTTTCACATTCCGTTTGGGCTGCTCCAGTACATCCTGGATATTTGCACCGAAGCCTTTTGCCGGGACAAGCAGGCCAGTGCCCTAACTGATCAAATCTGATATCTTTTAGCGGGATATGCTGACAAGGCCCTTTTCCTTTTTGTTCTGGATGAGTTCTTTTACATCGCTAGTGCGCTTCAGTCGGTTCGTACTTTTATATTCGGCTAAAGTTTCAGCAGCTTCTAGTTGGAAATCAGCAGGATTTAGCACATTGACATTATTTTCCGTGTCAACATGAATTCTTCTATACAATAGCCAAGAATTAGTCACAGCCATGTCCAGGAAACGGTAAAAGAGCCTTATAAAACAACGTTTGCCCTGAAGTCTAATTTTATAATGATCCATTACGGAGTCCATGAGGTCTACACCACCCATGTGCCGATTCTATTCTGCCACAATATAGGGCCGTTCAACATTGATTTGTTTCTTTTGCGACCTGTCGAATCTACTTACGCCAGCAAAGTTGGATGCTAGATGCACAATTTTATTATTTCTCCAGGCCACCACCGATATGTCACTACCGTTATAACTTGTAACCTGTTTAGCTGATGTGCCTCTAGGCTGTTTTTTCGGCTGTTTTTCTTCTGGTGATTTGCAGTTCGGGATACAGTTTCTCCGAACGGTGCCCAAAGCTAATATACCACGGTGTGACAAGAATTCAATCAAGGGTAGCGATGTATAGTAATTGTCAAAAAACAGCCTATAATTATGGTTGGAAGGAATCTCTCTGGCAAGTCGGACCATTACATTAGATGAAGCAACTAATTGAGGCTCGTCATCTGCGCATGTATTCTCTCAGCCACTGTAAACTTCAAATTTGTAGCCATATACACTTGCACCACAAGCCACGAACAGTTTGAAGCCCCACTTGTGGTGTTTGTCTGGCAAATATTGCTTTAGGGCACTTCGTGCTTTGGTTGAACACATTTGTTCATCAACAGACAAATGTTGTTCTAGAGGCACTTTTCTAAAGTCATGATTCAACTTTTCAGTTATTGGTCTGATTTTATAAAGTCGATCAGAATTTGGGTGATTATACGGTAACATTTTAGAGTTACCATTCAAGTGTAGTACTTACCTCAGAAACTTGAACCATTTTAGCGTCATTATCTCGCGTATGTTGGCATAGCCATATTTCTGTGACCAGTACATTCGAACATTGGGCAGGGCAATAATGGACATGAAGTAAATAATTTCAATACCGTCTTATTTCCTGGCTTGTGGCATTTATAGGTTCACTGGCATCTTTTTGCACGCTATACAGATTTGTTTTGTCTCTTATGAGATCCACAATGTCGTCAGTACTCGTAAATAAGTAAGAAAATACCTGATAAGGCGTCTGCAGTTCCAGTATTTCATTTGGTAACTTGGAAGATTCATTCAGCTCTAAGTTTTTAGTTTTCCATATGATATTTGTTTTGGGATCACATGTGCTTCGGGAAGTTGCGTTGACTTTGGAGCTGGTGCTGGGTACTGAAACAGTAGGCGGTATCTCACATGGTTGAACTGTAATGCTTGTACTGGTCTCAGGGCTCGGTTGCAAGATGTCATCTTCCTGATCTTCTAGGAAGGGTATTTCGGGTTTCTCATCTCTTGGCGTAAATTTTGATTTTCCATTTTTTTCGTCGTTGTCTGAAAAGTCTAAGACATCCTCAATATCTTGCCATTGGTTAGAATGTTTTCCAATTCGACAGTTGACAAAGGCCTACAGCCTAAACGTGGAAACCTCAAACTCATATTGGGCACGAAAAAAGAAATAAAATATAACAGTTTAGTGCAGTGTTGCATTACTGCATCAAAACGAAATTCGAGACTATCTCTCTAAAAACAATCGAAAACATTAGAATTGCATGTTCTTAGCCAAAACCAATAACTAATTGTTACTCCGCTGCAATCTCACATCAAAATTTTCAATATAACCACTCAAAAAAAACAACGAAAATTACGCGCAAACAATACAAACCGGTTCTAAGGGATCCGTCACTTGTAGTGGCCAAAAATTACAAAAAAAACGTCGTCTAACGCAAACGTGGGGTAACTAATTCAATAGAATGCTTTGCTGCAGATATGCAGTGCCACGTTGGAATGTATTTTATTCGTTGCTTTGAACGATTTTGCTAGTTCGAATAGTATGATGCAGATCTGCTACTCAGCGCCGCAAAGAATTAACCGATTATTTTTGGAGAGAAATTGAAGATTATGATCTGAGAACATGTGGTTTCAACAGGGCGGAGCCACAGGCCACACAACACAGGCTAATCGAGCACTTTTGCAAGAGAAACTTCCAGGACTTCCAATTGGCCCACAAGATCCTGCGACCTAACACCTTTGGATTTCTTTTTATGGAGCTATGCGGAAGACCGTGTTTACGCGAATAATTTTCAAAATCTTGCGCAATTGAAAACCAATATTCGTGAAGTCATGGCCGAGATATTGCCGGAAATATGCCGAAAAGTTATTGAAAATTACCTCAAAAGGAGGTAAGAGGTCCCGTGGAAGACATTTGAAAAATGTTGTATTTCACGTATAATGGCAGGGTTTAGTCCTTATATTAATTACAAAATTTTGTTTATATCTGAATATTTTATGTGTTTTCTTTAGCTTTACTTTCCCAAGCATAAAATGGATAACCCTACATTTCTACTCTTGTCCACCTTTCCTCTTTCCTTGTCCGTCCTATCCTTGAACACTCTTCTTTCATTTGTGTCATCTCGGCACTCATATCGTGTCAACTAATTAGAGAATGTTAAGCGTAAATCTACCACCGTATTTTTCTATAGGTTGACACCCACATATCAACCCTATGAAATTTATTAAGTCTTTCTTTGCCTCCCAACCTTGTTGTTCCGTTGCATCTAACTGGATCAGTGCTTTTTGTATCAACTTTGCAACCATCGTATATCTTAAATATTGTCTTCTGAGTAAACCTTCCATCTAGATACACGGCCTTCTCGAGTAAATAACTCCTTTGTAGTTCTGTTTTTAAGTGACCCATTTTCCGAATGACTAGCTAGCATGAACATCTAGAGCTTGGTTCTTTTTCTGATTCATATTTAGTTTTCAAACTGAAATTCAGGGGAAAAGGAGTCAGATGATGTCATCCATCTTTTCAGCTTTATGTGAGCAGAGCAACGTTTGGACATTGAACTTCTGCATGGAATAGTTGGTAGCCCAGGCTCCATATATTGTATTTCTGTTTATGTCGTCCACCAGATCTTGCCAGCACCTTGGCCATGATGTTACTATTTAGTTTGCAGAGGCACTAGCTGGCATATATCTGTGCAGCTATACTGGTGTATGCATCATTCCAAGTTCGTGCCCGTGAGGTATCTCGTTAGAGTTTGTGTCATTCACTGCACTGTTCGCGATTTCAGTCAATCACCAGTACACTGGAGGCTTGCCGAGTCTACGATGGGGCATGGAAGACCTGCAAGTAGACATGATGATACTCTTTGTTGAGCTCACCACGTCTGTCACTGCTAGTCCTCCACTCTCCTGTGAAGCCATACGCAAAGATGGTTGTGCGCTGGGTACATCGATAAAGTTCTCAACGTCGATTATTCCAATATTTCACCCACGGTTGGAAGGCTGGGTCTCAAGTGGTGGTCGCTAGTCGGAAGAGCCCTCTAGAACTCTCTGGTTACGCACCCATGGTAGGTACTAAGGGCTCCAAAGCAAACGTCACGTTATGAGTTTTACCGGTATTCAGTACAACGAGTCCAGTTCTGGCATTCATCTCCAGAACTCGCTTTCATCTAGTATCTAACTGAGGCATATCCCATTCACTAGCTCTCCTGTTGAAGTTTCCTCCAATGAGAACGTGCAAGTCTGTATTCGAGACACCGTCCCCCAGAGCGTTGAGTCTAAGCTGGAAGGTTGGTTTCAAGTAATCCATGTTCTCAAGGATGAGGTCCCTTCCTTCATCAATTTTTACTCTAGCGAAAATCTCTTGTAAGCATAGATTACCTACATGGGAAGAAGCTCAATGAGTTTATATAAGGAAACTAATTGGATTCGACATTATTAAGTCCACGCAATTGAGAAAAGATAAGATAAATTCTGTACGCACATTCATTTAAAAATGTCTTGTGTACTCCTTCTTTTCGGGATATCATGGAAACAAAAACCCATAAATTCAATTTTTTCTCACGGTAAACAGCTAAAATGACATAACATCTAAAAAGCATACTTAAAAATTACTCAAAGAGCCACACAAATAACTGCAGCCAAAGTCAATCTTCTTGAAGGTACATGTTAATCGTTGACTTCCTTATTAGTGCTGGTAGTCGGGAAGGAAATCTGCAGAAGAGCACAACATTTTTGGCATGGCTCCATTTCTTAATAAATTATGCCCTAAGCAACATGACAATAACTTTTAGCAAACTCATTAACAATTTAAATTTTAATTACACAACTAGATCGTATCTTGTCGAAATAACTTTATCATCGTTGTCGCTGCCGTTGTTGATACACATTTTGTCTCCGCTGCTTGGTCCTTTTTGCTTTGTCGCAGGCATGTGAGTGTTTCGCGTGTTTTTGCAGCCTCAACGCTGATCCTGGCGTCTGGTTCGTCTGAACGATATTCTCCACATTCCTCTTCTGGACTTGTTGGGCGATGTCGCGAAGGAGTATCCTAAATGGGTTTTTGTTTGGGATTTCAGGCTCGACTATTAAATTTCTATAGCGGCACATTAACGTGTGGAGATAAGCCCGAACGGAGCGCTGCGAATGCTTTAAAGGTAAATATGCAAATATGTTTCGCCATTCTAGGCGAAGAGGATGCTAATAAATAATCGCATTTATGCAATCGCATTCGCATTTAGGTCGAGCCCGTTATGATGTTGAAGTAAGTCTTTATTTAGCACTCCCACGTGCAGGCTAAGGAATGAAATTTTCAAAGACAATCCCAGCCTGTGATTAAGGAAGACATTAATGGGGTTGTTGATTGATGCACGTGCTTTGAATGCGCAATCTTTCATGAGATGATGGCTTAGGCCGTAGTAAAATTTCCTTGAATGAAGCTTTATAATTAATTCTATGTAGCTAAATCCCTGTCTTATGTTTTATATACATTTGCAGATAATTCCTGTGCTTTAATTTATACATAGGGAATCGAGATTATTTTAGGATTTAACAGTTCAAAGGCCTGGGCTGATGAAGCAATGAATGGTAATCACAGCTAATGGTACGCCAAAATTATGCCGCTATGCAGACGTATGTAGCCCAGTGGTTTGTGTGGGAAGCACAAATCTACAAGGTAAGCAGTGTCAAACTCTTCCAAACGCGAGATTAATGGTTCGATGATCACGCGAAATAAAAATTGACTCAACTACTAGTTTGAAATTTATACTAACAGAATTGAATCAATAATAATTAAAGCATCAGAAATTGTAGATTGGATTATAAGTACAGTGAATGCTTTACAGCCGTTAAAAACCTAAGAGACCAGTCATGCATGTCCCTCATACATATGGTCTGCCAAATTAGTCTCGACGTCACAATGTCGACCATAAAAAACGAAGAGTGCCACAAAGATCCACTATTAATTCTCGTAGACAGTTCACGTTAAGAACATAAACAATAAGTTCGCCACAGTTCACTGTGATTTGAATTAATCTCAAAAAAGTCTTAATACTAGGTTTTTTTATTAAGGAGAAGTTAAATCAAGCTAAAGAAACCCTCATGAATGACATTCTATCACTCGGGACCATCGAGCATGCGGCTTAATGACATTAAAAGCGGTTATCATTGCGAAGCAAGAGAGGTTTTGTGTAAAAAATGAATAAGAATGCTTTTAAAAATAACATCATGTGTTTGTTCTTTTTTTCTATAAAATTATTTTTCTTGGTTATCAAAAGAAAAATAGGAATAGCTATAAGGTACGAGTCAGTCAGTCAGCTGATGCAACTTGCACACAAATACAGTGACAACGTTTCAGACAGAATATTTTTAGATTTTTTGGTACAAGACAATAACGTCACTATGAAAAAATTTAAATGTAGCTGGCCATATGTATGAGGGCCATGATTCATGACAAACATCAAAATTCATTTTGGCCACTTCAAGCCCAATGTGAGCACCATCAACGACAAATGAAAAAGCTGCATTTCAACAACACGACACATTTTACGTGGGCTCCTGCTGTTACATATATGCCACCACCCTGCCTGTGTTGACGCGGTGATCGCACCTCATCACACTCTACACAATCCTTGATACCTAGAGGGGGAAGGGGCTGTCCTTTAGAAATAAGAAGAACCCTTTTTCTTTCGTTTAACTACAATTGGTCTTTATTTTTCTCTAGCAATTCGTTATTTTGCACACACAAATGCTAGTTTCCATTATTTAGACAGAGTCATTCTAAAGGAACTTATTCTCAACAATCTCTACTTGAAAAGTATGTAAGTTGATGTTCTGTTGATGGCGAGTGCTGTTGATGGCAATTCCTGTTGATGGTGATTACTGTTGATGGCGACCCTCGTACCATAGCTCGCATACAATGGTGCTCGTGGATAAATGCTAGAACCAGAGCTTCACCGGCTTGGGCCTGAACACTTCGTCTTCCGTGGAGATTGCCAAAAAGGTCATTAAGTTAAAGATTATTTTTGAACACTATTTAATCGTAAATTGGCTAAAACTAGAGTTTCACCGGCTTGGGCCTAAAGAAACTCAGTTCTAGCTCATTAAAGATTATTTTTGAACACTATTTAATGATAAATTGGCTTAAACTAGAGTTTCACCGGCTTAAGCCTAAAGAAACCCAGTTTTAGCTCGTTTTACTTACGTTCTTTTGATGGTGGAAAATAGCGCTTCTTTGCGGCGAACTTCTTGATGAAAATCGTCTTTGGCAGTCTCTTCTCGAGACTTGCGTTAATGCTGGCTCCCTCGTCCAATTCGCCAGTAGCTTAAATACAAACAAATTGCTTGCATTGCCAGTGGGATTCGTAGACCTTCGATCCAGTTAATCCGAAAAACGCTGAGTTTGTTAGTGTGCTAGTTCCCCTTAACCTGCTTTACAAATTCATTCCTCTCTTGTTCCTCGGGAATAATCTTGTTGCATGAAAAGGAACGCTAGCTCCAATCTTATGGTTTTGCTCTTTTTGTCTTCAGTATTCATATATCTGAATATTCGACGACTTCTCCCCATATGATTTCTGAGTTGGTTGTTGCGGCGAATTGATACTCAGTTGAGTGGATCGCGCATAGTACGCACATTCAATTGTGTACATGTTCCCCATGTGCTCTCAATATGACAATTGTAGGGACTTCCATGTATGCGTGTGGAATTCGCCGTGGAGCCAATTCAATGACTTGACCAATTAAGCGTAAGATATAAGTTCTGATATATAATAAATTGCGACTATGTACTCTGTTTAGGGTGTTCCCTAAGTTTGGGCGGTGAAGCATACATTGCTTGTTTGCTCGTGCGATGAAGGATGCATTGGGAGCGTGAATAACTGTTATGAATTTCCGAGCAATAAGTATTCGCGTACGCTAATGATTGTTGTCGTAACGCAACGCCAGCATCGAAAAAACTCTTGTAAAATTACATTAAAATTGTATTAATATCATGCAAAACTTTAGGAAGATTTGGGCCTGTAAAATAGTATGGCAAGATATCAGAATACTTAATAAATTTAGTTTCGACACGACTCCTGCCTGAATTACTCAAATTCAAGTCCAATCGTCAATTTAAAAAAATACTATTTAGTCGCCCCTTTTTTAAAACTTTACGAACTTGCGGACAAATAAAAAAACCATCTAGTTAGTTCAGCGGTTGTATTTCGAATGCTGTGTCAGTTTCTTCTCCGTCTCTTCTTCTTTCTATTACCTAATCCTGTACAATTCAATTCGGATTACAGTAGTAGAATGGTCCATGCACTGACTAATAGTTCTGATACAAGCATTAGCTAGTGGTTTTTATACAAACTAAATTTTCATTACAGCCTGGCTAACCAGACTAGTAAATCGACCTCGACTAATTGCCAAAATACGAAAAGCAAATCTGAAGTGACAGCTCGGTTTTTCTCTCTCTTTTCTAAGGTCACAATATGAAAAGCAAATTTAAAGTGACAATTCGGTTTCAATAGGATTTGTGTTGCTTTGTACTTATGTGGGTTGTGGTCCAGATCCCTGCAAAAGTTATCTATGTATTGGCGAGGATTCTACAAGCCGTCATAAGGCAACTGTTTGAGTTGACAATTTTCGATGTCCTTAATAACGTATCGGTCATTTGGTAGTATTTTGTGTATAAGGTACGTTTCTTATTCGTGCCAACGGTGGTGTCCACGTTACGAATGAATTCTCCTACATTATAAGTTTGGGGCGGATTACTGTGTTTCTGGAAGTACTGGAGGTTGTAGTCCTGTGACTTCTGAATAGCGGAGGTAGCGCGTCCCCTGAGATCATCTAGACTGCGATCTAAGTCCTCATTTGTCTTCTCGCTTAAGTATTCAGTCAATTCGTCCACAATTTTACCGCTCTGCTCTACCCCAAACAGAATTTTACTAGGAGACTGTTTAGTGCTACAGTGGATGGTATTGTTAATGCCATACTCAATCTGGGACAAAAGGTTAAACCAATCGGTATGATTAATGAGCTCACTAAGTTTGGCAAGTATAGGTTCTAAAACTCTATTTTCCACTTGTCCGTTGGATTGTGGAGAGGCGACAGTAACTATCACATGATCGGTGTTCTGTTTAGTATGAGCTAAAATCCAAAAAGGTGAAACAAGTTCCTTGGTCAGTTATTATGCGTCTGGGACGACTGTAATTGCAAAAATCTTTATCAAGGCTATTGATAACTTTTCGTGTACTTGACGAGTTAACTAGACACAGTTTAACATATTTAGTGAGTCCATCTACAACTGACAATGTGTGTTTCTTCTTTCAGTTGATAGTAGATAAAGGCCCGAAGTGGTTCAAGTATACAGTATCAAATGGTTTCGGTTCCTTTGGTATGTTATAGAGATGACGTTCATTGGAACTATGCTGTGATGAGTACATAATACATTTTACGAGTTTCTTATGAATTTTGCGGCTTTTCCTTCCAGGTTCGGAAACTAATAGAGTTTCTTCAGTTTCACATAAGTTTTTTCTATTCCAATGTCACCAATCTTCTCATGCGTCAAACGAATCACATTATCCTCCATTTCTAATGGTACGTACATTTGCGTTTGTCCGGATTCATTCCCTCTAAAGACATGACCTTCCCATAACTGGTAATCTGGGACTGGATATAAGCTTAGTTGTTCGCGAAATTTTTGGACACGTTCGTCCCGGTTTCGCGTGACTTGGATCGAAAAGTCTAAGTCGTCACTGTCAACAGTGGCTAAAACTTGATCAGAGTTGTGCTTCCGGGTGGTGCCTCTGCAGAGATGCTAGCATTTTCATTAGAGTCTTGTACGTAATTATTGATTCAAACAGCAGGATACATGAAAGGGTCGTCAGTGTTGGCATGAGGGACAGCGAGGGGCATTAGTACAGGCTTTGGTTGATTCTGGGTAATGGTTTAAGGATAAGTCAAGTTGAGCGCGATTAAGAGCGCAAGTGATGCACCGAGAATCCTTCATCTGTTTTGCATCAGAAATAGTAGCCCTAGAATCAGTGTCATTTGCTGATTCGTCATTTGAAGAAGGGTGTTGAGAAACTAATACTTGTTCCTCAAACTCTGAAAGTCACAAATAAAAATAACACGCTTTGAAAGGTCACGAATAAAACACGCACTGATCTGATTCCAAAACTGAACTCCTTTATTCAACATTCAATTGTATTTATATTCTAAAACAACATGCTCATCAATTATGTTAACCAGAACAGAGTTCAATTATCGAGCAAAGAATGTGCTTACTGTTGCACATATGTGTCCATGTTTTAAATAATTGAACGATGTTCGATGAAGACAAAAAATGCTGACTATTTGAAATATGGAGAAGCAAGCAAATTACATAGTTCAATGAATCAAGAGGTCAATGTTTTCAATAATGAATGCTTTGCTGTATAATTAATTTTATGGATGGATTACAAATTGATTATAATTCTGAACATTCTGCCCGCCAAGAACCGCTGGTTCTTCTAACAGAGGATAGTTTGTTATCTTTCGTACCATCTCGTCTTCGGATTAGCATTGTTTGTAACTGGTGGTCTCCGCAATCTCCATATTAGGACGCTGATAATGATAGGTGCAACTAGGAAGGTGAGGCCAACACTCGTGCCCAGAACAATGATGTGATGTCGCGTCTGATGCCAAATGGTAGCCGAAAACTCGGATCGCAGGAGCGCTTCTTGCTGTTGAGTTTCATGAATAAATCTATCGTCTTGTTTGAGTAGTGGTTCCGTGGCGATGTAAAGATACGACAGATTCGTGTTTTTTACGGTGTCTTGCATCAATCGTATGGGTTTAATGTAGGTTGACTGCACCTGTACGGTTTCCATAATTTGAGAGTTAGCGCGAATTAAGGCGGTTGAACTCTTGATGCTGCAATGAGAGCCCATTTCTATTATACCCACTCCTTGGATTTTAACATGTTGTCGATGTCCAATGCATGTTATGGCGATGGATTGCTTTTTAGAGGATAAAAATAGCCAGTTGTTAGCTCGGGTTAGCTGCTTCCATAGCAAATCCTTCACGTTTAGTCTGTTGAGTGGGCATGAGATCTTATTGGTTCGCTCGAAAATCTCGTCTAAGATGCAATTAGGATGCTCGCTAATACTCTGGAGTATGCTGACTGAGCAATGACGCCTGTTGTTTGAAACTATTTCACATTGGTCAAATTGTTTAGGGCTCAGTTCAAAATACAGTTGGTCATCGTAATTCACTCCAAAATAATTCGTGGAGACGTCAGGGACTGAGTAATTTCCATCGTTTAAACTATGTGGGATGCCTGTACAATGTAGAAGCTCGAAGTTCCTTTGTTCGACTATTGGGAAGAACCCTGATATGAGTATGCCGTTTTGTGTTTTTGTAATTTGTGTCCTCTGTATCTCCCTTGGTTCGATAAATAACCCCTTTCCTAACTTTGACTGTACTAGTGCCAGTGTTTTATGCATGGTGGTTTGTGAGCATATTTCTGCAAGACTTCCAATTCCTGATTGAATTTTATGTAAGCCATTGTAACGATTCTGAATCTGTTCTAGCCATTCAAACGCTAATTGATATGTGGTTAAGAAATCAAGGCTGTGGAATTGTACCATGAGGACATTTTTGTCAATGTTTTGGACACGTGATTGAATTTCTCAATGATGGCATTTAGTTTGGTTGTCAGTGCATGTTGAGTATCGTTGACTCTAGCAGTCGTGGTTAGTAGCAAATGTCCTTGATGTTGCATGGTGTCAATAAGGCGTTTCTGGTTTTCATCTAAGTTGTCGATATCTGTGTAGACTTCATCGTTCACTCCGAATATTCCTTGCAGGATGTTTCCCAGCATTAAACGCCGTGATCGATTTTGAATCCATGAGGTGATTGACTCAAAGGTACTATTGACTCCCTGATTCAGTCGCTCCACTAGCTCCTTGCATCGTGTATCCTGATGAAGTCGAACACCTTGTTTGCAAATGTACGATGTGTTCTGACGTACTTGTTGAAGATTGGAAAGGTCTTGTTTGATTTCTTCAGGTGAAATGTGAATATCTATTCGTATTTGTCCTTTCATCAAGTGTACTTGACCGATAAGCTCTATGTACAGATCAGACTCAGGGTGTTTTATAGTAAAATTTGCCTTAGTTCGTGTTACGCAAACTAGAACTGCCAGTAAGCAAACCATGAGTTTCGATAGAGTTGATGATTTCTTCGAAATGCCAGTTTTTCGCTCTCTAGTAGTACAGTGAGGATCGATAGTGGAGTTTTCAGATGTTTTAGGCTCCTTGTGTCCCTCATCTATTGGTAGTGGACAGATTTTTGATATGGGTCGCTTCATAGTTCTGTCACTCGTCTTTATTGTTACAACTCTCGTTAACCCATCCTCTCCGGGATGGAGAACCAAAATTCTGCCCAGAGGCCATTGAGTAGAGGCACAATTTTCAAGTTTGACGAGCACGAGGTCATTAATCTTTATGTTTCGGTTTTCGGTAAACCACTTTGCACGTTGTTGTAGCTGCGTAAGGTATTCTAAGCTCCATCGCTGCCAAAATTGTTGTTTCAATTTCTGGACGAGTTGCCATTTCTTAGTTGGGTTATCTTGTGTATTTTCATCAGGTAATTCGAATAGGTTTTCTCCAGTTAGGAAATGTCCAGGGGTTAAAGCGTTTAGATCGTTCGAGTCAGTGCTTATTGGTGTCAATGGTCGCGAGTTTAAGCAGACTTCGATCTGGGCAAGCAACGTGTACATCTCTTTGACATTAAGTAAATGTGATCCTATTACTTTCGTCAAATGCCGCTTCATTGATTTCACCGCTGCCTCCCAAATTCCTCCAAAGTGCGGACTTCCCGGTGGGATGAATTTCCAGTCAATGTTATTAATGATGAGTGTTTTTTGTGCTTCCTTAATCATCTCTTTGGTGGCTGCTTTCAGCAGTTTATTTGCTCCGACGAAGTTAGTACCATTGTCGCTTATCAATGTGTGACACATGCCCCTTCTTGCAATGAATCTTTTTATTGCCGCGATGCAAGCCTTTGCCGTTAAGTCACTCACTAACTCCAAATGTACTGCCTTTGTTGAAAGACATACGAAGACGGCAATATACGCTTTTGTTGTTTTGCTGCCTCTACCACTACTCCATTTAATGGAAATGGGTCCAGCATAATCAATTCCCGCGCGAGCAAATGGCTTGCCTGGTTGAATTCGTTCATATGGTAACTGACCCATTAGCTGCTGGCTTGGCTTCGCGTTGACTTTAAAACATGTGACGCATTTTCTAGTTAATGCCTTAACTGCTGTTGCTCCGTCTATTATCCAAAATTTCGTTCGGATTGTAGCGTGAACCAGCTGTTGACCTCCATGCAACGTAAGATGATGGTAGTGTTTGATAATTAGGTTTGCCAAGTGTCCCCTAGGTAAAATAATTTGGTGCTTAGTGTCATAGCTCAATGCACTCT
Source organism: Odontomyia ornata (assembly GCA_963969285.1). Lineage (NCBI taxonomy): Eukaryota > Metazoa > Arthropoda > Insecta > Diptera > Stratiomyidae > Odontomyia > Odontomyia ornata. The sequence goes on along the minus strand of OZ017742.1, from coordinate 17,321,718 downwards.
GTTGAGTCCTTCCACCTACTCTCAGCAGTCCTTCCGAATCCAAGAATGGTCGCTGCCTTATAAGGCGACTTGACTTACGCAGAGGCTTGTGATTCTCCAGTTGCTCAATTTCATCTGAGAATGCTTCTCCTTGAGCTATGCGAACGCAGATGATTTCCGCTTCCTTTAGTTCGTCGCTGGTCAAGAACGTACTACTATTTTTGGTTTTCCATCTACGACAATACGCAGTTACTCGAACTAACTTTGTGAAAGATGAGAATCTTTGGAAGATGTCGGGCGTTTGCTCAGGTGTGACGGTTTGAGCTGAGACACTCGTCAAACACGCGTCGTTGGTTCGCCTTTCGATGTCAATCATAGCACTGTTGGTAAACGAATTCCCTTTTGGTCATTTACTGGGGTCTTCACTCAACCAGTCTGGCCCATTCCACCACAACTTGTCGTTGACAAGAGCTTGAGGCAGTGCTCCACGGGATGCGATATCTGCAGGATTTGATTTGCTACCCACATGTCGCCACTGTTTTGGCTCTGAGCTTGATTGTATCTCTCCAACTCTATTCGCTACGAAGACTTTCCATTTGGTTGCCGGTTGACGTAACCATTGCAACACAGTTGTAGAGTCAGTCCAGTAGTACGGTCTGAGACAATCCCATCCATGCGCTTTCAGAGTGCTGTTCATAAATTCGCATAACAAGGCTGCACCACACAGTTCGAGACGTGGTATTGATCGTACTTTCAAGGAGGCCATTTTTGATTTCGCTGTTATAAGTTTAACGAGTGATTTTCCACCATTCTCTTGAACACGCAAGTAGATAGTTGCTGCATATGCCAATTCGGATGCATCACAAAATCCATGAACCTGGATTGACTCGATGTTGGTATAATTTAGCCAGCGGGGAATCGAAATTTCTTCGATTGCCGACAGTTGGGCACGAAAATTCCGCCATTTTCCCAAGAGTTGATTTGGTACGGGCTCGTCCCATTCCGTTCCTTCAAGCCACAGTTGTTGCATGATGATTTTGCCAAAAATGATGCAGGGCTGCAACCATCCTACTGGGTCAAAGAATTTGGCTATCTCTGACAGAAGCTGTCGTTTAGTTGGTGGGTCATCGGTCATTGGTTCAAGGTTTACTTTGAATGAAAATGAATCTCTGGCTGGATGTCATCGCAAACCAAGTGTCTTAATATGAGCATCCTCGTGAATATTAAGCGGTACGTTTGTTTCTGGGTCAGAAACGGGAACTGCATTCAAAAGAGTGTCGTCATTACCAGTACACTTCCGCAAGTTGAAACCTCCTTTGTGGAGTACTGTGATTAAGTCTTGTTGAAGGCATTTCACTTGATCAATCGTGTCTCCACCAGTAAGTACATCGTCTACGTAGAAATCGTGTTTTATCGAATGGCACGCCTGGGGATGAAACAACTTCTCGTCATCAGCGAGTTGATGTAACGTCCGCATGGCCAGGAATGGAGCACTAGCTGTTCCATACGTAACTGTTGTCAATTTGTAGTGTTTCATTGGATGCGAAGGACGGTTTCGCCACAGAATTCGTTGATAATCTTGGTCTCTGGGGTCTATGATTATTTGTCTGTATATCTTTTCGATGTCAGCTGCTACAACATATTTGTATGTCCTCCACTTCATCAATATGTGAATGATGTTATTTTGATAGCTCGGCCCAGTTAAGAGTGTGTCGTTGAGTGATTTCCCTGATGGCGTTTTTGCAGACGCGTTGAAGACTACTCTCAGTTTCGTAGTTGTATTCTCTGCCTTAACCACAGCGTGATGCGGCAAATAGTAACTGTACTTCGAGTGTGTCTCTTGAGCAAGTACCTCTACCATATGTCCTAGTCTCCTATACTCTTCCATGAACTCTATATATTGCTGCCGTAGCTTTCCGTCGTTGGCTAGTTTCCTTTCTAGCTGTGAAAACCTAATATGAGCGTTTCGTTGAGAATCGCGTAGAGTTTTTGCAGGCTCAACATTCTCCTTGAATGGAAGCCTCACGATATATCTTCCAAAGTCGTCTCGTCTGGTTGTTTTCTGGTACCATTCCGTAGCAGCAGTTTCTTCAGGCTTTAGGATAGGATTGACTGGTGCCTCTGTAAGATCCCAGAACCGTTTCACAAGTTGGTCTGTTTCTTCTTCAATACTGACCAATGATACAATTCCTGCCAAAGAATTTGAAGTTTCTTCCATGGATGTCGGTTCGAGTAAAATCCATCCGAATACAGTATTGACAGCACAAGGCGATCCTTTCTTGAGTCCCGGCAGAACTACAGAATTGTAAACATCTGCACCAAGCAACATATCAATACGTGAAGGTGTGCCACATAACGGGTCCGCTAAGTCAGCACGTGACAATGTCTTTGGAAGCTTCACTTTAGTGTCGATTGAAGGACATATACGAGGTGTGTTTTTTCAAAAATTATTTATTTATTCATGAATATCTATTTTGTCCCCTTCAAAGTAATCCCCATGAGATATTATACACTTGTGCCAACGGTTTTCCCAATCTTCGAAGCACTTCAAAAAATCATTTTTTTAATCTTGTTCAGCTCCTCCTTCGATGCCGTCTTTATCTCGTCAAGCGTAGCGTAACGTTGTCCTTTCATGGGCCTCTTCAGTTTAGGAAACAAGAAAAAGTCACAGGGGGCCAGATCTGGGGAATACGGTGGCTGCGGCATCATTAGTGTGTTGTTTTTGGCCAAAAAGTCGCGCACAAGCAACGATGTGTGAGCAGGGGCGTTATCGTGGTGCAAAAGCCAATTTTTGTTCTCCCACAAATCCGGGCGTTTCTGGCGGATTGCTTCATGCAAACTGCGCATAACTTGCAGGTAATATTCCTTACTGACCGTTCTTCCCTGTGGCAAGAACTCATGATGCACCACGCCCCTGCAATCGAAGAAAACTGTCAGCAAAACTTTCACATTCGACCGAACTTGGCGCGCTTTTTTCGGTCTTGGTTCATGCGGCAGCTTCCATTGAGATGATTGAGCTTCGGTTTCCACGTCATAACCATAAACCCACGATTCGTCACCAGTTATGACCCTCTGGAGCAAATTTGGTTCGTCGCGGACAGAGTTTAACATCTCATTAGCAATGTTCATGCGTTGCTGTTTTTGGTCGCAATTGAGCAATTTTGCTACGAATTTCGCGGCGACCCGTCTCATGCCCAAATCGTTGATAAAAAACGAATGGCACGAGCCAATCGATATGTTTAGGTCCTCAGCAACTTCTCTAACGGTGATTCGACGATTGGCCAATACCATTTTCTCCACTTCATTAATTTTTTCGTCTGTTGTTGAAGTGCTCGGGCGTCCGGCACGCTCTTCGTCGTTCACATCTTCTCGGCCTTCTAAAAACATTTTGTACCACCGATAAACGTTGCTTCGGTCCAAGGTAGCTTCTCCGTATGCCACAGTCAACATTCGGAATGCATCCGCGCACTTAATTTCGTTTTTCACACAAAATTTGATACACGTTCTTTGATCCATTTTTTTGAATAAGTAAAAATCGAAGACGATTGAAAACATGTGCAAGTGAAGCAGCTATCACCAATTAAGTGAACATTCAAAATGGCCGAGCTTGTCAGCATAAGTGATAGACATGAGTACCAACATAACGCCACAAAAAAATCGAAATTCGAATATACGTAACCCGCGAAAATTCAAAATTCGTGATACTTTTTGAACACACTTCGTATTAGTAATGTTGGGTATCACCAAAACTGATACAGTGAACACGCTATCTCCACATCTTGGGTTGATATTCAGCAGCACGCTTCCCTTTGTTTGAACCTTTGTGGTTGCTCCTAGACCACATATCGTAATTTTAGCGTATTCGCGTTTCAGTCCGAGTAGTTGAGCAGCTGATTCCGTAATGAATGTCCGTTGTGAACCAGAATCAACAAGTGCTCTTAATGTTACCAACTCCGATGAAGCGTTTTCCACCTTGATTCGGACTGTCGCCAATAGCACTTGCTGGCAAAGATAATTTTCTTCGGCAAAAAGTGAATTTGTTGATGGTGTAAATGGTTTAGCGTCGCTAGATAATACTGCAGACGTTCTCTTATTGCTGTCGTGGAGCAATGTATGGTGCTGTTTGGAGCAGGTTCGACATCTGGATTTAGCTGGACATTTACTGATGACATGTCCTTTCCTTAAGCAATTAAAGCACAATCTATTTCGTTTCACAGCCTCTTGTCGCTGTTCCAACTTTAATGCCTTGAAGGTATCGCATTGATTTATGTGATGACTTTTGCTGCAAACGTCGCAAGTCGTTACATCACGAACCGTGAGTGCATCCACTTTTTGGGGTTTTTTAGGACCATTCAACGCTTCTTTTGTCCTGAAACGGCTTGTTAAAAAATCTATGAACGTTGCTAGAGTTGGTATCTCTGATGATGCTCCAATGGACGTCTCCCATAATCTTCTTGTTTCATGGTCTAGTCTTTGTGTAACTGAATAAATGATCAGTATATCCCAATGCTCCGTGTTTAGACCAATGCTCTTCATATTGGTAATAAGCTCAGCCGTAGTGTCCATGCATTGCTTAATGTTAAAGTCGCGTTCCTCCTTAACTGCCGGTAGTTTGTGGAACGTATGTAGATAGCTCCACGCGATGGATCGTTTGTTGTCGTATCGTTTACGAAGCATTTCCAATGCTGCCTCGTAATTCTCGCTGTTGATGTCCATATGCTGGATGACACGTGTCGCCTTTCCAGTCAGATGAGTCTTTAAGTACTGCATCTTCTCTACTGCAGATAATGACTCATTATTGTGCACCATTGACGTGAACAAATCGATGAACATCTGCCATTGTCTGTAACTCCCGTCGTACTTGGGAATTACCAAACACTCAAGCTGAACCTTTGTCGTTCCAGATGCAGGTTTCTCAGTAATACTGATGCTCGATTCACCCTGATGTTGCCTGATGCCACCTTTGAACGCCTCTAGCAGGTCCAAATATTGGTTCCCGCTGGTCTCGAAATCTTCAAGATACGAGTTGCGTCGCGCAGGATTGTCGGCCGTCTCGTCGAGCATGAGAGTATGATGCTCCTGACATGCTGTCCATAACTCCTGCAGTCGTTGCAGCCTTGCCTCAAAATAGCCAAGATTATGACGATCCTTGCTATCCTTCCCGAAGTTTTTCTTCAGCCTCGCAATGTTGCAAAAATGGTCGTATTGTGTGACCGTAGTCGATGAAGTTCCCTTATCATCTTTCATGGCAGCAGATGCAGTTGTGGATTTGTCGGCATATTGGCAAAGACCCTCCTCAGGATGTAGTTCAGCACTGTTGTTGATTACTTTCAGATTCTTATAACAGCGGAGCCAAAAACTCGTCTGCACCAACTTGTATAAAGTAATTCAACGGTAGAGATTTTGAGCAATGGTTGCGCTAAGAATCGATTTTATCAAATATCACCAGAACCAAATCATTATTGTCTCCACAAATATCCAATTCGTATCCGGCTCGACGGACCAAAAATGTTGAGAAACTAATACTTGTTCCTCAAACTCTGAAAGTCACAAATAAAAATAACACGCTTTGAAAGGTCACGAATAAAACACGCACTGATCTGATTCCAAAACTGAACTCCTTTATTCAACATTCAATTGTATTTATATTCTAAAACAACATGCTCATCAATTATGTTAACCAGAACAGAGTTCAATTATCGAGCAAAGAATGTGCTTACTGTTGCACATATGTGTACATGTTTTAAATAATTGAACGATGTTCGATGAAGACAAAAAATGCTGACTATTTGAAATATGGAGAAGCAAGCAAATTACATAGTTCAATGAATCAAGAGGTCAATGTTTTCAATAATGAATGCTTTGCTGTATAATTAATTTTATGGATAGATTACAAATTGATTATAATTCTGAACAAAGGGCAAGAAGTGTAGCACCGGCTCAATGCATCTACATGACCCATGGATACTCCACTATGGGGCTGTATTGTGTAATTATAATTCTCAAGCTCAAGGGTTCATCTAGCGATTGATGGATTTACATATCTTTTTTTAAGAGTGAGCGTCAGCGAGTTACAATCTGCTATTATTTCAAAAGCTTTGCCTTTTAAATAAGCTCGAATGCGCCTCAGTGCATAGATAATGACCAACGTCCCCTGTTCAAAACTGTGATAACGAGATTCAGCGAATGTGGTAGCTTTCGAAAAAAATAGTGCAGGGTGAAACTTATTATCAACCTGCCTTTGTAAGAATATTGCTCCGTAACCAAAGAAGCTAGCATCGCGATGAAATTTAGTTACATTTGTCTTTAAATTCAAAGGCTACACCCTCGCGGGTGAGTTATTACAGTGGTTTGGCTATTTTTGTGAATGATAGGATGAACTTGCAAAAATAGGAGGGCGATCCTAAGCAGGTCTTAACCTCCTTCTGATTCCTCGGTATAGGATATTGCTTGATGACTTTGATATAAGCCTCACTTGGACGCACTCCAGAGGCACTGACAGATTATCCTAAATACTCTATCTCTTCAAGTGCAAATCTACATTTTCCCAATTTTAACTCATGGTTCTTTTCGGTAATAGCTTTCAAGACTCGACCTAGTGGCTCAATATGGTTTTCAAGGGACGCGGTTGCGATCAGCATATGGTCCGTGTAGACGACAATGCATCCAGAATTTAGCATTTCTCTAAATATTTCGTATATAAAGCGCTGGAGTGCAGCAGAAGCATTTTTCAATCCGAAGAGTATCCAAAAGTATTCAAAGTGACCATTTGGAGTTACGAATGCTGTGTATTTTACAGATTTAGGTGCCATTTCAACTTGGTGGAGCCTATTACTCAGATCTGAAATTGAAAAGAACTTCTTTCCTGCCAAATAATCGATGCAGTCGTCTATAAGTGGCAGCGGAAAATTGTCTGGTATGGTCTGTTTGTTTAGGCTTCTGTAATCCACACACATTCTCTTCACCACCTTTCTTCCTAACTAAGACTATGGCAGAAGCGTATGGGGAACTACTATATCTCATTATCCCCTTCTTTAGTGGCTTCTGTTCGCTCGTGGTAAGATAATCTTCATGGCGTGCAATGAAACGGAGTGCTATTATGTTGGTGAACTTCCATCAGATAGTGATGGGGCGCTACAATGAGATTCATCGGGTTCAAATAATTTTCGTAAATGGTCTTTCTAAGGGCTTAAGTGTGGTTTTTGCTCAGGGACATATTTACTTCTAGGGTTTCTGTGTCATCTGGGGGTAATGTAGTGAAGTGGGACAAGATTCTATAGTTATTTTCGGTCTGATCATTAACGGGTGCACCAGCGTTGGCCAAATTTTCATCAGTAGATCTAATGTTATTAAGTTCATAGGTGGCTTCCTCAGGAGATTCATATTTAACACATCGACCGGTCAATCCTTTATTATTTGTCGGTTTGAAAGCACAGAAATAACTTTTGTCCTTTTCAAACTGTTTATTCTTATGACTATAGATTTTGGTATTAATATCTTTGAGTTCATGAAGATTAATATTAAATTCCTTTAGGAAATTCCGGACTGAGATAATGGGTAATATTACTGTTTCATCTGAAATCACTAAAAGAGGAATCTTTCCACATTGTCTACGAAAGTTAATAAAGACATCGTCCTTACCATACGTTTTTATCGTTGCATTTCCTAAGCTGCGGAGTCTCGTATCGAAGGTTCTATTGCTAATGAGTAGAGGGATTGCAGATCATTTCACAAAACTAATTGGACTGTTGGTGTCGAAAAGAAAGAAAAGTTTTACCATTTCTTTGTATTTTCCCCGACTATAAGTAAAAACGATCCTTACGAGATTAATTGCGCTGATGGCGCTATTAGTTTCATCGTCAGTTTTTTTTTGTAACGAAACAAAATAATAATAATAATTCACTTCATAAAAGTATGCAATTTTTCATCAGTGTTTTCTTATGATGTTATCATGTAAAATTATCGTCCGGGAACTGACTTCACAGACAACCAATTTTTTCTCCTGGTAAATAATCGGAATCGATAAACTTCGTTAATCAGCACCTCGCATTAAACAAAATGGGCTCCCAATTTACTCCTGTTCGAAATATTCATAGCATAGCTCGTGTATCCTCAAAAAGCTACTTCCTAGACTTTTCCAAAACTACAGACACCAATGTCCCGCCACAATCAAAAACAAACAGCTAATCATATATTTTTGGACTGAATTTAGATATAATACATTTTGTTTTAAATTGCAGGAAAAATGAGCAAATAGACTAGAATTGTTATAAATGCAGTGAAATTCAAATTTAAAACTGTGTTTAAGGGTAGAACCTTTGAAAAAAAAAGCAATTCCTCCTAAAACAGACAAGAAAAATTTATAGCGGTTACTAAATTACAAATTTTTGGTACATTTTGGCTTGTTGAAGCTACATAAAATTAGGGTTTTAATCAGCGTTTCCAATTTTCCTTGCTCGTATTTGGGCCTCTGAAAAGCAAACTCTGAAATCAGACCATAATAATTGTATGTTTAAGCACTTGGAAATATAATAAGTGAGGCCACCAGCTCGTCCTGCAGACAAGATCTTGACAACGGGTTGGGTACGACATTAATCCCATATCCTACCATGTAATTTCTGAAAAAATCCACATATTCATTATATGGAAGCCACAGATCAAGCTATAGCAACGTTCCCCTGATTCAAATCTACCTACCTGTGCATGATATGATTTTTCGAACACCCTTCTTTATCATTTTTCGCCCAACCAACCTTCTATGGCACTGACACTTGTCTTTAATTTTTGATTTGTTCAATATATACAACATTATTCGCACTCCCAAGGTTGTAGTCCCTACGGCCAGGTTTCGTCGAACTAGAGTTTTTCCTCGTTTGAGTTACGAATTTAGTTTTAATTTCATTAACTCGTAGACTAATTCGGTTTGCTTCAGATTCGAAGCTCAGAAATGCTTCTTTGGCATTTAAGAATGAACGTGACATAATATTGACATCATCAGCATGTTCTACTTATTCTGTGGACTTGAATGTTAGTATACCAGAGATTTCAGCTAATGTCCTCCTGAAAACGTGTTCCTGCGCAATATAAAAGAGCATTGGGGCAGGTCCATCTCCTTATTTGAAGCCTGATTCCGTTATAAGGCTGCACCCTTTACCTTGACTTGAGGCTCTGTGCTTAGCACTGTGACCTTGACCATGCCGACTAGTTTTGTTGCGACGCCAAAGTCAGCCATTAAATTGTACAGTGCATTTTGGCCGACGATGTTGTATGCTTGCTCGAAGTCTACAAAGAGTTGGTACACATCGATGATATATTCCCAGAATTTTTCAAGCACACAGTCCACTTCAAAAGCCTCCCTGATACACTCCTATAATACTTTCATTGCACGACTTTAATTTCTTTTCTATGGTTTTAGAGAGCACTTCATAAAACGTGCACAATAGAGCGATGTATCTATAATTTTCACACTTTAATTTGTGCCCTTTTTTGTGTACAGAATATATTATGCTTTTACGGTAGCTGCTCCTCGGAACATATTTTGCATATTACTCGATGCATACGGTTATTTATATGAGGAGTCCCGCTCTGGAGCAGTTCTGCTAGTATTCCATCTATTCCTTATTTTTCCTGAGGACCCGTACTGCTGTCTGTACTTCATCTCTGGTTGGCAGTGAGACCGGGACCTCTTGCCCTGCTTTTAGAATGTTTACAGCTTCAGTAGTTTTTGATGATGCTGTGAATAGCTCCTGGAAATATTGCTGCCATCTGTTCTTAATTTTGACTGGGTTACCTATGATTGATCCTTGTACATTTTTGCAAAGACTTGTTTTTGGATTGAAGCTGTCTCTACTAATAGAGGCAAACATAGACCTGCCTTCATGTAAGGTCATGTTTAAATTTATCTGTTGGACCTTTGTGTTAACCGTCAGTCATTTCTTTCTTTGACACATTTTTTTAGCTTGACGTCGAAGGTTTTTATATTGTTCTTCTTTGAGCCGAGTTGGTTACTGGATGGATTCTTTGCTCAGCTAGTTCCTTTTTTAATCACTTCCTTGGACTCTTCGTCATACCAATCGTTTCTACTTTTCATTGGCTAGTGCCCCAAGACCTCCTTGGCTGCTTCTGTCGCCGCATTTCTTACTGTCTTCCACATGGTTTTGATATCATCATTGCTTTCTTCCGCCTGCGGGTATATGTTGATGCAATTTTTCAACGCTGACATGCATGTGGACGTTATTGAGCTATCATTTACCTCGTGTACCTGGTACCTTGGGGTAACTGATGCTCCTTGTTTGCAGCTCTTAGAGATGTGGCATCGAAACTTGACCCATATAAGGTATTGGTTCGAATCACAAACAGCACTGCAGAACGAGCGCGTTTCGAGAATGCAGATGGCGACTCGTTTTTGTATGAGAACATGGTCGATTTGGATGATGTGCGACCGTCTGGGGATGCCCACCTTCTCTTATGGTTGTCTCGATACTGATAAGCCTCTTGTCGTGAAATGGGTGTAGACAAAATGTCCGTAAAGGACTGCAGCGATGGTTCCTCGACGAAAGAGGATGGTGGGATTCGCCGAGATAGGCGGACGCGTGAATGCGCTGACAGCCTAGCATTGCGGTGTCGTGGGGCGGTTTCTTTTCCCCAGCACAAGGACCCACTACAAAAGAAATCTCGCATCCACGAATTCGAGGCTCAAAAGAATATCGACCGAAGTCGAGAACATACTAAGGGTCAAAAATTGGTGACTCAATGGACAAACCGGGCCTGGAGAAAACAAACGGACTTAAGAGAAGATATTTATCGCCCTCAAATAAGAGTGGGGCATCCAGTTGGAAGCGGTGCCCCCCTCGCACCCTCCCATCCGGATCAAGCATGGCCATATATTTCCCATTTAAGTGAAAAAGTCACGCAAACATAATTTGAATGAATTTTTCTTTTAAATGAAAAATATAAACGTGGCAAATTTATGTCATAGTGCTATGCCATTAATAGGCACGCGAGCGGAAGACCATCGTAGACGACAAGAGCACCTGTGAACACATAGGAAGGAGTGAGCTCACCCGATGTCTAGCTCATTACAGCGGAGGGGCTAGCCAAAGTTGCGGGTCCCATACCTGGTCAGGTTCAAAAAGCAAAAGGAAAGACCGAGTTTATAATTTAACTATGAATCATTTTTAGGGTTTTGTAAAATAATTTTACAAAACCCTTCTAAAATCGCGTCCTGTCTGTCCGTCTGTCCGTCTGTCTGTCCGTCCGTCCGTCCGTCCGTCCGTCCGTCCGTCCGTCCGTCCGTCCGTCCGTCCGTCCGTCCGTCCGTCCGTCCGTGTGTCACAGCAGTTTTTCTCGGAAACTACTTAAGCTAGAAACATCAAATTTTGTATGTAGGTGTAAAGTGGTGATCTCTTCAAAGTTCAACTACTAAAAAATTTTGGTAAGGTATTTAAGGGGGGTCTCCCCATATAGGGGAGTGACCCCCCGAAAAAAAAATTTCATTGGAGGTAGCCAATATGGGTACCAAATGAAAGGTCTTGATGAGAACTTTTCAAAACAGGTCTTAGTTTGGCAAAGTTTGCTTCGAGGGGCGCACAGGGAGGGGAAATACACGAAAAATTTGTGTCCCCCCCCCTCGCGATTGGACACCTGTGATCCGAAAAATCTGAAAAAAATCAGGAATGTAGGTCTTGGGGGGGACAACAACAACAAATACATGAGAAGTCGCAATTCACTCAACTTTGTTAGTAATAGTATGATTTATCAATTTTATGTTTTCTTGAATAAAATCTTAACGGTACCCTTAAATTCTATGAAATTCAGTATACAGATGACTATTTATAAGATTGATCTATCCTGAAAGTTTTATAAAGATTGAATCATATTTAGCGAAGTTATAGCGGGTTGAAATTTCCTGTAATACTATGGAACAATATGCGCTGCATGTATTACTATGGCAACATATGGCTATGGAACAAAATGCGCTTTTTACCGACATAGACACTACAGTTTTGCTAGGATTTGCATGAAAATTTCAGGAATGATAGGTGTCATGTATGTCTTTGAGAATCGGTTCAGCTATTGGTATCAGTAATCGTAAAACCAAATAGTGGCTGTTTTAAATGCGAAGATTGAATCATTTTGAGTTATTTTTCCCAATTTCAACGTTTAAGGTGCATGCTTTGAACACTTGATTCAATTTAATGAATGACTGAAAATGAGTACCTACAATTGATGCTCATAAGTGAAACAAGTCAAGGAGGCGGGAGAGAGCTCCTAGCAAAAGAGTTTTGTAACCATTCTAGGATTCGAACAAATTGTGTTTCCTCCGTCGCGGGTGGACATCTGAAATAATTATCAAGGGAGATATTTATGAGTATAACAAAAACAAAAACCTCAGAAGTCGAAATTCGTTCAACTTTGTTAAAAATAGTATGATCTTCGTATTTCCTATTTCCTCCAATAAAATCGTCTTTGACATGTTTCTTGATTTGATTCGATCTGGTGACTGCATTTTGTAAATTGAATACAAAACCCTTCTGACATGAGCATAGGTCTGTTTACCCAACTTGTTATTTTTATTAGTGAATATTGTGAAAATAACTCAATTTTCCCTTCCTACTCATTAACTAAATACACAGTTAACTATACTTTGATTTTAGTGAAATTTCTCCCGAATTCAATTATAGAAACTTCGACCATATTCAGTAACAGTAACACTAACTTTCTTTTAACAAACGAGTTATGAATTTTGTGTCCAAGGATCTTACATTCCTTATACTAGTATTTATCAAAAAATTCAATCGTGCATTTCCGCATTCTCAAGCTAGTTCATTTGTACATAAATATCGCAGTAGTAATTTTTCTACTCATTTCAATACAATTTGAAAAAAGAAAAACCATCTATAATTATGTTCTTTCAATACTCGGCCTTTGTCTCATCAATTTCAAAAATTTTTTTTTATAATGGCATTTTCTTTATGCAAAACTTAATTTATTATCACTGCGTCGTTTTTGATAACAAAAGATTTGCTATGCAATTAAAATTTAAATGCACGAAACAACGTCAAATATAAAAGTGAAATTTGAACTCAAAACGTGAGAAGCTAACGGCAGTATGATATTATTTTAAAAGAATATAGTAGGTAATAAATTAGCCAATATGTAAATAAATATATTTAAATGTAAAAAAAAACAAATGAGTACTCACCAACATCCTCGCCGGGCGGTTATGTGGAGATGCCTGAGAGCTCAAATTTCTTAATTGACAAAATGTAAAAAAACACATTATTCTGCCAAAATCTGCTTCAATTGATGTTACATAAAACTGTTCGTTGGAATGAGAAGGCACAGTCAAGCAAACCACGAAATGTGGGATATGTTATTTGCAGCCCTTTTGGAACTATAAGTACGCTCATTTTGGGATGTAATGAATTTAGATATGTCTCAAAAAGTCTTTTCGTGATGAGTTTCAGTGCACATTTAAACTAAATAAGCTGTTCGACAAGCCAATGATCCTTTGCAGTATGTGCTGCCAATCCTTGCTATGCTTCAGCAAAATAATCATGGTGTCCTTATTGTTGGTTCCAAGATGTGCCTTTCAATGTGACCATAAAGTAAATTGGAAGTCTTGTATGAAATTTGACGGATGTTCTTCACTGTAACCCCGTTGAACGAACACTTTAGGGCAATCTGACTGCAGAGCACTTCTTCCAGGGGCGTTGTTATGTGACGTTTTCGCACGCGAAACCGAATATTGCTCGTGAACTTGAATAAACGGAAACTGACATTCCCCTTTGATAACAGTTGTCAGGTCTGTTAATTTTATTGACACCACTTTGCATTTGCTCACAGTGGATGAGCATAATTTGTACGTTTTTGTACTATCGTATTTTACCGCATGGAATTCGGTCATGTACATGTGGGTAGATTCATGGTCTTACGCGTATTTCATGGTCTAAACCGCTTTAAACTCACGAACTTGATTTCGGTTTCCAATCGTATTCCCACCAAAACGTTTGCAGCTTCCTTTCGATTAGAATTTCGTTCATATGGCTGAGTTAAATGTTGACAAATGCCTGCTTCTTGTGCTTTAAACGAAATCATCCGAAGTTGAACATGGAATGGTTAACAGTCACTGGTTACTTGGGAAAGCACGCTGTCAACTTCTTTAATCCACTTTTCACACACTAAAATTATTCCAGAAGGTGGTGGAACAAAGAGAAAGAGTGAAAAATGAGCAAAATGCGGAAATTTTTACATGTTTTAACGTCACTATTATTAATTTTCAACACGCGTAGTCTTTGGAAATCGCAAATTTCTACTCCCCGATGTGATTGCTGTGGCGATTCAAAGCCGACTCCTCCTTTGTCGTCAGTCGTCCAGTTTGCTGGAGGTCACACCGGCACTTTTCGAGTAACCGTTCATTCGGCTTCATAGATTGCCTTCGGCAATGAAATACGTGAATGTGTAGCGTGAAAAGGTGTTGGTGTGTCCGAATTTTTATTGTAGATTTGAATTATTAAAGTAATGTACGATATTAATATAGAAATTTTAATAATAATAAAAAAGATAAATATCATAAAGAATATAATTATAATGAAAATTTTAAATTTAATGCAGAGAAAAAAAAGATAATATAAAATTTATATTTATAATAAAAAAAAATTTATAATTTATAAAACTAAAAATTGGAATCATTAAATTTTTCAAATCTGCAATTAAAATTTCGGAGATTACTACACTCTTCTAGCAGTGAAGTCTATTAGCCGTTGCCCAGTGTCATTGGTCTCTGCGTGGAGGCTGTATCCTCTGATTGTTCCTTTATGTGCCGTTTCTCGGCTGGTTTTTATATTGAAGTCACTCGGGACAATTTTAATATCGTTTGACAGAAATGCATCGACAGAGCATTCCAGGGTCCTGTCAAATTCGTCCTTGATTGTCTCTTCCTTGTCTTTTGTGGGCGCGTGACAGTTGACCAGCCAGACATTAAAAAATTTAGTCTTGATATGAATCGCGCACAGAGGTAGGTGGTAATTTATTTAAATGAACTGTCAACAATGAAAGCCACTTCAAACTTATGTCTTCTTTACAGTTTTCCGCTATTAAACACTATGTCTTCACCGTGCCATCTAGTTTCTTGTACTGCGATTATGTTGATTTTATATTTCTTTATTTCATCCAGAAATTGTCGCAATGCACCTGGTCTGTTCAATGGTCTAAAATTCCAAGTTCAAAAAGTAAAGTCCTTTATACGTTGGGATATTCGTTGCCGTTTATCCAATCTGATCCGAGGCTATCCTCCTGGGTTCATGACAAGCTAATACTAAGTGGAGCGTTGTCAGTGCTTCGACTTAGTTGGTTTTGGTCCACGAGTGGTATCTTGTTTCCCACATACCCGCCAGCTAACCGGTTAGGGCACCCTCTGTCTGCTGCCTGAGGACGCGTTCGATGGGGGGCTGAAAGTCCCATCGACGATGCATGTATGGTTTACTTCCAATAAACTGGTAGATGACATGCTAAGAGATTATAAACTTACAACTGTAGGGACAATTCGACATAGCAAAAAAGAATTAACTCGAACATTCCTTTCAAACAGAGGTAAAGATATATTGTCCTCACGATTTGCCTTTCAAGAGAAAAAGACTCTAGATTCATATACCCCGAAACAATAAAAGTTTGCAATATTAATTTCAATTATGCACTCTACGAAAACAATAAATGAGGAGACAAGAAAGCCTTACTTTTATAATTTAACAAAGGGTGGAGTAGACACCTTTGATTAAATGGCTCATTTTTATACTGTCTCACGAAAAACACGAAGATGGTCTTTGCGTTTTTTTTTTTTGGGATGTTTGATCAAGCTGGTGATAGCTCCATGGTACTTTTTAAACTTGCTTGGAAGCAATACAAAACTGTATATAGAAAATTCCTTATTGAACTTGGACTTCAGTTAGCTCAACCACACTTGAGAAGAAGGCTCAGCAAAAATTTACCTGGAGAGCTTCAAAAAGATATTGAAGACACATTACATGAAAATTTAAAACAGCGGTAGCCTTCTATATCAGAACCACCTAATAAGTTTCTCAAATTAGTAGGTGTTAAATGTATCCCAGATCATTAGACAGAAAGTCCAAAATAAAATGCACCACGTTTGCTCAGATCGTCAAATCGAAATCTGTGAAAACTGTAAAATATTAATGGTTTATTATATTTTTTCTTGTATAGTATGCAAAGAAAGTTAAATTTAAAGTTGCATATTTTATTAATGTTTTTCTGACGGGGTAGTATAAAGCCCCATGTAAACAACAGATGTAAAGGGTTTTTCAATAAGAGGTGTTATTTTGAATAGCCCACTATTTCGGTAGATGTCACTTTTGAACCTGTCATTTTTCGACATTTGATAAGTAGAAACTACACCATTAATAAAAATTGAATGAAACACGCTTCACAACGCATTGTAATTATTAAAATGTACTATAAAAATGGTGAAAATTTGGCAGAGACGGTTCGTAAAACTCGAACATTTTTGGGTCGTCGTGAAGCACCTTATCGGACCGCAATACAGAAATTGGTGGAAAAATTTGAGCTGTTGAGACAACTTAGTGATTTGAAGAATAAAACTGGTGCACGTCACTCAAGAATAGCCGAGAATATTGCTGCTGTAGCCGAAAGAGTTGAAGAAAACCCAGGTTTGTCCATTCTTCGTCATTCTTTGGAACTAGGCATTCCACAAACGTCACTACACCGTATTTTCAATGGAAATTCGGGTCTTTAGGCTTATAAAGCTCAGTTAACATAAGAACTCAATCCGGTCGATTATCAACAAGGTCGTGTCTTTGCTGATTGGGTCCTTGAAATGCATGAAAACGATCTGGAATTCCCACTTCGGTGGCTTCGTCAGCAAGCAAAATTGTCGCATCTGGGGCGCAGAAAACCCAAGAGTTATTTTTGAAAAGCCTCTCTATCCTCAACGTGTGACTGTTTGGTGCGGTTTATGGTCCGGCGGAGTCATTGGACTTTACTTTTTCGAAAATGAGGCTGGAATAACAGTTACGGTGAATAGATTGCGCTATCGAGAGATGATTAATGATTTTTTATGGCCGGAATCGGTTGGTATTGATCTGGACAACGTTTACTTTCAACAAGTAGGCGCTACGTGCTACACAAGCAACGAAACTATTGATCTTTTACGGGAAAAGTTTCCGGACCGTCTTATCTCTCGAAGAGGTGATCAAGATTGGCCACCGAGATCTTGTGATTTAACACCTTGCAACTTCTTCCTTTGGAGCCACGTGAAAGAGAAGGTCTACTCCAACAGCTTAGCGTCGATTGAAGACCTCAAAGATGGGATTCGTGAGGCTATTGAGAACGTAGGGCAGCCACTTTGCGATTTGGTTATGGAAAATTTCATGAGAAACATATGGTCCTGTAAGCGTAGTATTTTTCACTATTAACAACAAACCTTCTTCTTTAGATTGAAATAAACATCCGTTTATATTCAAAAATGGCATTTTTCTTTTAATATCAAAATAGCACCTCTTATTAGAAAACCCTATAAGATTCATGCAACCATTCCAGGGTTAATACGATAAGCGATTCCCCCAAACTATGCATGTTAAAGTATAATAATAATGTTTAATGAGTTTTAATATATTTTTAAGGGACCTCGTCAATATCTTTCACATAACTATCATCTTGAAAATTTGTCAACAGCATTTTTGTACCAATTTACCACCTTGAAACCTTTGAACTCATTTTTCTACTCTAACAATTGCATTATGAATAAATAAGAACCCTAATATTTTCCGTAAAACGCCAATATTTATTAAAACCCAGGCAGACACGTGTTTCGGAAACAAGTTATTTCCTTCTTCAGTGCCGTGTTACTGAAACATAATCCAAAAATTCTTGTATTTATACATCGTTTCTTAATTACAAACTAATTTACAAAAGGTATTTTAATTAACTAATAATAAAACCATCAAAATTACTACTTGGAAAGTTAATTAAAACATTAATCCACTCTAATTATCCTTCACGGTGTCATAAACTAGATGAGTCATTCAAGCCTTTAACATATTGATCCGATCAAACTACTGTATGCGTTCTCTAGATCCGTATTAAGCCTTAAATCTTCCGGTATACTTGAAATCCACAAACTTTCCGTGCATCCAACCTTCTCCAATCGTTGATTTCTTCGAGGATCTCCACGTTGCCCCATTCTATTTGATGCGTGCTCTCCATAATGTGTCTTGCAACCGTTGATCTTGCCTCATTTCGTCCTTTTTTCGCTGCTACTTCCGCTTCCCTTATATGCTCGTGGAATCGAATTTTCACCAGTCGTTTTGTTTGGCCCACGTACATTTTTCCACACTCCGGGCATGTTATCCTGTATATGCCGCTACGTTCATCCTTTTGTTTACTGTCCTTCGTAGTCTCTTGTTTTAGTTCCAATTTGTAGATTCGTGACGAGTGTGCTGTTTCGATACCCGCTGCCTTCAGTATTTGTTGTAGCTTCCGTGAATGTGTAGAATAAGTCAGCTTCATTCTCCGCGTATTTTGGACCGGTGTTTTGAAGAATGTCGTAAAAGAGTTTCTTCTTCGATGCGCATCTAACTTGCTTATTCTGGTTTTGATTAACCGCGCTGTATACCCATTCTTCTGTGCTGTTTTAATTATGAATTGCTCTTTTCGGACGCGTCGTTCAGTTGTCAACGGAATTGATAACATTCTATTAATCATCGTGTTGTATGCCGCCATTTTTTGGTTGTAGGAATGATTGGAGTTGCTGGGTATTGTCCTCTGTGTGTGCGTCGTCTTTCGATATACATCAAACTCTAGGTAACCGCTATTTCTTATAATTTTCATATCAAGAAACGGTAGCTCTCCATTGTTTTCCCTTTCCATTGTAAACTTGATATTTTTGTGGATGTTGTTTAATTGTTCCAGTAAAATGTCTGCTTGGTGAGCATCAATGATTGCAAAAATATCATCCACGTAACGATACCATACTCTAGGCGCTAAACCTTTTTCTTCGGTGATGTTTTCGATGTGTCCCATGAAAAGATCGCTCAAAAGTGGTGACAATGGGTTCCCCATGGCAACCCCTTTAGTTGTCTTGAAAAAATTTCCTCGAAATGAGAAATAGCTCTCATTCATGCACAGAGTTGCCAACTTCGAATACATTTTCGATCTCTTTTTCCATTACAAGGATGAGTCTTTTTGTAAAAGCCAGTCTTCAAACAAGGCTAGGGTCTGTTTCACGGAAACACTTGGTAAAAGTGATTTCACATCAAAGGAGACCATGATCTCCTCTTCCTTCATAGCATCAATCTCCTGTAGCTTTTCAATCAGATCCTCCCTGTTTTTAACAGATTTCTCACTTGTCCTAAATGGTAGTTTTTTGCATTCTTCTGTTAACCACCTGGCAATTTTTGAAGTTGGTGCGTTTGTGGCAGCAATGATCTCCCGCATTTCGTTGCCACCTTTGTGTATCTTCGGGAGACATTTGATTCTAGGCAAGACGGGATTGGATACTCTCAAATGGGATATATTTCCGATAAGTGGCTGGCATTCCTTTAACGTTTTTTCGACTCTTTTAATTGAATCGTGTAACGGGTTAGTACGTAATGCGTGAAAATTTCCATTGTTTAATTTTTCGTTCACTAGTGCATCATACGTAATCCTATCCATAATAACTACTGTGTTGCCTTTGTCCGCCTTTACGTAATAAACAGGTTTGCTCTTCAGTTCCGCTATGATTCTTGCTTCGTTCGAGTGTTTGCTAGATGGCGGTTTTGTTAACAAATTGCGGACTGTTGTACGAATGGCTTGTCTATCTTCATCGCGGATAAATTTCCAAAATAATATCCTTCATTGGTGGTTTCAGAAAGTTGCACGCATAGTTTAATCCCCAGTTTAGAAAATTAAGTTGTTCCTCCGTAAAACTTTCCGAGGATTTATTGATGACAAATTGCGGTATTACTTGTACGCTGCCTTGTTGCTTATCTCCTGGTATTTTGTTCAATAACCCGTTGAATTTGCTATTGAGTATTCGTCTTTTCCTATCCTTTTCGCATTCAAACGCTCTTTGCACACTACTGATAATTTCTTCGACACTGGTTTTTCTTCCCATTGTTGTTGATGCAATTTTTAAATGTAGCCAATAAACTTCTAAGGTAACATCATCCATCTTCTTGTGTAGGTAGTTCAAACTCCGTTTCATCATATTTCTTTCCAAAATCGCCTTTTCTATTTCTATACCTTTTAAATGAGACTTTAGTGCGACCCTGTCTTGCCTAGAATCAAATGTCTCCCGAAGATACACAAAGGTGGCAACGAAATGCGGGAGATCATTGCTGCCACAAACGCACCAACTTCAAAAATTGCCAGGTGGTTAACAGAAGAATGCAAAAAACTACCATTTAGGACAAGTGAGAAATCTGTTAAAAACAGGGAGGATCTGATTGAAAAGCTACAGGAGATTGATGCTGTGAAGGAAGAGGAGATCATGGTCTCCTTTGATGTGAAATCACCTTTTCCAAGTGTTCCCGTGAAACAGACCCTAGCCTTGTTTGAAGACTGGCTTTTACAAAAAGACTCATCCTTGTAATGGAAAAAGAGATCGAAAATGTATTCGAAGTTGGCAACTCTGTGCATGAATGAGAGCTATTTCTCATTTCGAGGAAATTTTTTCAAGACAACTAAAGGGGTTGCCATGGGGAACCCATTGTCACCACTTTTGAGCGATCTTTTCATGGGACACATCGAAAACATCACCGAAGAAAAAGGTTTAGCGCCTAGAGTATGGTATCGTTACGTGGATGATATTTTTGCAATCATTGATGCTCACCAAGCAGACATTTTACTGGAACAATTAAACAACATCCACAAAAATATCAAGTTTACAATGGAAAGGGAAAACAATGGAGAGCTACCGTTTCTTGATATGAAAATTATAAGAAATAGCGGTTACCTAGAGTTTGATGTATATCGAAAGACGACGCACACACAGAGGACAATACCCAGCAACTCCAATCATTCCTACAACCAAAAAATGGCGGCATACAACACGATGATTAATAGAATGTTATCAATTCCGTTGACCACTGAACGACGCGTCCGAGAAGAGCAATTCATAATTGAAACAGCACAGAAGAATGGGTATACAGCGCGGTTAATCAAAACCAGAATAAGCAAGTTAGATGCGCATCGAAGAAGAAACTCTTTTACGACATTCTTCAAAACACCGGTCCAAAATACGCGGAGAATGAAGCTGACTTATTCTAGACATTCACGGAAGCTACAACAAATACTGAAGACAGCGGGTATCGAAACAGCACACTCGTCACGAATCTACAAATTGGAACTAAAACTAGGGACTACGAAGGACAGTAAACAAAAGGATGAACGTAGCGGCATATACAGGATAACATGCCCGGAGTGTGGAAAAATGTACGTGGGCCAAACAAAACGACTGGTGAAAATTCGATTCCACGAGCATATAAGGGAAGCGGAAGTAGCAGCGAAAAAAGGACGAAATGAGGCAAGATCAACGGTTGCAAGACACATTATGGAGAGCACGCATCAAATAGAATGGGACAACGTGGAGATCCTCGAAGAAATCAACGATTGGAGAAGGTTGGATGCAGCGGAAAGTTTGTGGATTTCAAGGATACCGGAAGATTTAAGGCTTAATACGGATCTAGGGAACGCATACAGTAGTTTGATCGGATCAATATGTTAAAGGCTTGAATGACTCATCTAGTTTATGACACCGTGAAGGATAATTAGAGTGGATTAATGTTTTAATTACCTTTCCAAGTAGTAATTTTGATGGTTTTATTATTAGTTAATTAAAATACCTTTTGTAAATTAGTTTGTAATTAAGAAACGATGTATAAATACAAGAATTTTTGGATTATGTTTCAGTAACACGGCACTGAAGAAGGAAATAACTTGTTTCCGAAACACGTGTCTGCCCGGGTTTTAATAAATATTGGCGTTTTACGGAAAATATTAGGGCTCTTATTTATTCATTTGAATTTAACGCCAAAAAAGGAGCAACGGAAAAAATTCAATTGCATTATGTTATCAATTCTTACCTTTCTACATAATTTGAAGACTGTAAATATTTTTAAGTTCGAGTGACAAACTGCAGTGTCAGATAATTTGGGACTGGTAGAGGTCATAACTTCAATAAATTTTTATGTTTTCATACGAATCCCTAAAAAGCAGATACCACTTTTAAAAAGCGAGTAAAAGCTTTCAAAAAACAGGACCTTTGTCCATTATCGTAGTAAAACCATTTTCATCGATAAATACCCTTAAACCTCCCACAGCTGAAAAAATTCAAAAAATTTAAATCCATCCATCAATACTCAAACGCAAACAATTAGGCCTTCCCTGAAAAACAATTTCCATCAAATCCCAATCAACCCACCCACGTTTCCTCTTCACATCATTTAAATCATTTAATAAGCATTAACCCCTCTAATCTGGCCACCTCATAATAAAAGCATTAATGCCTCATCGAACAGCCGCCGAGAGAAATCTCAACATAATTCTTCAGCATCTTATACCCACGATATTTAAAATTCTTCCAATAGCATAAGCACGAAACAAAAAATAATGGAGAATCCTGCACCCTTCCACCCCCAATTCCAATCAATCCTTGTCGAAATTTTCGATTTCATTCAAATCACCACCTAAACAACAAACCCCAACCACACTCAAACGTCCACACTCGTGCAAGCTGGGAAATGGAGACATCGATCAATAAATCTACGCTCAAATATTTGATTACTGGGATTCCATCTATTTGTGTCTCCTGCCATTGTAATCGGTCGACGTGGACCAGGACCAGAATTGGAATCAGAACCGTCGGAACTAGGACCAAGAGCGCGACTTGGACGAGCAGAAAAACGGAGGATGGGAATGACAATGCTTCACCGCCATCAAAATTGGTTGCCGGCATCACCTAAGCATGGAACGCAAAACAACTCAGCGACTAAGCTAGACTTTAGACCAGGATCACAATCGATAATAAAACGCAAATCCTTGTGAAATTTATTAATTAATAAATTTCACTTCGTTTGCATTTCAATCGGAGCGAAGTAAGTGAGAGAGTGAGTTCTAGTGCACAAGCTGGAGCCGTTGGTTGTTTTAAATGCCAACAGAAACAAGGATAAGAAAGGATGACATGGATTTGAAGGTATCAGGAATCATTCCGATGGGTGAGGGATGAGGTGAGCTTTTGAGGTTGAAAAGCTCAATAGCCAGGAGGTATTGGGGAGATTTGTTTGAATTTTCATAGTTGGATGGAGAAAGTCTCCCCAATTTATAATTTCGAAAAAGGAGTCTGCAAAGCTCAGTTGATTCAGCAAGCATATTTATGTTTGTGATTATAACATCAATGAAATCTGTTACTAAATTAGTTATGCTCCATACGACCCGGGCAAAGGATCAGCAGTTACAGCGGAGTCAACTCATCTTGAATGGATGGTACATAAATGTCGACAACTTGGATGCTCATCATCCTTAAGCCTCTGTTAATAGACGCTAGAGTTTCCATGCTTACCTTCCTCCACCTGTAATTCAACGCGTGAGGTTCAACGGAATCAATGTTAAAGTTCTTTGCCTGAGATAGCTTGAGTCTATTTGGTAATTAATTTCAGTTATGTCGTATTTCAAATAAGGAAGTCAAATGTTTGTGTTGGAAAATTGAATTTCTACGACTTTAAGCTTTCCGGGCTTCTAAGGAAGCATTGGATAATTGATTAGTTTTCCCTAGTTTCCAGTGGATGCACTCGAATAGTATCAGCTTTTGAATTTTATGGAAGCGTAAATAAATTCTTAGAAATTTCAAGAATACCATACTATGATATTATATTATTGTGACGACTTTAAGATGTCATTGATTTCGGTATTTTACTATAGTTATGTACATATATAACAGCAGATTTTATATAACTGCATATTTTGCACACAGTTTGATGACGACTGTCACACATTTTGACGCACAAAAGACGATAAAAGGCTTAGATTAGTTAACAGATGGAGCCATGGGACCCTAATAATTGAAGACCACATACTTGATCTCCCGGAGATGTCAAATTTAGAGGGGTCTATTTTTCAGTAATCCCTCTCTTCTTCTCTCTCTGTTAAAAAAGAACTCTTATAACTCAACGGTGCCTCAAAAATAAAAAAAAATAAGGCTTAGCCTAAAGTGAAGCGGATATGTCTAAAAGTTTCTCTAAATCTTGCCAAAGTCTTGAAGAAATACGACTTGTAAGAAAACTTGTTTAAATTAAGTTTAATGCTTCATAACTACTGATCTAAGACGTGTCACGGATTGCACTTTTCTTCGCGGTCGTTAAGATACCGCCCGAGCCAAGGTTATAAATATTTAAATAAAAATGTAAAAGTAAAAAAAAAAAATTTAAAAAAATAAACAAACAAAAAAATATATTTTAATAAAATTGAGTAATCAAATAGGGAAAAAGGTTAAGAGGAGAATCTGAACGAACGGAGTCCATTGATAATTGATAATACACTTATAAAGCAGTGGGAAATGTATAGATATGTTATGGGTATTAGAGATGGGACATCGACGATGAAACATCGATGTTGTGAAACATCGATGTTGAAAGTTACAAATTTGATGGCAAAAAACACCGGCGAAAAAACATCGATTTTGTTAAAAATCGATGTTTCACGGTTTTTGAAAAACATAATTTCTATTTCATTAAAAAGGGTTTGATTACATAAAATCATATTGAGGTCAATGTTTGCACATTTTATTTGAAATCAATGGAGTTAAATGTTTTTATAATTACTTCAAATTGTTATTCGATTAATTCACATCATTATCCGTTAAAGTAAATCAAATCCACGAAAGTCATCTATAAGATGGGCAAGAGAATGCATTTTAAATTTTCTTCTTCACAGTGCACGTCAGATATATTCTAGCAATTACAATATATCGCCATATGTTGTAGCAATAATATAATTTTCACTAGCACCAGAACCTCCTATCTATAGTCTGCAGAAATAGTAATTTTTTGAGGTTTTCACTCTGCAATCGGTTTCTGTTGTCAGAAATGATATCACCAGTGGTGGAGAAAGCTCTTTCCGACGGGACCGAAGTTGCCATGACACAGAGATATTTTTTGGCCATTTTCATCATTGAACAATCCTGAAGCATGAACATTTTTAATCATCCTTGCATTGGGTCAACAAATCATCAAACCAGATTTATTAATTTATCAAAACTTGCCATGGATAAGGTTGATTCATTCCAATACTCAAGTGGATCATTTTTAAGTTTAGCCAACGGGCCTTTCAAGAATACTGATAGCTCTGGTGCCATCGTACTTAAAGTATCGAATTTCTCAATTACCCTTGACCTTTTCCTGGCTTTCCAATTGTCTTCTACGAGTTTAAGATGGCCCTCCCATAGGTTGAATTCTCGTTCTGTAATACAACGAGACACATTTTATAGTACGTTTCACAGAGTTGAAATAAAGTTGAAACGTTAAGTTAATTATGTTGATATTTGCTTACCTTCAATAGAATGAGGAGAGGAATCAGCTGTTGCTCCACTCTCGGATTTCGAAGAGTCAGCTATATCTTGCGTTATTTCTATTGGTAGTTTTCTAATTGCATTCCCCAATGCAACTTTACCTTCAAAGTGAATATTTTTAAAACGGGGATCGAGAATGGTGGCAGTTGCAAAAAAATCGTTACTTTCCAGATCGCTAAAATGCTTCTTGTATTCTATCAAAACACTTTCTTTTAGTTTTCTTGCCAAGCTAGATTCACAAACAGCTTCAGAGATTTTATTTCGCATTAATTTCACTATAGGAATTACGATGCTGGCAGTTACGAATTTATCACCGGAGGCTTCTTTAGTGGCAAATTCAATTGGTCGAAATTAAGTACAAAACTCCTTCATAAAATCAAGGTCTCTTACTGAAGGCATTTGCGGGGCTGACGTATTGAAATTTACGATGCTCGCAACAATTTCTCTCAACCATATAGTATGTCGAGTTCCACCTTGTATAGACGGACTGCACTAGCTTATTTTTTCCATAATGATCTGTTTTTTTGCGCAGCTCTCCACTTGCATTTACGCTTTTCTTAAACCATTTAACTATGGCTTTAACATCATTAGTAATTTTCACTACCGCTGGTATTGCAACAATTGATTTTTGAGCCATTAAATTTAACAAGTGAGCAAAGCAATAAGTGTGTTTTCCGTTATCGAATGCTTTCTCCACTGCACTAATGATATTGCTTGCTCCATCTGTAACAACGGCTGTTATACATTCGGGTTTAAGGCCCCAATCTGAACACACTTCTAACAGTTTTTTCGCGAAATTTTCACCAGTATGGCTTTCACTTAATTTGTATACTCCTAGTGTCACAGTCTCAAGTCTCATTTTTGTATTCAAACTCTCATTTCCTGATTCCATTTCCGAGAGCGATGTGAAATGACATGTCACGGCAAGAAAGCTTCTCATTTGATGAGTTTCGGTCAAAATGTCTGTAGTAAGGCACACATATTGAATGCTTGACAAAACCTTCTCAAATATGGCTTTTATTGCCTCATATTTTCTATCAATCATGGAAGCTATAGTCCTTCTTGAAGGAATGTTATAAAGCGGAGTAAAAACTTTCAAAAGCTGCCTAAATCCCTCATCTTCCACAAGTGAAATGGGTTGGCTATCCCTATATATCATGAAAACAATTGCCTCGGTGACTTGGCCATACTTGTCGCCTCCTTCTTTGAACGAACTTATTTTCCTAATAGTTTCTTGCAACGTTTTCTGCTTGGAGAGACCCAACCCTCTCGAATGAGTTTGAGTATCAGGATTCAAATTTCTAGCTCCAGAGCATTCACCATTTTCATTGCCTTGGTATGGCCCTACTTCCATTGCTGAACTTGAAGGAGTTGGCGATAATGCCACGATTAACGTGCTTGGTGCTTGGTTTGATGTGTTTCCACTCGTTTTAATAATTTTTGAGCACAACGAGCACTGCCCCGACTTGTCATCAATTTTCTCGAAAAATTTCCACACTTGACTTTTGGGAGGCATTACGAAACCAAAATAATGCAGTTTCCAAAGAATCATAAAGAAAACATACACTTGCTCGCACAGTACGCGCACGACTAGTAAATGCAACTGCAAACGTATTCCAAATTCGAACCGAAGTTCACGTTCACATGCACTTGCACTATTAAACGCTTGACGATACGAAGTGAAGGTAAATTGCGAATGATGAATATCAACAACAAGCTCTCTCTTGTTTGCAACAGTGGCAAAAAAAAAATAAAAATTAAATCGAACAGGCTGAGTCCTGCATATTGATATGGACAGAGGAAAAACCTTGAAAAGTAAATAAACGGTGAAAAATTCGATGCAAGTTTCAACACCAGTGCATTGGCACGGTACATAAGTAGGCAGAAGAAAACCGAAGATTGATGAAATGACAGACAAAAAACATCGATTGGGTTAGGAAATCGGCGCGAAAATATCGATGTGAGAAAAATATCGTCTTGGAAACATCGATGTTGAAAAGAGTCGATGATTGAAGAAAACATCGATGTTTTGAAAACATCGGCATCGATGTCGCATCCCTAGCCGGTATCTGTTGGAAATCGTTGAACCAAAGACAAATTCAGGGTCGGTTCTAGACATTTTTATAGTGTAAGCGAACAGCAGCAGGAGAATGCTCCTGCCAGAAGGGTATTGTAAAACAATTAGTAAATCAAAAAATATATTCTGCATATCAAAACTTGACCATATACAGATTCCATAAATCGAGTTCGAAAAATTATTATGGTTACCATGATTTTAAATTCCCCCTATTTTGTTTCAAGTGTTTTGACCCCGTCGCTTGATTAGTCATGATAACACATAAATATTACCAACCATTTCTAAAATTTTTATCAAAGTTCCTACATATTGGTAGTGTCTAGGTCCGTTGCAAACGTATATCTCCCTAGTATCACGTGTTAATGTTGTTGTAGTTGTTAAATATTCAGCCGGCTGTAACTTAGCTGTTTATTGTTCAATTATTGTGAAATTTTCGGAACACATGCAATTACTTTTAGAAAACTTAAATTTTAGGTTTTGGATAATTTAAAGGTCCCATCTTGATTTTATAGGCAAAACTGCAAAATTTATAAAATGTACTATTATTAACAAAGTGGATCGAATTTCAACTTCTGAGGTATTTGTTGCCTTTGTACTCTTAAAGTCACACCTCTGTAATTTTTTTCAAATTTTTCGGGTCAAAGGTGGGGGGGGGGGGGCGGACACTAAATTTTCGTACATTTTCCCGTTCCCTACACCCCTCGAAGCAAAACTTGTTGGCTTAAGAGCTGTTTTGAAAAGTTCTTATTAAGACCTTTCATTTGATACCCATATTGTCTACATCCGATGAAAATTTTTTTCGGGGGCTATTCCCCTATATGGGGAGACCCCCCTTAAAGGCCTTTTTGTGGTGAAACTTTGAAGAGGGCGTCACTTTGCACCTATTTACAAAATCTTATGTTTTTAGCTTATGTAGTTTGTGAGAAAAAGTGGTGTGACACACGAACGGACAGATAGGACGCGATTTTAGTAGGGTATTTGTAGTGATTAAGGTAAGTTCAAAAGTCCGTAAAGGACTGCAGCGATGGTCTGCTGCAGAGAATGCCCTTGTCTGGGGACGCGTGAATGCGTGAAGGCTAGCATTGCGGTGTCGTGGGGCGGGTTCATTCCCCCAGCACAAGGACCCATTACAAAGAATTTTGCATTTACAAAATTCTGGGGTCGAACAAAAACAAAGCGACCGAAGTTGCAAAAACTCTAGGCAACTATACCAGGGACAACTGACTTGTTCATGGAACAAGAGAAACTAGTAAAAAGAAGCGGAAGCAGGATAACCTCGTCCTTACCCGGAGAGGCTCATGGCCCCCAAATGAGAGAGGGGCAACCGGGTGGTGATGGAGCCCTTGCGCACCCACCCAACCGGATTAAAATCCATAATTGTTGCAGTGGCCAGGTATTTTTCTTCTGAGTGGAAAACTCATACAACTGAACTTGCATGAGCCTTCCCATCAAAAGAGAAGCACCCCGCTGATCAATTTATGCCATAGAATTATGCAAGTCGATTACATAACCCTATGTCATAAAGAGGCACTCTGCTTGGGCCACTCAACCCACGAAGTACCTGAAACAAAGAAAAAGATTAGTGAGTACCCGGCGGCTAACTCATGTTTTAAGGTGAAAGCCTGCCACCGTACCGGGTCCTATACCCGGTTAGAACTAAAGGAAAGGAAAGACCGAAAGTTACATTTTATTTTTAGGAAATAACATTATTTCAAGTAAAGAAAATAAAGCGAGATATCAGAGAATTCATCTAATAATTTGCAACTGTATTTAATCAAAACAAAAGCAAACGAGTACGATTAAGCAAGGTCTTTCCGAGACAACAGACGTTAACGAGTCAAACCCAGGCGTCCAGGTACTTTGGTTTAATATGTGTTTTCGTGTTTCAATTAAAGGTTAATTCAATCGTCTCATCTACTTTGTCATCAAATTCGTTCACTTTGTTTTCATTCTTTATAAATGCACTCACACACATTTGATTTGATTGATTGACTATATTTTATGTTATCAGAAAATTTCATTTTTTTAAATCGTTTGAATTTTTATCTATTCATAATTATATTTGTATATATATATAATTCAATAAAAACATGCAAAAAAATTTTTTTTAAAAAAGAAAGGGTACTTACCCCAAACCTCCTCCTACGAGCGCTCGTGTTCGGGGCGGGTAAGGCCTGCAACTCGGATTATTATTTTTGATGTTTAAAATTTAAGCTTAATTAAATTAAATTGACCACTTCCCGATTTTTCCGGTCTTTATTTATGTCTTGCTGCGGTCAATAAATTTTCTCCGACACGTTTTACGTATGACTAAGACAACAAATTAGTTACAGTGTTCTACGTGAACTAAAATTAAGGTTGAATGAAAAGTATCTGCTTGCTGTTCCGAACTCCGCTTTGCACCGATTTGGTTTCCGATACTTGATTTGCTTTCGAAATCTCCATGAATTTGCCTCAATGCTTTTTCCGATTGTCGAGAACTAGAGGATGATACGAAAGATACATAGGCGAATAGATTCGCGCTTCCAAACAAGATATCTCGCACTTTGCTGCCCACACGGAAAAGTGATTTTCGTCGATGGGAAATTGAATGGGAACGAGAGAAAACTTACCGTGAGATGAACGGAGCGAACTATATTTATGCACCAAATTCACTGTTATTTACGTCACAATTGCGAATTCTGCAGTACTGAAATTTGTGATCAGGTTTTACTGCTGCAGATCTTACAGATCGTTTCTGTTAAAATCTCTGAAGAATTACCGAGAGAATATCTGAATGGCGTGCGCTGCATTCTGTTGGCGCTGCTATCTTCTTTTGATTAAAACCAAAATGCACATCTCCGATGTGAGTCATTCGTCTTTGCGCTAGTTAAATTCACCATTCGTTCTGAATTTTTTTGCTAACAAATTTAAATGAATTTCCACAGCCATGGTTGGTACTATCTTATCTCTTCACGATACTTGATTTCCAGTCACAAAATGAACATTAAGCAAGGGCTAAGGTACCGCATCACCAATGCCTTTTTGCACTGCCCCTGGGCACTTTCAGGGGAATTCTGCAGGACCGGAAACGGGAGATTCTTTCAAGACATCAACACTGAGAACTTTCGATGCTAACTTAAACTTTTACGTGTTTCTAAAATTTGCTTTCGCACAATCCACCTTAGGGGGAAAATAAAGGTTTATTCCCACTCATGGACAACGGAACTACAGTAGAAAGGAAATGATAATTTTGCACATTTTTCTTCATTCGAATACATAAGTACTTAGAAAATTCAATATGATACTTTTGAAATAAATTCACAAACGCTTTAATTTCATTTCGTTTTCCTTATTATCGGGCAAACATTAGCAGCTCTGCCGTCTACCAACGCACAAAAGAATGAAGATCCCATCTACGCGGCGTCCGCGCTGTGTGGCGGTTTCAAGCAGACTCATCCACTAGCGACAATCTCCCGGCAACAGTACCAGCAACACCAGCAAATCCCACTCCCGCTATCGCTCGTAGCGTTCACTATGCCAGTATTGCTGTTACCCCTCGAAGTGCTCAAAGATGACGATGACGAGGAGTCTGTTATCGAAGAGGCTGGTGCTATTCCCGAGGATGATCCTACCGCTACATTCGGATGTGCATGCGCTACGGACGTGGATACAGGAATCGCATTCGTCGCACCATTGGACGAGGAATGTGAGGCATACGATTGCTTATTCCTATCAGTGCTGGCTGATTTTGGTGTATATCATTCATTCCTAGGTTGATATGAAGAGCGTTCTTGCTTGGCGATCGCTCGTTCAAAGCCAAACTCAATTGAAAATTGGCTGATTGGATAAGATTGCGACTAGCCAAGTTGTTTGCATCCGATTTGAGCAGTGGAGTTGGGCTCTTTCGTACAAATGCACTACCTGGCTATACATTTTATTCTTTAAGCTTAAACATGCTGTTATTTGAAATATGTATTAAAACTATAGAAAATACAATTTGTTATTCTGATTGTACTTTTAACATAACATGCAGTGTATCAAATCTATTTAAAATTACAGATAATTTGTATCACTTCACAATGCTTAATTAAATCGTCCCAATATGTTTTTCGTAATATTCGCCCAAATAGTTGGTTGACGGAGATCAATCAATTACTGGTTGTGGCAATTCCTGATCACTGTATAGCTGCATTTGATTGGACTCTCCATTTTGTGCAACATTCTCGCCTCGATTCCTTGTGTACATTTCGTTACGATATGGTGCAATTCCAAACGAAACATTTTGATGTGGAGCTTGTTGCTGCTGATAGTTTGGACGGCAATCTTGGCATTGTGTATGGTACATAGATTGAAGATTATGTTGCGGTTGAAACATGTGATATGGAGAAGTTGTATTTGATATGTTTTCGTGATGCCAAGGGAACATACTTCCTTGGTTTGATGAGATTTTGGGCTCTTGTGCCATCGATCTCCACTGTTCTTGAAGTTCTCTCAATTTCGTTTTGTATCTTTTGGGGCTTTTCCCTGACAGCGCATTCAGTAGTCATTAATTCTGTTTAATTCTGGGGCACTGTAACGCTGGGCGAATCCGATTCAGGACAAGCGCTGGCGTATTTTTCAGTGTGCATGTCACGTATTGAATGGAGTTCACAACCGTACCTGCTCGATTACTACATATTGTGAAATAACTTTACAATACTGTAAAAATTCAAAGTTTAGTAAGTGTGAACAAATCAATAAATACAACACAAGACAGTTTTAAAGAAATTAAACAATTTATTACTCGTAAAAGAAAGATAAATTTAAAACGTTTACATTTAACACTGAAAAGGGTTTTCCTAGCTTTCATTTTGGCAAATTCTTTGAGAATGTAGCCAGTGTCCATTTGGTTAAATAAATCATTCTCAATGGCCATTGTTGCCAGGGCACTCAAACGTTCCTGACAAATGGTGTATCTGAGATAAGTTTTTATTAGTTTCATATTAGAAAAACTTCTTTCACCACTTGCTACTGAAACGGGGAGCGTCAGAAGGATTCTTAGAGAAACAAAAACATTAGGGAATGACAAGGCTTCACTTGGAGAACTTCCGGGTGGCAACATTGGCGCAAAAATGTCTAGCTTTTCGATCAGTTCAACTCCGTTTATGTTACATTCTTCTCCATCACTCAGAAAATTGTGAAGTTGTATACAGGCATCTTAGAAGGTCTTCATGTCTCATGTCTGAAGAATCTTAATGTCATACAGAAAATTAAAACTCTTGCTGTGGTTCTCCATGAGCTCAAACCTCTTATTAAGTGAGTTTATTGCTCTATCAAGCACCACAAAGACAAATTTCACTTTGAATGATGCCAGTCCGGCCTGAATTGGTTCAACCTCACTCTCATACGAGAATTGCCTCTTGGTTTTCCTTGAATGAACTTCGGTTTCTTTTTCAAATTCAGCAAAAACACCCATTTTTTCGACCAGTTCTGAAGCGTCTATGATAATGCTATGAAGACCTTCATCAGATCTCATTATGTCCAAAAATGTCTGAGCACTTTTCACGAGGTCCATTGAAGTTTGCAAAGTAAATGATGCTTTTTGCAAAGTCTTACTTACCATGTTTATTTTAAAAAGGATATGATGCCATGTTACCAGATAACACAAAAATTTGAAAGTTTGAAGTTTTCTTATTGTTCCCACTGCAGTGTTCCTCCTAAAAGCATCCAGCTTATGGTCTTGAGAAGCTTTATATAAAGCATTGTAAATTGAAGAGGTACTAAGGCTTCAATCCTTGGTCCGGACCTGTGGAACGTGTCTTACGACGGGCTACTGAAACTCGAGATGCCAAATGAGTCGCGCGTGGTTGGCTATGTGGATGATGTTGCGGCTCTGGTCACTGGACGCACCGTTGAACAGGCGCAACTTAGGCTAGGTATGCTAATGCGCCAAGTGAGGGACTGGATGAGTGTTCGCGGGCTCAGTTTAGCACTGGAGAAAACCGAAGTGGTCATCTTGACAAAAAAGAGAATCCCAAGTGTAAGGGTGATCAGTATTGGAGATACACGAATCAAATCGAAGTCATCGGTGAAGTACCTGGGGCTACTGATCGACTCGAAGATAAGTTTTTCTGAGCAAATCAGGGCAACAGCTGAGAAGGCTGCTTCGGGAATATCGGCTCTGAGTCGACTTATGGCCAAAGTAGGGGAACCCAGCCCGTCAAGAAGACACCTTTTAATGAGTGCTGGAGGCTGAGTGCTACTGTTCGAAGCAGAAGTATGGGGCGACGCTCCCAGCGAGGAGGTATACTGAAAACGTTTGGCCTAGCTACAGAAAAGAGGAGCACTGAGAATTGCATCTTCGTATCCAGCGGTCTCTGATTCGGTGGTGAGAGTTATTGCAGGCGTGATACCTGTCGCCCTCCTTGTTAGAGAGCAAAAGAAGATAAAATACCTGTGCCAAAACGAGGATGCGAGGGAGAGGGTTGTCCGCGAGGAGAGCCAGCGCTCGCTCAACGATTGGCAGCAGTCTTGGGTCAGTTGTAAGAAGTGAAGGCGGACTGCACGCCTTATTCCGGATGTGAGACCATGGCTTAATCGAAGGCATGGTGAGGCTGGCTTCTACCTGACGCAGCTTTTTGAGCGGGCATGGATGTTTTCAGTCTAACCTGTACAAGATTGATGTCACAGTCTCCCGATTGTCGGTTTTGCCCAGGAGAGGAGGACAATGTCTGCCACACATTTTTGCGTGTACAAAATGGTTCAGGCTGCGAAGAAAACTCTACAGGGAGATGGGAAAGCTCACCCTGGATAATATGGTTACAGTGATACATGAATCGGCTGACAAATGGAACCAGGTGGCACATTATGCTCGGGAAGTCCTAAAATACAAAAGGGACTCACAGCAGCCGGGGGCGCTGGGGCTGGGGGATCACTTTTCTGGCACTTTCTCTTCCCCTCTCCCCTCACGCTAGGAAAGGGATCCACCAGCTTGAAGGTGCCTCCCGGCGTAATAAAACGAGACCTGGCCCGAAGTAATGTGTCAAAAGGTTCCAGGCTGGGTTCTCAGGTTGACAGGGGAGGTGTTTAGTGGGTAGTCTAGTCGCTTTCTTGTGAGCATGGGAGTCCCAGATTCTGTGCATAAATGGCATTCACCTCCCTGCTACGAAAAAAAGGCTTCAATCCTACTCTCCCACCCAGTATTGCTAAGGGGTTTCACTGTTAGAGTGGATATGTGTTTCATCAAAATACTCTACCTGTGAGTTGAGCTGGAGTTCGATCGTACTAAAACAGTCAACTACAATAGGTCAAGAGAGAGCAGCGTCCTTAACCACTAGAATCATGGAATGGTTACCACCTGGCACGAAAAATGCCTTAGAATTCAAATCAAATACTCTTTTCTGGACTCCAGCATGCTTTTCTCTCATGTTGGAGCCATTATCATATCCCTGAAACCTCATGTTTTTTAATGGGATGTTCGGTGTATCTAACTCATTGATTAAGACTTCTGTGAGACCGTCACGTGTC
Organism: Odontomyia ornata; assembly: GCA_963969285.1. Taxonomy (NCBI): domain Eukaryota; kingdom Metazoa; phylum Arthropoda; class Insecta; order Diptera; family Stratiomyidae; genus Odontomyia; species Odontomyia ornata. The sequence goes on along the minus strand of OZ017742.1, from coordinate 17,286,595 downwards.
GTATCTTTGATATGCGGAATGCCTAAAAAATGTTCTTTTATTGACACTTCCTCATTTTTAACACATATGACGAATCTCACCACCAATGTCATTTGTTCTGTATGACTAATATCGGGTGTACAGTCCAGTATTATAGCATAATATGTTGCTTATTTTAAGTCATTTATGATTTGGTCTTAGATCTTTATGGACAAGAGATAAATAAACTCATTTTGTATTTGTTTGTTCAAATAGTGAACATGTGTCTCTCCGGAAGTAACTCTTCCTACATTTTCAGCCATGACAACATCAAATTTGGAAATATACTCTACAAGTTTCAAAAAGCTACCATTGTTACGATCGAAAAGTGACTCCTTTGTTCCTCGAAAAGCCAGCCTCTGAGATTCTAAGAATTCTGTTTCAGCTCGAATGGTTCTCTCATGCTCTTTGTCTATAGTTATATCCAAACGTAATCGCATGGACAGTTCACGCCAAGATTTACAATTGGGTATGCAGGCAGCAGATTTCTCATGACTTGTCAAAATCTTGGTTAAGTTTTGCCAGTCAGAATATCTTTAGTCTCCGGCAGCAAGAGATGAATTGCGGGCAAAGCAAAATACTGCGTTTTTTTTAATTGAATGTATCAACCAATTCCTATGGGCTTGTTCCTTGTTACTAAGTTTTCTTGTGAAATGAAGTGAAGAGAATTTTCTACCCTTAGCATCAATGGGAAAGTCAATTTCAGTAACTTGCAGAGGACCACGCTCAGTAAGAAGTTTTTGTATCTCATCCGTGATTTTTAGCGGCCACTCTCCACAGTCCATCGATAGTAGCGGTGACCTGCCTCCGGACAGCTTCTGATCCTACAATTTATATCGTCGCATGGGTAAAAAACTGATGTTTAATGAGTTATTTCGATTTTTGAATAGTTAATTGATATAACTCCATTCAATAATTAATTATTACATGAGCTTGCTGCTTGTAAAATATTTAATTTCTAGCACCTAACCTAAATTGCCACAGCTATTGGGTTTTGCATCATGTTATCAAGCATTGCAAAACCCAGCGTTTATATTTTATTTTTTACATGGCCAGCAACACAACAGAGAGGCAATAGGCAATAACAAGGATGAAGGACGAAAACAATGGAATGGTGCTGGGACCCAAAGCAATTAATTAAACCTTTTAAATTCGCTCATATGAATTTTTGATTTATTGAAAATTTATATTTTATCACCAATGAAAGATAAACGATAAATGTTGTCATACAATTGACTATATAAGAATACAGTAGACTCCCAATTATCCACGAGTAGATTAACCACGTTCGCAAAAAATAAATAAATAAATAAATTACGCAAGTTAAATGTACGTTAAGGCGGCAACCAAGATGTTTAGCGTAAGAAGGCCCATCAGCCCGCGCGCAGACTATAGAGTTGTCATTGTTTACTTCACCGACCACCGATGAGTTATGCATACCCCGATCCCGTGTCTCTCTCTCCAATATTATTTGTATTGTAAATAAACCTGACTAAACACAGTTAAAACATATATAATGTACAATATTTTGAATAAATGTTTTACTGCTTGTTAAAGCTTAACTATGCACTTACTTTATGTAAATTAAATTAAGTATTAACTTACAGTTTCATTTCTTTGATGACTTTTCGATGGAGTAGTCGCAGCCTAGAATATTGGCAATTCATTTTCTTTTATATTGGCTGTTGTAACAGTATCGTTCTTGTCCAACTTCGTAGAAGTTGAAGCCGTATAAACTTCTGTAGTGCTTTTGATTGTATTTTATCTTCTTTTGCGTGCTGCAGTTTTCTTTTGCGGTTGACTGAGCCAGAGGGGGCATTTTACTACTGCTGAGGGCACTAGTGCTAGGCATAACTTGAGTTTAATAAACAAAGAACCACTAGATTGCGAATGTTTTAAGCGGCGTTTAGTTTTCTATTGTTAGGATCGAACGATAGAATGTACCGCATGGCATGAGGCAACTGAACAACAACAACTGACGGAGCGAGGCAAGATGCGACGGAGGGGGAGGGGCGTCTGCCAGACGATTCCAAGTCGATGATGGAGGGGTGCACGACGGACGAGTCCATTTGTTATTATTTGTGGTTATTGTAATTTGGGAATAACAATTAATCAAGTAGTGGGAGCATGCGCAAGGGTCCCACCTTACGATTTTGCCTAACTCCTTGCTCCTACAATCTGATGATGTGAATAAACTTTCAACCTCTATTCTAGTGTCCTTCTTAAAAACCGAACATTGGAGAGCGATTAGGCGCCCCATTTTGCTTGGCGCCCTACGCGGCCGCGTATTTTGCTTACCCCTTAAACCGGCCCTGGACACATTGCAGTAAAAGTGCAGAAAAATGTGCTGTGAAAAATCGCCACGGAGTGTCTAAGGATAAAATTTAAAGAATGATGGACAATTATGAACATACCACCATACAAATTTTTTGCGAGATATGTAAATGCAAATACACTGTACCTATACCCCAACTGAGATCGCAACCTCTATTAAAATCGGCTAAAAAAAGAAACAATAACTACACTATCCTCAACTCCTCCACTCGCTGTACCTCCAGCTTCTAATCAGCAAAGAGACGATGACATATTTTTAACCGCGAAAAAAGAAGCCGCAAAACTTACAGCGAGTTTTGAATACCAAAATAAAAACCAATCCACACAACAAGAACGCACCCAGTCTCTCATGAGCAAGAAACTGAAGAGTACTGGGAAGAGCAACGGAAACAAGCTAAACATAATTCCCAAGCAGGATCAAATAGCAGAAATCAATGGAAAGCAAACCAGTAAACTTTGAAACTACTGAAATGGAGTGTGAAGATTTGATTTCATTTGACACTGAATCCATCACCCCTGAAGCAAATCAAACTAAAGATACCACTTATTTTATGTTGCATGACAAATTGGAGAGACTTGTGATCGAATGGGGTAATGAAAATAAATCGTTTGCTACTCTTCGACAAATCTATCCTAATAAAGAAGTAGACAGATTATGGGATCTCTTTGAGATTTGTCAAGGTGATATTGATGGGCTGAAGATATTCTTCAAAAGATGACTTCTGTGTTGAACAATAAATCAATCTATAGGATGATATGTGAATTTATCAAAAAGTACAATTAACCATTGCAACACCTGACCGTATTTTGGATCACAATCAAAACTGACGTTAGAAAGGAAGCCACATGGTAGCAATTTGCATATGTATGAGTCGGCCTACTATGGACAAGCTTCAGTGAGCTGTCAGCCAACTGCGGCATAAGCAAATGCTTATGTCGCGTAATATGTACTATTTTCCGAAGTGAAAACGTACGAAACGCATTCCGCGCATGCTATAAATTCACCTTGCACTGTCCACTCTACTCCTAAACTCTTCTAGACGAGCAAATAAAGCACATGTTTTGCAGCTTCCACTGATAGCTCAGCGTTGAGAGGTAAACAAACTCCTATAAATTCACTTTGGAAGACGATAAAAATTAAACGGGTATAAGAACAGAAATAATTTTCACTTCACTAGGAGCGCTATTGTGTTCTCCGAGGATTATCTGAATTTCAATGTAGAAATCCGTCTCAAAAGCGTTCAAAACCTAGAATTTTCATTGGCACCTCCATAATTCTCCATATACCGCCATGTAAGTTAGCCAGCAAAGTTGGCCTACTAATGGTCATGTGTGTGATAGTAAGCGCTGCTGCCATATGGCTTCCTATCTAACGTCAGTTTTGATCACAATGCAAAATCCTCGTATTGGATGAGGCGGATAAACTGTTATCACAAGATTTTAAAGGCATGCTTGATCATGTTATAATGAAACTGCCAAAAGAGCCACAGATTCTTCTATTCCCTGCTACATTCCCGCACAGTGTGAAAAATTTCATGGATAAACATTTACGTGAACCATATGAAAAAATTTGATGGAGGAATTAGCACTTACAGGTGTTACACGATATTATGCATTTGTACAGGAACGACAAAAAGTGCATTGTCGTAATACGTTATTCTCCAAGATGCAAATAAATCTATTGATAATATTTTACAATTTAACGCAACGTGTGAAATTGCTGGCTAAGAAGATCACGGTCCTTGGTTATTGTTGTTACTATATCCATGCCAAGATGGAACAGACGCATAGAAATCGTGTTGTTGAATATTGCTATTAATTTCAATTTTCCACGTTTGGCTGAGACATACTCGCATCGTATTGACCGTTCAGACTGGTTCGGATGTTTGGGTATTGCCATCAATCTAATCGCATTAAAAAGGAATTAGCCACCGAAATTAAACCAATTCCAAAGGTGATCGACCCTCCGGTTTACGTTGCCAACTCGTTACCAAGTTTGCAAAGCGGTAATGAAAACGACATGATCAATTTATCCATCAATGAAGAATGGAACGATCGGAAAACAAAAAACTTTTAAAATATCACCATAAATATGTTATAGGAGGGTACCACAAGAACTATTCGATACCGAAAATGAATGTTTGTTTTGGTGCGTGAATTGACATTTCCGGATGACAACACATCAGACAACCAACGACGGTGAAATCCAATGAAGCGAATGTGAAACGTGATTATGAACACCAGTTGTGGGGTCCCTGATGCAAGCCAGCACCGCAATTGAACGTTGAATCGCCCTGAAGAAAAATGAAAGGCTCGGCGGTTGAAGCCGTGCTGATGAGAAACCTGGACACAAAGAACGCGCGTCTTTTTGGTGGACAAGGATTCGACGGCGGAGGATCGAGTGCGGCGAGCAACGAGGAAATTTATCCCACAGCTCAACGAAGAAAGAAATTATATCAGCGATAGGGAAGCAAATTATATCAGCGACAGGGAAGTAATTTACAACAGCAGCAGCAAAGTAATTAACATCAGCGACAGGGAATTGAAACTTACATCAGTGACAGGGAAGATTGGCGGTAGAAGTTTAGCAAGTAGCACGCTGGAAGGAGAACTTCGCGACGCGAGTCAATTCGGGGGCTCCCAAACAGGAAAAGTAGACATAAGTCAAAGATTTGTAATTATATTGAGCTTTAGGTGGATGACTAAAATATATATATATATATCTTATTTTAAAAAAAAAAAACGTAAGTTTAGTTTGTGTTAACATATTGAGGTTTTGGTGGTTCACTAAAATTTCTATCTTAATTTACAATTGGTTTTCTTTATTTAAAATCATGGAATTTATTTAAAAATATTTATTCTGGAGTGGATTGTACACCTAGCTTGGGTGTATTTCAAATTTCAGCTCGGGTTTTCAGCGCGTATTACATTGGGTAAGCTTATATCGGTTAAATTGTCTAACTAATTCTCCCTTGCTAGATAGAAATATTAGAACTTGTTTCCAATTGTGAAATTTGTACGTGGTAAATTCTCCCTTTCTACGGTTGACTTTCTTGTTGCGAAGGTTGGAAATTGAATTTCTGTTGCAGCTTCCTTGTGCATCTGAAGAATATCGACCGTATCCTCTCCGCAGTCCAAACCCTTCAACAGAAATGTCTGATTTTTTTCACTCTTTTGAGTTAAAGTGAAGTCTGGAACCTCCCCAGAATTCAGCGCAACTTTCGCTGACTTGAAATCAGCCAGTGATTTCGTTCTAATAGTAAATTTTTCGGCATTAACTTTTTGATCTAGAAATTTATTTTTGGCTGCCAATAGCCGAAAGATATCTTTTCCGCTTTGACCAAACACGTTAATTGGCGGAAATTTTCCTGTCATTTTGGAAACTTTCTCAGAGAAACTTGCAGCACTGTGTGCTGGTTTCTTCTCTTAATTTTTATTTTTTAAATACTGAATAAAGTTTACATCGTTATCTTGATTAGAATTACCTTCAATACATGCTTCAACATCTATTTCCTCTTGTTGTCCGTCCAGCGCTGCATATTAGCTTTGGCTATCGTTAGTGCCTCTAGCACTTAGAATTTCTTGTAGGATAACCTATTTGACAGTTTTCTTTGCCTTAGTTTCCTTATTGATATGCTTTTGTTGTTAAGCATGTTGTGTCTTCATCCCACTCTTGAACAGATCTTCAAAGGGTTGTAGTCGTAGTCTTAGTTCTTGAATTTCATATTAAAGTCGGATAACTTCCTTTTCGTTTTCAATTATTTGGGTTTTACATCCGCCATCTGCGGAGTTTCCCTGGTTATGTCACCTTTTATTGACGATTGCTGCCAATTTCGTATTGCTTGTCTTTCCAGGTTACTCCAACGGTGGGAAGTCATCCGGCTCTTCCATACAAACAGTTCCAAATTAGTTTTTGGGAGTAAAATAATTTTTTTTTTTCGTAGAACTACAGCCCCTTTCAGGCCTTCCCTTAGAGATAGTTAGAGTATCTCATTGTCATGATCGAATGTATCGGCACTTCACAAGGTGATATGATCATTATCACGCTTTGGCCCTGTGTCCGTCCACCCAGCTGCGATACGTTCAGATTTTAAACCAGCACGTATCATAAGTGAATGGGCTTATAGTCTGTCCGAAGAATCACTCGAACTAAATCTCGATGATGCCAACAAAACTCGAACCAGAGACCTTCAGCTTACGGGCTTGGTGCTCAAGCCACCACACCATGCGGACTAATAATATTCGAGAAAATTCCTTGGGTCAATTGCTTCAACAATTTAAGCTTTTTCCAATAAAAATCAAAATTAACTTCGGACTGACGTTTTAAAAAATTAATTTAATTTTTTGAAAATTTGACAGAAGTGATTTAAAAACATGTCTGCTATGCTACGCTAGACGTAGAACCCCATTAAAAACAGATATGTACGCAACAATTGCTAGAAGTAGAATCGTTCTATTGAGTGTATTGTTTCGTTGAAAACCATTCAGTAGGTAAAAACCAGAATTGAACCAGCACTAGCACTGAACAGTAAGAAATATAAACCTGGACATGCAGAAGATAAGTGACTCTTTCTTGGTTCTACTAGTGGCTCAAAAGTTTCTTACAACGCAGGCCGAATTTTTGTATGATTGTTAAATATAGAAATAAAAGTACAGTGCCATCCATTTCGTGGTAGGAAAGTATAACACTGCCATTTGACATCTGTCAGTATTAAATATCATCCAAAGCGTGTTTTTTTAGTTGATGGTTTGCCATCTAGAAATATGGATCGTTTAACAGTCGAAGAACGCGTTAAAATTATTAAATTTTATTATAAAAATGGTGACTCTGCTGTATCAACATTTAGGGCTTTACGAGCCGATTACGGTCGACATAATTGACCTACACAGCAAACAATTTCGAACACAGTGAGAAAATTTGAAGAGACTGGATCGGTTATTGATATTGCAAGGCCTGTGCATCATCGCAACATTCGTTCTGTTGAAAATATCGCTGTCGTTGCTCAAAGTGTGGAGAAAGACCCGAATTTGTCGATTCCTCGACGTGCTCGACATTTAGGCTTGTCTTACGGCTCATTGTGGCGGATTTTGCATTTGGATTTGCATCTCCATCGGTACCAAATCCAACTCACTCAAGAACCTTATACCATGTTTCCACTTACATCAAATCTCAAGATTTTGCGAAAAATTCAAAATCTACATCAAAATCATATAGATTACCCATATAAAAATCCTAATTTGTAGATTTTGAAATCTAGTAGATTTGAGGCAAATCCACCCAAAATCTTGTGGATACCTATGGCACTACTGCAAATTCAGATATTCAGCAAATGCCAAACGTCAAATCGGAAACGTCAATAGTGACAAGTTCGGATGATATAGAAATGTCGGTCGAAACGCGAAAAATAAATAAACGAAAGGTGAAGTGGCCGTTATTCGCCGAATTCGAGCTGATCGACCTGTGGAAGGGCAAAATAGGGGAATTAAGGTGCTCGAGAAAGAATAGTCATATTTTTGCCGAAATGGCTCAAGCCCTTAAAGAGACTGATTTGGAATACACGGCAGAAGAAGTCAAAATAAAAATACACAACATAACTAGTCGCTATAGGTATGTGAAATAACTTTTGTTGGTGGTAATTAATTTTTATGTTTTCAGGATTGAAAAGCAAAAAGTGGGTCCATCGGGTGGCTCACTTTCTGAGTGGCCCTTGTTCGAGGCTGTTCATAAGGCCATTGGAGGATTCAAAAGCATGGACACGAAAAATCTAGTATATGAAAGCGTATTCAAAGGTAAACTAATTATTTATTAGTAAATTTATACTAAAAATTTTCCTGTTTACATGAGTTTTACTTTTCTCATAGTTGTATATTAATTATAGTAGTATATTAATTCAAAATTTTAAAATAACAGATCACTGTACATCTTCTCCAAGTGAGGAATCAACATCAACATCGCCATCGCCACGTGGTACACCTGAGGCAGTTGCTACAACCAGTTGTGAAGAGCTACAGGAGTCAGCTCCGGAGGTGTTTGTGCTACATGAAAAAAAAGGAAAATTCCGATGAATTATTTCCAAAAGAAAATTTTAAAAGAAGTGAGGGAAGCGAACAAAACAATGTATGCTGAAATAGATCGAGTAAAACAAGCAGACGAAAAAATCTTCCACTTACATCAACGAATGGTGGAAGTTGAAGAAGCGAGAGTTGAAATTCTTAAGATTTTTGTGCGTAACAATAACCCATAGGAGAATATATTGTAAGTAATTTGAAAACTATGTATTAAACTCCAAGTAAAATATTTATCAAGATATTATTTGTAAGTTGGAAACTTACTGCAAGTTAACTGTAGAGGTTCATCTTTTGTTTACAGACAAGCTGTAAAGTAAACTACAAAGTACAAGGTTGACTGTAAATTATTCTTTAAGACTGTACTGCCTTGTACTGCAAACCATTTGCTTGTAGGGATTGTGCCATTTCGGCAAAAATATGGGTGTTTTTCCTGGAGCCCCTTAATCTCCACAATTTTGCTTTTGCACAATTCGATTAGCTCTAATTTGGTGAACAACGCCCACTTCACTTTTCTTTAGAATTACTAAAAATATGTAAAATCGGTGTTTTCGCGCTTGTTCAATACAAATCTTAAGAAAACGTTTTTCCTTGAAACGCAGATAAACAATATATTATAATTTAAAAAAATATACACATATTTCGAGGGTAAGTATTCCGCCTTCTTCAGTGTTTATCATAGAGAAACACTGAGGAGGAGGGAATACTTAACCTTGAAATATATATATGTTTTTTAAAATTATAAGAAATGTTTTATTTGCGTTTCAAAGAAAAACATTTTCTGAAGATTTGTATTGCAAAATCTATTTTATCTTAAAGTTTAATATATTTTTAAATTTTAGATAGTAGTGACTGTCTATCAAACTTTAGACAATTACTAAAGTGTTACCGAATACTTTACAGTAAAACTTGTAGTTTACAGTTAACTTTACAGTTTGTCAGTAAAGAGTAGAGTAAACTCGACAGTTAAGTTTCAATAAGGTTCCAAATTACAAATAAATAAACTACAAATAAATAGTTTAGTTAAGTTTTCCTTTTCCCTTTAGCTTTTTTCATTTGTATGTTTCGAATGAAAATGTGTAATGTTATTTTTTATATGAAAATGAAATGTTATAGTATTTCTTGAAAGAATTCAATTAATAAAGTGCCATTGATTCGGAATAAGAGAAGTGGAAATGTTTTTTATTTGTTATGAGGTAAAAATAAATTTATTTTGAGTAATGAGAATGAAACATACGTAAATATATTTTGTAAATGAAATACAAGCTCACCGATATGTTCACTTAATGCTCTTCTTATGGCCTCTGCTCCTCTGTTGGAATCTGATGCTCTATTATCTACTTCTGGTTGCTGTCTTCCACGGCTTTGCTCACACGTTTTCAGCTCCTCAAGCCAATTTGAATTTAGCCGGTCGTTCCTTTCGTTTAAAAAATTGTGAAGCACACAACATGCTAGGCGCGTTTCCGATTTTATTATCGATGCCTTTCCTAATACGCCTGAAATGGGCTTTTAAGTGTCCAAATGCGTTTTCAACGATTCTTCTGCATTAGAGAGTGTATAATTGAAGTTCTTCTGTTCCGGGGCTGCTTCAACATGAAACGCATATGGTTTCATCAGCATGTTTGAAAATTTGAATGCAGAGTCTCCAATAATGAAAACTGGAACCACAACGCCTGATAATTTTTTCGACAAAACTACATTCTCCAATTCTACTTTTAAGAGAGAATTCTCGAAAATGGATGAATCATTGCAGCGCCCTGGTGATCCCACATTGATGTACATGAATCTATATCTGTTGAAGAAACAAAAAACTTTAGTATACTCGCGGATATTATATAAAACGATATATAAACTGGTAATCGACTAATGCTAATAACACTGTGGAGTACCAGCCCTTATAGTTGTAATAGTCCGTTCCGTTTTCGACATGGGGTTTAACCTCAATATGGCTTCCATCTTTGATGAAATATGGTGAATTGGGAAATTTGATCACAACAACAAACTTACCTATGGCCCCAAAACATTGCGGGAGGCCTAGTTTTTCAAAACCGTTTATGTTTTCTTCTATGATTTTTTTTGTTAAAGGAAAAATGTTAAAATATTTTCCCCACATAACTTCCCATACTCTGTTACAAAATTCAATAACAATCTTGCAAACAGTGCTTTTACTGACGCCAAATAAATTAGCTACGGTTCGATAGTCTGCCCAAGAGCTTAGTGCATAGATTGCTATTGGCACTCTTTTTTTTAATCCAACACAGCTCCTAAACGTAGTATCGCGTCTTGAAATTGATTTGACCGCTACGCATAAAGTTTCAAACGACTCCCTAGTCATTCGGAAATTTTCTTTGAAATAAAGGTTATCGTTGTCCGCTACGTCATGCTCCCAAAAAGTTTGCGAACGAACCTGAAACAATATAATATTATTTAGTTATAACGGAATGTCTTTTTGGGGATGCTTTCCAAGCTAAAATTACACTTAGTAGTAGCACTCTTTTGCGGTGTGCAGCTAAAAGCACCTTCAAATGCTTTCGCCTTTGCGTCTGTAAATTTCTTAATAACAATGATGACAACCCACATCTAAGTTGTAATATCATCAATTGTTTCTTTAAAACTTCGGCTTGATTAAACTAATCCATAATAATTTAAAACTTGTATCTAAACTTCCACTTCTAAATGATTACACTTTGACATTTGTAAAACTGTCACAATGACAAGTAAAATCGGATAACCTAATGGAAACACTTTCAAATCTTCTCAACGAAATCCTGAGATTTGATGTAAGTGGAAACAGGGTATAAGCCTCAAGACCATACACAACGCAGAATGTATGCGAATTGGGTGATTGAACAACAAGCCATTGATAACGATTTTTCGAACAAAATTTTCTTTTGTGATGAGGTTCATTTTTCGCTCAGTGGTAAATAAAGGAAAAATTATAGATTTACATTAAGTTGATGTAAAATGGATTAAGTTATCAATAAAAAAGGTCAGCACCAAAAAGTATTATTACTTAAGGGATAAATGATGAACGAAACGGTGAAATTTCATTGTTTAGAATCGTTCAAATATGCTTCTTCACAAAGAGAACACATTGAATTAGTGGAAGGTGATAATTGACAATATCCTACTCTAAATATTGTGCTCTTTAACTATTTGTTCAGCCTTAGAGTGCGTTCTAAACAAAGCTCAAAGTATTTTAACTTTCCTAGATAACAGTTTATAATTTTTTCGAGATAAGTGGTATCATAAACAACATATTTACCTCAAGTGTCCAAAGCTGCTCTTCTTATTCTAACGAAAGTATCCAAGAAGCATTGCTTCCTGGAAGTACTTCAACTTCAGCCAAATCCTAGATCTGCTACAATCAATTTTCAAACTGTAATATGCTTTCTTTTCATTTCATTCCTTATCGTCAAAACAGAAAATTTGAATCCTCTCCAAGATATCCAAGTGTTATTACTGCTTGGTTATAAATACACCTTCCTGGAATATATTTGCATACTGTTGGGTTACGTCGAACAAAGCAGCCCCAACTGAGCAGGGAAGACATGGTTTAGGCGGTTGATACTTCTCAACAGTGTATCACTTAGTCAAACTCGTCTCGTGTTGATCTTCAAAAGGACATTTGCATAAAACCATCAAATGAATATAAACGCTGTTAGCGAGCTCGTTCGGAACATTACGTCTAATCCCTCAGGAAGTTCCTTTCGTTGTCACTTATTTCCCGCAATTGCGTCCAGCCTATGGGTGAAGGCAGGCATCAGTGCGACGCATCCTCCCTTAGGAAAAGGGATTCCGGAAAATATTAAGGCATCATCTTGTACCATTTTTTGACGAATTCTTTAATCCCTTGCAGTGGAAGCTGACGAAAGGCTGTCCGCCTCCTACGAAAAAGTTAAATTGAAAATGCCCTTTATGATGACTTTCTGCTTTTCTGGCTTTGTGACTTTTTGGCTTTCCAGCCTTTCCTCCTCCTGCTTGCGTACTAGTGTGTGATGGTGCATTGCGCTCACTCATTTGCAAATTTCCCTTATGGGAGATTAAATTCACAAAATGAAGAAATTATTTGTGCCAAAAGTTAAAAAGGAGCAAAGTCTATGACGGTGACGACAAGTTGAGCGGTTCAACGACGCCACACAGGAATTATCGAAATGTCATAAACAAATGTTAGCGAAAATGGAAAAGGATTTGCTCCCAGTCTCCAGGGGATTTTTTTTACTTTTCTTAATCTCGCCCAACAATTTCCGAAGCATTTGCTTGTTTCTACGTAACGTAAATTCTCTGCTTTGTTGTACTGTCTTAGCCCTTAGCAACGGAAGAAAAATTGGCAAAAAGTCTTTAAACTTTGAATAGTTTCAATGTTTTTTCGGTGAAGAAAGTTTACGCTTGGCTTGAAAAGTTTTTGTGGTGTCACTCTTGCGACTTAGATCTTGAAAATAAATGTGTTGACATTTAATAAAAGTTTTTTGTTTTCTTCTCTTTTTTATATTCTGTTCCGAGAGGATTGCAAGTCGTCATATATAATTTGCCTTTTTCAGGATTAAATTGGTAGAGAAGCCAATCTAAGTTGGCAAATGGAAATTTAAAGCAGCTTTACTATAATAAATTGAACTCAGGATTGAGTTCAGAGTTTACGCTGAGTTACGTTACTTATTGTCGAATTTCAGTAGAGCTCGAGGTGTTGGGTTTATGTTTATTTTCAAATAATTCTTAGAGAAACCTGGGTGGTATGAGTTATATTTAAATTTGCAATTGATTTCTTGAGTTATAATCGAACTTGAAAAATCGTTTTATAATTATTAAAAATCTACTTGTTATTGAAACAAATTTCGTAAGGCCACAGTACACTCACAGGAGGGGTTGCGAGGGGCACCGCTCTTATTTGGGGGTTGTATGTATTCATGGTAGAGATGAGATCCTCTCAAGTCTCGCCCGTGTTTACCAGACCCAGTCTCTCGTTTTGCTTTGGCAATCATTCCCTTCAGTACGTTCCCTAGGCCTCGACACCGTTGAACCGAGTCCTCACTTAATTCGTGAATGCAAATTTTTTTTTGCAGCGGGCCCTTGTGCTGGGGGGAAAGAACCCGCCCCATGACACCGCAATGCTAGCCTGTCAGTACATTCACGCGTCCTCAGTTAAGGCCAATTCTGGCAAGCATAAACAACTTCGCTCGCCGAGGCAGAAGACCATCGCTGCCGTCCTTTATAGACCATTCATATCCACTCAACTTTACTACAAAATGGCGCTTAATGTGAGGCCCAAAAAATTAGGCTGTATCAACAGTCGACAGCCTGAGACAGATCATCGTCTCTAGGTTACCCTACTAGGGGTTTAAATTTTTGACGGGTAGGTAACTACCGAAGGTTATTGCACTAAACGTGTCCCAGCATCCTTGAGAACTTCGGGACTTTGTGTTGTTCTTGGACATCAATATCGTCTGGACTTGCTTTTGATTTATACGGTGATCGTTTTCCGCCACTGTATGACTAGCAAGGCCAAATGATATTAAATTCCTTTCGTGTACTCGAAAGTTGTTATATAAAATCATTTTGTGGCAGATTTTGACCTGCACCCCAAATCAAGCGGAGCCTTAGTGTCTTCCAGTACATAGATTTTTGATTTCACATGGTTAGCTGCTAAGCTAGTCTGTGACTATTCATGATAAGACAAGCGCTGCTTGCGGGCCAGAATCAACCCTGGGCCGACAAACTGTACCTGGTTAAAGTTAGCGAACAAGAGATCATTTCTGAACTATGATATTTACGGTACCTCAAGAGAGTACTACATTTGACGTGTAAGAAGAGTTCACCATTGGCGTCCTGGCCTACGACGGGGGAAATTAAATGGAAGGACTGAATTTTCATGAGTATTTATTTTTTTGTAGGTTGACAAATACCAGCTGCTTACACAGGAGAACAAAGCTCCACGTATATAAATCTGTGATAAGACCTGTGTTATGCTACGGGTGTGAAACATGGACCCTAATCCAAGCATCCGCAAATATATTGAACACCTTTGAACGACGGGTCCTGAGGCGAATAATTGGAGCGAAGCTTAATGGGGACCAATGGTGAATCCGATACAACCATGAGCTGTATGACATTTTTGACGAACCGGAGGTCTCAATAGGCTAGCCACATGAATCGTATAGATAAACAATGGATACCCAAGAAGGTATTCGTTTTGAGAACTGAAGACCGGAGGCCAGTGGGGAAACCGAGGAAAGGCTGATCTGACTCGGTCGACGAAGACAGTTCATCGCTGCTCGGGTTTTGGAATTGGAAGACGCGGTCAACGGACCGAGACAGTTGGAGTTGCTGTTTGCAGGAAGCGAAAGCCCGAGAGGGACTGTAGTAATAATACTTCTTCTTATAGCTACAGCCCCTCTTGGGCTGAAGAAGGTTGACAAATAGTTCGCCACTTTCAGCCACTCTATAAGTTTTGTAATATTTTTTGATATATCTTCGCATTGATCATATATATACACAGTTAGGAGTAAGAGAGTTGTATGAAATTTTTGACGAGCCTGAGGTTTCAACGATTGTAAGACTGCGGAAGCTGCAATTGGTTGATCGCATGAATCGTATGGACGAAGAACGGATACCCAAAAAGGTATCCGTTGGAAGAACTTAAGGCCGGAGACCAGTGGGGGAACCGAGGAAACGTGGGTCTGACTCTGTCGGTGAAGACAGTTTCTCGCTGCTCGGATTTTGAAATTGGAGGACGCGGTCAATTGACCGAGACAGTTGGAGGTGCTCTTTGCAGGAGGCGCAGGCCCGAGAGGGGCTGTAGTGCTGAGAAGAAGAAAAAGGAGTAAATTTTTTATTCAGAAACCATGTCAACGAAGTGCATGCCAGAAAAACTTCACTTACGTTCCAACGCGGGACCAACGGTGCTGTGCGTGATCTGCCAGCAGACAGGGAATGATAGCACGCCAGTTTGAACGCTACCATGTGGCTATCAATTTCATGAAACTTGCTTGGCTCAACATTTACACAACAACCGCACTCATCCACTTCACGAAAATCGGGCACTTCTGGCATGCCATCAACTGCACTTGACGAGACACCAGCCACACAAGGTGTGGTGCCGAAGTATAATGATCGCAGGAGCTGAAGCTCGCCACTATCTGGTGACCTTGATGACATAGAAGGAGCTGGAGCAGTACCGTCTGTTGGAGGGCAGAAGACTAACGTATCCGTAGATACAACAGTCCTGCAAGGCATGATGGTACTATTGACGGGCTTGACCACCGGGTAGTCTCACTGGAGAGTAAGAAAAAGAACGCCTCCGCTGTGCGACTTGGACCCAAATCCTTGGGATTTCCCGGTATGTCCGAAACTCAACCCCAAACGAAACAATCTTGATGGCCCCGGTATACCAGCCAAGACTCAGCCACGTACCACCACCAAGATTAAGTCCAGTGGTCCCTCAGGAGCAACGTGGACCTCAACATCTATCGTATACGTTGAAGCCGACTTTAATTCCCAGCATCAAACAGGGCTTGAATCTCCATTTTAGTGGAGAACTACACTCCATCACAGTTGAGGTCTTTGTTGCTCGGGTGGAGCCACTGATCGATCAGATGCTAGCGGGAGACCACACGGTAATGTTGCGAGGAGCAGCACTCGAAATTTACTGGCATATAGATGCCACTCCTCCATCCCACCGCTGGCGACGGTTGAAGGAGGTATTGCATATGGAGTACCCTACCTTCAATATAAATGAGAGGTAAAATCCATGTCAGATGGGAATGACCAGATGAACCATTCAGAAAATTAAGAGCCAACATTTTACAGCTCAACGATCAACCGACGGAGCCCTTGACCCAAACCCAATTATTGTGGGTGTTAAAGCAATGTACGGCTTGAGCTTTGCCGCCACGTAACAACTCTGACCCTCAGGACCTGGTGTCACTTTTGCAAGCCATCAGCAGCTAGAAAGGAGTTGAAGAGGCCTGCGAGTACGAACATACCTGTGGGCGAGACCTAGTCCGTGGTGTGTGATTTTGGAAGTGGCACAGGAGACAAGCACTCCCAGTTTAGAATACCCGACTGGGGAGCCAAACGAGTTAGAGGTAGCCATGGTGGGGAATCTCACAACCTGCTGGAAGTACGGACAAACCGGACATCGGTTTATTGCATGTCGAGCAGAGCGCACGGTTTTCTGCTAGGGATGAGGTAAACCAAATACTTACTTCCCTGATTCTCCGGATCGTGGCCATTTAAAAAAAAAGTCGAGCGAGTACCCGACCTCCTCAGTGGTACTCCAAAGTTCAACCGTAGGTTGCCAGCCTACTGCGAAAACCAAACATGACCATACTACACTGGCCTTGACAATGAGGACTGCGGGGGTCCCCTCTCTCGTGGAGGCTTATCTAAAGACGGTTTTGAAGCGACCATCACACCAACCAAGTTGTAGCCAGACTTGCTCGTGCATTAAAGCCATATCACATTCGACTGCAGGAATATTGTGCGGCTCGAGAGTGAATCTTTGCATCTGAAGAGGTCACCTCTCGCTCGCACAGAATGAAATGGTCTACTCGTCTTTGGCAGAGCTTCCGTAAGAGAGTGTGCATCTGCCACTGAATCCTGACTATATGCAACATCTCGGAGGTTTCCGAGAATGACACCAGACCTTGCGCACCAATTAAAGTGTTGAGCGACATCGCTGTCGCATTGATTGAGATATGTGCAAGTATTAGCTACCTTGCCTTGAGCCTCGGCTCAAAAGTACTCCACCTCGGCACTCTAAAATCAGTTCAGATGATGGCACCAAACATTCTATCAAGCGTAGATTCACAACACCCATTATATTCACTACATTTTGTTTCGGCCTCAGATTTATTCATTGATTCACACTTTAACACTAGACACGTCCATGAAATTACTCCTATGCCCGACAGAAACGAATTAACTTCTGACCAACGAAAACGTCTGGAAGCATCCATCACTGCTTTTCCATCTTATACTTCGCAAGGCCTTGGCCGCACTACTCTGGTCTTTCATGATATTGACGTTGGCAATAGCAACCCAATAAAGCAGAGATAATACGCGATCTCGCCGGCCATGGAAAAAATGGTGTACGCCGAGTTGGACAGGATGTTAGAGTTGGGGGGTAAACTTGGTGGTAAGACCAAGTAAAGTTCGTCTTTGTTTAGACGCATGGAAAGTCAACGAGGTAACCGTTAAAACCTCGTGCCCTCTTCCGCTCATCGATGGAATATTGGGAGGACTGCCAAAAGCAAACTACATTACAAGTCTCGACATGAAGGATGCCTTCTGGCAAATTCCACTCGATGAAGGATTGAGGAATACAACCACTTTCGAAATGCCTGGAAGACCACTATATAAGTTCATCACAATGCCTTTCGGGTTGTGTAATGTCCTGCAAATAATGATCCATCTGATTGATAAAGTCATTCCACATCACCTGAAATACCAAGTGTTCCTTTACCTGGATGACCTTCTACTCATCACAGAAACGTTTGACTAAAATATTTTACTGCTGCAAAAAGTAGTCCTGCAAATCAGGAAGGCGGAACTCACTATCAATGTCCAGAAAAGCAAGTTCATCATGACCAAAGTCCGATATCTAGGACATGTCATCGGACATGGTACCATCAAAACAGACCCGGACAAAACTCGGGCGATTGGTGAGTTTCCCTAACCGAAGGCCATCAAGTGGCTACAACGTTTCCTAGGAGTGTGCAGTTGGTACCGAAGGTTTGTTTGAAACTACGCAACGGTTTCAGCAGCTCTGTCGGACATTTTTCCGAAAGATAAGTTCATCTAGTCCAAACTCAACCAAAAAGCATTCGAAGAGCTCAAGCGAGCTTTGACATCTGACCCAGTCTTGCACTGCCCTGACTTCGAGAAACCATTCTCCATTCATCGCGATGCAAGTCAACTTGGAGTTGAAGCCGTGCTAGTTCAATTAACCGAAGAGGGAGAAGAACCTCGCATTGCTTTTATGTCCAGTAAACTGAACTTGCTCCAAAGAAACTACACCGTATCCGAACAAGAATGACTGGTGGCGGTGATAGCTATCAAGGGATTCCGAGCGTACATAGAAGGTCACAACTTTGAAATCATCACGGACCACCCTTTGTTACAATGGCCAATGAACCAAGAGGACTTACAAGAACGTATGGCTCGATGGGCTCTTAAACTGCAAGGGCTTAAGTTTTCCATCAAGTACCGAAAAGGAACCCAAAACAACGTGTCAGATACCCGAAGGAGTGAAATTGGCATTAAATGACGGTAATTCTATCGAGATAGATCTAGGCAGTCCGCATTTCAATTCAGACAACTGCAACAAGTTGAGGCAACCATCGTAACCCAACAAACACAGTTACCTGGTTTAAAAGTGGTTGAGAGATTTATTTACCGACATAGTAAATACGCAACTAGTGACTCGTTGCAGGAAGAAGAGTCTTGGAAGCTCTGGTTGCCGAAGAAGATGACTAACCATCTGATCCTCCCCGCACATGCCCATATTCTAAGTGCCCACGGTGGCTGCAGTCGGACGCTTCGGCGCCTTAAAAAATACTTCTTTTGGCCTAAAATGTCATCTCAGATCAAGGAGTATGTAGCCGCCTGTGAGACCCCCAAAGTCTGTATATATAGGTCTACTCGGCCCATACCTTCGTTCTTCTATGGGACACGTTGGAGCTATCTAAGTTCCCCCTGGTGAAACGTATTTGCAGATTCACGACTCCACATATCATCAAATTTTTAGAGACCTGAGTATTCCATGTGCTTGATGTTCCAGAAAGTGAATACTCGGACAACAGAGTACAGTTCCAATCTCGGCAGTTTAAGAGTCTACTCAAACGGAACGCTGTTGAAAACCAACTGAAACCAATATACTCTCTTCAATTTAACGCATCCGAACGTTTACATCGCACCCTGTTAGCTGTGATCTGTTCCTATGTGCATCCAACTCAAAAGAATTGGGACTGGAGATTGCCTGCTACCACTTGCGCTCTGCGGTCGTCTTATCATTCCGTCACGGGTGTCTCGCCTTACTTTACCGCCTTTGGACAGCACAGAATTTGCCATGGCAAACCATACAAGCTATTGCAGCAGTTAAAATGCTTGGTTGATTTCTGCGTTGCGCCGGAGCCACACATAAGATTAGGCAATCTCCGCCAACATATCAGACGGAAAATAAAGGAAGCAGGACATGCAAATGAGGCGTATTATAATCTAAGATACCGACTTCCCAAATTTAGAGAAGGGGATGGAGTCTTTCGTCGCAATTCCCGCCAAAGCAACGCAACTTGTCATTATAATTATCATTTCTTGTAAAACTATGAATATAAGATTGTAGGACCTGGTTGTTATCTCCTCACGGATCTGTCTGGAAAGGAAGTGGATGTAAACCACGCAAAAGAGTATTGCCCACCAACTTTGTAAATTTAGTAGATGAAACTAGCTTGTATTGAGCTTAAGATTTAATTTTCGTTTTTATTTTGACTTTTATTATTCAATTTTCTTACTTCTATATTCGTTTGAATAAAAAATTTTCAATAAAATACAACTAAAATGTATTTTTATATAATAAGACTATAATAAGATGTGCTTCAAAAGCGATTCCCGTGCAACAAAGTGTATAGTTGGCTATATGACTAATTATAACTGTATCGATCTGGGAAAAATAAACGTGGTTATCCAAGCAATCATTCATTTAGTTCAGTAAAATGCTGGAGTGTGACCTACAGCAAAAGCACAACGAAATTTCAATCATGAAAGCCAAAATGATGCAGTTGGAAGCAGTTGTGATGCGTTCTCAACCACCAAATGGAGCTATAGCAAACAATAGTGAAATGACAACGGCAGCAACAAAAAAAAATCAACAGCAGCAACAATACAAATACAAAATTAGCAACGTCAGCAACAACAACAACAACATTTACAACAAATAAAACAACAACAGCATCAAACTGCAATGCCACCGCAGCGCCGGTAAATTCATCTACGTCGCAGAGTAAGGTGCCTCCGATCGTTGTGATGGAAGACTTCCACGCCTTGGGTGAAATCAAAAGTAAGTGTTTAAATAACTTAAAAAATGATTATTTTTTTAAACTCCAGGGTCCGTTCACCCATATCCTTCTCAATTCTAAAGAAGACTATGTAAAAACCAGAGAGTTCCTTAGTCAAATAAAAAAGCCTTACTTTACGTACACGCCTGGTGATGTGCGCAAAAGAGCTTATGTCATCAGAGGGCTCCACTCATTTTACGGCAGAAGAGATATCTGCCGATATTAAGCAGCAGGGGATCGAGGAGATTGAGTCGCTTAAATTGTACGAAACTTCTGCATCAAAGCGCAACAATCGGCAACTGAACTTGTGGTTGCTTGTATTAAAGCCTAGCTTTGATACCAATAAACTAAAAAATATTCGTGCCATCCTGCTTCTGGTTAAGCGCTTTGAGGAGGTACAGAATAAGGACATACTGCAGTGTAAGAACTGCCAACCTATTGGCCACTCAGCAGTTAACTGCCATCTGAATTACCGCTGCATAAAATGCAGCCAATCCCATGGGCTAGGCAATTGCCAAAAAACACCTAAGCAATCCCCGCTCTGCGCAAACTGTGGCTCCGAACACACCGCAAACTACCAAAATTGCGCAATATTTAAGCGGCATATCAAAAGACTCAACGTCAAGAAAAACGCGAGTTTCGTTAGACAAACCGCGCCAAGAACACCAAACTTCACACAGTCCCCACAACCTCCAGTCCGAATGAAAATCAACGGCTCGTATGCAAGTCAGTTGAAATCACCCAGCGGTACCCAGACATCGGCTAACTTTTTGGAGACTGAGGTGAAGAGCTTATTCGGGTGTGATCGGGTGTGCCTCGCTGGCATCGAAGATGAGGAAGTTCATGCTGAACTACCGTGCATGTACGGACACCTATGAGAAGCGTCTCCTTCTCATTTAATTCGTAACGAGCTTTGATGAAGTTTAAGTTCGTGCAATTGAACATAAACTCCATCAGATCCCGAGCACGACGTTATTAACTCCAATCCTTACTCAATGATCATAATCCTGATGTAGTCTTACTCTCTGAAACCAAAATCACTTCCTGGCACATCCCTTCTTTCCCTCGCTACACATTCCTTCGCACCGACTGCCCTGGAAACCCCAAAGGTGATGGCACAGGCATCCTCCTCGGAAAATCCTTTAAAGTCACCCAAATCCAGCATGACTTCTCAAGCCTGTCCTTTGAATGTACCCTTGCCTGCTTCGAGACAAGTGACACTGTCTTCGTGTGTGCATCCGTTTATTGCCCCAAACAGACGCTAGTTAACCACCACCACACTGGGCTTATTTCCTTCATGCGAGCCTATCCAAACCCCAATCAGAAAAAACTCTACACCATCATTGGTGGCGACCTAAACGCCCGACAGCCAGAATTTCTTGACTCCCGAACCAATCCAAATGGCAACTCACTGGCACAGTGGAAGAACAACCACGCAATCCTACTACGGATGGTTATCCTGAGTCCAACACGTCCTTCCTTCCAACGAAGCCCAACCCAAAGTTTCCTAGACCTATTCATCACAAATGATAACTTTCCCGTTGACTTCAATAGTAATATCCTCCCGTACCTCGAGACCGTCGCTGGAGTCAGTGACCACGATGCAGTAGTACTCTGCACCTGCATCCATAATCGCCCGATCCATGCTCCACGTCCCGTAACCAAAGACTATTCCCGTGCTAACTGGCGATCGGTTAATGAATCCCTTGCCTCGACCCTCTCCCAGATTCCATTACCAGTTGACTGTCGCGTATCCGACACTGAAATCGACCAAGCTGTGTCAGTATATACTGATCCGGTACAGAAATGTATCGACTCTTGTGTGCCTCTGCGCACACTCGGATACCATGACATAATATCTCTTCCCGAAGATATCATAAACAACATCAACCGGAAAAAATTCCTTCGCAGGATTCTCTCCCGCTACCGGTACGAGGCTCAATATTGGTATTTACGAGATGAGATCAATGATCTCAGCTCAAAAATACGTAAAGATATTGATTTATTAATTTATTTATTTAATTTATTAATTTACTTATTCTATTTAACAGAAAAAATTCCAATAACAAAATAGATAAAATAAAAGTACAGCAAAATGAATTAAAAAATAGCACAGCACAGAAAAATGAATAAAAAATGCAAAAATTAGGAGAAAATAATGAAGAAAAATTACTGAGGGCTAAGAAGAAGACAGTTAACAAATCTTTTATAAACTAAATACGAAAGGGGGAACGGCCCAAGCTGAAGGTCATCATGGTTACGAGGTAATCTGAGCATGGGTGAGTGAAAATAAACCAAACTACGTGCAAATGGACATCAAAGATATTCGACGATCTTGTAGAACGCATAACGCGCCTCATAGGAACCTGTTTGACAAGGCGAGCATCGAGCAAACCACGGCAAAGCCTGCAAAGGACACATTCATTAAGGTAGAGCCGACGCATTTCCAGCGCAGGAATATTGAGGATAGCTAAGCGTGATTCATAAAAAATGTAGGGAATCTGGAATTTGAAGAAGACGATCCTGGTAAATCTTTTTTGTACAGCTTCTAGCGTGATCTTCAAACACTTTAAATAAGGCGACCAAACTGGCAAACAGTACTCAAGGATGGGACGAACCAAACTAGAATATAATTTAACACACGACAAAGGATTGGAAAAAATAAAGGAATTTCTTAAGATTAAGCCAGAAATACGAGAGGCTTTAGAAGTTATTTCAGCATATGAACGTCGAACTTTAATTTAGAGTCGAAAGTGACACCCAAGTCCCTGAAGTGTGTCACTGAACAAGGTACGAATTATTTAGCGTAAATTGAAAGCTAATAGGGCAAGGGTGTAATGATTTTATGTCTACGTCCGAACGAGGAACCGACCTCTCATCGGTTCTAGACGTTAAGTCTGAGTAGTGCCAACGGATGGTACCAACCGGTCAACCAATCCGCGCACCGTAACCCATTCACGCGGTGGCTGCTTGTCGGCCAGCTAGATCGGAGAGGATTTCGGTCGCGGCTCTCCGAATGGATTACGCTCATTTGCAATATTCAGCCACCAATACATGCCCGTTTTCAAACGCGTCACCAAAACAAAGCCATACGGAGAGGAAACCTATTTTACGTTACTCCGTATTTCTTCATCAATCAGTCAAAGAACAAAATCTAATTTTTACTTCGCGTTCCCGAATTTCCGACGCGGTACCGAAAAGTATACGTTAACGTAATTTCGAAAAAAAGCTACGCTAAAGAAAAATCAAAATCATCTAAGGTACCGCGTACCGCGCGCAACGCGAAACCGGCCTCAGCGGATTTTCTCAAACCCTACCCTTGCGACGACATACCTACCCTGCACCTCATTTCCCGCTGAAAAGAAGAACCACTGAAAAGGAAAGTCGTGGTTAAGGTTAGCAATTCATATTATTTTATTTTAACCTTTTTTCTTTGTAATTTATTTTTAACTGCAAGGTGTCTCTTTCTTATGCTATTATAGGTTTGTAATGATTTTACCCTTGTTTTTATTTAAGAGTTCTTTAACAAGTGGATTAATTTATTTCGATCTTATTCGCTGAACTGTAACAATTTATGATTTGCAGTTTTTTCATTTTTATTTCTTTTTTCTGGGAGATTTCATTCACTGACAGGCTACTTTTAATATTTTTCTATCTGTAAATCAACTGGTATTTGTCAACTGTTTGTTCATATTTTGTTTTACAAGCGTAATTTGTTAAATTTAATCTCATTATTAAATTAATTGGTTGTATGAAATCGTTGATAAATGCGCATACTAAATTTTCTTTACTAATGTGTTTTATTGCATTGCTTCGTTTTGAATTTTAGTGTTTTAAATATTTTTTTCTAGTGGTTTTTCCCTTTGTTTTGTAAATTTATTAATTTGTTTTGCTCACAAACCAATTTTAATTATTGAAATAAAAATATTCATCATATAACTTTTCGCTTAACAATATTTGTATCTTATTTATTAAATTACAAATTAAAAGAGAATGAAAGCTACATTTTATTCTTGAAAATGTTGAAATTAATGCAAAATAAAATTCTAGTTAACTTTACAAATAAGAATAATTATAAAGTAGCTTTTTTTCTCATTTCGTATTTATATGCAGATTTAGTACACATTGATTTAATATTAGTTCATTCGTAATAGAATTGCATCCACTTAGCTGCTACGAAAAAGTCTTAATGGTCTAAATTTTTTAACGATGTTTTTCCTTTTCATGCGTTATAATACATTATTGTTTTGCATTCTTAACTTTTCTAATATAGAAATGATGAAAAATAATTAAAATTATATTTAGTACGTATCATATAGTTAACGACGTCATATTTTTAATCGATATTGTTAATTTATCCTGGATTAATTTTTTTCATGTTATTATTTAAATTATATTTACAGTACTGCTGACATTTGTAAGCAATGTTTACTATTTTCCTCCGTATGAAATGTTATATTATAGACCTTTGTTTTCTATTTGTAATTTCTAAGTTGTCGTTAAATTAATAATTCAAATGATGGGATATATTTATTTAAGAAAGTTGAAATTGTAAACAAATCGAATAGTTCCTATATGATACCTGATTTTTAAACAAAGGCACGATACAGTGCTGCTTTACTTTCGGTAAATGTAAATTAGTTTGAATGGTTATCAGCGATTTTCAATTATCATTCTAATTAAAATGATACACTAATGACTTGTAACTAATTAAAACTTTCTATGTAAGGCCCCGTAGACGAAATTAACATTGGAAAGAACAAATAACTTAAACTTCCCTATGTACATGCTAATAAAATAAAATTACAACAAACTGGTCAACTTTGTCCATGGGCTGGCAGTCTTCCTGCGAATTGAAGTTTAGAATTTGGGTTGTGAAGAACGCGACGGGTATGGATAATTTGGAGGCCATTGAAATTTACGTCATTAGTGTACCGAAGAACTGAAGTGAAAATTTAATGGAGTCAGTTTTAAGGTTTATGATATTTTTACCGCATGCGATCGAGCTTACCGCTTCCGCAGATGCAGGTTTCAACTCGAATGCGTATATCATCGAAAATACCAGCAAAAGATCAATTCCTTCGAATATTAGTTGCAATCTGACGAGAATTATCCGAGCATATTTTAAATGAATAGTTAAGTACATTCTATATATACTCGTATATATACCTTATATCTTCTAAGTACTGGAAGAAGATTAATGGTATATTATCAAGTAATAAACTTGAAATCTATTTCAAGCGTACAATTGAAATCGCCTAATTGATTCCAGCGGATTTCCTACAAATTTCAGTTTTTTTCTTGTGTCAGTCAAATTGATTTAAAGCTATCTGCCTGAGACAAACTCACTTGCTCATTTTTTTTCCTTTACATTTGGGCAATGGGTTCCCGCTTAAGAATTGTCATCCTTCCGTCCTTACTAAACTTTGCGATGAAAATGTGCAGAGCATGTAAGAATTTTATCATGTCTCCAAATCGGGCAAACTTAATGAAGTCTTCCATAACAGGCGGCATTCTCAGTCCTGGACTTGAATGTGGCATGCTCGTCAAGTGTAGGGCGTTCTGAATTCCCATCCAAATCGACACTTGTTGAAGGAGTTGATCAAGCAAAAAGTACAGATATTTGTGATGATGACAATGATGCGGTGCTTTTATTTCGTTTAGAAACTGGTAGACTCATAATGCAGTTTGAATGGCATGCAAATTACTTACGGACAAGTTGTTGGGTAAATTGGAATTTATACCCAAACTCCACACACCAATACTCCGTTATACGTTACGAGGAACATTTTTTGATTTTTGTGGATGAAATAGGTTAAAACTTTCACGAGCTTATTTCACGACGATTAATTCAGGTTTAACACATGGATAGTAAAACTTTCTACCAGTCGGGTAAATATAATCATATCAAATAAACCTTCCCACACTATAACTCGCGACACACGCTGCCCGTTTTTTTACCCTTTTGGAACTATTGGCACACTCCGGGACTTCCTCATGCATGGCGGCCACTACCTCCACACTTCAATTCCATGTGGCTGTCAAAATTTGTTGGCATCCCACGACAAAATAGACGTGGGATGTGCACTGGTCGCAACCAACGTAAAATGACAAACCACCTAGCAGCAAAGTGTGTTGGTAGTGGTCACCAGCGGCGTTGCGTGATTCATTACAAGGGTTATTAGAAAATGAGAGATAGATGCACTTAGAAACATTCAGTGTAAGTTGGTTGTAAGAACTCCAAGATAAAATGGCATTCAAACCATCTTGAAGCAAAGCACAGTCATAGATTGACGACACTACTTTGAAAACTTTAACGTCAACTGCATAAAGAAGGCAGGAGGAGTTGATGACAACGGATGGTAAATCATTTATAAACAGAGTGAACAATAGTGGGCCCAGAATGGATCCTTGAGGAACACCAGAAGACGGATGGAAAGGAGTAGACAGGCAGCCTTGAAAAGATACTTGACTGACACGATTGGATAAGTAAGAGGATAACCAGTGGAGCAAATAATCAGGAACGTTAAATAATTTAAGTTTGCTAAACAAAATATTGTGATTTACTGAGTCGAAGGCTTTAGAGAAATCCAAATACAAGGTTTCGGCTTGTAAACGGTCCTCCATGGCTTTTGAAGTAACGGTCATGAATTTTAACAAATTCGTTAAGGTCGATCGCCCTTTGATAAAACCATGTTGTTCAGGAACGAGCAACTCATGAGTAACTTAAGAAAGGTGCAAGTACACGATTTTCTTCAGTAGTTTGGAAAAACAGGGTAATATGGAGATAGGCCGATAATTGGCAACGTCTGAGGTACTACCTTTTTTAAAAATAGGAGTAGCATAGGATCTGTTCCAACACGAAGGAAAAGACCCTGAAGATAAGCTAGAATTGAAGAGAAAGGAAAGAGGGATACAAATAGAAGTAGCTAAAGATTTCACAAAATGATTAGGAGTACCATCGGGACCTGAACTAGCAGAGTCATCAAGTTCTAAAATGAGCCTCATAACATCTTCTGGATGACAAGTAAAAGGAAATAAAGGCGGCATGTATACGATTGGGAACGAAGGGTTATTGCTCGGAGTAGCATTAAAAATAGAAGAAAACTGAGTTCTGAAAAGTTCTTGAGAGGTGAAGTTGCTAAGCAGCCGTTCAAATGAAGCAAGGATGGAAAACTGGAAGAAGATTTAAGAGAGCGTATATATTTCCAAAAAGGTTTTGAATGATTTGAGTTTAAAGAGCCTTCAATTCTATGAAAATAAGAAGTTTTAGCGATCTGCATCTTTTTCTTAGCTGCCGACCTCAGATGACAAAAAGCTGTACGTGACTCAGGAGATCTGTCACGTGAAAAACGTTGACGAGCTCGATCTTTAGCTTACAAGGCTAGCCTCACATCGAGAGTTAACCAGGGACAGTCAGAAGAGTTTCTTATACTGACAAGTGGAGTCGTGTTAGAAATAGCAGCATTTAAGAAATCATAGAAATTGTTGCAACAAGTATCCGAGTCAAGACCGCGAAAGAAGGAGGGCCAATCAACAGAGAGAATTATTCCTGAAAGTTGCTCATAATTAGTTTTATAAAAGTTAGAGCGCTGATGCTCTTTCCGACGATAACGAACAGAAGCAGTATAGGAAATTTCAAAGCGTAAAGGAGGATGATGGGGATCAGGAGAGAGATAAGGAAAAAGAACAGGAGGCGAGCATAACAACGATTGCACCATACTACAAAAGAATAAGTCAAGAAGATGATTATTAACGTTAGGAAAATTCTTAAATTGAGCCAGGAAACACATGGACATAAACGAACAAATTAAAGACCGAATTTGTGATGAGTCAGAATCAACATGAGAGTCATTCCATGTGAGTTTAGGAAGGTTAAAATCTCCACATAAAATAAGGTGACAGTTTGGAAAGCGCGATAAGAAAATACTAGATATTTCGGTGAAGAAAGTATTGTAGACCGAAAAAGAAGACTTACAAGGTATATAAGTGCAAAAGACAAGAAGAGAAAGGGAAGACGAAATGACAATTTTTGCCCCCACACATTCTACAGAAGCAGTGAAAAGTAAATTTGTTAGAGGGAAGCCAGTAAAGTTATTCTTGAAGGCGACTAGGACACCTCCTCCATCTAACTTCTTGGAGATAGACCGATCACGATCACGCCTAACAATTGTGTGATTGGGAAAAATTTCAGAGTCAAATATATTGTCAGTCAACCAGGATTCAGAAATACAGATTATATCATCGTTGGAGAGAGAATAGGGTAAAGCTAGATCCTTCAGCTTGGATCTTAAACCCCGGACATTTTGATAGTAAATAGAAAATTTAATGTTAGAAAATTGACTATTAAGAGTGATATTCTCAAAGTTATTGGGAAGAACGGATGTTACAGCTTTGGTAGGTTTTTTCCTTGATGTTGTGAAAGATTTAACTAGCACTCCAGATGTGCTGTATAGGATATAGGTCAAGCTTAATAACTCCACTTATATTGCCGACACCTTCAGAGAGCTGCGGAAGACCTGTCCGAGCCTCGGAAAGCCCCGAACCCCAGCCGAATACCTTCTCCAAAACTAATCACCACACGGGAGGGTAAATTTGTTGGCAAATTATTTTAACAAAAGCCCATAACCTGACCCAACACCTATACAACCCAGAAACTGACCTATTTGTCCAAACCTCCATCCCAAAGCTCCTCACTGAATCCACACTCCAAACTTCCATACACGAACCCGATACCCTGTTTTCACGACCTCTCCAAGTGCCAAACACATGCCCAACCAATGCACCTGATATCCAATTTGTCACTCCAGACAGCCTTCAATCCATTATCTTAAATCTAAAAAATAAAAAAACCTGTGGACATGACGGCATCCCCATCATACTACTTAAACAAGTTGGGTAAACAGACCTACGCTCATGTCAGAAGGGTTTTGTATTCAATTTACAAAATGCAGTCACCAGATCGAATCAAATCAAGAAACATGTCAAAGACGATTTTATTGGAGAAAATCTGAAATACAAAGATCATACTATTATGAACAAAGTTGAACGAATTTCGACTTTTGAGGTTTTTGGTATAAATATCTCCCTTGATCATTATTTCAGATGTCCACCCGCGACGGAGGAAATACATTTTTCATGTATTTCCCCCCTGTGCCCCCACTGAAGCAAAAACTGACAGTTTAACAACTGTTTTGAAAAGCTCCCATGAAAACTTTCATTTCATACTCATACCGGCTACGTTTGATGAATTTTTTTTTCAGGGGCCACTCTCCTGTACTTTTATCATCGATTAATGGCCAATTTGTTCGAATCCTAGAATGGTTACAAAACCCTTTTGCTAGGAGCTTTCTCCGACTTCCTTCACTCATTAAATTGAATCAAGTATTCAAAGCATGCACCTTAAACGTTGAAGTTAGGAAAAATAACTCAAAATTATTCAATCTTCGCATTTAAAATAGCCACAATTTTGTTTTACCATCTCTGATACCACTAGCTTCTCAAAGATATATATGACACCAATCATTCCTGAAATTTTCATGCAAATCCTAGCAAAACTGTAGTGTCTGAGTCGGTAAAAAGCGCATGTTGTTCCATAGCCATATGTTGCTATAGTAATAAATGCAGCGCATATTGTCGCTAAATATGATTCAATCTTTATGAAACTTTCAGGATAAATCAATCTTATAAATAGACATCTACTCGTACGTACTGAATTTTATTGAATTTAAGGGTACCGTTAAGATTTTATTCAAGAAAACATAAAATCGATAAATCATACTATTACTAACAAAGTTGATTGAATTGCGACTTCTCACGTATGTGCTGTTGTTGTACTCACCAAGGCCTATGTTCCTAATTTTTTTCAGATTTTTCGGATCACAGGCGTCCAATCGCGAGGGGGGGACACCAATTTTTCGTGTATTTCCCCTCCCTGTGCGCTCTTCGAAGCAAATTTTGCCAAACTAAGACCTGTTTTGAAAAGTTCTCATCAAGACCTTTCATTTGATACCCATATCGGCTACCTTCAATGAAATTTTTTTTCGGGGGGTCACTCTCCTATATGGGTAGACCCCCCTTAAATACCTTATAGAATTTTTTTGTAGTTGAACTTTGAAGAGATCACCACTTTACACCTACACACAAAATTTGTAGTTTTAGTAGTTTCCGAGAAAAACTGCTGTGACACACGGACGGACGGACGGACGGACGGACGGACGGACGGACAGACGGACAGACAGATGGACAGACGGACAAACTGGTTGCGAAACTAGTAGGGTTTTGTAAAATTATTTTACAAAACCCCTTAAAAATGCAGTGAATCCCTATCTCCCTTCCTCTCGAAACTTATTAACCACTGCATCCTCAATGCCTACTTTCCTAAGCTATGGCGCCTCTCCATTATCGTCCCAATCCTTAAAAGAGTCGAAAGTCCACTGCTCCCAAGCAGCTATCGTCCCATTTCCTTGCTCCCCACCACAAGCAAGATCTTCAAACTTGCCATCAAAGAATCCATCGACTCCCACCTAGAAGACAACTCGATCACCCCTTTCCAGTTCCCCAATCGCCCAAACCATTCCGTTGAGCACCCCCCCTCATCCTGAAATCACACGCAGCCATAAACGATGCGAAAAATACTCCGACCACTGCCTGCCCCATTGACATTCAAAAAGCCTTCGATACTGTCTGGCAACATGGCCTCATCCACAAACTCCTCTCTACTTTTAACCGACATCCTCTCCTGTGCAAACTCCTACTTTCCTTCTTAACAAACCGCTCTGCACGGATCAAACTCAACGGCACCCAATCCGACGCCTTCCCTCTCACAGCAGGGATCCCACAGAGATCTGTTCTGTCTGCCCGTCTGTTCTCCCTCTACACAGTCGACATTACACCACCCCCGACCCCAATAAGAATCCTTCAGTATGCAGATGACATCATCATTTTTGAATCATCTCGCCACTTAAAGCTCATCAAAGCCCACCTTAATAATTATCTCAACCAGTTAGATGACTAACTTTCCAAGTAGAAACTAATGGTCAACCCAGCTAAATTCGAAGCAATTCTCATCAAAGACCACACCCACTTAAAAAATCACTCCTTGATGAAGTGCGCGATTTAAGCTTGGGGGTTATAATTAACTCCCGTCTTTCTCCTCTCCCCCAAATAAAAAAGAACCTTTGTAGGGCCGCCACAGCTTTCCACTCACTACTGCCGCTCATCCACTATAAAACCACCTATCCCATCAAGACCAGAATCCTCTGCTACACTTCACTAATCCGCCCCGTCCTATCCTATGGCTTTGTCTTCTGGTGCGACCTGTCATCAGCCCAATTGGAGAAGCTACGCACCAAAGAACGACAGATCCTTCGTCATTGCAGGAAAATTTGGAACAACTCTGTGACAGGCCGAATGGTCTGTCACCAAAAAGTCTATGACAAAGCCCTCGAATAGACTACTTCTTCACCAAAATAGCCTTCAAGTTCCTCCATAAGGCCGAATCCCACTCCAGCCCCTTAACTACTCAATACCTCAACACTGACCCCGACCTCCTAGATACAACACGCTTCCCAAAACACTTTCCCCAGTACCTGAAGTACCTGCTGAAGATAGGATCACGGTATTCAACAAATCCCGTCATGGGGAACCGAAGTTCTCTGAGTCACAGTTTGTGCCCCCGCGCAAAAGCCCTGATGACGCTCTCATCACCCCTTTTAGGACTACGCTACTATACCTTAACAGGTTCCCTGTCCAATGTATCACATATGATACATGACGCATTTTTTGTACCAAGTATACCAAGTCCATGTATCATATGTGAGCAAAATTATAGATTATTTCAAATAATTGTTTTAAATGGGCGTAGCAGTACAAATTTAATTTTTATTTTAAGGACACATAGGGTACATTGTCTACTCTAGAAAAAAATAAAAATTCATGGTGATTTATGTCTGAGTTTTTTTCCAGATGCATTAATATTTTCTTACTAAAGTTTTTAAGCAAAACAAAAATATAGCACTTATTCATTTATTTAGCACATTAGATACACAGTTACACAATAAATAAAGCAGAAATCAAACAATTTTTTTCTACAGTTTATTATGGACCTCATCGTAACACTGCAAACAATAGCCTTTGCCACATTCCAGGCATTCTGTGTTTACCTGTTTCGCTTTTAAAGGATTTCCTTCCTGTTTTTTCTTGGCATAACAGTGAACACAACGACGTCGTATGACTTTACCATCTCGTCGTGGTATTTCGGAAAGGTGATGTCATCCTGGAGGAGCTTTTGGCAAGTTTGATGGTCTTGCTTGTTGTTTTTTCTCAACTACTTCGCCAAGCCAATGACGAATCATAGCCTCTTGAATCTCCAAAATACTTACGGAAGATCCATTTGCCTCATGAAAAATTACTCGGGTATTGACAAGTGCTGCTTGGTAAATCAACTGCAATTTTCTTATACCACGACAGACTTTTTCTCATTGGTGAGTAGTAGCTACTCAGCTGATCGGCGACATCAATCCCTTTTTTTGCTTCGTTGTAATCTATAACCATATTTGGTTTTGATGATTCCCCTCTCCAAGAGGAAACGTTTGTCATTCCGTTGTTGTGGCACGTCGATATCATCAAGACGTCTCGCTTGTCATGCCACTTCAAACAGTCACAAAACAATCCATCTGTCTTGCCACAACTTCGCCACGTTTGAGCTTTTTCTTTGTGACTGGTTCAGGAAGATTTTTCTTGTTTTTTCGCAAAGTTCCGCATAAATCCGTGTTTTTATCTTTTAAATATTTCCCAAGAGCAATTCCAGTGTAGTAATTGTCTGCTACAATCAGTCTGCCTTCATTTAGAAGTGGCAAACATAGTTTCACCACAATAGATCCAGGTTTGTCAAGACCTTCTATAATAGTTCCTGATCCCGCATGTATTACGTAAGACCATGTGTAGCAATTGTCAGAACACATTATATATATTTTATCCCATATTTGTGGGTTTTTGATGGATTATAGCTCTTAATTCGCAGTCGACCTTGGTGGTTGATTTGCGATTCGTCAACGACAATCGTATCACCTGGCACATATAATTCACGAAACATGCTGATCAGTTGGTCTACTAGTGGTTGAATTCGGTACAAAACATCATCATTATCAGGCTGCACATCTACAAAATGCCAGCAACGCAGTATAGTACTAGATCTATTGTAGGAAAGAGATATTTTGTGGATGAAAGGAGTATAATACAAAGGGTCCATTTTCCAATAATGTTCAATAGAAGGTTTCTTATCTATTCCCATATAAAGTATTACTGCAAAAAATTTCTTCATTTCTTCTTGGTCAACGTCAACCCAACGTGATACTCTCGAGAATCGTTTTGTGCGTATCTGCTTCAACTGCTCAGCGTATGCATTTGTTTTTTCTACCATATTGTGAATGATATCGTAATCTATGAAGTACTGGACTATCTTTGCAATGGTGACAGCACCTTCTTCATTTGAAATAGCCTGTATATTTTGAATTCCGGAATTACCTATAAAAGCTTGCCTTCCAATCGGAAGAATGTCTTCCACCCATTGCTCATGTTCTGTATCACTAAATTCTTGTAGATCATACTCGAACTCGCCTTCAGATACACTCGGCCTACGACGCTCCACCCTGGACCTCTGAATGATCACAGAATTAATGTCAAATAAAGATTGCGATGAGTTTCTACCTGTGATTGTTCTCGACACCCACGTGTTGTTAGACTCGACACTTCTCGTTCAACATCTCTTATCGCCTCTTCTTGATCCTCTTCTTCAGTTTCAGACTCCTCATCAGGTTGATACATTACATCACTGCCATCACTGAAATCACTTTCCTCTTCACTTTCCTCAAGTGCTCGCCGTATCTCTTCATCCGTTAACTTTTCCCGAGAACACATTTTTTTCGCTAACGTGGAGTTCAACTAACAACTATACTTCTCCAAAGGAACCCGGTCTTGCAACTAACAATTATAATTATAGACTGTAACTGTCTATAATTATTCCTTTTTTCTTCTAAATAAAAAAAGAAATCATTTGTGAACATGGACGCTGTGAGTTGAATTTAATCTGCGCACGTCAACTGAATCACAAATGATACATACCATATATGATACAAAGGGCGTATAGAGCTAAAATATGTAACGCTGCGCTCGTGTATCATACCTGATCCATTTTTTTTAACCCTTTGGCGTGGCCTAAATTAGTACAAGTACCTTGAAAATATATTCACTCCCTCTAAAAACACTAATCAAAATCAAATCAAAAAAAAATCCGCAGGACGTGTGACATCTCAAAGTCACCGTTGTATGGGGACAGGGAACCTGTTAAACCCCCAACCTCCATTCCATAGATAAGGAAATAGTCCGCTAGGTTAAGCATAAATTGGAGCTAAGTTTGACATGTAAATATTATAAAGTTGGAATAATTGAAATGAAATGAAAAATTTGTGATCAAAAGGGTCTGACTCGCAACCAAATAAAGATTCGGCCATATAATTTGCTGTTATTTGTATTACGTAAAGGACTTTTCTGTTCACAACACTTTGGCTGGATTATTCGGCCAAACTTAGGTCTTTTAGTGCTGCATAGAACCTCTGCTTTAGTGCATGTCACAATTTGGCCAAATTATATCAGGCTAGACGGCACAGGTAATTGCTCTTATAATTTCAGTTAAAAATAATTAAAGGACTAACTCGACAATATGTTGATCTTATGTTGCCGCTTGAATGCAAGATACGGAACTGATCGACATGTAATTTCAACAAGATAAGCTACAGATGTATATTCCATGTACGAGTATACCATCAAAAAAATTCAATTTCGGGAGAATGATGCGCTGAAATCTGTTATCGCTGCAAACAATGGAACAAATGATTGAAATTAGAAAACATTACTCTCACATTCATGCTTGATAAATTTGTGCGATTCCTCACACTTTTCAAAATTTGTCATTGACCGGGGTCAAATGAAGGAAAAAAACTTCATAAAAACAGTGCTTTCACCTTTACAAAATAAATCACGCGAAATGCAACGATTCATCTTCTACAAAATTTAGCTTCACGTTCTCTCCATTTACCTTCAATCGATTACATTTGATAGTGAAATATTCGATCTAAATCCTGCTTTCCATTGATGGACCATGACCGGGACCCATTAGAAGGCAAGACAGCCATCCTCCCTTTCTCTCTCCTGCCCCACCCATTGCTCATTCCGTTCGTCCGATTACACACTAGTCACTATAACTTTCTATTTATGGTATCTGTTTGTATGAAAAGAGGTGATTGATGATTCGTCATCCTTTCCATTACTTTCAAGTGCCTTGGGGAATGTCCTTTATATGATGAAGACAATTTCAGTGGTGGAAAAATAGAGAGGGATGAACGTTTGAAGAAATACTGTTGTCTGATAGAACTTGCAGAAAGGAAAAGGACTAAGGAGACTCGGGACAACAAGGACTAGAAAACTTTGCAGGCAAAGTGAAGTGGATATATGGACATATACGTATGTCTGTCCTGAACAGACAATAACGGATTGAGAAAGGACATACATAAGAAGACATCATGAGACGTGAGGAAAATTATTCTGACTTATATTATTGATTTTGTTTTATTAATGCCTTCTTAGTTGTCTTCCCTTCCTTTTGGATGTCTCGGTAACGTTCTTCGAATATTTGGACTTGGCCATTTAATGGCCGTTGTTGGGCGGCTGGCAATAAGATGAAGTTTTCCGTTTTTCTTCAGGGAATGCTCGTAAATAAATAATAGATAAAACATTGTTGTTGCGTTGATAGAATCAGTGGATCCATGTGATATGTGCGTCAATGTTTAGAACACTTGATTGGAAGTCGAAGAGTGTGTGCGTGGAATAATATGATCTAATAGGTTGAATTTGATAAATTGTTGTCTTAATTTGATTTTGATAAGAGTTCTTGCTTCAGTTCAGTTAATCTGGATGTTGTGATAAGGCTGATGAGATATATGAAGCGATTCATAGATTATTTATTTGTTATTATTAGGAACATATTGAATTAAGAGATTAAAGCATATTTAAACAAGTTGGGTAGACAGACCTATGCTCATGTCAGAAGGGTTTTGTACTCAACTTACAAAATGCAGTAATCAGCAACGAATAAAATCAAGAAACATTTCAAAGACGATTTTATTGGAGAAAATGTGAAATTCGAGGAACATACCATTATTTTGACTTCTGAGGTATTAGTTATTGTTGTACACATAAATATCTCCCTTGATAATTTTTTCAGATTTTTTAGATCACGGGTGTCCATTCGCGAGGGAGAAAACACATTTTTTATGTATTTCCCCTAGGGTTCGCAATCCCGCAATTCTGCGGGATCCCACACTATTCTACGACCTGCTG
The DNA here is from genome assembly GCA_963969285.1 of Odontomyia ornata. Lineage (NCBI taxonomy): Eukaryota > Metazoa > Arthropoda > Insecta > Diptera > Stratiomyidae > Odontomyia > Odontomyia ornata. The sequence goes on along the minus strand of OZ017742.1, from coordinate 17,249,729 downwards.
GATCCCACAATAAAGTGCGGATCCGCAGCATCGAATCCCGCAAATTCTTTGAAATATGTTATCTGCAATGCTTTGCGCGATGCATCGTCACCGCCAATCAGTTAGCATTTGAGTCGGTATTTGTTCGTGTGGCTGCAGATGATTTTGTTCGAGTCCCGCCGGTTATTTTTCCAAGTTTTCATTGGCAGTAGAAGTTAAATCATAATAAGATTAGTCTGCGCAATCATTACCCCTGTGTCAGTGATTTGGTTTCAAATTAATTTATTACTCTTCAATATTTGGTTCACTTTTACATGTAAGTATTGTGTTTGTTTGTTGTCTCATGACTTTGAGTTTTATTCTTTTGTTATTCTTCTAATATTGAATACTTCTTAAGCTGAGTAATTTATAGAAAATTATTTTTGCTAAAGTTCAACTTCTGACTTATATTGCGTGTCTTCAGGTATTTATAGGGTATCAAATAATTGCTTTACAGATTCTTTTGCATGATGTCTATATCGAAACCTACACAAGATATCGTAAATAATGAAATAGTTGGAAAAAATATTTGGAAATATTTTCAAAAGTCAGATGATGCAGCAAGTGCAAAATGTGTTGCATGTTCTAATTCGTTGAAAATCAGCCAACGATCAGTCACTGGTTTGAAAATCCATCTTAGAGCAAAACATCATATATTATTAGATCAGAAGAGTACAGAGCTCATTGCCCAACCATCCTCTTCATCAGGAAATGTTATTGAGGAAGAACTTCCAATAAAAAAATCCAAAAAAACTATTAATGGATATTTTAAAAGGGAGAATTCTTTAGAAAAAATGGTTTCCAGAATGATTTGTAAGGATGGGTTCAGTATAAACTCATTTTGCACATCTTCCGATCTGAGATATTTATTTTCGAAGAGTGGGTTTCAAATTCCGAGCTCGTCCAATATAATTCGCTCTATAGTAATTAATTATTCAAACATAGTTAAAGCAGATATAATGACTGAAATCTCACGTCAGAAAAAAGATTTGGTAAGATTTTCACTCAGTTTTGACGAGTGGACATCTCAGAAAACCCGTCGTTTTTTAAATATAAATATACATTCCAAAGATACACTTCTAAATCTTGGTTTAGTTCGGATCCATGGCTCATGTACTGCTGAACATTGTGTCGGGTTAGTTAAAGAACGCTTGGCAAGTTTTGACCTTGATCTTGAAACTGATATTATCGGCATTACAACAGACGGTGCAAGTGTCATGAAAAAAGTTGGCAAACTACTATCTTGCCATCAACAGCTTTGTTTTGCACACGGAATACAATTAGCCGTGGCATTTATCTTTTATGAAAAACGGTTGACGGATGAGCAGCTTACGTCAAAAGCCTTACCTGATGTTGAAAATTTCAACAATCAAAAATTCAACAATCAAATTGATTGCGATGAAGATTTAGAAGAAAGTCATGATGAACAAGGTTTGAACCTTACTATAAAGCGACAACCTGCTGAATTGATCTCTAGCTATAGTAATGTTATAGATAAAGTTAGAAAAGTGGTCAAAATTTTCCGAGGGTCCCCTACAAAAGATGATATGTATTTACAAAAATACCTCAGAGAAGAGACTGGGAAAGAATTAGCTCTGATTTTAGATTGCCGTACCCGGTAGAATAGTATGTTTGACATGTTAGAGCGGTTTTACAACTTAACAAGTTGGGTAAACAGACCTACGCTCATGTCAGAAGGGTTTTGTATTCAATTTTCTAAATGCAGTCAAATTGAATAAAGTCGAGAAGCATGTCAATGACGATTTTATTGGAGAAAATATGAAATTCGAAGATCATACTATTATTAAGAAAGTTGAACGAATTTAGGCTTCTGAGGTTTTTGTTATTGTTATACTCATAAATATCTCCCTTGATAATTATTTCAGATGTCCATTCGTGTGGGAGGAAACCACATTTTTCATATATTTCCCCCCTGTGCCCCACTGAAGCAAAAACTGACAGTTTAAGAACTGTTTTGAAAAGCTCCCATGAAAACTTTCATTTCATACTAATATCGGCTACGTTTGATGAATTTTTTTTTCAGGGGCCACTCTCTTGTATTGTTATCATCGATTAATGGCCAATTTTTTCGAATCCTAGAGTTGTTACAAAGCCCTTTTGCTAGGAGCTCTCTCCCACCTCCTTGACTTGTTTCACTTATGAGTATTAATTTTAGGTACTCATCTTCAGTCATTCATTAAATTGAATCAAGTGTTCAAAGCATGCACCTTGAACGTTGAAGTTGGGAAAAAATAATTCAAAATTATTCAATCTTCGCATTTAAAACAGCCACTATTTTGTTTTACGATTACTGATACCACTAGCTGAACCGATTTTCAAAGATATTCATGATAATATCATTCCTGAAATTTCCATGCAAATCCTAGCAAAACTGTAGTGTCTGAGTCGGTAACAAGCGCATGTTGTAATACATGCAGCGCATATTGTTCCATAGTAATACAGGAAAATTCAAACCGCTATAACTTCGCTAAATATGATTCAATCTTTATGAAACTTTCAGGATTGATCAATCTTATAAATAGTCATCTGTGTATTGAATTTCATTGAATTTAAGGGTACCGTTAAGATTTTATTGAAGAAAACATAAAATCGATAAATCATACTATTACTAACAAAGTTGAGTGAATTGCGACTTCTCACGTATTTGTTGTTGTTGTACTCATCAAGGTCTACATTCTTGGTTTTTTTCAGATTTTTCGGATCACAGGTGTCCAATCGCGAGGGGGGGACACAAATTTTTCGTGTATTTCCCCTCCCTGTGCGCCCCTCGAAGCAAATTTTGCCAAACTAAGACCCGTTTTGAAAAGTTCTCATCAAGACCTTCCATTTGATACCCATATCGGCTACCTTCAATGAAATTTTTTTTTCGGGGGGTCACTCCCCGACATGGGGAGACCCCCCTTAAATACCTTATAAAATTTTTTTGTAGTTGAACTTTGAAGAGAACACCACTTTACACCTACATACAAAATTTGAAGTTTCTAGCTTTTGTAGTTTCCGAGAAAAACTGCTGTGACACACGGACGGACGGACGGACGGACAGACAGACGGACAGACGGACAGACAGGACGCGATTTTAGAGGGGTTTTATAAAATTATTTTACAAAACCCTAAAAATGTGCATTGAGAAAGCTCTTATCGACATTGGATCTGAAATAAATTTTACCGACTAAGAATGGTTCAAAATCAAAAGCGTAGTTGACAGCTTGCAACCATTAAAATTGGGCGTCGAAGTGTTGTGCAGATGAGAATCAACACTTCTTACTGCAGATACCACATTTCGTTTTATTATAGAGAAGCTGGAGAAGCAGAATAACTTTTTAAGCGATGAACTCGCCGAGGCTCTAAGAGTGATAGTTAAGGAAAGGCGCAATGAAATTGCAGCAACATTAACTTATTTGCAGCATCCAAAAAAATATGAGCAAGAGCTGAAAACACTCAATCCGATATTTGTAATGCCGAAAAAGAACAAACTACGTACGACAAGACATGAAAAAAAATCTATCCCGAGTCATTACTGTTGAATTTGAAAATTGCCAACCACCATTGCCACATAATTTGCTGGAGGAATTAGAAATGCAACTAGAACAAGATAATGTAGATTACATTGAACACATTGCAAATAGAAAAGAGAAAGATTTCGATCAAATCCCCAGAAAAGAAATGACGACTTTTGAAACCGATGGAATTAAAGGGAAATATCTGACTTTGTTACACGATTATTTACCAACCATCAAGCCAACAAGTGTAGAAGCAGAAAGAGCATTTTCGGCTGCTGGCTCTATATGTAGCTCCATAAGAAGCAGGTTTGGAGATCAAACGATTGATGCTATATGCTTTTTAAGATCATATTTTCAAGGGGAGGAATAAACAGTTGCTTGATACTTTTAAGATAAATGTAACACATTATTTGCTTTCTTTTAATGAGTGAAAATAAAAATATTAAATATGCATTTATAATTCATATGATTGATTGATTCTATAATTAGCTCATATAATGATTTGAATTAATTTTTGTTAAATTAAAATGCAAATGCGTTAATGAATATTGTGGCTAAATATTGTGTTTAGCAGTTCATATATAAAGTCATTCTCAGATAAGCTACTGATATGTACAATAATTAGTTTTTTAGTTACAAGGAGATGGTTTAAATTGATATTTTTAAATAAATTTATAATTTTCACTACAAAAATGTTTAATTTTTTGAGTTTCATAGAAAATCAAATTTCTGCGGGATCCCGCTAGATTTAATACAATCCAGCGATAATCCCGCGGGATTGAAAACAGCGCGGGATAGCAATCCCTAATTTCCCCCCTGTGCCCCCACTGAACCAAAAACTCCCAGTTTAAGAACTGTTTTGAAAAGCTCTCATAAATAGCTTTCATTTGATACTCATATTGGCTACCTTTGATGAAATTTTTTTTGCAGGGGCCACTCCCCTGTACTGTAATCATCGATTCATGGACTATTTTTACGAATCCTAGAATGGTTACAAAGCCCTTTTGCAAGGAGCTCTCTCCTGCCTCTTCGACTTGTTTCAATTTTAGGTATTTATGTTCATCATACATATCATTCCTGAAATTTTCATGCAAATCCTAGCAAAGCTGTAGTGTCTAAGTCGGTAAAAAGCGCATATGGTTCCATAGCCGCACGTTTGCATGGTAATACAGGGCACATTGCTCCATAGTAATACAGGGCATATTGGTCCATAGTAATACAGGAAAATTCAAATCGCAATAACTTCGTTAAATACCATACGATCTTTATGAAAATCAATTCTATAAACAGTCATCTGCGTGCTAAATTTTATTGAATTTAAGGGTACCGTTAAGATGTTATTCAAGAAAACATAAAATCGATAAATCATACTATTACTAACAAAGTTGAGTGAATTTCGACCTCTCATGTATTTATTGTTGTTGTGCCCACAAAGGCCTACACTCTTGATTTTATTCAGATTTTTCGGATGGAAGGTGTCCAATCGCGAGGGGGTACGCGAAAAACTCGTACATTTTCCCTTCCCCTACCCCCCTCGGTACCGATATGGCAATTTTAAGACTTGATTTGAAAAGATCTCATCAAGACCTTTCCAATGACACCTTACTCGACTACCAATGGTGGAACATTTTTTTAAGGGGTCACCTCCCTATATGGAGAGACCCCCCTTAACCCTTTTGAAAAAATTTTCCACCCTTGAACTTTCAAGAAATCACTACTTCTGACCTTTCTACAAAGTTTCATGGCCGTAGCCTCTACAGTTTCGGAGAAAAAGTGCTGTGACATACAGACGGACGGACGGACAGACGAACAGGTCGTGCAGGTCGTGATTGCAATAGGGTTTTGCATTTTAGCACAAAACCCTGAAAACAGCTTTGAACAAACATTTTAACCGAACTCCGACTCGACAGTTTACCTTTTTCTATAATCGCTATAATAACAACAATAGTATAAAGATTTTAATGGTATCCTTATACTATTGTTGTTGTTATAGTTATTTAAAGTGTTGTTGTTATAGTTATGTGAAAATTAGGGGTTTCTGCAACATTATGGCTTAACTTCAATAAAACATCAATGAGTCCATTTTCCAAAGTATTTTCCATCAGAATTAATATTGTCACATGTCCAAACAATTCTGCAAGCTACTGTCGCAATTGGTGTTGCAACTATTAATAACATCATGATCAACGAACGTACTCGAAAGCACACGAATGGACCAAGTAGATACATGATCAACATCTGAAAGTGACGCCACTGCCGGGGGATTCAGAATCGCTCGAATATTCCAGGTAATTCTCGTCAGAACATTCGCCAATGTACGAAAAATGGATTGAATGACTAGAGACCCTATGTATATAAAGCGGAGCTGAATGAATGAGGGGCATAGAAAAATCGCGATAGTAAGAACTGCGATAGGATTGGAGCGCGAATTAAAGGCGATATTGATTGATAGTGAAATGATTTCTGTTACAGACAGTTGGAATATAAATTGATAGACAAGTGAAAAATAATAAAATTTTAATTATTTGTAAAATAGTGAAATTAATGGTTGTTCCTTGTAAGTAAATCAACTCTTTTAACTTAATTTAAAAGACGGTGCGTTTTCACTTTCCCGGAACATTAAAACTTTCGGCCGTGAACTATAACACGTGAAAGTGGTCAGAAGTGAAAATGAAAACATTGAAAGTGAAAACTTTTAAACATTTTTTTAAAATGCACAAAAATGAAACGTAACGTGGTAACTGGTGGAGAAAAACAAAAAATAAATAAAAGCCGAAATAACAAAAGCACCACGAAGCTTAAAAATTAATGAGTTGACTAAGTCGGAGCTTAAGAGAGAAGCAGAAACACCAAAGTCAAAGGAACCAGAAAACGCGCAAATGCAAATGTTGGTGCTGATGCAGCAAGAGCAGTGACAACAGTCATCCAGTTTAACTGCAAAGCTGGACCAACAAGCGATCGAAATCAAGGAAGTGCAAAAACATTCAACTGAAATAAAAGCGAAGCTCAGTAGTCTGAACAAACAAATTAAATGCGTCGAGGAAAAGGTTTACCAGGTCGAGGAGAGAATCAACCACGAGATCAGCCAGCTCAAGGAGAGAATGAACCATGAGATTGAAAACGCGTAAAAATAATTGGAAGCAGCGAACGCAGTAGTAACCACCTCACCAGTACAGCGCAAAGCAACTCCAGAAATGTGAAAGTACCAATATTCAACGGGTAAACGGTCTGGAGTATTTACAAAATACAGTTCGAAGCCGCCGCTTAGACAAATCACTGGAATAAGCAGGAACCAGCAACCGCATTAATTCTTACTCTAAGAGTCCCAGCTGCCGAGCTTTTGCAGACTATCTCCATTGAGTTTCACTCAAGCCCGGCTACTTTAATGAATGCACTTGACATGCATTATGGAGATGATGATCTGAAGCAGATTTATTGGGCACAGCTACAGCATAGGATGCAGAAGTCTGGCGAAACCTTACAGCAGCTAGCGCAAAACATTGAACGACTGGCACATTTGGTCTACCCAGTTTACGACCCCGAACATCGAGATAAGGCAGCAACAGAAGCATTCATCAGCGCATCAAAGGACCAGGAATTGCAACTAGCCGTGTGTTTAGCTCAAAAACAAACGGTTAAGGATGCATTAGCTTAAATTCTGAACTTTGAGGCAGCAAAAATGTGACTCATTAGTGGCAAGCGAGTGCAGATGTGAGTGCTGGAAAATGAACAAGAGCCGTGGTGCACCTAGATATTGCAATTATGGTGAGAAGGGGCACCTGCAAAGAGACTGCAAGGAGTGAAGAAAACGGAGCTATTGTCCAGGGTGGAGGAGATCCAGACTGACTCAGCAACTCAAAATGGAAGCCCTTCAAACTGAAGCGGCCAACTTTGTGGGGCGGACGTTGGCTAGGAGGATCAACGTGCCCAGCACCACCATCACCGTGTCAAGACTACATCGTGGAGAAGCAGACTTATGCCTTCCGGGTCAAGTTGATGAAGAACATTGCACCATAACAAGCAACACTGGTGCAACCCGATCGATTATCCGACCAGACCTAGTGAGGCAACAACTACTTCACAAGGGCGGAGCTCATGGAAATGCTGACGCCCTATCTCCTCACCCATGTCAACCGAACTGCAAGCATTGCCGACGGATTGAGGAAAAAGAGCCGACCGTTGATCTACGAGTGGTAACAGCCAAATTCTATGAACGCTGGTCATTGGAGGAGATCCGAAATGCCCAGTTAGCCGATGAAGACATCGGACCATTATTCGTATGTTAAAGCTGCGATGAGAATGAAGTGCGAATTAAAGGCGATATTGATTGATAATGAAGTGATTTGCGTGATACATACAGTTGGAATATTAATTGATAGACAAGTGAAAAATAATAACATTTTAATTATTTGTAAAATAGTGAAATTAATGATTGTGCGTTCTTAGCAAATAAACTCTTTTAACTTAATTTAAAAGACGGTGCATTTTCACTTCCCCGGAACATTAAAATTAACGACCGCGAACTATAATATGCGTGACAATATGTATTTCCTTCTCATTTGTATCATTTTGGCTAAATTTCATCTGAGAAATATCATACTTGACAATCTCAAAAGCCTCCTTGCGGCCCACTGAGATGCTGCTTTCAAGCCGTCTGGACACCAATTTTCGAAAATCTAGTAGTACTAAGCAGCTGTTTCCAGTATGCGAAGGAACTTCAAGTACGTAATTTGATTTTCTTATGGGCCTGAGTAAGAAGGCAACGATAAAGTATATAAATCTTGTTCAAAATTTTCATGCTCCGAGAAACCTTAAGTTCCTTAAATTCACTTTCACTAGCACTTCAAGCGATTTGTATAGTTCCAATAGTATTGCTGATATTTCCTCAATAGCATCGTTCGATGCAGCTTCCTTACTCCATTCTTCATTCAAATCCTGATTAATTACATCCCATCCATTGATCACTCGTTTCAAGTATTCACCATCGAATGGAAACGCCAAAAGTTCGAATATTTTATTTATACTATCTAGAATCTCAAATCCATGATGAGATACAAAAATAATGTTACGGGGTTACGAAAGTGTACTAGGATTTTAGCAAGACTGAAATAATTGAGCAGTCGCCTAAACAAACTGCTCGAAAACCAACATATTTCTGATCCGAAATTCATTTTTAAACTTAAAATAATACTCATCATTTTAATTTGCAATTGAAATGTGAATACGGCAACTCCCTTTTCAACGAAGCTCTTCCACGATCGCACTTTCGTAATGAGAAGGAAAGTGGATGAAAAGCTCGCCGACTGGTTTTTGGAGCGGTCCCGTAAGGCCACGACTAGCAATAAATGGGAGTGGTGAGCCATCATTACACGGGTTGGATAGTTTCTTGCTCGTCGGGGCTTTCGGTAATAAGTGAATCGAAATAGAATCGGAGGAAAGCTTGCGTCGGGTGACAACCAATGATATTGTGTAGTACTTAAAACAAATAAGTGATTCTCCTAAATATAGGGGTCAAAATAAGAATGCTAAGTCGTCGAAATCGTTGATAGATCGGTGCGCGAGTTATTTTGTGCATTTCTCTACTAAATACTCCAAAATTCTTCCAGAAAATACCTTCCAAGTAATTATTATTTTTTGTGCTCCAGTTTTGTGCAAAGTAAGCCTAGAATTTAGCATAGATATCGCTCCAATTAGCGAAAACGTAATTGTCTTTCTTGTTGCGGTTTGCAGTCAGTGGTAGTGCGTGGATGCTAGAGTGATCCATCTGATTCTCATCCCACTATACACCAAGTACGGTAGCTTATCCACAACAGCTAGTGCTAGTCATAAATGTTTTAGATTGTACGAAGTTTGTGTTTGGCGAATAGTGAACGTTATCATTACTGTCAGTCTATTGTTCCATCACATCTGATGAAATAGTGAAGGAATTTGCGCGTGTTACCCTCGTTTTGTTCACACTTTTCCACGACTTTGGTGCTTGCTTTATGCTTGCCGTTGGGTGGACAGAAATGACGAGGAATGTCAACCACTGTATTTTGAAATTGAAGGCGGACCTGAAACTGAAGACGAACATCGAGAAGTAAGCATGACTAGATTTGAGATTCAAATTGAATCAGATTGATGTCGTTGCAAACGTCGCATCACTGGTTATAGAATGTGGTTAATGCCAGCTTGCAGGAGCTTGAATCCATTCTCAAAGAAATCAAAGAATGTTAGGGGCGGTGCCTCTGAAATCAATCTATTTATAAACAAGTGTGGTGCAGAGTGCTAGTGAGACTTCCATTTTATGAGCACCGCTGTCGTCTTGCAAGTCGAGCGCAATTGCAACCATACAAAATTTTCTTTTAATATAAATTCAGGTGGCTTCCACTGCGTCAGCAAAGCGAGAACATCTGTGAGAAAAATACAATATTTGTGTCATAGACAGACAAATTGAGACCCCAGCATGATTCCCTGGTTGATCTCTTTACGTAAATTACAGTGATGGGTGAGTCATTTAAACGATAAAAACACCAGAAGAAAGAAAAAATGCAAATTGTTGGCTCTCCATTTCGTTGTGCGAAGATTAAGTATAATTCATCAATTTATACACTTGGTGGTTATAATGGTACTATATATGGCACTGTATTGAATGCTACAATCCACGTGCAGGCATTTGGAACACAATTGGAAAAGTCAAAACGAAGGGGTGCTGCAGTACAGCCACCGTATCCAATTTGATTTTTCTGTTTAGAATACAACACAGAAGAACTCATAAACTTCGATCCCAGATCTCTGAATTCCTTTGTTGTTGAAGAATGAGGTGGCCTATATTTATTTATTTATTTCGACCAACTTACAGACTAAAGTCCAATTGCAAGACTGGTTGAAACAATATAAATAGAAAAGTACAACAAAATATATATACATACTAGACTAGATATCTAAAATTAAATTCTTAAGTCTATGTTTTTAAATTACTAAAGATGGAGGAGGCCAAGCTCCATAGCATTGTGGTTTCTTGGCGGATGCAGCAATGGTGAATTGTAAAATGTTTCCATTCTTGCAAATGGAATTTGGTAAGGTCCTTCATTTCTAGAGGTATAATTAGGTGTCCACATTGTCAGTAACTCTCTTACATTTGTATGCAACTGATGATTATGAAGCTTATAAGGGAGACATTGATCAAGAAAGTGTCTACGAGATGATAACCATGGGAGGTGCAGAAAAGAAATTCTTTCTTTATAAGATTGGCACGAGACTTTAAATTTAAAGAATAATATTCAGGTGAACTTCCGTTATCAATTATATTCCCTATCCACAAAAAAGGTGACAAGCTACAGTGCGAAAATTATTGAGGCATATCACTACTTTGTACGGCGTACAAAATATTTTCTACAATCTTAGAAAATAGTATCGGATTATACGCCAACAGTATTATTGGAGAGTATCAAAATGGTTTTAGAGCAGGTAGATCAACAACAGACCAATTGTTCATAGTCAAGCAGGTACTTGAAAAATGCTGGGAGTTCAACATAGGCGTACACCAAATTTTCGTTGACTTTAAGCAAGCATACGACAGTATTGATCGTAACGTACTGCACCAAATAATGCTCGACTTTGGCATCCCAGCCAAATTAGTTGGTCTTACCAAAATTTAAATGACGTCGACGACCTCCCACGTCCGCATCAATAACCAACTCACCGATGTCTTTGACACAAATATCGGACTAAAGCAGGGAGATGGGCTGGCCCCATTGCTATTCAATTTGGCTCTGGAGTACGTCGTACGGAAGCTACCTGTCGATACGCGAGGTACATTACTATACAAGTCGAGCTAAGTAGTGGCCTATGCGGACGACATCAACATTCTATCGCGGTCATTAACAACTGCAAAAGGACTCTTCTTGAAACTATACAGCGATGCAAAACTAGTAGGGCTACAAATCAACGAAAATAAAACAAAGTTCATGACGCAGTCAAGGAAAAATACCTCAAATACACAAAATATCACACTTGGCGAATACAGTATCCAGAATGTTAGCAAATTTGTGTATTTAGGCGCCAAAATAATGAAAACGGGCAATGAAAGAGACGAAATACGCCGAAGAATACAGCTCGCAAGTAAAATATTTTATTCAGTGTTGACAATCTTGAAGACCAGCTGCATACACAGGAAAACAAAGCTCCAGGTATACAAATCTGTGATAAGACCTGTGTTATGCTATGGATGCGAAAAATGGACCCTAACCCAAACATCCGCAAATATATCGAACGCCTTTGAGCAACAGGTCTAGAGGCGAATAATCGGAGCGAAGCTAGATGGGGACCAATGGCGAATTCGATACAACCATCAGCTGCATGAAATTTTTGACGAGCTGGAGGTCTCAACGATTGTAAGACTGCGGAAGCTGCAAAGGGCTGGACACATGAATCGTAAGGACGAACAACGGATACCCAAGAAGGTATTCGTTGGAAGAACTGAAGGCCGGCGGAAACCGAGGAAACGCTGGTCTGACTCGATCGACGAAGACAGTTCATCACTGCTCAGATTTCGGAATTGGATGACGCGGTCAATGGACCGAGACAGGTGGAGGCGCTGTTTGCAGGAAGCAAAGGCCGGAAATGGGCTGTAGTGCTAAGAAGAAGAAAAAGAACTTCCGTTGTACAGATTCTAGTAGTGAGTCTAAGTACTTATAATGCGGTGTCCAAATTTGGGAACAATATTCGAGGATACGTCGAACAGTTCTTGTATAAAGATGTACTGGAGACAGGATATTTCCGAAGATGCAAGAGTGACGAAAAACAAATCCGGAAACCCGAGAAGCACGTGACATGATGTCGAGAATGTGCTCTTCGAACTTGAGTCGCGGGTCTAAGATCACCCCTAAGTCTTTGAACTTGGTCACTACAGAAAGCGGCTCATTGTGTAGGCTATATGGAAAGGAGATTGGGTTCAGTTTTAAAGAGAAAGTCATTTTATGACATTTTTGCACATTAAGGGAAAGAAAATTTGATTCACTCCAGTTGCATAGGACGCTCAGGTCATTTTGGAGGGAAATGCAATCATCAATACATCTAATCACTTTAAAGCATCTATTAAAGAGGGCAAGTCGTTAATGTATATTAGGAAAAAAACTGGCCCCAGAATGGATCTTGAGGGATTCCAGTCTGTGGATAGAAGGAGTGAGATAACACTCCACAGAGACTTACTCTACATAAACGATCGTTTCCGCATGAGATAAGCCAAGAGAGCAAACAACCAGAAATACTATGTTGTGTTAGCTTTTTACAGAGTAAGTTATGATTTACTTTATCAAACGCCTTGGCAAAATCAGTATAAATGACGTCAACCTAAAAGTGCTTATCAAGGACTTCACCAGCAATGTGAGTAAACTCAAGTAGATTCTTAGTCGTCAACCGACTAGAGAGAAAGCCATGTGAGCAGGAGATATCGAGGAATACATAAGTTAATATATTTAATTATGAACGAAATGTTCTAGGATCTTCGGGAAACAAGATAGAAGTGAGATTGGACGGGAGTTGGAGACACACGAAAGAGGACCAGATTTATGAATTGGGAAGACGTTGGCTGTCTTCCAGAAGCGAGGAAAAACTCCGGAGGACAAGCTGGCGTTAAAGATAAAACTGAGAGGAACACTTAATGAAGAGGACAGAGATTTGACGAACACATATGGAATTCCGTCTGGTCCAGAACCAATCCTTGTGTCAAGAGTATTAATTATGGACTCGATATCTGCAGGGCTAATGCCAGGAGCACTATCAGCCAGAGAAAAATGAAGAGGGAAATTATGAGAAGAATCAGATGCTGAAGAAGAAGTTATAGTGGAAAAGAAGTCCGCAAACAAGTTAGAAATGGATTCCAGTGTTGAACTGTGTTTATCATTCTTATACATGGTGCTAGGAAAGTGTGGGGAGGACATAAGATGATAAATATATGACCAGAATGGTTTTGACTGGTTGGAATGAAGTTACTGCTCCATGTGTATAAAGTAATTTTTCCTTCAGCTTTCAATGAATAATTTCTTGGAGGCACGGGATCTAGAGTATACATTATAAGAGTCAGAATCACCTGTCAATCTAAACTGTTTTTGAAGTTTATTCCTAATCTTCAGACCTTCTAAGAAGTCACGGTTAATTCAAGGTTGCTCAGAGCTCTTTTTGGACCTACAAAGGGGTGTAAATTGACGGATAAGCGAGTCGAGTTGGGAATAAAATTTCGTAAGAGCTTCTTCGCAATCAAGGTAGTCAATGCGCTATAATTGGCTTTCCAGAAGTTGAACTTGAGTGGCTGATGGCATGTAAATATTTTTGGAAAGCTCATGCTGATTTCCAACAACAGAGGGGGATGATGGGGGTGAGGAGATACGTAGAATTGAGGTGCAGCAGCTACGTGAATATGCCTAGTATCAATGTTCGACATTGAAAGATGTAGCATCTGATTATTTATATTTAGAACGTAATTTAATTGGTTAAGGGAAGATTAGGAAAGAAAATTCGATAGTAATACAGACTGTCTAATAGAAGACAAGATATCAATAAATGATGCTAAGTCCCATTCTACGGAAGGAAGATTGAAGTCACCACAAATAATAATACGTGAAGTGGGATGAAGTGAAAGACAAGATGATAGTGAGTCAAATAGTGAATCATAAAAGTCAAAAGAAGAGTTACAGGGAAGAAAGATGCAGAATATGAACAGGGGGGCGAAAGGAGTACTGATTTTGACAAGTACGTGCTCGGTTAAGTCTGAGGGATGAAAATTGTCACAAAGCTTACTGTAAAGATCTATAGCAACAGCAATCAGTACTCCAGCACCATCAGATTTCTTTGTCAGATTAAAATCACGGTCCCTCCGATAGACAATGTGATTTGGGGAAAATTCCGAGCTTTGTATATCACTTCTCAACCAAGTCCCAGTTAAGCAAATAATATTATCATTTACAAGAATGTATGAAACGTTAAGGGTATGTAATTTGGTCCACAAATCTCTTACGTTTTGATAATATAAGTTCATATTATTTAAAGTTTTAGTGTCTGTTATGCGTTGATTTTTCGATGTGAAGTTCTCAGAAAATTTTGCCTTCTGGGAGGATTATAACGCTTGACTAAGGTTCCATCTGGCCACAAATTTTGATTCAACAAAGTGCTAAATTCCGCTGGTACACCAATTTTGAAGGAAGCGATCTGACGATGAGGAAGATTTTCATTTGTTAACTTAACACAGTCTAATATGGGATAAGAAGAATCCAGTTTACACTCCACGTGTTTAGTTAACATTTCGACAGTAGTTTTATATGCTAGCCTCGGAACAAATACCTGCAATGGAGAAGCGACAGCACGAAGAGCCTCTTTTTCAACAATAGCTACATCAGGTTCATTTATAGAAGTTGCAGCATGTGAAGCGTACGTGACTGGCTGCAACTGCTGAGATGTTTGTTCGCAAGAAGGAAAATTAATGCCAGGTGTTGAAGACTGCTTAATTTGACGAGAACATATCTCAGTTTGGCTTCTTGTAATGATTTGTGACCTCGCAGATGTCAATAAAGGTGAATTTTTGCTTGGTTGGTTACGGAGAGCTATTGGCGTATTCGGTATTGTAGTGAGCTCCTCCTTCTCGATATTTTCATTCAAAATTTCAGGTCCTTGGTCTGACTTTGGAGATTTTCCAGGCTCTTCAATATCGGCAATTCTCACAAGCTGGGTCATTTCATTGTTTGCTGCTTCCAATTGATCATTAAGCTTTAGGAATGAATTGGAAAGACGATCAATAACATCCTTGGACGGCTACTTGTATTCTGTTCATAAAGACGGTATATCGCAATATGACCCGCATCTATCAGTAAGGGAAGAAATCCTTAGTCATCCTTTGGCAGATTCGTCCGTCATAACTGGATAAAATATACATGGCTATCAAGCAAAAATACAAATATAGGAGATAAATTCAATTTATAAGGAAACTTATCGCTGTTTAAATATTATTTTAATTGATATAAAACGTATCGTTTACACCGCAAGACGGAAAATCAATTTATTTTATATTTGAATATCTTTCTTGTTGTGCGGCATGTTTAATTCAAGTTATAAGCAATAACAGATTAATTTCTTTCGTGATGGTTTGCAGCTTAAAGTTGGAAGAAGACTTCACTCGCGTGCAAGTAAATTTGGAATTGTATTATTGCACTTATGTTAAGTATATTAATCTCTACTGGCACCACCTACATCATCATCGAGCGCTCATGAGGATGCCGGCGAGTACCCATTTTGTTTAATTTTATATTTAATAATAAAATATGAATCTAAATTAAAATAATTGAAATATTTTCTAATTTTATATTTCGAATTTTACATACATCGATTTCCATTTTAATTTGATATCTTAATATTTTATATTTATTTATGATTTTTTGTCTTGATTTCTAATTCATGATAAAATTTGAATTGAAATTGAAATAATTAAAATATTTTCTAATTTTATATTTTCAGTTTTACATAGATTTCCATTTGAAATTGATATTGTCATATTTTATATTTATTTATAATTATTTTGTCTTGAATTCTAGTTCAATAAGATAATGTTTAGGTAAAACAAACGAAGCTCTGTCGTTTCTTTCCTTTCAACCTGACCAGGTATAGCATCCGCAACGATGGCAGGCTCCTGCGCTAAAATGAGCTAGCCATCAGGCACACTCTTCCCTTCTTTGTTCTAACAGGGGCTCATGCCGGGAAGAGCGGTCCTCCACTCGCGTGCCCTTTTAGAGTATAGAGTGATGTGATTCCATCGTATAACGCTATAACATAAATTGGCTTCGCTTGTATTTTTCATTTGATGGAAAGAGTCATGCATAGTACGTTTGTATGAGTTTTTCACTCAAATGGGAAATACAGGGCCACGTCTACGTTTGGATCTTGATCCGTTTGGGAGGGTGGAAGGGGCACCGCTTCCACCTGTAGGTACCACTCTTATTTGAGAACCATAAGTATCGTGGGTAACGACGAAGTCTCCTCAAGTCCGTCCGTTTTCGCAAAGCCCTTTTTGTCCTCTGAACCAATATGTTCAAAGTCCTTAGCGGTTACCTTCAGGGATCAAATTGCATTTCCAAATTCGTGGGTTCGAAAAATGTTTCTATAATAGGTCTTGTGGTAGGGTGAAGAACCCACCCCACGACACCGCAACGCTAGCCGGCCAGCGCGTTCACGCGTCCCCAGACAAGGACAATCTTGGTGGGTCTTGCCATCCTCTTCCGCTGAGGTAGCAAATCATCGCTACAGTCCTTTACGGACATTTACATATACCTATTTCACTACAAGACATTTGAGAAATTCATCAACTACATTCTGATAAGTATCTCTGGATCTTTTTTATTTTAAATTCAACTTATTCTGTTAACGTTTCCACAAGTATAACGTTCGGTTGCCTCTAACCACTGATTTACATTAACATATTGGAGAATTCTTGATTTGTGTAATCATAAACAACAATAATATCATACGCGCCACCATAATACGATGCATCCAAGATTTCTAGCTTAATTGTAGTACGGATGCAGCTTTCTGTGTATCGTCAGGAAGTCGTAATAGAGGGCAAAATTTTTCTACACCTGAATCACCGATCAATAGTAGTTTGAACGAATAATCTATGGGTGGGTTTATTCTTCTGACAACATGGTGATAATTATTCAAAAACAGCTCTCCGATGAATCCCGTCTATTTTTTATGTACGTGGATATTTGCCATTCATTCAATAAACTTTATTCATAATTTCCATCTTTATTCGATTACATACCTTTTTTCTCAGCAAATTTTCCCGAGCCGTTTCTCTAGATGTAAACTTTAAACGGGACCTAATTGGAACGCGAACTGCAACCTGAAACGCGCGAGAGTAAGAGTGTATTTTTTATTGTCGTGCTAACCTCACGTACACGCCTTATTTTATCTCGGACAAATTATCAGTTTGAGTCACCTTATGTGGCCTGTAAACCCAAGATTTGGCACAGTTCCCGAAAGTAAACGATTTAGTTGACGCTTTTGTATCGACGGATTTATCTCACGTGAACGTGGTTGCTTACGTTTTTTTCTGCTAATGCAATTTCAGCCGCGATCGCCAAGCACACTCATCGAAGGACTGTCGCCTGACAGCCATACAGACTGCCTGGTCACAGCTCCACTCACTCACTCCGTTTACACGCAGTGTCTCCACTTTCGAGTCAAATCCTACTAAAGTACGAGCGAATGCTGAAAGCGATAGCTTTTTCTAGATTGGTGATTTTTAGTTTTTTTTACATATATAAATTTCATCAATAGCTTAACCTAACAATATACATGTGGTTTGTGCCTTAGGGCTTTTCCCGAAGTTCAATAATAATTGGCTTTAATTACATCATATTAATTTTTGGTAAAAGAAAACTTTGAAATGTTGACACCCACAACATTATCATACATTAATAGATTATAGAAGAAGTTTGTAAACATCATCTGCCCTAACAACTAGTTTTAAAATTTTAAAATTGATATCCTTAAAATAACGTACATTATTTCCTTAAGACTACCGACGCATTCACTGCGTCCAAAGAGCGGTTGTCCGTCGCTCTCCTGACAACTCCCGCCTTGTGCTCCTTGACTCTCCTGATTCCGGATTCCACTGGCTTTTCTGCATGCGATTTTATCGGCTCCATTCCTGTCTCCTGATACAGCCCGTCTGTCCTGTGCAAGCCCGAAGGAATTTTCGCTCCACTAATTCTATCTTGTCCCAGTTTGTTTGCGGAGCTCCAATCCATATCATTACCGCATATGTGGTGATTGGACGAGTCAAGGTTTTATAGGTCAAAACTTTGACTCGCTGGCTCTTTGTTGAATGTTTCCTGAAAAGAGGTAAAAGAAGATGGTATGCATAAGTCACTTTTTTCATAATATTATCAACGTGCGCACTAAAGGTAGCTTGCTTGTCGAAAACTACCCCCAAGTACTTCGTTTGCCTAGAGCAGTCTACCATTTGCCCATTCAACTTAACCCTGGAATCACAGATGCCTCTTGCACGACGACTGAAGTTTTTGTGGGGTCCTTGAACACAATTAATTCACTTTTCTTTGCATTTACCTTGATTCCCTATTTCCGGTAATATGCAGTAAGAGATTCCAACTATCTTTGGAGCCGCATCCTAGGAAAGTGCAAATTGTGTTCAGATGACCACACTAACAAGTTTTCAGTGAAGGTGTTCACCTGGATTCCGGGCTTATATTCATTTCTTACGCCCGAGACGTCAGTGATGAATGTGTTGAAAAGAAACGGGCCTAGTAAAGACCCCTATGGGACCCCTGAGTCAATACTAAATGGGTCTGAACTACCTCCACCAGTCACCGCAAAGGCATATCGTCCCCTCACGAAGCTGCCCATGATTTTCACAATATGGGCCGAAGAGCCAAGACTTATCATTTTGTTGAGAAGCCGATTGATCCATACAGAGTAAAGGGTTTCTCCACATCGATTATGCAAGCTACAACAATCTTATTGTTGCGCCAGCTTCTCGTTATATCGGCTTGGAACACGGTCATAGCATCCACCTTGGTGTGAGCTTTTCTGAAGCCAAATTGTCAAATCGGCACAATTCTTGCCCCGGCAGAGAATTGTAGGATGCCTTCAAGTATTACCCTTTCAATCAACGAAATCGTTTCTACAGTTTTACGAAAAGTAAAAGTGACCAGCGGGCAGCACATGGAGGTGTAAGTAGGGTTTAGTAAAAGAGCTGTAGGTGTATTAACAGTTATTTCTGTAATGTGCGACCATGAGACCATTTATTATCAATATATATGTATATAATAAATTATATTTTTTAAACAAAAAAAATTCAAAATGATTTAATAATGGTCCTGCGCATCTAATTATTGTAATTATTTTTTAAAGACGAACATTAAAAATTATTACTGCTACTACTATATATTATAACAAGTAAAACATCTTCCAGTTTCTAGTCTTTGAAGTACGAGCGATTAACTCTATTGATTATAATTACACTATTTAATTTATTGCAAACTAAACAATATTAATTCCACTCCACAACTGCTAAATGTTATGCTGACCGACCGTTTCCTTTAAATTTATCTTCACCCACAGCTTTACAGTTGTGCACGCTCCACTCAATTAAATATAATATAATATTTTACAGTGCTTTGTAGACTACGAATGGAATTGAATTGAAAATTTAACTGTTCTTAATGCCCAGGTAATTGTATTTATGAGGAACGTTGCAGAGAGTCGAGCAGTTGTTTCCTAATCGGATCCGCATAGAGTGAAATATAATTCTGAGTTGGAGTGGTGATTCCCCGGATACCAGTCCATCCGCAATTCACCTGGCTGAGCACTCTCGTACAAAGCCCTCGTCGGAAGAACAATAGTGAAATAGAATCCTTTCCAATTGCTTAACGGGGTAAATGTGAGCAATGCGAAGGCGGGTGGCGAATAGTAACGAGTAACGGTTTTGTAAACATAAACTTTACCTCAATCTCTACAATAACAATAAAGCGCTGGTATACATGGCTGGCTGTTTTGTGTGAGTGTGGCGGTTGTGAGTGGGAGTTGAACAACAAAACACAATGGCCTCTGTGGGTTTCACAATTTCAGTCAATTCGTTATTCACCCCTGTGCAGGGAGTTATTTATTTTGTGTGAATGAAGGATAATTATGTGCTCCTATGGCTGGATGCTGAGCATGAATTGAATTGTGGTTAAGGTTGAATAAACTGTGAATAAGTAAAGATGGTAGCTATTGTGAATTTAAAGGCACTGTTTGATATGTACATACATATTTTATGTTGCTTGCTCTTTAACTGGGAGGAATTTAATGATGGTTCTTTGGAATTTCTACACATGAAGATACATCTTATTGATTGAAAAAGGGTTTTATTTGTGGAAAACAGATAATATATACGCAGACATTGCACCTACCAAGGCCTGGAAGCTTAACCCTAGAAACCTAACCTCCGTCGAATTGACGGGCATGGAAAAGAAATATTGTTGTCTCTATTCAACGCTGCATTCGAATGTATAGTCACTGCTGGTCAGCTCGGGTGCCGGTGAGATCGCCACAGTGATGCACACGTAGAATAGGTAGGTGTAATACCTTTCGAGATCTTAGATATGTATTTGCCCGTCGTATTGACGGATGGTCAGTAATACGGTTAGTTTTTTTTTTATGTGAGTGCCAGTGTATGTTTCTGTGGTGAGTTGTTTATGTTGCAGATTTTCGCCATGTCCTCGTTAAATTAATCTGCAATAGCTAATGTGATAAATGAAGAACTTAGTTTCGAAGATGTAGTTGATCCTACAGGCAGTAAAACTGACGATTTCGTAGTAGAAGACGACGTCGAAAGTGACGAAAACTTTGAGCCATCTGATTCTGATGAAAGTGATACAACTGTACCACAAAGCTTGTCATCAAATATGGAACAAGTTCGACCGAGCGGCTCTGGTGCTGTAGTAGGAAATGCATTAGGTGTTATTCCTTTGCCCCAAGGAAGCATACGAAGCAAAAATAAATATATCTGGTCTACAACTAAGAGCGATTCTTCGACCCGAACTTCATCAAGAAATATTCTACACATATCAAGAGTACCGAGTCGTTCATGTAGGGGTGTGACCAGTGTAGAACTTTGCTGATGTTTACGGTTTGACAATAAAGATTTAGGGTTGTAAGATAATCAAAATGATTTATTTACACCACTTAGAATTGGAATATGCTTGTTATACAATGTCGGAATAATTATAATCCTGGTACAAACGTCACGATAGACGAACAATTGCTTGGCTTTCGTGGCAGATGAAAATTCCTTATGCACATTCCAAATAAACCCGCAAAATATTTCGTGAAAGAACTTATGCGGACAATTCATGCCACAAACAGGAATGTCACAACCGATAATTGGTTCATGTCTGTTCCATTGGCAAAAAGTCTACAGCTCGAGCCATATAAGTTGAGGATAGTTGGTACACTTTGTGGGAATGAAAGGGAAATTCCAACAGAACTAAAATATAACATAAGGAGGCAGGTCGGAACGTCAATATTTTGCTATGAAGGACCACTGATATTGCTCTGTTACAAACCCAAGTCGTCAAAAGTTATTAATTTGTTATCTTCACGCGACAAACAAGGCACAGTAAATTCGTCATCAAAAAAACCACACATGATTGAGTTTTATATCTCAACAAAAGATGGCGTGGACACGTTTGATCAAATGTATTCTAATATGTACTGCAACCGAAAAACTAGTAGATGGCCAATGTGCGTTTTTTATGGAATGATTAATATTGGGTACATCATTTGGACATTTGACGCTGACGTGCACGGAAGTTTCTTGCATAGCGCACAAATGAGTTGGCGCATGTGTTCCTGGCAAAGACATACCTTCAAACGAGCATATTAGTTCTGCGCATGCCTGAAGTTCCTTTGCAAATCTTGTCGCAATGTGTTCGTAATTGCGTCTTAAAAATCGCTGGTTACGACAGGAAAATCGCAATGTGGCCGAACCCTGAGAATGCTCGGCACATGATCCGCTCATACTACAGAAATGAAAGCAGAAACCAATGCGCAAATAAACTTAGGTGCAAAGTTATTTCGAAGTCTATGATGCAGCAGCTCAGCCAGACTTTGGCCTCGTGGACTAATATCTTCTAATCATCACAGTTCTGCGATGTCGTTAGGCAGTTGATCACTCCCAGCAAATATCTGCTGTCAACTTTTAACCTGTCTTCTCTTGGTCCTTGGCCAAATTCTACATTCAGAAATGCTTCTTTCGCAACGTGTCATAATATTGATGTTATTAACATATGTATGCTACTGATTGAGTGAATTTGAACATTAGTGCACCAAAGATCTCAGCTGATTTCTTTCTGACGACGGGTTCCAGGGCAGTATTAAAGAGTGTTAGCACAGTCCCATCTACTTTTTTTTTAAATCTGTGTTGGACGACGGTGCTGATTGCAAAGTCTGAGGCATCGGTGAAGATGGCCCAAGGTGCTTCAGTGTTTGGATGAACGAGTATGACGAGTGATTCGAGCTGTTTTTTGCAATTTTCGAAGGCAGTTTCACGTCCAGGTGTCCAGGGCACTGGACTAGAGCCTTTAACGTGCGATCCTTGAAGACAGTTGTTGAGTGTAGCCTGAAACTTAGCAGCATTTTTAAAATGTTTACGATAAAAGTTAAATATGCCAAAAAATCTACGTAACTGTTTGATTGTTGATGGCTTGGGAAATTCTGCTGTTGCTGCCACTCGCTCTGGAAGCAGTATGATGCCTGCTGAAGATTCTCGGTAGCCGAGGAAATATGCCTCTGGCAGGCCAAATGACATTTAGCACTGTTGGTGACGAAGCCGTAGTTGTCCAAGCAAGTAAAGAGTTATTGAAGATGTTCATGATACTCTTTCTCGGTAGATGAAGCGACGAGAATATCGTCGACGTATGGAAATACAAAGTCAAGTCCTTGCGTGACTTCGTCAATGAAGCGTTGAAAGGTTTGAGATGCATTACGAAGCCCAAACGTCATGAATTGGAAATTCATAGAGACCGAGTGGTATGATGATTGCGGTTTTTTAAATATCTTCTGAAGCAACAGGAATTTGCTTGAAGGCACGAACGAGTTCGATTGTCAAGTCAACTTTTGTGCCGTGAAGATTAACCATAAAGTCCTCTAACAGACGTAAAGGGTATCTGTCAGGCAGCGTGCGATCGTTTAGTTGACGGTAATCTCCACAAGGTCACCAATCACCAAATTTGTTTAGGGCCGCATGGAGAGGTGAAGACCATGGACTGTTTGACGGTCGTGCAAGTCCAAGCTTGTTCATTTTGTTGAAAATATCTTTGGCAATTTTCAGTTTATCGGGAGCGAGACGACGTGCTCTGCTGGCAGTTGGTTGACCTGGCGTTGTTTTGCTGCAATGCTTGGTTGAATGTTTAGCTGCTCTGCAGATGCGGTTGGGTCGTGTTACGCCTGAGAATTGTTTTATCATCAATGAATAAGGAAATTGATTTTGTGTTTATTTAATTTTGTTTTTGTGGTAGGGAGGTGAATGCCATTTATGCACATGGACTACGAACTAAACACCTCCCCTGTCAGCCTGAGAATTCAGCCCGGAACCGTTTAACACATTACTTCGGGGCAGGTCTCGTTTTGTTACGCCGTGAGGCGCCTTCAAGCTGGTGGATCCCTTTCCTAGCGGGAAGAGAGAGGGGAAGAGGAAGTGCCAGACAAGTGATCCCCCAGTCCCAGCGCCCCCAGCTGCTGTGAGTCCCTTTTATATTTTAGGACTGCCCGAGCATAATGTGCCACCTGGTTCCATTTGTCAGACGATTCAAGTATCACCACAACTATTTTATCCGGGGTGAGCTCTCCCGTGCCCCTGTAGAGTTCCTTTCGCAGCCTGACCCAATCTGTACACGCAAAAAATGTGTGGCGGGCATTGTTCTCCTCTCCTGGGCAAAACTGAAAATCGGGAGACCGTGACTTACCAATCAAGTGCAGGTAAAACACCGATGCCCGCTCAAAAGCTGGGTCAGACAGAAGTTAGTCTCACCATGCCTTTGATTTAGCCACGGTCTCACATCCGGGATGAAACGCGCAGTCCACCTTCCTTTCGTGCAACTGACCCAAGACTGCTGCCAATCGTTGAGCGAGCGCTGTCTCTCTTCGTGGACAACCGTCTCCCTCGCATCCTCGTTTCAGCGCAGGTAAATAGAGCGGTGCTCTCTAGAAAGGAAGGTGACAGGTATCTCGCCTGCAATAACTCTCACCGCTGCATCAGAGACTTTCGGATACGAACATGCAATCCTCAGTGCTCCTCTTCTCTGTAACTGTGCCAAACGTTTTCGGTATACCTCTTTGCTGAGAACGTCGCCCCATACTTCTGCTCCGTACAGTAGCACTGACCCTACAGCCCTCATAAAGAGACGTCTTCTTGACGGGCTGGGTCCCCCTACGTTGGCCATAAGTCGATTCAGAGCCGATATTCCCGAAGAAGCCTTCTCAGCCGTTGCCCTGATTTAATTGAGGATACATTGCTGAAGCAAGATACCTTGCCCAGTGCCAGTGGTTGAGTTGATGAGTTTTGCATTTTTGAAGTCGACAAGAAGGCCTTAAAACTGAGAAAATCAGCGCGAATGATTGATTTGGAGATGATTTGCCACGAGAGACTTCGACGAAGGCAAACGTTGAGTACGATGTTGATGCAACCGTAAGTGTTAATTTGCGAGCTATTTACAGCACATAGTGTGTAATCAAGCCTCTCTCTGCCACCTTTGAGCAAACGACGTGGATATACACAGAGGTCTGAGCCAGGGTCCACTAAATATTGGACATCGATCAGTGAAGAAGAGGCAATTTGACGTGGGTGCAGGATCATTTACCGCCGTTAATGATCCTGATTGTCATTTCCCTTGGATGTAAAGGGTTGTTTGTACTTCTTTGCACATTTCTGGAACACTTGGTTGGTTGGGATCAACGTTGGTTCCCGATGGTCTGTAACACGATGGTGATCCTGATCGATCACGTGACGATGAGCGTGATCTTTGCTGTCTGACGATATTTATGAGCTCGCTCATTTGATTTCTTAGCTCGTCGATTTGTTTTTGCATCGACGATTGTTTGCCGATCGCGGCCAGCTGAAGTTATGGCGTCACTTTGTGGATGCTGTCGGCGGCTGTTGCTATACATCGAGAGGATCAGTTTTGTCATGCGCAAGAATTGCTTATGTTGTTGCAGGTAGAAACGACAGTCAGACTGCGCGAAGAATATTTTCAGGCACGCTGTTGTCGAGTGTGTGAACATAGAGTAGGAATTGTGACGGTTTTCTGTCGCCTAGCTCTTCTTTTTTGAGCAATTGTTTTAGCTTTGCATCGCGTGATTGCAATAAAGATTCAATGAGAGTATCGCGAAGTTTTTGGTATGGATTTGTGATGGGTGGATTATTGATGGTTGTCTCTACCCCTATAGCAGCACGCGTATCAAGATAGGCAGCACCATACCTGAATCGTGTTAATTCACTTGTAATGTTGAATAGCTCAAATTGTTTTTCAAGCTGTATGAACCAAAGCGACGGGTGGTAGAATGAGAAGGTCGGTGGTCTTATCGCTGATTTGTTGCTCACCGCATCGGTCTTGGTAGACGGTCTGTTATCGTTACACATGATGATAGTAATTCACTAGGCACAACTCACAGGTACACAGGTGTAGTTCTTACGCATACACTAGCGCGATACAACATCTATAGGTACCCAGAAATGCGCCGGTTTAACTGTACGTTAATACACCGATCGCTTTGTAATTATTTCGACTGCGAATCGCATAGAATTTGCACGACACTATTTTATAGATGAAATGAATGCACTATTGCACTGCTGACGAGTAATTTGCACTGTGTTCAGCGTTGTTCCGACAAAATGCGTTGGATCACGAAAGATTATGAATATTATTCGTGGCGTGGCGTCCGTAGACTTTGCAATCACGTAGCAAAATCGTCGTCGTGATCGTTTTTGACGGGGTCACTAGTTGTGGAAATTGGGTTGGTCAGTAAATGACAACGCGAATTCTTACTTAGCTAACTATACATTTATTCAAGAATCAACTAAAGATTTGGGAGTTGGGAGTTACACCTGTTGTTTAATTGATGGCGTGTGCACGACTAACCGCTAAATGCAATACAACTTCAGAAAATGAGTGTTTGCGTGAATGTAGTGTGGATGCTTGCATGTATGTGAGAAATGTTTGTGCGGGCCTTGGAATACTGTAACTGACCGCTACAATGGCAACCGTTGAAAATGAAGAAAGAATGGATTTTCTTTTAAACGAGAACATCTCTTTGACATGTTTCTTTCTTGACTTTATTCGTTGCTGATACCTGCATTTCAGAGAATTTTGGTATAAAACCCTTCTGACATGTGCATAGGTTTCTCTACCCAACTTTTTTTACTTTCCTTTTGTGAGGAAATTCGTGTGACACAGTTGGATACTGATTATGATTTCAAAAGTATAGGGTTTTCCAATATGAGGTATTATTTTGATATTAAAAGAAAAATGCCGTTTTTTAATATAAATGATCAGATGTTTATTTCATTATAAAGAAAAAGGTATGTTGTTGATAGTAAAAAATAACATCAGGCAAATGACCACCACGACCACGCTTACAGGACCATATCCTTTTCATGAAATTTTCCATAACCAAATCGCAAAGTGGCTGCCCTATAACCTCGATAGCCTCACGAATTCCATCTTTGAGTTCTCGAATCGACCCTGGGCTGTTGGCGTAGACCTTGTTACGGATAAAGTAGAAGGGCATCAACATTACCTCACCCCAAACACTATCATAGCAAGTTACCCTTCCCTCGAGGGCGCTCCGATTGAGGGTTCTGCGGGCCCCGATTTCGCTTGTCAGAGACGGGCGTGGGCGCCACTCGCTTCAGCTCTAAACCCCCACGTAAACCGCCTAGCAAGCGGACGGTTTATCGGAGAAATTTCATGCACCTAAACTGAAAATCTCTAACGCATGAATTGAATCTGCACCAGGAATCAACCGCTAACGGAATCCCACCGACACAACCTATCCTCGAAGGCGATTCCCACTAAGCTGAGAGGCAGGAAAAGTTATGAGGCGGTATCCCAAAATTTAAAGGGGACCACCTGGAACTGATATTACTCACTCTTCCAAGTTATCCGCGAGCCAAGTTAACAATAGCCAAAACTAAAATTTTCACTAAATTCAATATTTAATTCGCACAAATCTGAAACCTTTAACAATTCACTATAAAAATCACGCTTAAATTTAAAGGAAAATGTAATTCTGTTGTGATGATACTTGAAATTGAATTACTTACTAATTGATCTACATACGTAGGGGGGCTCCCGGTATTTCTGCCGTCAATCCAAGATTCTTCGTCGCTACCTTCCGTGATTTTTCCACCTTTTCCAGCTAGCGTTTTAAAAACTTCTCATTGCTCCGATTCCACACACTGGCTTGCCGCCGCCAACATTAATATCGCCGTTGTTGTCACTTAGGCTTCAATCAATCTTCCTTCTGCTTCCGTCGCCACCAAAGATCGTTCGCTAAAGAGAGTGATTCCATTGTTCGCAGGTCCCACGCCAATTCATCTCCAGCGGGAACCCGTTACGTTTTTTTCGCGGGAAATGAAATTTGTTATAGCTGTGCGTAGCCTACCAGCGGCACTCAAACTGTTTTGATATTGAGCAATTGAAATATAAATTCCCAATCAACTAGCATATTCGTGAATGTTTAGTAATTTAAATATCGGAGATTTATTTTTAAGCAAAAACGAAAAGCTGGTGGCATATTCCATCATGTGTGGTTATATTCGTAAGTTTGCCATACTTGATGAGGATATTTTCGATTAATAAGTGTTGAATGGGTTTGATCGGTGATTTGAACGAGTGTTTTTATTCCTTGAAGTCGCATTGATCCTAGCATCATTGCTAGTTGCAGTTGTTGTAGTTATCGTCGCCGTAATCTGTGCTGGTACGTCGAAATTGGTCAATTTTGCATCTCCGTGTAAAGGGCGTTCGCTCGACTTATGTCCATATGGATTTTGATTGTAACTACTCCAACCCCTGATGCACTTCACGGCACATATAGGTGAATTGTCGTACTGTTGGCGGACCCGATACTTGATGTATATCCTGCAAATGCCACTACCACAATATCCCATCAGATCCAAAATTTCATGGCACCGCAAAGCAACCGTATGACAGTTTCTGTGTCCTAATGTCCAAGGGCGCTATAAATTGAAGCTACAAAGTCGGAGGAATCACAGTCGATGGCCATTTGTTCTTATTGTGCTGGCGTTTCGTGAGAGAAAACTTTTCCTTTTCCTTGTCTGGTGTGAAAGTGGATTTATCTGGCAGACTCACGCACTATTTACATACATGGTTGCTTTACTTTAACCAGTATTTTTCTTTTTCAAAATTCAAACATCTATCTGAATTTTCCTTTCACAATAATTCCTAACTTTAAACCTTGGCTCGCGGTGGCTACTGTATCTCGGCGCTCAAAATAAATTCTTCATTTTTTTACGGCCTTGTGTGGGTTGTATACGAGAGCTTTCCTTCCAGGTGGTCGGGTGGGAAACAAGGGTCACTCCTAACAAGCATTTACGTGACACCGTAGATTAAGTAAGTCCAAGCCGCACTCGACTAGGGTTTTGTTTGCCGCTACAACAGTAGGTTAAGTACAAATACTTGTAATTTTGCGTGGTAATGAACGAGAAGGTTCAACGCCGTTTAAAGACCGGAAGAGCAAAGAAGATCCGTATCGTTTTGAAACAATATGTTCCAAATTAATGAACGTTAACAAGCAGTTAGAATTGAAGCTACAGCAACAAACAGAGCCCATTTCCTTTGATGATTCAGGCCTAATGTCAAGGCACAATAAAATCAATTCAGCATTTGCAGTTTTAGTCCACACGCAAGATTTTCTTCTGAATGCAAAAAGGAAGGAAAAATTCTGTTTTTCAGAGCAAAACTAAAGGAGTAGGCAACAACTGGAAAGAAGACTCTCAGTTTAGACGGAATAAAGGTGAACAAGGATATCGCCCGAACGGAATCAGCAATAGATTGATTCGCCAACCAAGCGGAAAATGTTGTGAAGAATTGAATCGTGAGCAAAAACGATACGAGGAAGCCGTGAAAAATATCTCAAATCTTCGCAAAGAATGTCAAGAATCTTAATGCGCTAACATTTTACTTCATCATAGGCAATGGTAAGATTATCAAGATGAGATGTGCACAAATACAATTAAATACAATCACAACGATACAATTAATCCTCGCTATCACGCCGAACTTGAGAAAACCTTACGCTGGGATGAAAGACCATTCAACGCAACTAATTTGTTATAACGCTCGAACAATCTTGTCGACTTCGAATTGCAAGAAAGCTTAAGACACTTTGTTCAATTTGGCAAAAGTCAACGTGATGCAAAATTTGAGTACAAGAAGAAGTGTATTTATAAGTTTCGATGGCAAATAATGATGTAAACGTATGTATTAAGAGGAGAGATTACAATTTCATTAGCCCCCATGAATTTGAAAGCCCACCATCACTCTTGGAAAAATCCATTGACAATTAAAAGGATATCACTACTATCACGATGGTATTCCGATTAGTTTGCATCAAGATCTCGTTTGAAGATAGCCAGAAAATAGTAAATTAAGAACTTCGTAACGATAAAAAGGTAAATGTAACTAGATATCAAAAAAAAAAAATACGCTAGTTGACATCAATACAACAGCATTGACCATCAAACTTACATACTTGATTTGTTGTATCCAAACCGCTCAATTTCCCATGCATCTTGTGCCGAGCAGAGGTAGCAAAATTTTGCTAGCGTAGTCTCCTATGCTGTTTTGTGTACAGTTTTTCGCATTTTTCTTAGAAATTTTATTCGTAGCTGGCGGAGGCCGGGGGCAACTTCTCCCGAATTTCCCAGCCTTTCTTGCAACGTATGAATGTCGGGTTGCTGAATATTGAGCATTGACGAGAACTTCTCGAAAAATGAACAGATTAACGCAAAATTCGGATCATTCACACAAGAGGCTTCGCTGCCTGACGCCATTTTTTCCAGTTTTCCGTATGCGTTTTGACTCGCGACGGACAGCTTGAGCAGCACACACCTTTTAATTCACTCAAAACTAACGATTATGATTAGCTCGTGCAAAAGAAAACATTTCACAGCACTTTGAACATGCATGTACACACTTGAGAAATATATGTCAACTCGGAATACAAGTAATTTACTGTGAAAATTGAGGAAAACCGAGTAAACACCATGACACTCGAGGTGCACTCTTTTGTGGTGAATCTTGTAAAGAATATAACAACATTGGCACGATTTTACCGAAATAATAGTTCCATCAAAAAGAATGTAAACAAACATCACTGAAGTTGCAAACCGTCAGTGAACCAGGTTCAGCCAATTCAGCCGAGGTTGAAGTGATCACCACCAGAGCGGAGTGGAAATCACGCTGCGGCAGAGTGAAACTACTTCACGAGAATAGGAGGAACCACTCCGGAGAGGTAGATGACCGGAGACAAAGGAACTCGGTCGAAAAGCGAGACATTGGTCGTTAGGAGGAGATAATAAAAGCGCGCGACGAATGGCGTACCTTCTCTTTCTTTCTTCTCGAGTGGCGCATTGCAGAGGGTTAGCGAAGGGACGAGCGTTGATAAGAAGTGGACAAGCGACGAGTGAAAGGCGATTTACCGAGTGGCGTGTCAAAGTCAAAGTCAAAAGTGCTTTATTTAATACTAATCGGTAAAAATTTTCAAAGAATATAAAGCAAATTCCAAGCAATAAACATACAAATACTTAATGGCCCAAATGGCTCTCTAAATTTATACGTTATCATTAACATATTTCATTGAAACAAACTATAGCAAATTCAATTAATTAAGATTATTACATATTTTTAGAATTCAATTGGAAAAAGGAGAAAAAACCAACCAACACTATCCTAAAATTTTTTATAAGTTAAACACAACAGTGAACTTTGATCCTACACCTAATATGTTTTAACTTAATTCTAATAAAATTCAATCAAAAAACTTTATCTTATACTAAAAAATTCTATAACAATGTTCATAGCCAAAGCGTTTAACCTTATCTCTAACCTTATATAATAAACGTAACATATACCTAACCTATACCTTATTTTTAACAAAAATAAACAACAACACTAAATGTAGCAATAATGAGCACTCAAAGAAACTAAATAACGAAAAATAAAAACACTGAAAATAAACACGAATAATTTAGACATTGTCATTCAGCCACCAATACCTGATTGCGTCGTCTCAATTTAATCAGCTTGAACGAATCTAGCAAATGAGTATCTCCATTGGAATTGTTGGTTTCGTGAACTCAAATACGGAGGATATTTTATCTTCTTATCGGTGGCCCGTTGATGTATGTGATATATGACTGCGACGCCGTCAGAATCAAAAACATATCGATTCATGTCCAAATACACGAATGCTTCTGGAGGTATGAAGCCAGTAGCGAGACAAGTCGCAATATATCCGTCTGTAGGGTGGAACGGCTGTGAAATCAAGGGTTTTCACTCGCAGTCACAGATCTTGCGATATGATTCCGAAGAAGTTTCAATATGAAGATATCGACTCTAGTCACTTCAGCAGTTTGATAAATCCTAATGTTTCCAATCCGTCTCAGACTTTCTGTACAAACCAGTATATGCACGAAGACATTTCCTTTCGAAAACTCTTAATTTTTCCATAGTACTAGTGCTCTGGTTGTACCAGATCTGACATCCATATGTCAAAACTGGTCTAACCAGGGTCTTGTAACAGATCCTTTTGACCTTTTGATCAATGTGTTTGGAATGAAAGAGTTTTTGTGGGGCCATGGCTACTTTAAGTGCCTTACTGAGCATGATTTTCAC
The DNA here is from genome assembly GCA_963969285.1 of Odontomyia ornata. NCBI lineage: Eukaryota > Metazoa > Arthropoda > Insecta > Diptera > Stratiomyidae > Odontomyia > Odontomyia ornata. Next base: position 17,217,745 of record OZ017742.1, on the reverse strand, counting down.
ATGTTCAGTATAATACAGATACTGATCGAGATAAACACCAAGGTATCGAACACAGGATTTCTGTGGAACTCGTTCTAAACTACCCTCGCCAGCCATGATGTGGAAATTTTTCCAATTACGTTTCAGGTCTTGACTGACCCCCTGCAGCGTTGTCCGAAACAAGGTTGTTTCACACTTCTGCGCATTGATTTTCATTCGCCAATTGTCAGTGTACAGCTGTACACCATTGAACAGTTTTTGGAGATTCCTCTGAACTATTGTAGCTTTTCAGTCTGCCGTATAGATCATCAGATCATCCGCAAACGCTACCAATGATCGCGTTGGCGAGACGTTAAAATCAAAGCCGTTCAATAGCTTGCGAATGAAGATTGAGAAGAGCAGAGGCACAGTAACTGTTTCCTGCTGTAGACCATTCAAGACCTTGAATTCGCGCATTGTTGTCAGATTTCCATCAGTTACAACAAACGATTTCCCGTATAACATATTGCACATCATGGCGACAAGGTATCTGGGCAACTTGTCCTGAAGGAGTTTAAAAATTAGTCCATCTAACCATGCCGTATTGAAACCGAGTGGCATGTGAACGTGTCGAGAACAGAACGATGAGGCAGGATTGTGGACTACAAGTGGCAACACAAGACGAAAAGAACACCATCGAATGCAGCAGAGAAGGGGCCCCTTTAGGTACGCGTAGTAATAAGTTTTCAGTATTAGAGTAGTGAGAGAGTTTGCACAAGGTAATAAGTTTTCAATATTAAAGTAGTTAGAGAGTTTGCGCAAGGTCATTGTTGTATGAATTTGTATAGTTAACGTTAAGACGAATTATTAAACTTTTGTTTCCAGGAAAAGAAAAAAAAGGGGTAAATTTTATTTAAAATGTGGAAATGGAATTATTGTTACAGGTTGTGACGAGTGCGGCTTGAGTGGCAAGTCGTGGTTGTAAAAAAAAAGTGTAATCGGAAGTGAGTGAAAGTGTTCCGGGGTGATGTGTTAATCTCCGTAGCTGGTCGGAAGTTTAGTGATAGTGTTCGAGGGGAGTGTAGAAGAGCCTAATAGGGAGGAAATTAGTGTTCGATTGCGACTTTAGAAGGTCCCGAGGGAAGAGTGGTACAAGGTGCTTAGTTTGGCAATTAACTTGTGCTCGATAGTTTGGAAGTTTGAGTAAAATGAACAGTGACAGTGGTTGGTCCGGCAAGCCGTATTCTCGCTTGGCGGCTCATTGGGGCCTTGGGGGACAAGCGAGAAGCGCCCCACGACCGTCTCCGGACGAGCTAAACCGGGTCCGTAAGCCCCGCCGGAGCACCCTAATTTCTTGTGAGGGCAGCAGTGACTCCCGTGAAATATCTGGGGTGTAACATTGTATAGCGACTCCCGTGGAATATCTGGGAGTGTAACAATCTTTTCTTTCACGTGGCCTCAACGGAAGAAGTCGCAAGGTGTTAAATGACAAGATCTATTCAAAATAACACCTCTTATTGGAAAACCCTATAATTTGACTGTGCAAAATTCTTAACAGTGGAGTCTCATTTATTCTTTAAAATGGGATCTTACATAAGTTATTCATTATATTTCGTCAATTTGTTCCAAATAAACATATTTCAACCTAGAACCAATCTTAAAATTCGTTTGAATAAAAAATCACCTTTGGTATGTATTTCATTCAATGTTTCCTCACTTTATCGATTCTCTTCCTGTTCAGTTGTTTTATCCTCATTTCCAACACGTCTACCACCTCGTCATCGTGTGACACTCTATCATAACCAACAGACAGTGAACTCACAGTTTAAATTGTTTCAGTGATTTCTTTTTTAAGGTCTCTGTTTTTCCATTCATATATGCACATATGCTCATATATGCACATATGATCATATGAGTGCGGTAGGACAACTGTGTTGAAATTTGAATTCCAATATCAATAGTTGAGTGAAACGTGCCATATTCCACATTATTGATGTATGTATGTATGTATTGCTGTTTCTGTTGCCAACCAGTATTGACAGTTTCCTCTGTACATCTCTCACTCGTTACTTCCGAAAGGTTCGTCAGGATGATGCTCGACTCACAAAGTTCTCTATTTACCAAAGCTCGAGTGTTTCATTACTAACCGGATGTAGGGAATTGTGGGGGAGGGATTTTTCTAATTTAAATTTTGTTCGAAGAAAGTATTCTCATAAGCTGGTATAGAAAGGATTTTCTACAAACAGGAAGGGAAATTCACTAAGTAAATAAGTACAAGGCCCACAAGAAAGATGAGGTTCAAAAATTTACTTATTGCAGAACGAAAAGTTATAAAGAATGAGAAAACAATTTAAATTTTGCAAGAATATTTCAGGCATGCGAACACCCATCCTCCCTATTTGCAGGATCCTTTGCTTTCTGCTGGACTATTGTACGCGCGGCGTATTGTTCTACAAGTGTCGATACATAATACAATTTCGAATGCAAATTATCATCACATCGTATCAAATCGTGTCATGGAACCATGCATGGAGTTTGATTGATGTAGGGAAATACACAACGTACGAATTCAAATGCATACACAAATGATTTCACATATGAAAAGGAGATACGCGAATGTATCCTTACAATTCCCTGGAGCCACATGTGAACTTGCGGCAAATAACATGGAAATTCAACGCAAGTTTACTTTTCCAGTTATTGGTTGTGTTACACTGTTGACTTGCATTAAGACATCTGATACAGATGCGAACCCTGTTTTTCATCTTACGATTCCATTCCATGAAGCCAATTTCCTTTGATATGTGAAGACGTTTCTCTATTCTGAATATTTGATGTGAAAATGTATTGAATTGTTGTTGTGTTCAAGTTTATGCGTTATTCAACCTTGAATTTCATTTTCTCTCAGAAAATGTAGTAAGTTATCAATCAAAATTAACTCAAAATGTCCCACCAAAAAAAAAATCAAATGAATCCTTGACACATTTACGTAAACACAGAATCAGCAAATCTGTAAAATAAACTTTCTCTGTTTTTCGAAAATTGTCTAATCAGTAGGATGAGAGAGAAAAAAATTCACCTCTAGTTTGAAAAAATTTTCAAGGATATCCTCCATGATTTCTCGTTTAATTCTTAAATGCTGAGTCACAGCATCATTTATCTATTTTCCACGAACCAGCATTTGCTGCTGGCATCACGTCGAGCCCTAACAAGGATCCCGACCCACAAAACATCATCGTCCTGCCCAATTTCGGTTGTTGAGTGTCCAAAAATGTTTACCTTACGGTTGGATAACGACATCCAACCTTCGAACAGAACTGATTGATATGAAAAGTCCTGAACGTTACAAAACCACATTTTCGTCTTGTCGGCATGTTTTCAAGTCCTCTTGCTCCTTGCGCAACCTGCTGCAATGTTTTCACTTGTCGTGAAGCTTATCATCCCTCATTGTTGTATTATGGAAACTTCCAGCCGAGACAAAACCTTTATGCGGGCAAATCGTTAAGAATTTCAACATTCTGAATATCCTGTTTCCTTTGTATATTAATACAAGCTCCCACTATTCCCCCCGGGGGTTACGAAATGTGCTGTAAATACAATTACGATAGGTATATCGAATTTGTGAACAATATGTCAGGTGAAATGATGAGGGCTTGGAAAATGTGCGGTAAGATTTTCCGGGTTCAGAAGGGGTGGCGTTTGAGACTATGATAGTTGCTTGATTGAATTTAACACCAATTTCATTATGGCATGTTCGATGTGGTTTTCCTAAAGTGAATACGAGCGATAGAGTTTCATGATGTGGCGAAGAAAAGTTTGTGGGAAATTAAGTTGTACATTATGTATTTGAAAAGATTGAAACTAATGAGGACAGCTTTTGTGATAAGGAAGCAACTACTCTTTTACAGCTGCTAAATTGATGATGAAACTCTATTGGGTGTAATGTATAAAACCGAACTTTGCGGATGAAATGATTGCTTTATTTTAATTAATTAATGGATTCATATGTTATTCAAAATATTGCCCATCGCTTGCGATCACTTTTTCCCACCTTACTGGTAGCAAATGAAATCTGTGTCGGAAAAAGGTCTCGTGTTTTGAGGCCAAGAACGAATCAAGCCAATTTTTGATATTTTTCTCAGAAGTAAAGCGTATTCCAGCGAAGACGTTTGGCATCGAATGAAATAAATGGTGGTCAGATGCCGTTAAAATCTGATAAATATGGCGGATGACGTAAAACTTCGCAGCCACTATTCTCCACATCATTTTTGACCAGTACAACATCGTGTACTCGAGCATTTTCATGATGGAAAATTGCAGACTCGTGCCTGGTCGCATATTCCGGCCGTTTATCTATCAATGCTAGCTGCAAATGGATTACTTGCTGTTGGTACAGCTGTGTTAGAATATGTAGTAATAGAGCAGTTACCCTATCAAACTGCTCTAAAACTTTCAAATCTCCTTCACCCTTACAGCATGGTGATCAAGAAAATTGAAATTCTTACTAGAAAAAGTGAAGACAGTTCGATTAAATGCATATTGCTGTAAGCGGCGACAAGTAGACATAAATGGTTATTCAGTTTAGAAATTTTTTCCAAAAATCAAATGTCTTCTTCAAAATAATCCGGAACTTGTCACGGGACACTTTCACACGCGACTTTATAAGCAAGACCCGCGATCTAAAGTTATTATGTACCGCGCCAGCCAGGCTGAATTAAAGATTTAAATAAATTTTGTAAGAAAACGAATAGAGTTTTAGAATTTGTAAATCCCTTGTAAGGGTTAGGTTAAGTTGGAGTGAGCAGTCCATTTGCGGAACTTCCTCAATCGAGGATGCAGAGGAATTCCGAATTGAAGCGGAACTTGAACCGAGCGTGGAAATGACAAAAATTAAAGGAATGGAATCCAACAAGATATACAATTGTTATCCAAGATTAAGTCTTGCTAGACATCCACAAATATAATGTCGCGTGTTATTGGTTCGCGGCCAATAATTTTAATGTTCCGGGAAAGTGAAAACGCAATGTCTTTTAATTTAAGTTAAAAGTGTTTATTTAATTAAATGAAATGCACAATAATCAGTTAACACTTTCACTAATTTTAATTGTCACTATTAAAAAAAATCGAACACTTGTCCATAAATTTACCATCGCAATTGTCTTCTAAATTACCTCACTATTACGAAACACACTTCCCACACACAATCGCAGTTCTTATCGCGGTCGAATGAATGATTCCCCCCATTCATTCAGCTCGCCTTTATATAGGGTCTCTACCTATTCGCCCATTTCTCGCACATTGGCGAATGTTCTACCGAGAGGTACCTGGTAGGTTCGAGCAAGTTCATGAATGGAGTGACGTCACTTGCAGATGTTGATCATGCTTGTTGGATTCTCGTGGGTTCGAGTAAATTCATTCGTTGACGTTCTTAATGATGATGAAAACAATTGCGACAGTAGCTCGCAGAATTATTTGTACATGTAATTATTTGTACATGTAACACTGCCCCCACCTCAGTTCTTTTCGCCCCGAAAAGATGTGTCGCTATTTGTAGTCAATTCTCCCTGGGTGTAATATGGGGCAAGACGGTCCAGATGCACGATTTTCATTTTAGCTCTCGGCTTACGATGTTCCTGTATTCGGTATACGACGTCGTTGATTCGCTTTGCAACTCGGTATGGTCCCTCCCAATTATGTTGCAACTTTGGAGACCTACCCTTTCGCCGTTGCGGGTTATAAAGCCACACCAAGTCATCTTGCCGGAAGCCAGTAGAATTAGCCTTTAGATCATACCTGGTCTTCATGCGGTCAGTAGCCGATTCGAGGTGTTTTCGCACTGTCCGATGTATCTGGTTCAACCGTTGTCTTAGATCACTTGCGTACTCCGAGACCGTTTGGGGTTTCTCAGGGGTTGTTCCGAACTTTATATCGGCTGGCAAACGAATAGTCTTTCCAAAAATGACTTTGGCTGGGGCTTGGCCCGTCGATGCATGTTCAGCGGCTCTATACGCCATTAAAAATAGTGGGATATGTCGGTCCCAGTCCCTTTGGTTCTCGTCAACCATTTTGGCCAAGTGTTTATTGAGCGTGCCGTTGAAACGTTCGACCATTCCATCGGATTGGGGATGCAGCGGTGTTGTCCTCGTTTTCCGTATTCCCAGCTGCTCGCACATTTCGCTAAAAACTAGTGACTCAAAGTTTCGGCCTTGATCCGAATGTAGTTCACAAGGCACGCCGTACCTGCTGACCCAATTTAACACTAGCTGTTCGGCTACAGTAGTTGCTTCCTGGTTGCGAATGGGGTAGACCTCGGGCCACTTGCTGAAATAATCAGCTACAACCAGCGTGTATCGATTTCCCCATTCAGATTCAGGAAAGGGTCCAGCGATGTCAACAGCAATCCTTTCGAATGGCACGCCTACGTTATAGGTTTGCATTTGTCCTCTCAGTCGTCGCTTTGGGCCTTTGATGGAAGCGCAAATTGTGCATCTGCGGCACCAGTCCTCTATGTCTTCTCGAGCGTGGAGCCAGTAGAATCTTTCCCGCAATTTCGCTAAGGTTTTGTTAACACCAAGATGGCCTCCCGAGGATCCTTCATGCATTTCCTTTACCACATCGTGGATTCGGCTTTTGGGTAGTATAGTTTGCATCCTATAGGAGCTGCCATCCGCCGTTTCCCATTTCCGCTTGAGTACGCCACCCTCCACCTGTAGGGAGTTCCATTGTGCCCAATAGCTTTTCAGGGTTGCGCCATGCATCGAAACGTCCTTCCACTCCGGTCGCCCAGTCGTCTCCTTCCATACGAGCAATGGTCCGATGTCTTCATCGGCTAGCTGGGCATTTCGAATCTCCTCCGATGACCAACCTTCATCGAATTCGGCCGTTATCAGTCGCAGATCAACGGGCGGTTCCTTTTCCTCAATCCGTCAGCAATGCTTGCAGTTAGCTGGACATGGGCGACGAGATAGGGCGTCAGCATTTCCATGAACTCCGCCCTTTCGATGAACAATTTCGTAGTCGTATGACTGCAATCTTTCGATCCATCTCGCAACTTGTCCCTCGGGGTTTTCGAAGTTAAGTAGCCATCTCAGTGATGCATGGTTCGTTCGAAGAACAAATTCTGGCCATATAGGTACTTGTGAAACTACTTGGTGGCCTCTATTATAGCCAATAGCTCCTTCCTGGTCACACAGTAGTTCCTCTCACTTTTTGAAAGAACTCGACTGTAATACGAGAGGACTCTTTCTTCGCCATTGATCTGCTGGGAGAGTACAGCTCCAATACCGCCGTTGCTTGCATCGGTGTCAACCAAAACATTTTTCCGGGTTTCGGATACGCCAGTACGGGTGATTCACATAGCTTTTCCTTCAGGGTCTCAAAGGCTGTCTGGCATTGTTCATTCCAGACATACGGACGATTTTTCTCGGTTAGCTGATGAAGACACTTAGCTATTTTGGCAAAGTCTTTGACGAATCTTCGATAGTAGGTTGCCAGGCCCAGGAAACTTCGAAGTTGGCGCTTGTTGTTTGGTGTTGGCCAGCTTTTCACGGCTTCAATTTTCTCAGGGTCTGTTTTGACCCCTTCTGCTGATACGACATTTCCCAGGTATTTTACTTCAGCTGCGAAAAGGGTACACTTGTCGGGACTAAGTTTCAAATTTGCCAGTCGCAGTCGGGAGAAAACCTCTTCTAAGTTCCACACATGCTCTTCGAACGTTCTCCCGATGACGATGATGTCATCTAGGTACACCAAGCAGGTTTTCCAGGTTAGACCATGTAGCACGTATTCCATCAAGCGTTCGAAAGTGGCTGGGGCATTGCAAAGCCCAAATGGCATCACCACAAATTGCCACAATCCAGTCCCAACTGAAAATGCGGTCTTCTCTCGGTCCTTCTTGTCAATTTCTACCTGCCAGTAGCCACTCTTGAGATCGAGTGTAGAAAACCATTTTGCGTCGGCTAAAGTGTCCATGATGTCATCGATGCGTGGGAGCGGGTAACTATCTTTCTTAGTGACGTCGTTAAGCTGCCTATAGTCGACACAAAAGCGAGTGCTACCATCCTTTTTCTTTACTAGAACTACAGGCGCGGCCCATGGACTTACAGAAGGTTCAATAATGCCTTGTTTTTCCATGTCCGAGATCAGCGCGCTCACTTCTCCTTGTTTGGCTATAGGGAGACGTCTTGGTGCTTGTCGAATCGGCTTTGGCTCCCTGTGTGTCTATGACGTGAGTTTCCAAACTCGTTCGGCCTTGGTCATCCGGGCTTGTTGAGAAGATGTCACTGTACTTGGTGACCAGATCAGAGGCTCGTTTGAATAGCTGTACTGTCAATTTGACCTGCTTCAATATTGCAGACGTTGATTCCCGGGCTTTTTCTGTGTCTTGCCTCCTTTTCCAATGATGGTTGTGAGTAGCTTCCAAAGAGGTGATGGTGGAAACAGGCTGGCAGCTGCCGATGACTTCTCCCGCTTTGATGCTCGTGGTTGAATCTGCGGTGTTGACTCTAACCGGCACATATCCGTTCCTTAAAGATCTTACAAGGCTTCGTCCTACAATCAAACTGCGCAATGCGGACGTCTTCGTTGGCTCTATCAGGTAAGATCGGTGGTCTCCAGAATCACCATCAAGCTTGGCCCATACAATGCTTTCGGAAGAATTCGGTACATCAGTGTCAGTACATAACACTACATTCATCTTGGGGATTTGGACGCTGGGATCCTTCATCAGTACTTCGACATTCTGCCATTTCAAGACACGTTTTCCCAAGTCCAATGTGATTCCATGTGGTCGCAGAAAATCCATTCCGAGAATGCAGTCATCCATAATGTTCGCGACCAGAAAATTATGTCGGAACACAAGGTCTCCCAACTGTATCTGGAGGTTGACCTCTCCATGAACAGGTGCAGTTTCTCCCGTAGCTGTCCGTAGTGAGAAAATTCTGCCCTTGTGAAGTTGTTGCTGTCTAACTAGGTCTGGTCGGATAATCGATCGGGTTGCACCAGTGTCGATTGTTATGGTGCAGTGTTCTCCGTCAATTTGACCCGGAAGGCATAAGTCCGCTTCTCCACGATGTAGTCTTGACACGGTGATGGTGGTGCTGGGGACGTCGATCCTCCTAGCCAACCTCTGCCCCACGAAGTTGGCTCTTACATGTTTCCCGACCCCTCTGTTTGAAGGGCTTCCATTCTGGGCTCCTGACTCGGTCTGGATCTCCTCCTAGCTGCACACCCTGGACAATAGCTCGGTTTTCTTCGCTTCTTGCAGTCTCTTTGCAAGTGCCCCTTCTTTCCGCAATTCCAGCATCTAGGCGCACCATTTACATGCGGGTCTCGCTCAATTTCCACGCGTTCACACCTGCACTCATCTGTCACTACTTCACGAACCCGGGCAGTGGTACGAGTCACATTTTTCGCTGCCTCAAAGTTCAGACTGTAAGCCAATGCGTCCTTAACCGTTTGCTTTTGAGCTAAACGCACGGCTTGTTGCAATTCCGGGTCCTTTAGTGCGCTGATGAATGCCTCTGTCGCTGCATCATCTCGATGTTCTGGGTCGTAGGCTGGGTAAGCCAAAAGTGCTAGTCGCTCAATATCTTGGGCTAGCTGCTGTAGGGTCTCACCAGACTTCTGCACCCGATGCCTTAGCTGTGACCGATAAATCTGCTTTAGATGATCGTCTCCATAACGCATGTCGAGCGCATTCATTATAGCATTCGGGTTTGAGTGCAATTCATCGGGGATCGTCTGCAAAAGCTCGGCAGCTGGGCCTCTTAGAGCAAGAATCAGTGCAGTTGCTCGTTCCTGCTCATTCCAGTGATTTGCCCTTGTGGCAGCTTCAAACTGAGTCTTGTAAATACTCCAGACCGTTTGCCCATCGAATATTGGTGCTGGCACATTTCTGGATGTGCTTTGCGCTGCGGTTACAAGCGGGGCTGGTGGGGCGGTTACTACTGCCTTTGCTGCTTCCAATTCTTTTTTCACTTTTTCCATCTCATGGTTCATTCTCTCTTCGACCTGGCTGATCTCATAGTTAATTTTCTCCTCAACCTGGCTGACCTTCTCCTCGACCTGGTAAACCTTTTCCTCGACGCATTTAATTTGATTGTTCAGGCTACCGAGCTCCACTTTTATTTCGGTTGACTGTTTTTGCACTTCCTTGATTACGATCGCTTGTTGGTCCAGCTTCACTGATTGTTCATTTAACTTCGCTGATTGTTCATTTAACTTCGCTGATTGTTCATTTAACTTCGCTGATTGTTCATCTAGCTTCGTCGTTAAATTGGATGACTGTTGTCGCTGCTCTTGCTGCATCAGCATCAACAGTTGCATCAGCGCATTTTCTGGTTCCTTTGGTTTTGGTGTGTCTACTTCTCCACCTTCTGCGCCTTTTTCCGCATCTGAGAGCTCACCCGAATCCAGATTCACGCCTTCCGACTCGATCGCGTCACTCAAGCGTGCAATCAGTATGGCCTTTGTACCTTGTGTGGCCAGATTCCGCTGTTCCAACTCCTCCTTGAGCTCCGATATGGTCAATTCATTAATTTTTAAGTTTAAGCTTCGTGGCATTTTTAATGTTTCTTTAAATTTTACTATTGTGCACTTTCAAAATTTTTCTTTCGCACTTCTTGACACCACTGTCGCGTGTTATTGGTTCGCGGCCAATAATTTTAATGTTCCGGGAAAGTGAAAACGCAATGTCTTTTAATTTAAGTTAAAAGTGTTTATTTAATTAAATAAAATGCACAATAATCAGTTAACACTTTCACTAATTTTAATTGTCACTATTAAAAAAAATCTAACACTTGTCCATAAATTTATTACTGCAATTGTCTTCTAAATTACTTCACTATTACGAAACACACTTCCCACACACAATCGCAGTTCTTATCGCGGTTGAATGAATGATTCCCCCCATTCATTCAGCTCGCCTTTATATAGGGTCTCTACCTATTCGCCCATTTCTCGCACATTGGCGAATGTTCTACCGAGAGGTACCTGGTAGGTTCGAGCAAGTTCATGAATGGAGTGACGTCACTTGCAGATGTTGATCATGTTTGTTGGATTCTCGTGGGTTCGAGTAAATTCATTCGTTGACGTTCTTAATGATGATGAAAACAATTGCGACAGTAGCTCGCAGAATTATTTGTACATGTAATTATTTGTACATGTAACAATAATTATTTACGATGAGAAGTGCACTTTTATGGTCATCGACGTTGCAGAAGCCGTTAATGGAAACTCAGTCGCAACCGATGACAAATAATATTTCGGCTGTGCCATCTGGAATGCTTCCTCAGGTGTCTGCTTCCATGCCGAACACCGTAGTCACTAGTGCTCCTCAAGCCAATATTGTAAATTATTCACAACAGCAAATGCATCAAACGCTTCCAAACCAACAATACCAACAACATCAACAAGCTGCTCATATGCAAGGGCAATCACAACCGGCACATTTCTACCAAAACAATCAACCGAATCAACAAATTCCGAATTTGCATGGAGCTACCCTTCCTTCCAATATGCAGATTCAGAACGGCGTTCCGTCGAATTTCGTTGGACAAGTGCCACAACAGCCTCAGGCACCAGCGCAATCGATGCCGGCTGTAAATCTAGGAATGGTTGCTGGAGTCCTGGATAGGAATGCAGCTAACATAGTAACCTCAATTCCGAACAGTAGTATGGCTCAGCCAGCTGTCATGTCGCAGCCAGCCACTATGGTCCAAGCCATGTCGCAAAACATACACCACAGCATGCCGCAGACCATGCCACAAAGCATGCCACAAAGCATGCCGCAAAGCATGCAACAAGCGCAAAGCATGCAGCAAGCGCAAAGTATGCAACAAGCGCAAATGCAAATGGCACCACCACCCACAAGTCAAGCATACCCAGGAACAATTCCTGTTACGAGCACCAGTGGGATGCCGATGGAGATGCATCACGCTGATGTAAATGTGCTTCAACAGCCCGGAGTTGTAGGTGTTATGGGAATGGCACCGAACGTTGTTCCCCAAACTATTTCACCAGGGGTTGATACCATTGTGCAGCAAATATCGCCAAACCAGGTTCCTCTTCAAAGTATTCCTTCGATGACTCAACAAGAAGGTGCACCACAAATGACAATAATGAGCGATGGATCATCTACAGTTTCAACACCGCAGCAAACACAGGCCACGGCTGCAACAATTCCGCCACAGCAATCAAATGACGAAGAGCAAGCGACAGCTATTGAAGCAGATAGTGAAAGTGCATCTGGAACAACTGCGGTGGCTATCGATAATAAAATCGAACAAGCTATGGATCTTGTGAAATCTCACTTAATGATTGCTGTCCGAGAGGAAGTAGAAGTCCTGAAAGAAAAGATCGCTGAACTGATGGATCGAATAAATCAATTGGAATTGGAAAATACTATTCTAAAAGCTAACGTATCACAGGAAACATTATCACAACTTTCGGCAACAATGCAAACAGCATCGGCCAAACCGCCCCAGAATCCCAACACAAACAACGGACCCGTTTCATAATCGCTATTTCTTATATTGGCTGCTTAACTAAATAGAATAGTAGGCCCTAATTATGATAATCATCATGATAATAGAAAATGATGATAAAAAGCTAACTTTGAAACACTGAATGAACAGAAATATGAGACTTATTAAATCAATCTACAATTCCTTCATACACGATATAAATGCATAGTTGATATATTTCTGTTGCGTAGACAACGGTAGAGAACTCACATGGTGTATTTATTTTATGTTTGCCATAAACCTAAAATAATAAGAAAAACAATATTATTGTCCGCCGGGTTGAATGCACGAAATGACATGAGTAAACTGTCCAAAACATGGGGATCACAAAGAGCTTCAGTGATGCCCCATGGAAGCTGTGGAGTGATAATGCAGAACGGCAGTGCCACATCGCCAATTGAAACATCGAAAGCTCGTTGCACCGAGGCTATAAAAGGCCTAGAATTGGGCGAAAAAGCCTCTCTCTTCTTCTTTTTGGGTGGAACATCTGGAGTTGGAGGTTAGATAAAAGGAACGAGGTCCAAATACGGCGGGAAAAAAGCTGGAGTTTTGGAAAGCTGGTTGGAAGCGGACGAAAAAGGAGAAATGAGGAAGCAGTGTGAAGGGCGAGGAAGGAGGAAAGGCAAATAGGAAAGCTGGTGCGGAGATCACGCGAAGAATCGAGGTAACGTCGAAGCGCGCCATCGAGAAAAGTGGGGCCCCCGATCATATTGGTTAGGTGATTGTTAATATGTAATTGGTCAAAAGAACAGTAACACATATACATATTTTTATTGTAATTTTATTTTATTTCAATTGAATTGAATTTTTAATACTCTGAATATATGTATAGTACTGAATTCAGCCGGTCTATTCAATTAAAGGAAATAGTGTGGAGCCTGGCTCGCGGGTCCAGATAAATCAACCGTGGTGAAAAATCGGGGTGGCCAAAGACCACCAAGTGAAAGTGTCCCCTGAGAACGTGGAAGCATGGTCGTAGGGCTTTGTGGATAGGGTTAGGTTTCGTCGCCGAAATTCGGAAGTAGTGTGGGTTGGTCCGGGGAGCCTAACCTCGCCAATTGGCTCCTGAGACAATTTAACGGGTTGGCGAGTGGCGCTCACCTACCCCGTCTCCACGGGTTAGCCGGGACCCCAAGGTCTCAACCGGAGCACCCAACTAAGGGATTGTGACTCCCAGTGGAAAAAGGTAACAAACTAACATACACCTTACATACCAATTTTGTTTCAAATCAACGTGATATCAAAGAAAAACTGCGATATATTATTACGCATTATTCATTAGTCTTTCTTTACGTTGAAAATGAATTCAAATTTATCAATAAAACCGTATGATAATAATATTGGTTAAAAACACAAACAACCACCAAGAAGCAATTCTGTTTATTCGTCTATAATCTTCATTTATACCATTAATTATACGCACCAACACATATAAAAAATATCATACGCAAACTAATTCGAGGCCTGCATCGAAAAGATAGGAGTGGTAGGAGTAAATGTCATCAGTGACGTTTGTGGCCAATTTGTGTGGCGGCGAATCGAGATTAAAATTGGACAAAAGACTAACAGTATTCGGGGACAGAAATGCAATGGGAGTTACTACTGGGTTTTGATGATAACAATAAAATGTTAAACTTTTTCGTTAACAATACCATACATAGTGGTTCAAGATTGTAAACATCGTTATAATTGATTTGTGTTATCGTGCATAAAGATTCGATAGTATTCACGGGGTAATCATCATTCAAACATGTACAGCTCTTAAAAGGGTCCAGTGTGTACTCTATCCGTTAGTAACTGCACTTCTTCTTGACTGGATTATCATCATATCGTATATAAAGCATCGTTTGCGCCATTCTATTCGTAGTACATTGGTCAGGCAAGTGTATAGAAAACCAATAAGTGAAAGGCTGATGAGCATAATGTGATTACTTCTTTTTTCAATCTAGTTCGTAGTCAATCTAGGCTGAAACAGGAGCTCGTGATATGAGCCAATGTGCTTTCGATGGAGTTTGTATAGTGTATTGAAAATTAGTCGGCGCTTGTGAAAAATATTATCAAGTAATTATAGGAAATGGTGCTGTCAACTAAAGGTATTTAGTCGACATTTGACGGCCATCTTTCTAGAATCGTTCACGACGTAAGGTGATGATGGACTCTGCTCATTAGGAGTGCTTTAGTATAGTTGCTGCGATTAAGACAGGAATATCGAAATTGAAGCGATCGAGTAGGCAACACTTCAAGCTCTTCAAATTCGGGGTGCCTTGAGGTAAATGGAGACACGAAGGAATGCATCGTAGTGACAGTCGCGCTTTCAACGATGAGTGGTGTTACTATTACTTGTAGAATCTTCATTGCATGTCTCTATCAGTGCTCCTAAGACTTTATTTCGTATTCGTGATTGGATTACCTTCCGCTTACTGAGTACAGTTGATATCTTTGCGAATCTATTTGAACTAACGACAAAGAACAGTCAAACAAATTTTCATTTTTTTGCGACTTGTAGAAGTCAGTCGATTTTGACTTTCCGTAGCAATTTGAAGTGAATCCACGACCTCTGACAAAGTCGCGCGAGTGGTTTTACTTTTGCTCCACACAAATTGCACGTCAGAGAACTCCCACGACAAGAAAATGTGTTCAGAGTTTAGTTCCGCGGAAGTTTTTCGCCAGCAATCATTTCCAATTCATATTTCACAAGTGTCGGTTCTCCTGGTAAGTGCTCGAATCCGAGGCCGTGATTTAATCGAAGTTTTGTGAATTTAATGGTGGAAAATATTTTCCCACGCATCCACAGGAAAACGGTGTCCCGTCGCGTCTTGAAATGTGTATCGCGCCCAAAAGCGCCCAGTAACATTAAAAGTTAAAATTTCCAGAAAAGATTGTTTGCAAATGCCTCCTTCCTGAACTTGAACTAATTTGTGGAATACTCCGCGCTGTGCGCGACTTGCTTGCAAATGACACTGGCCTCCAACAGTGACATTTGCAAGCAAGTCCCGTTGTTTTCGTAATTCAGTTGAGGCTGAACAATAGCCGCCTGTGGCTTTAGTGTTTTTGATAGCACGTGTGGCAAATTGTTTGCGCGGGCCAGATCAAAGGTTCATATCGCATTAAGGTATCGCAAGGTTTTTGATTGTTTGCTTCATGACGATTGGGTTTCGGCGCTAGGTGACGTTGCCCGAATAGATTTATTTTTTTTATGAAACTTCGGGCGTTAAGACTACACTTCCTACTCATCCTTTGTGAATCAAGACTCGAAAGACGAGCTCCAAGCTAAAAACCGCGAATGTTGGATAAATTTTCGTTTAGTAAATTAAATCGTCTTCATATCTTATAGCGTATTTGTAGAAGAACTGATTCCTTTGATTGACATATTAAATTTGCATTGCATGTATGCGCTGCCCTTCGTAAAATTGTCAGTTTTTCTCACCGGGATAATTCATATACTGAATACTTCTGATGAACAATTAATCATACGTTTTCCTTTTTGGCCAAAAAGTATACATAGTATTTTCGAATTTACAAATTTACATTTTTATTCAACCCTGCCGTGAACTTAAGAACAACGTCAATTCAATCTTTTAAAACAAGGAAAAATAATGTCAATATCGTACGTAATACTTTCACTATAATATAATTTAATGTCCGGTTAGATCACATGTCGAAAACCTAGAAAATCCTCTTTGATTTGTATTAATGACATTGATCTTAATAAGGAAAAAATAAAAGAAAATGAATTGCTAAACTTTAAATAAAATCGGTCTTTCATTTCCTTCGGTTCTGACCGGGTAAAGGACCCGGTACGGTGGAATGCTTTCTCCACCAATGATGAGCAAACCATCGGGCACGCCCTAAACTTCTTCCTTTTGTTTCAGGTACTCTTGCGGGTTGAGTGGCCCCAAGCAAGGTGCCTTTTTATGACATAGGGTTTTGTGATCCGATTGCATAACTCTATGACATAAATTGGTCACCGGGGTGTTTCTCCTCTGATGGGAAGACTCATACAAGTTATGTTGTATGAGTTTTCCACTCAGAAGGGAAATACTTGGCCACTATAAGATATATGGATCTTGATCCGGTTGGGCGGATGCAAGGGGGCATCATCATCACCCAGTTGTCCCACTCTGTTTTGATGGCCATGAGCATCGTCGGGTAACGACGAGGTTACCCTCAGTCCGTCCGCTTTTACTTGTTCCACTTATTCTCTGAACAAGTCACTTCCCCTCTTTGTAGTTACCTACAATTTTTCGACTTCGGTCGCCTGTTTTTTAAGACCCAGGAATCCGTGAATGCGAAATTCTTTTGTAGTTGATCCTTGCGCTGGGGGAATGAACCCGCCCCACGACACCACAATGCTAGCCTGCCAGCGCATTCACGCGTCCCTAGACAAGGGCATTCTCGGCGGATATCAACATTTTCCTCCGCCGAGGCAGCAGACCATCGCTGCAGTCCTTCACGGACTTGTATACATACTCATTTCACTACA
The DNA here is from genome assembly GCA_963969285.1 of Odontomyia ornata. Classification (NCBI taxonomy): domain Eukaryota; kingdom Metazoa; phylum Arthropoda; class Insecta; order Diptera; family Stratiomyidae; genus Odontomyia; species Odontomyia ornata. Next base: position 17,200,780 of record OZ017742.1, on the reverse strand, counting down.
AATAGTTTGATCTGATAACAGCAACTTGTAGTTGATCAGCCCCATCTGATGCCACCAAATACTGAGCACTACCTTAGAGCCATGTATACTCGGCTTTGACAACGATGTTCCTGGTTGGCACACTTCACACACCACTTTCAAAGCTTTTAAACTACTCAAAACACTATGTTCTAGATCGATTATCGTTGCCATAAACACCCGCCAACAATGGCTTTCGGCAAAAATTTTCTTGGCAAAAAAGTATCCCAACAATACTTCCCGCAAATTCAGTTTTTTTGCTCATTATATTAACTTATGTGCACACATTGTTAGAAAATTGTCTTTCTAGCAATGACAACTAACCGATCGTACTTCAAAATGACATATATGCTATTGGAGTGTTACAGCGCCTGTGTTTGTGGGGTCATCCATTTCAAAAGTTCAGTTTTCAATGTATACACCCAATATAATGAGATGAAACTATGATAAATTTATTCTGATATACTACGATATTTCCTTTTATTTTTAAAAACGACGAGACCGATCGCGAGTCCTCAGTATACATTCAGAATAGCTTAGGGTAATATAAATTAAGTTTTAGTTCAGATTTTAGAATAGTTGAAAAATTCAAAATAATTTTAGAATTTTAGTTTATAATGCATTCTAAATTTACGAGATGCAGCGTATGCAAAAACTTTTAATGAGACAACTTTACTTGCAAATGAAAAGAGACCCTGTTGGAGTAAAGAGCATTGTACATTGTAAGATGACTTTCATTGTTGAAACCACGAAAGTCATCTTAGTTGTAAACATTATAATCCTGGGATGGCATACTGAGGCTGGCTAGCGCTCAGTCGTGTCATGGGTCTTCCGAGAAATTCTCTGTTCGTGCTTGGCCGCCTCACATACAGGGACTTGCACGAAAAAAGAAGGGTATTACAACAATTTTTGGTAATCGAATAATTATTACCGGTTATCTCCCGGCCTTCGGACCTGGAAGTTCGTCCGGAGATGGGCGTAGACGCCCCTTGCTTGTACATATGAGCCAAAATTAAGCCATCAAATGAGAGCGCGGCTCCCCAGATTATTGTTTTCTATCAAGCCTGCCTAAAAAGTGAACTTTACACCGGTGCTAAGCCCAAGTAAAGAAGCACTACCATCAACTATCGTGGACGGCAGATATACTTCCCACTACCAACTATCGCATACGGAAATTATGCTTTCTACCACCTCTAGTACTGCCTGATATGAAATCACAATCTCCCGTGGAGATACTTCACTTCGAATGAGATACGCTTCCAACAAACCTAGCACGAAAAGGAACCTCCCTATCGTAAGCAGAACTTGCATCACCCACCATTTGCAGCACCGGCTGAAAGAAAAACAAAACCAGGAGTATACTTCGCACGCCAACTGAAAGAAAAATTCACAAACAAAACAACAGATACAGATAACGAGACATCTCCGCCTGTCGGCCGATTCCACCTATCAGTGGCGCAAGCAATTTCTTCGAGAAAAAGGGAAATTCGCCGGAGCCACTCTTCTAGATTCTCATGAATTAAAATAAATGAGAGAACCTCGTCAAACTTCCTACTAGATCACCATCGAAACGTCATCATCAACAGTATCAATAGAACTATCAACATCAGCATCAACAAGACCATCATCAACAACAAAGACATCATCATCTTCATCGTCATAGTCACCACCCTCGTAGTTATCAAAACGAGTAATAAACTATGTCATTTATCAAATGTAAAGAGCATTTAACAAAGAGTAAAGAATAAATATATAGTAGAAACTAAAGGCAAGGATTTTTACTTCCAAAGTAGTGACCCCAACTCGCAACAATAATTTAGTTGGACGAAATGACAAGGATGGCGGCACCACCTCCCTTAGGAGGCGCCACCAGCCATGAGCTTACCACAGGCTCAGGAGGTAAACGTCATCATTCTGGTGACCTATTCCTGGGTTGTAGTTCTTTCAAGTAGAGTCACAATTCAAGGTGAACAAGGTGACATGGCATGCAGCCAAATATCTTCTCACGGTATTATCGTTGGACCATAAAACCATCACGGATATAGCGCCATGCGCCACTGGAGCACGACCGATATGGAGCACCCAAAGCAGCTATCGTTACCCGCCTTACAGACTTACCTGATGCGCAGCTACATAAGTTTCTCGCAGGCGTTGAGCTCGGAGACAGAGACCTTCAAAGCTGCTACGGCACATGCTTTCCCTCGCTGGCACACAGTCAGTGACGATGTACTCCGTGTCAGATGGCTTGACCTCCTGCCTAAGCAAACGAGCCGCATGCTTCTTCTCATAAAGAACCAGTCGCTAGAGGAGCTTTCTGCTGTCACAGATGAGGCACGGGAGTGATGGCCACGTCAATGCAAACATCTACGCGCTCAATAACCCTCTCAACTGGTCTCTCTCACCGTGTACTTCCTCGGACCAAGTCGCTATTGAGTTAGCGCCTTGCGTCTGGCGACTACGCACCTAACAACCTTCACTCCAGAGGCACTTCAGTAACCATACGCCTGCACCAACACGCTGTGGGAGCAAGCCAACGACGAGGCCACTTCACCATTCCTGGACTAGAGAGTCACACAGGACACTGCTGGAATCACATCAAGCACGGGGCCCTAGCGATGCGATGTAAGGAGCCTTGTTTCTTCTCAGTTGGATGATCTCACTGACTTCTCCATAGCCTGCGTCCTTGGTCCGATCCAGCTATACAAAGTACTAGGACCACCACTAGCTTGAAACACGCGATTGGAGACCGGTACAAAGGAGTAATCGCCAAATACGCAGATGTACCCACACAACCCGGGAAATTAGCCTCAGTCACTGACCTACCCGTCCACCACCAGAAAGTCACCAATAGCCTACTGGTTTTCACAAGACCACGTCGCCTCGCGGGAGAATGCCTCATCGCAGTCAAAGCCGAGATCGCTTTCATGCCAGAACGAGGCGTAATTCGATCCTCATTGAGCTAGTGGGCCAGTCCTCTGTCCATGGTGCCCAAGGACGGCAGCAATTGGCGAGTTACTGGAGGTTATCTTCAACTCAACACTCAAGCTCTTCCGGACCGTTACCCATTGCCCATCATCGAGGATTTGATTCAAGGGGCTAGATGCACAGTTTTTTCAGTAATCGACCTCCAGCGTGCCTCCTGCCTAATTCCGGTTGCTCCTGAAGACGTATGTAAAACGGCAGCCACCACGCCCTTCGGACTGTATGAATTCATGGGAATGCCTTTGCGTCTATGCAATGCAGCCCAAACGATGCAGCGGGCTCTAAACCACCTGCTGAGGAAGTAGGAACGATATCTTAGTCTTCTCGGCCACCCACGGCTATCCACAGCGCCACCTTGAGCAGGTTTTCTCCATGCTGCAGGCAGCAGATCTCCCGGCCAACTGGGAGAAATGTCATGTTGATCAGCCTGAGGTTGTCTTGGCTGGATACCACGTCTGCAAAACCGGATTTCGAACACCAGCCCCCAAGACGGAAGTCATTGTATTTTTTCCCAGACCGGCCGATTGATACAAGGTGAGGCGTTTTCTCGGGATGCTGAATTTTGATCGCCACTGCATACCACACGCTACTGAGTCCCAAGATCCACTATCGAAACTGCTTAAAGGTTGTACGAAACAGAAAGCACTACTCTCCTGGAGGCCCGATGTTGAAGTGGCTTTTGAACGCTGCAAGCAACGCATCGCTGAGGCAGCCACTTCAGCTTTTTTTTTTCACCTTTGGACCCATTGGAACTCCACACCAATGCGTCCAGTACTGCCATTGGTGCAGCCTTGGATCTACAACGAAGTGACGGCACTTGGATACTGTTGGTTTCCTTCTTGGAGAAGCCCTCCGAAACCGAACAACGCTAGTTAAACCTGCGACTGCAACTCCTTACGATCTTTGCTGCCATAAAGTTCTTCCAGCGCATCTTGTACGGAAGGCACTTTTTCATCTCTACCGGCCACTTATATTTACTCTGACAAAGCCTCACCCCGCCAAAGCAAGCAACTGGACTTCATCGCCCAGTTCGATTTGCGAGTAGCATACACACCAGGGGATGACAACATCATCACTGATGCAATTTCACGTGTCGAATCGGTCACGGAACCCGCTGCAATCCAGTATAGGAAGGAGCAAGAGGTTCTAAGTCCTATGAAAAATGTACTAGGCTTGGCAAGAACTGCAAACGAATTTTGACAATTCATGAATGGACCAGATGGTCATCCTGAGGCAAATTATATCGAAGTTGAAAAGAACACAAAATGATGATTCCAGCAAATAATCCAAGCAAACGTGAAAGTATGGTTAAATGGCTTCTTACTAAACCAGAAAATGGAATAAAAATCGTTCATCGACATTTATTGAATGGTGACATACCTTTATTCAATCGACAACCTAGTTTGCATAAGTCCAGGATAATGGCGCATAAAGCACGTATACTACCTGGTGAACTATTCCAATTGTGAATTCTACAAAGTTTGTGTTAATGGCGCCCCCGGAATCTGGACGCTGCATGAATTGAAATTCACGAATGACAATCCATCGGCGAAACCCGATGAAGTGAATGTGGGACATACGTGGGTACCCGATGAATGCAAGTTGGGGGGTCGCTGATGCAAGCCAGTTCAATTGCCTCGAAGAGAAAAATTAACTGCTCGCCGGCTGGAACCGTGCTGATGAGGAACCTGCCGACGAAAGATGGTTCTCTTTTGGTGGACGAGGATCGACAGTGCAACGAAGAATCAAGGACGTGTATCCTAATCAACAGCTCAACGGAGGAACAGGATGTAATCCAGTGGAATTTTCACCAGCGACGTGGAATATTGGCTGTGGAAGTTTGTCAAGTGGTGCGCTGGAGAGATAACTTCGCGACGTGACTTCATTCCAGGTGCGTAAGGACTGGTATTGTGAATATATTGGTCATTTGTACTTTAACTAAATGGAAATTATATTTTGCGATTTGTTTTATTTTATTTTTTTTAAACAGACTTGTTCATTTGAGGAAAATTACTCTTGTGTAGATTGTACACTTGGGGCGGCTGTGTTTCAGTGTCTGAAATAAATTTTCAGGGGGTTTTCATTTCGTCTTACATCGGGTGAACATATACCGGCTAAAGAGTGCAAAGAGTTCATCCCGTCCTTGAATAATTGTTCTTTCTACGTAATTCCTATCGGGTAGGCTGGACTTTGTTAGGATAAAAAGTCTTTATTCTAGCTGGTGGAGGGGTGTTCGACGGCCGCATTTCACGCTTGGCGGCTACTTGGGATAAAGGGACAAGGAAGTGGTGCCTCCTAAGACCGTCTCCGATGGGCAAACCTGGTCCGAAGTTCCAAGCTGAGGAATCCTCAACGTGGAGGGTAAAAACCTCTTGATTTTTAAATGATTTTTTTTTAATCTATGCTTAGTGAAGCAAATATTTGTATCTTCCAAGCCATTTCCAGTTTAACGAAAGAAAAGGAACTCGCGTAATTAATTCGCGCACATTTTTGCTCCAAAATATTTGTACTGCAGAAGTTGCGCATAAATTTATTTATTTATTTATTTATTCCATCTTACAGACTAAATAATCCAATCACAAAATGGAACGGAAAGAATAATTACAGCAATATTTAAATGAAAGTGAATAATAAAATGTCGATAGTTGAAAGTTAAACTAGTAGTAAGTCTCTTAGTTTTTTCTTAAATGCTATGTAAGAAGAGAGGAAAGAACCAAGCTCGAGATTATTATGATTTCGTACGATTCTTAAAATTGGTGAATGGAAATATAAATTAGTTGTAGCATATGGGATAACGAAATAAGAATTCATCCGAGATGAACAAGATGTTTGTCGGAAACCCAGCTCAGAAAAAATATTTAACGGGACTTGATGGTAGCAGAGTTTGTACAAAAAACATTGGTCTAAATAAGTTCGTCGGGATATTAGATGAGGAAGAGAAAGGAAGGATAAACGACTTTCATAGGGCTGATACGGCAAATTAAACTTAAGGAAAAGGAAACAGGTAAACTTTCTTTGGACAGCTTCTAACGAAGACAGAGATAGAAATATCGAGGGGACCAGATAACAGAACAGTTTTCAAGCAAAGGACGAACAAGACAAACAAATAGGCGGACAGAAGAAGAGATGCTATTGAATTTATGTACATGTCTAAGGATAAACCCGGAAACTCTAGAGGCCTTAGTAAACACATGTAAAATATGTGCATCAAATTTGAGTTTTGGATCAAAAGTTACTCCAAGGTCTTTATGACTGAACACTTCAGAGTGCAAAGCATCATTTAATATAAAATTAAAATTAATAGGAGAGTCATTGAGAGAAAAAGCCATTTTATGACATTTAGTAGTGTTAAGACATAAATAGTTTGAAGCACACCATTTATTTAAAGCATTGACAGTCTTAATGGGATTTGACTGCTCGAAATACTTTGAAGTCATCAGCATACAAGAGGCAAGAGGAATTTATTACAAAGGAAAGATCATTTATGAACAACAGAAAGAGAAGAGGCCCGAGAATCGAACCTTCTGGAACGCCAGATGAAGGATAAAAAGGACTAGACGTAGTACCAGAGAGACTTACTCGACAGGGACGACACATTAGATAAGATGACATCCAAGAAAGAAGAGCACCTGAGATGCCAAGAGCTTCAAGCTTACGACAAAGAAGTAAATGATTCACAGTGGTAAAGGCCTTGGAGAAATCTGTGAAGATCATATCAACTTGCAGTTGGTTATCCAAAGCTCTTGTAATACTGTTTGTGAACTCCATTAAATTAGAGGTAGTGGAGTATCCTTTGAGAAAGCCATGCTGCGCTGGAGCAATAATAGGAGCTAATGAGTTTGAGAGTCGATTATAAACCAACCGTTCAAGTAACTTTGGAAAGTAAGGAAATAGGGCGATCATGGGAAACTGACATACGATCACCACTTTTGAAAATAGGCACAATATTAGCTGTTTTCCAAGGGTTAGGGAAAGTACCAGTACTCAAGCTTAGATTGAAGAAGAGAGATAAAGGAAAACTAAGCAATGAGGCTAACGACTTAAAAAACATGTTTGGAAACCATCCGGCCCAGGGCTGATATTAAGATCAAGAGCATTGATCAAAGATTCGACTTCAGATGCATCTCTACAAATAAAGGAAATTGGGGAGGGAAGATGATTAGGTAAGACAACTGGATGCACAGCTGCTGTGAGAGAAGAAAAAGTTGAAGGAAAAAATTGGGCGAATGTGTCAGTAACTTCTTGAGGAAAAGAAACCTCTGCACCATTCCAACGGACCTTACTAGGAATGAAACAAGAGGATTTCAGCGACCTTATATAAGACCAAAAAGGCTTTGTATTATTAGCCGCAAGAGAGCTATACAGACTACTGGAATAAGTCTTCAGAGCATATCTGATCTCTTTTTTGGCAATAGCGCGCAGGCTTCTAAAATAACATCTTGCTTCAATAGTACCGAGGGTTTTAAAGACACGATGTGCGTTATTTTTTGCTCGTAGGGCACTAAGCACTCGCTTTGTAAACCAAAGCTTTTGATTTGCTTTACGGAATGTCTGAAGAGACGTATAACAGCGAATAAAGTAGTACGGGTGGTCTTCTCAGTGCGTTTTGAGTGCTTGCTGCACACTTTTCAGATCGGTCATAAATGGTGAAGAGCTTTCTCTTGTACTCGTTTGATTAAAAAACACTTTGATTTGGTGCCACCTTAAATCTTGTTTTCACTTTTTCGAATTTCATGGGCTTGTGTCGTTGATATTCGTTACCATGTGACTTGTTCAATCCTCATATCGTCAGTGTTGTCGGTCTCGTTGCCTCAATGATAAGCGAACGCGAGAAGTTTTCTGAATTCGAGCCTTTGAATGTGGTCTTTTGGAAAAACCAGTTGCCCAACTTTCGATTATTTGACTTGTGTCATCAGTAAGGTAAGTAGGAATCAAAAGACTACCTTCAGTTTAAGTCAGGCCAATCAAAATCTAATTCGTATGCACGAATAAATTTTTGTAGTGTACTTTGCACTGATGAAAATAACACGTTCCATGACACCGCAGAAGCTAGCTGCCAGCAAGCATACGCATCGTCAAGCAGAGTCATTCGAGCCAAGCCAGATTTCAGCTCGCTGAGGCAGTTAACATTGCTGCTGTCCTTTACAGATTTAACAATAATTCAAACACCAACACTACAATTTCCGTACAAATTGAACATTGGTTACTAGAGAGCGTGAGTAATTAAATACAATACAAGACAATGCGGTCTTATCATCAAATTAAAGAGCTTTTTTTTAAGATTTAACGATTAAATGTGAGTTTTTGATGATCTATCAGTTCTAAGAACAAAGTAAATTTATTTTGCAAATTTTTATATGCTGCAGAAATAAATATTATTCAAGCTTACTATATCTGCCAGCATCATATTCTGATTTTTAAACATATCGATATACTCCAATAGAAACATTACAGTTGCGTCCTTAAAAAAAATTATCTGTAGCTAAATTTAGAAAGTATATAAACCCTCCCCAGACTCTAGGTTTATATTTGATTTACTTTTTGGTTCTACCATCAACTTTAGTTAAGCATGAATTATTATTCCACGCAAACAAACATAAACTATTAACTTATAGCTTTAACTCTGTTCTTCATTGATTCTCAATAATAACTAAAAATTTATTCCTTCAAAAAGTTTCCACCCTTTCTCGACCTTAACCTTCTTGATAGATTCTTATTCCATTCAAATCCAATTTTCTTGAAAAGCATTTTTCTATTCCAGGTCATAAACATAGAGAGGAAAAAGCTACGCATATTTGTAAAGTGTCAGTTTTAGTGATATAATATTTGTATGCACACCCGTGTCACTTTCATGAATATGACGAGGATGAAGTTTATGGCAGGACGTGATGTTGGGGCAAATAACATTTCATGACATGCCGTTAAACATATTGTACACGCTTTGTTTCACACGTGAATATTCATAGCGCAGGAAGCATGCAAACATGTTCATGCTCATTCGTACTCGTATGTTGTACTGTCGGAAATTATCCAACCCTCCACATCATCATTATATGCCATTTATACTCGTCCTTTTCAACTCATCCGAAAGCGCTCATTAACATTCATAATTTCTCATGCAGCGCTTAATTCTCTCATCTTCATTTATCATTTGCAGCGAATCATTCTCATTAACGAGTCCAATTAGACTGTGCATCGACAATTCCCAATACCTCAACACGCAATCAACACATCACCACATCGACAATGCAGTCAATTTACAAATACTTTGAATAAAGCATAAAATCCATAAAAATTCCCATTTTAATCCTTTTTCGCACGGGGATATACATAATGAGTGGACTTTATATGCAAGTGCAAATTGGTTATGGAGGGTACTCAATCTCCTTTTTAAAGCGTAAAATCAAAATTGATTCTGATTTTTAATGCAAGTGTGAAAGGTCTATTTGTAGGTATCCTTGGTGTGGTGTTTGCCACAGGCTACACTCTGCCCCGTAGATGGATGTGAATTGCGAAATTGAACCCACTTTAGATGCATTTTGTGCAAGTGCATTCGATACTGGAGGCATGTGTAATTGAATTAAAATATATCGAGTATTGCTTTTTGTTTCCATTTTCTGATTGCTAATTTAATTCATTGGTTTTTGCAGGACCACAATTCACTGACAGGCTGATGAACGTATGATGACAACTGCGCACAACTGCAAGAGTTAGATATGTGTCTTGGCGGAATGTGTTTGGAGTTAGTGGGATTAAGCACCTTAACTTCCTCATTTATGTGAGTATTCCAGCACCCCTTTACCTTCCTGAGCCAGTTTCAGTCATTATATGATTTTAAGAAATAAATTTTTACAGAGTTATTTGGCGGATAGTCGAAGACCTTAATTCATCCCTGTTCCGTACAGTTCGAAGGAATGCCTGGGTACCATTAGTATGGTTGTTAATTGTATCAAAGAGTTTCAGTGCCTTGTCACGAACGTATTTTACAACCGTCTCAAGCCTTAGGATCTTGTGTATGTCTAATGTACCATGGATCTCTTAAGATCTTTCTAACAAATCTATTTTGGAAGAACTGGAGTGCTTTTTTGTTACTCTTTATCATTTGGTAGAAAGCAGAACTACCGTATAGTAGCGTCGGTCGTATAATTTGTTTGTATATGACCATTCGATTTTTAACGCTGTCTTTTGGATTTAATGAGTGGGCATAGAGAGAAGAGAAGTCCAATACAGTGTTCTCGTTTATTTTGCATGTGTTGTTTCCATGTGAGGTTTCTATCAAATGTAAGTCCAAAGTATTTAGCCATTGGTGTCCAGTCTATTGTTTCACTGTCAATGATAAGTCTCTGTGGAGTTTGTAGTATTTTCCTTGTGATGAACATGGCCTGTGTTTTGCCAGAATTTATCTTAATTTTCCATTCAAGAAAAGTATATTAATAAAGTATTTATTGATCGTTGCAAGTTTGGAGTGATGACTCTTGCTTTTCGTGCTGTAATAAGTATGCATGTATCATCAGCTTAGAGTGATAGTTTTACTTTTGGAGACAGAGTGGGAAAGTCTGCAGTAAATGTATTGTATAGAACCGGTAAGATGGGGAACCATGATGAACTCTAGCATTAATTGGTCTCAGGCTTGAGAGTTGTTTGTCAATTCTTACACGTAATGTTCTGCCTTCTAAAAAGGAACCAATAATTTGAGTGAGCTGCAGGGGTATATTGAATTGATATATTTTGAAGGTAAGTCCTGCATGCCAGACTTTATCAAAGGCCTTAGCTATGTCAAACATAACTTGGCCTATTGATTTCCTGCGATTTAAGCCTGTTCTGATGTGTTTGGTGACTCTAACCAACAGGAGCTCAGTAGAGTGTTTAGCTTTAAAGCCATATTGTTCTTCCGGTACTATATCTTTGCTAGATGCAACCCCATTAAGTGGATGAACAATCACCATTTTCGCAATTTCTCCAATTTTGTGGAAATTTTAGGTCCTTTTCAGGTTTTGGAAAAACAATAATAACAGCTGATTTTCATATTTTGGGATACTTTCGCAAACAGAATATTGCATTAATAATATCAGTGAGTACTTATAAAATATTGTCTGGTAGCCAAGAAATTATTGTGTTTGTAATAGTGTCATTTTCAGGTGCTTTATGTTTGTTGAGTGTCTGTACAACGTTTTTGGATTTCATCTCAGTCCATTGGTTCAATCCTATTGCTACGCCCACTTTTTACTTCACGAGAGCCACTATGGCCCTCAAGGAAACTGGAGTGCTCCGGCGGGGCTTATGGACCCGGTTAGCTCGTCCGGAGACGGGCGTGGGAGGCCACTCGCTTATCCCTCAAAGCCCCAGATAGCCGCCAAGCGAGAATGCGGCTAACCAGATTAAACACGACGCTATTCGGCCGAAACCCTAGCTAATAATCACACTATGACCTTCACTCCAATTCTACACCTACACAACTGGACCACTATACCACCCCCGAACACTCTGCCTTCCGATATCACGAGTTTCACTTAATTTTACGACACTTTCACTTCGACTTGTCCTTCCAAGCCGCACTCGTTACAACCCGTAATCTGAAAACAAAGATTTTATCTGATCTTGTCCTAAAGACGTAAATTTCTTCCTCCAAGCGTTAATACATCTCAAAGAAAATACGATTATTTAAAATTTTCAAAACATATACTCTAAATCGGAACTTCCATATAATTTTAACATGTGATACACTGTATTCAATAAGAAAACTTACTTCTATTATATACCTACAAAGGGGCCCCTTCGACGATTGTATCCGCTGTTGCACTTTGTAGTCTTTCCACCAATGTCTGAGCTTTGTTTGTCGTTTTGATCTTAATTTTCCCTTCGCTTGGATCTCAATCTCCCTTTTCTTCCGCAATTGCTTATTCTGCTTTCGTACACTGAAGATTGCCGCTGCGCTTCAAATTACCTCCTCCCTTGTTGTTCTTGCTCAGCTGCTTCGTCGCACACGATAGAAAAGAAAAAAGAGGAGGCGCGTCATTCTTCGCGCGCTTTTATAGCCTCCTCCTAACGGCTATGGTTCCGCTCTTCGGTCATCCACCTCTTCAGCGTGGTCATTCCTTTCTGCCACCACTTGGCCTCCGCTCCCCTCTGGTGGCGAGCACTCCAAGTGCGGCTGAATCAGCTGAACATAATTCACTGACAGTTTGGCCTGTCAGTGATGTTTGTTTACTGTCATTGTACGTGAAAATTTATCTTGTACTTCAGTAGGAAAATATTCTCTAAACCTTTCATATATATCTGCTAGACTTGCAATCACATTTTCCTTATTTATGGCATCTGTCACATAACCCGGATATGTAAAAAGGGAATTTGAATGTTTAAAGTTTATATACAATGTTCGACACTTCGATTCAGATGAAGCAATTATTTTATCAATAAGATTAAAATCTTGTTGGGTCAGGTGCTCCGAAACGGATTTAAAACTTTTCCCACCTTATCAAGTATTTCCTTTTTCTTGTCAACTTGAGGTGACAATGGAACTTCACTTGGTATATCCGACTCTTTGGATATACTGCTTGGTGGTCTTAAATTTAATGCTTTGTACGACTCTTCAGAGAGTTCTATTTTGGATCTTGTTACAGCATTTGCTGCTTTATTTTTTTCTATCAGCTGCACTTCATCTTTATCGGCAGAGTTATTCGTTTCTTCTTTTGCGGCTCTACTAATTCAGATTTAGTACTTACAGATTCAACGCACTGATTCTGTGATTCATATTCGAGTTCATCTTGCAAAAGTTCTATATAATCACATAGAAACTCCCTGACTTCCATTTTACTTATCTTTTCAGCAATATTCTCGACAGACTTTACTTTGATTTCTAGTAATTCTTTTTCAACTTCTTTAAGTTTTTTTCTTGAAGTATTTTATTTTTTTCGGCCACTGAAAGATGATTTGCTTCAGCCTCAATTTTTAAAACAGCTTCAGGTATATCTTCTGTTGAGTTGCATGATGTATCGTCATCCGATTCATAGTCTTCTGTATTTTGAACTGTATTATTATTTGTAAAGTCTATCTTCTCTTGATTTTCTTTGGGGTTGAACATTTTCGCTTTGTCAACTGTATGCTCAATTAAGTGTTTTTTTCACCTGCTGGATTTTCATCATCCTTAGTCGCACTCCCAGTAACAAAATTTTTTCCATTAAAATGAGATATACGCTTCTTTCCTTCTGGTGGGTTAATCTCTCCTAACATGAGTTTCTCTAGCATATCATCATCTTCTACTTTGAGCTTATTTAGTTCACCCTCTAACTCTTTCATCATTTCTAAGGTGTCAAGCAATTCCATGACACCATCATGGGACTTTGTAGCATCAGATGCAACGTGATTTTGTGATTCTTTCGCTTTTTCCTCTCGTACTCGACGCCGGTGTTGTATTCTCAACAATTTCTCTTGTTCTTCATCATATTCTTCGATGATTTCGCGCTCTTCACCTCTTGGAAGTACTCCTTCAGTGTGTGGTTTATTTAATTTATTTTGATACATTTCACGTTCCTTCTCCAAACCATTTAGTCGCTCTTCTGCTCTTTTTATACGTAGTTTAGCTATATCTTGAGCTTGTTGAGATGTAACTTGTGAAAACATTTCAGAACTATGACTGACTAATATTTCATTTGTATGATATAAGTATCCCGGCATAAAAGCTTTAGATCCAACAGGCTCCATGACATCTACTGAAAACCTATCTCTAAATAGTTTCAAGTTGGATATAGCGCTTTCTTGCTTTTTTATATATATTGTCCATCGCTTTGTTTCATCATCATTCCGAGCCAAAGCCTCTTGCAAGGCCGCCTCTAACCTTTCCATTGTTAAGATTAACCTTGTTCGTTAATGATAATCGAACTATTCCAGAAGCGCAAAATTCGACAACGAACCTTAAATTTCGAACGTGTAAATCAAGTAAAAAGAAGGCCTGGTTGCCTTTTCCTTATTCCCAGGAAATCTGTGAAGCAGCACGTCGGTACACAATGTTTTGACTTCTTTCGCTCTTTTGACGGATTCTTAGGAGTTTGAGGCCTTGCAAGTTCAACTGCTTCCTCCTTCACTTCCTTCACTTCTTTCACATGCCTTTTGTTAACAACAACCTCTTGAACAATCTTTTCTTGGACGTCTTCTACTGGGCTAAGTGATTCATCATCTGAATCCTCCTTGACAACATCTAGCTCGATCTTGTTAGTTGCACTTGCATTATTGGATGATGATTTGGGGTTACTATTTCTTTCGCTTACTAGTTTTCGTTCCGTGGTGAGCATATAATCGTTTCGAACTTGATCCGGCACGTTTCGACTTAGTTCCATAGAGTTTTTCTGCCAGAAGACGCTTTTCAGTTGCCATTTCTTCAAACGTTATTCCACGGGAAAACTTATGAATAAGAAGTAGTAAAATCAGCGATGCTAAAAACACGCAATCGATAACGATAATTATGTGCAAGTCCATGTTTGCATAGTTCCTGTCAAATCTTTAGTTCAACTGTGAATTTCAAATGAATCTACCGGAATTGTGAAAAACTACCGTAATTTCTTCGTCTATCTAGGGCCTTATTGTCCAATGTATTTCCTTTCACTTCAATATTCGCATCCAAACAAACAGGGTCAATAAATGTGGGACTATCCCATGAAGGACCAAACGGTTTCCGTGTCCTGTATGTCGGAATGAGTCATGCACTGGGCGACTGATATCATTGTTAGGTTTTGATTTTACCGAAATATTTCTGGGGAACATTCCAATTTCAAACATGCGTTGATTCTGACCTTCGCTCGATGACAATTATGTTTGCTTAAAACTACAACTAATCGGATTTAAACTACTTTTATGATTACAATTTGGAATGGCAAACAAACCCTAGTCGGGTGCGGCTTAGCTTTCTGACTATAAAGAGTCACGCGAATGTTACGATAGTGTTCGGGGTGAGGTAATACTGGTGCCTCTCGGTTTTATCCGTAACACTATCTTTATTTTAACCCTTTACGGTGCAAGAACGTGTTTTTGTTTTTTGTAATTGAAAATATGTTAAGATGAGCTATATAATAACGGTAAAAATAGAAAAAAAATTATATGTAAGAAGTGGTATATGCTTTTGAAAACAACATTGAAATGTAGATTTGCATCATGGTGTAAAAACATCTCACTATGTGGAAAGTACGGAAAGTTATTATTTTTACTAAAACATAAGGCTACGCCACACTTTTCACATTCCGTTTGGGCTGCTCCAGTACATCCATATTTGCTCCGAAGCCTTTTGTCGGGACAAGCAGGCCAGTGCCCTAACTGATCAAATCTGATATCTTTTAGCGGGATATGCTGACAAGGCCCTTTTTCTTTTTGTCCTGGATGAGTTCTTTTACATCGCTAGTGCGCTTCAGCCGGTTCGTACTTTTATATCTGGCTAAAGTCTCAGCAGCTTCTAGTTGGAAATCAGCAGGATTTAGCACCTTGACATTATTTTCCGTGTCGGCATGAATTCTTCTATACAATAGCCAAGAATTAGTCATGGCCATGTCCAGGAAACGGTAAAAGAGCCTTATAAAACAACGTTCGCCCTGAAGTCTAATTTTATAATGATCCATTACGGAGTCCATGAGGTCTACACCACCCATGTGCCGATTATATTTTGCCATAATATAGGGCCTTTCAACATTGATTTATTTCTTTTGCGACCTGTCGAATCTACTTACGCCAGCAAAGTTGGATGCTAGATGCACAATTTTATTATTTCTCCAGGCCACCACCGATATGTCACTACCGTTATAACTTGTAACCTGTTTAGCTGATGTGTCTCTAGGCTGTTTTTTCGGCTGTTTTTCTTCTGGGAATTAACAGTTCGGGATACGGTTTCTCCGAACTGTGCCCAAAGCTAATATACCACGGTGTGACAAGAATTCAATCAAGGGTAGCGATGTATAGTAATTGTCAATAAACAGTCTATAGTTATGGTTGCAAGGAATCTCTCTGGCAAGTCGGACCACTACATTAGATGTGGCACCTAATTGAGGCTCGTTATCTGCGCATATATTCTCTTAGCCATTGTAAACTTCAAATTTGTAGCTATATACATTTGCACCACAAATCACGGACAGTTTGAAGCCCCACTTATGGTATTTGTCTGGCAAATATTGCTTTAGAGCACTTCGTGCTTTGGTTGAACACATTTGTTCATCAACAGACAAATGTTGTTCTAGAGGCACTTTTCTAAATTTATGATTCAACTTTTCAGTTATTGGTCTGATTTTATAAAGTCGATCAGAATTTGGCTGATTATACGGTAACATTTTAGAGTTACCATTCAAGTGTAGTACTTACCTCAGAAACTTGAACCATTTTAGCGTCATTATCTTGCGTATGTTGGCATAGCCATATTTCTGTGACCAGTACATTTGAACATTGGGCAGGGCAATAATGGACATGAAGTAAATAATTTCAATACAGTCTTATTTCCGGGCTTGTGACATTTATAGGTTTACTGGCATCTTTTTGCACGCTGTACAGATTTGCTTCGTCTCTTATGGGATCAACAATGTCGTCAGTACTCGTAAATAAGTAAGAAAATACCTGATAAGGCGTCTGCAGTTCCAGTATTTCATTTGGTAACTTGGAAGATTCATTCAGCTCTAAGTTTTTAGTTTTCCATATGAAATTTGTTTTGGGATCACATGTACTTCGTGAAGTTGCGTTGACTTTGGAGCTGGTACTGGGTACTGAAACAAGGCGGTATCTCACATGGTTGAATTGTAATGCTTGTACTGGTCTCAGAGCTCGGTAGCAAGATGTCATCTTCCTGATCTTCTAGGAAGGGTATTTTGGGTTCCTCATTCGAGTCTTGGCGTAAATTTTGATTTTCCATTGTTTTCGTCGTTGTCTGAAAAGTCTAAGACATCCTCAATATCTTGCCATTGGTTAGAATGTTTTCCAATTCGACAGTTGACAAAGGCCTACAGCCTAAACGTGGAAACCTCAAACTCATATTGGGCACGAAAAAAGAAATAAAATATAACAGTTTAGCGCAGTGTTGCACTACTGCATCAAAACGAAATTCGAGACTATCTCTCTAAAAACAATCGAAAACATTTGAATGGCATGTTCTTAGCAAAAACAATAACTAATTGTTACTCCGCAGCAATCTCACATCAAAATTTTCAATATAACCACTCGAAAAAAACAACAAAAACTAAGCGCGAACAACACAAACCGGTTCTAAGGGATCCGTCACTTGTAGTGGCCAAAAATTACAAAAAACGTCGTCTAGCGCAAACATGGGGTAAGTAATTCAATAGAATGCTTTGCTGCGGATATGCAGTGCTGCGTTGAAAGGTATTTTCTTCGTTGCTTTGGTCGATTTTGCTAGTTCGAATAATATGATGCAGATCTGCTACTCAGTGCCGCAAAGGGTTAAATGTTATCCCCCAGGAGTCTATTGACAGAAGATTCAATTCTTTCCTCAGTTTCAAAGTTTCACGGGATTGCATTTCCAGAGAACCTGCAAATGCTTCAGCCTTACCTGCATCGTAGAATTGCATCTCATTCGGACCATGAATAGGCAGTACGACAATTTTACTGTTTATCAGAAAGTATTTGGACATTTTCTAGAAACTACCACACCAAGACTCGAGACTCTGCAGAAAGCTCTCTCATTGCTCGTTTAGGAATACCGTTATCTTATCACGGATTTCATTCATAATACCACAATGTTGGTATGTAGATTTCATCAGCTCCAGCTCCACTTTTATCAGAATCCTTATTGTAAGCTGAGCGCAAACTATTAATTTTTTTTACCATTGAAACTGTTGCTTGTTTATTGTGCTCTTTGAACTTCTCAAGCAAAACTTGGTAGCAAGATTCTTTCTTGATTGTGTTGTGGTATTGAGGATCAGATTTCTTCCATAAGCATGGAAAATTTTGATATATTTCAATGAAATCTGTTATAAATTCGTTATCTTTTCGCGACATTTTTAATTAACGATGTGTAAACAAACTTATTACAATAAAAAAACTGCAACGTAAACGGAGAAGTCTTACTAGACTTCAGTTTCGTTTAATTTCAACTGACAACTGAACTGAGCTTGATGGGATTTCCATGGAGCCTCAGTTCAGTTTTTGCAGTCCACACGTAAGTTTAACTGACAGTTCAACTGAAACTGAAACTGAACTGATCATGTGGAACCCCTTTTATAGAGAAGACAATTGGTCAAACTCATGTAATTCATTTCCCTTCTTTCTAATAGAGCACACCTTCATTAACTCGACTCTGACGTAGCACACCTTCACTTCCTTGCCTCAGCAGCTTTCATCAGTGGTTGCTTTAATTAAATTTTCTAATGGTTTTTCACTCAAATTTATCATTTTCTCGTCAATTGATTTCAAATTTAACACTCACCCATGTTGCCATGTTGCATGATATCTCCCAGCAGTGATATTCTAGGGTAAATAAATTATCCTGATATTTTCGAATTTGAATTTTCTCACACTGCAAATATTTCAATCATTATTAAAACATAATTGAACATTCCTTCAAGCAGATACAGGACATTAGCATAAACAAAGTCCTATTGGACCTGAGAAAATGTTAATTTTCCACAGTTGAAAGCTCCTTCAGCAGTCATCCAGTGCCGGAGCGCATTATTCTCTTATTCAGTTCCTCTGCAAATATTCAGTCGTATATCTCTAAAAACATCGTCAGGTAATTTGAATTCAACCCTGATCCCATTATATGGTGTTGCTCGTGCATCAATAGCAAGGAGCACTCTCTACAGACACCCATACATATAAATAGCTTGTACTCCTGCTCACAGTACTGTTTCAGTGTAGGTTAAATATACAAATGGAAATCATGGTGGTCGTCCTCCTGCGTATCCAGTTGAAAGGCAACGAATTTTAAGCAGCTTTGAATGCTCATAGCAACGTCTACCATCATCCTTGTCACCACTCTGGTCTTTTGGCGTTTTATATGAAAATCGAGTCACTTCATCCAAATGCAATGGAAATGAAGTCAACTCACCAAATAGCAAAAGGGAGGAGGGGTGTGTGTATTATTTTAGATACATCATGACGATATGCAAATTCATCGACGGAATTCATGTCGTTCAAAAAGCATTTGCCGAGTTTAATACAGGCCGCTTGTTAATTGAAGAGCTTGGGAGAGCGGGCTCGGGGGCAGACAGGGAAGGGGATGAGATAAATGAAATGCGACATAGAAGAATGAAGGAGCTCCGTATAAAATTCAGGTGAACATATCCACCCGAATAAATTCGCACTCAATTTGAATGCGATTAGGGAGATACAACGAAGATTTAGTACGTTTTAGTACTTTCTTTATTGGATCTACGTTTGAAGTGCAAAAGTTGATTATCATAATCGACGTTTAATAAAATTTATAAATAATGAAGAGTACTACGATCTGCATTCTAAGATTATCGTTTAAATACGCGTGGGTTGTGATGGAAACTGGTGGTATACTGTGGTAGATAATTAACTTGCACTGTACCAAAATATGTATATTTATAAAGAGTTGAATCAATATTATTATTTTCAAACTTACCAAAAAACTTGCAAATGCAATGGAAGGAAAACAATTACGTCTCAAGGCTTTAAATTATCTTTTGAAACACAAAGCATTCTCCAAACACCACCTTCTTTGCGGCACAATCCCATGATAAACGATAAACCCTCAAAAAAATTCATGGTTAAAGCCACCAATATGGCCAACTGCTCGAAAGCCGCGAAGTTAATAGGACAAATGATTCCTTTGTTTTCGGGGACCCTAAGTCCAACACTCATTCTTGACCTTCAGACTTTTATCGGTTGTGCTAAACAATTGTGGAGTTGTTTGAATACCCCGGAACACAAGGCATTCATGCAGATATTTCCTACACGCTTACGGGGTGAGGCATATCAGCTAATTTCCTCGAGCCAAAAATTCTCGACTCAACTATAATTAACGCCAAGGATGATCATAAAGGAATACCACCATTAAAAAAAAAAACGAAGTTAATGGCGGCTGTACTACTTTTAGATGTAGGAAACCAGCTAAAAACAAATTTAACTATCGAAATGGGTGCTGAAGTTAGTATTATCAATAGGACATCAATAAAAGAGGCATGTCCAATAAATCTAAAACAAAAAACTACTCTACAAAGTCCTTTTGGAGAGGGTAAAACCCTTGGAACTACGCGAGGCAACTTTACTCTCGCCTCAAAACTACCATGCACTTTTCAAGAGGTAGAAAAAGTACGTGGAGTACCAAACGACGGATTATTAGGAAACGACTTCCTATCAAGAAACTGTGACATACGGGGTCCAAGTCAGTGACTTATGTTTTCTCGCATGGAAATCAATCCTAAGGAATTTGCCATTTCTTTGAAACCCCCGTTAAGTACATCACCATCACATCACGCTCTAGTTGTCATGTCGAATGGCATTGAAGCAAGTTCCAGCAAGACGACGCTAAGTGTGACGGACCTAGAAGGCCAACATAAGAATGTGAGCTGTAATTCTGACCAAAAAGGGATACTCACTGAGGGGATTGCAAATGGGGCGTATAGGGTAACTTTAGAGAACGTCATTATCATACGCCCTTGAACGCGAAATATAGTAAATATCCCGCTACGATTGACTGAGGAAATGCTTTGTTTAGCCCAGGAGATTGACGAAGAGTTTTCTTTGCTAACTGCCTCATAAGCCCATCGAATATATTTGTCAGTATTCTCAATTCAAACAATTCTCCAATAACACTAGCCGAAATTGAGCTAAAACTTGAAACAATTAAGGAATACCATATTGGCCAATTAAGCGAAACAAATAATACCAATGAGCAGCTTACAAATATTGCAAGAAATGTAACAATCGAACAGATGAATTATATTACTTCACAAAATAATAAAACCCGCAACCTGTATAAATAAAAACGACTCATTTAAAATAATGCGGAGTACAAAATTAAAGCAAGTACTTTCGTTATACGAGCACATAAGCACCAAAGAAAGGCAGCCATAACGAAACTTTGTCAAGACTTTGATGATATTTTTCGTTTACCGAGTGACAAACTTACTTATATAAAGAGATCCCCCTAAAATCAATCTGAAACCTACAACACACCGACCAGATCTTTCTATCTCGTTTAAACAATACAAAGGCAGACCGGTAACAGCATACAATAATTTGTAAAAATCGAGTTTTGCTTATCACCTCGATCAAAAAATAATAATTTGTCAAAATCGAGCTATCAATATATAAATAAATCAAAAAGTTGAAAATCACCTCAATTTTGATAAGTACTTAGAGCATAAATCGAGCTCTGCTTATCACCTATATCAAAGAAATAATAATTTGTAAAAATTGAGCTCTGAATATGTATAACTAAATGAAAATATTGTAAATCACCCCGATCAGTATGGTCCCTCCCAATTATGTTGCAACTTTGGAGATCTACCCTTTCGCCTTGCGGGTTATATAGCCGCGCCAAGTCATCTTGCTGAAAGCCAGTAGAATTTGCCTTTAGATCATACCTGGTCTTCATGCGGTCAGCAGCCGAATCAAAGTGTTGTCGCACTGTCTGATGTATCTGGTTCAACCGTTGCCTTAGCTCACTTGCGTTCTCCGAGATCGTTTGGGATTTCTCAGAGGATGTTTCGAACTTTATATCAGCTGGCAGACGAATAGTCTTTCCAAAAATTACTTTGGCTGGGGCTTGGCCTGTCGCTGCATATTCGACAGCTCTGTACACCACCAAAAATGGCGGGATATGTCGGTCCTAGTCCCTTTGGTTCTCGTCAACCATCTTGGCCAGATGTATATTGAGCGTGCCGTTGAAACGTTCAACCATTCCATCGGATTGGGGATGCAGTGGGGTTTTCCTCGTTTCCCATATTTCCAGCAGCTTGCACATTTCACCAATAACTAGTGACTCAAAGTTTCGGCCTTGATCCGAATGTAGTTCGCAAGGTACGCCGTCTCTACTGACCCAATTTAATACTAGCTGTTCGGCTACAGTAGTTGCTTCTTGGTTGGGAGTGGCATAGACCTCACGCCATTTAATGAAATAATCGGCCACAACCAGCGTGTATCGATTTCCCTACTCGGATTCAGGAAAGGGTCTTGCGATGTCAACAGCAATCCTTTAAAATGTTACCCCCACGTTATAGGTTTGCATTTGTCCTCTCAGTCGTCGCTTTAGACCTTTGAAGGAAGCGCAAATCGTGCATCTACGGCCCCAGTCTTCTCGAGCGTGGAGCCAGTAAAACCTTTCCCGCAATTTCGATAAGCTCTTGTCAACACCAAGGTGTCCTCCTGAGGGTCCTTCGTGCATCTCCTTAACCACATCGTGGATTCGACTTTTGGGAAGTATAGTTTGCATCCTATAGGAGCTGCCATCCGCCGTTTCCCATTTCCGCTTGAGTACGCCACCTTCCACCTGATGGGAGATCCATTGTGCCCAATAGCTTTTCCATGCATTGAAACGTCTTTCCACTCAGGTCGCCCAGTCGTCTCCTTCCATACAAACAATGGTCCGATGTCTCCATCGGCTAACTGGGCGTTTCGAATCTTCTCCGATGACCAACCTTCATCGAATTCGGCCGTTATCAATCGCAGATTAACGGGCGGTTCCTTTTCCTCAATCCGTCAGCAATACTTGCAGTTAACTGGACATGGACACGAGATAGGTCGTCAGCGTTTCCATGAACTCCGCTCTTCCGATGAACAATTTTGTAGTCGTTTGACTGCAATCTTTCGATCCATCTCGCAACTTGTCCCTCGGGGTTTTTGAAGTTAAGTAGCCATCTCAGCGATGCATGGTCCGTTCGAAGAACAAATTTTTGGCCACATAGGTACTTGTGGAATTGTTTGGTGGCCTCTATTATAGCCAATAGCTCCTTCCTGGTCACGCAATAGTTCTTCTGACTTTTTGACAGAACTCGACTGTAATACGAGAGGACTCTTTCTTCGCCCTCGATCTGCTGGGAGAGTACAGCTCCAATACCACCGTTGCTCGCATCAGTGTCAACTATAAACATTTATTCGGGTTTTGGATATGTCAGCACGGGTGATTCACACAGCTTCCCCTTTAAGGTCTCAAAGGGTACCTGGCATTCCAGACATACGGACGATTTTTCTCGGTTAGCTGATGGAGACACTTAGCTATTTTGGCAAAGTCTTTGATGAATCTTCAATAGTAGGTTGCCAGACCCAGCAAACTTCGTAGTTAGCGCTTGTTGTTTGGTGTTGGCCAGCATTTTATGGCTTCAATTTTCTCAGGGTCTGTTTCGATTCCTTCGGCTGATACGAAGTGTCCCAGATATTTTACTTCAGCTGCGTAAAGGGTACACTTATCTGGACTAAGTTTAAAATTCGCCAGTCGAAATCGGGAGGAAACCTCTTCTAAGTTCCGCACATGCTCTTCGAACGTTCTCCCGATAACAATGATGTCATCTAGGTACACCAAGCCGGTTTTCCAGGTTAGGCCTCGTAGCTATCAGGCGTTCGAAAGCGGCTGGAGCATTGCAAAGCCCAAATGGCATCATCACAAATCGCCACTATCCGGTCCCAATTAAAAATGCGGTCTTCTCTCGGTCCTTTTTGTCGATTTCTACCTGCCAGTAGCCACTCTTGAGATCGAATGAAGAAAACCATTTTGCGTTGGCTAAAGTGTCCATGATGTCATCGATACGTGGGAGCGGGTAACTATCTTTCTTAGCGGCGTCATTAAGCTGCCTATAGTCAACATAAAAACGAATGCTACCATCCTTTTTCTTTACTAGAACTACTGACGCGGCCCATCGACTAACAGAAGGCTCGATAACGCCTTGTTTTTCCATGTCCGAGATCAGTGTGCTCACTTCTTCTTGTTTGGCTATAGGAAGACGTCTCGGTGCTTGTTAAATTGGCTTGGATCCCTGTGTATCTATGATGTGAGTTACCATACTCGTTCGGCCTTGGTCATCTGAGCTTGTTGAGAAGATGTCACTGTAGATGGTGACCAGATCATAGGCTCGCTTGAATAGTTGTACTGGCAATTTCGTCCTCTTCAATATTGCAGACGTGGATTCCCGGGCTTTGTCTACGTCTTGCCTCCTTTTCCCATGATGGTCGTGGGTGGCTTCCAAAGAGGTGGTGGTGGAAACTGGTTGGCAGCTGCCGATGACTTCTCCCGCTTTGATGCTCGTGGTTGAGTCTGCGGTGTTAAGGACTCTAACCGGCACGTATTCGTTCTTTATAGATCTTACGAGCCTTCGTCCTACAATCAAACTGCGCACTGCAGACGTCTTCGTTGGCTCATTTCAATACCCGTTTGCCCAAATCCAACGTGATTCCATGTAATCGCAGAAAATCCATTCCGAGAATGCAGTCATCCATAATGTTCGCGACCAGAAAATTATGTTGGAACGCAAGGTCTCCCAACCGTACCTGGAGGTTGACCTCTTCATGGACAGGTGCAGTTTCTCCCGTAGCTATCCATAGTGAGAAAATCCTGCCCTTGTGAAGTAGTTGTTGCCTCACATGGTCTGGTCAGATAATTGATCGAGTTGCACCAGTGTCGATTGTTATGGTGCAATGTTCTCCGGCAACTTGACCCGGAAGGCATAAGTCCGCTTCTCCACGATGTAGTCTTGACACGGCGATGGTGGTAGTCTGCAAAAGCTCGGCAGCTGATAGTCTGCAAAAGCTGGGCAGCTGGGCCTCTTAGAGCAAGAATTAGTGCAGTTGCTCGTTCCTGCTCATTCCAGTGATTCACCCTAGCGGCGGCTTCAAACTGGGTTTTGTAAATGCTCCAGACCGTTTGCCCGTCGAATATGCTTTCACATTTCTGGATGAGCTTTGCGCTGCGGTTGTAAGTGGGGCTGGTGAGGTGGTTACAACTGCCTTTGCTGCTTCCAATTCATTTTTCATGTTTCCCATGGTTAATTCTCTCCTCGACCTGGTAAACCTTTTCCTCGACGCATTTAATTTGGTTGTTGAGACTGCTGAGCTCCGCTGTTATTTCGGTTGACTGTTTTTGCGAATCTGCTTTCAAATCGGTTGACTAATTTGGCAAATCTGCCCTGGTTTCTAATGCTTGTTGGTCGAGCTTCTGGTCTAGCTTCGCAGTTAAATTGGATGACAGTTGTCGCTGCTCTTGCTGCATCAGCATTAACATTTGCATCAGCGCATTTTCTGGCTTCTCTGATTTTGGTGTTTCTACTTCTCCACCTTCTGTGCCTTTTTCCACATCAGAGGGCTCACCCAAATCCAGATTCACGCCTTCTGACTCAGTCGCGTCACGCAAGCGTGCAATCAGTATGGCCTTTGTACCTTGTGTGGCCAGATTTTGCTGTTCCAACTCTTTCTTGAGCTCCAGTATGGTCAAATTCATTAATTTTGGCTATTTTTCCGCCAGTTTCCACGTTGAATTTTACTATTGTCCACTTTAAAAGTGTTGAAAGTTTTTCACTTTTAAAATTTTCTCTCTCACATCTTAAGCACCACTGTCGCGTGTTATGGTTCGCGAGCAAAAATTTTAATGTTCCGGGAAAGTGAAAACGCAATGTCTTTTAAATTAAGTTAAAAGAGTTTATTTACTAAAAAAATGCACAATCATTAATTTAACACTTTCACTAAGTTT
Source organism: Odontomyia ornata (assembly GCA_963969285.1). Lineage (NCBI taxonomy): Eukaryota > Metazoa > Arthropoda > Insecta > Diptera > Stratiomyidae > Odontomyia > Odontomyia ornata. The sequence continues at coordinate 17,175,156 of OZ017742.1, read as the reverse complement.
ACTTATCACTTTGTCTATAAACACTTGAAGTCTATCACTTCACAATCAATATCGCTTTTAATTCACACTCTCACTATCGCAGCTTTACTATATCGCTCGCTTTTATATAGGGTTTCAATTACCGGGAATATTCGAGGAGCTTAATGAATGGGCAGTGACGTCACTTTCAGATGTTGATCATGCTTGGCGGGTTTTCGAGTACATTCGTTTGTTGATGTTCTTAATGGTTGTGAAAACTATTGCGACAGTAGCTCGCAGAATTATTTGTACATGTAACAAAATTAACGACAACTCGATTGACACAGCTTTTTGAAATCGAGTTGAGACAACGCACACTCATAGAAATTGTATCAGCAACCCAGATTAATACGATCCATCTCCTTCCAATTTCCATTGAGAAGTTACGCAACATTTATACAAAGCCCGGAAATAAGTGCCCAAATTTTGGGGAACAAATTCTTTTACAAACAGCAAAGCTACAGAGCTACGGGATGATAGATAAACTTGTAATAATTATAAAACTAGCACTGATGCAACCTCAACAAATTCACACACTTCGAATCACTACCAACAAAACATTTTTCCTTCTTCCCCCAAGCGAGATTTCGTTTATAGCCAGTAGTATTGCATCACAACAATTTACACTATTGAGTGATGTGGTCCATAATTATTAACCGTTGAATTGTGAACTAAATTGAAGTGTAGATAAATCAATTGTGAACTTAATAATAATAACATGTAATTAAATATGATTAAAATAACAAATACTCAATCTCTCAAATTTTGTGAAAAGGCCAAAACTGATGGTCTCTTAAAAATTCAAGCCTTATCAAGCATTCCAATATTTTCTAAGGGATTTCCCTCCTCATAACAAGGTGGCCCATACAATTTTTTTTATTCAAAGCTAGGCGATTGGGTTATCAAATGAAAGGTCTTTAACGTCATTCCAGCAACAAAAAGCAAGGAGCTTGTAAGTAATATCTTAGATGACGGCGTTTGTACCTACCTCCGGTAATGTGTCAAATGTTCAAGATATATTGGTTACCCTATATAAATCTGAAACAATAAAGTTATTTTGCACAGCATGAATTCCAGGGGAAGGCAAAATGTACGAAATACTGCCAGAAAATTTGTTTCAAACCCTAGGATGTTACAAAGTCCTTCTGGTAGGAGCACTCTCCTGCCTACTCAACTTGTTTTTTCTGCATCACTTACACTTAATGCCTTTAAATTTAGACAGTCAAATTATAAGCAATTGTAAATGAGGTTTAGTGTTATCAATTTTAATAAGCATTCATTAAATTTATAGATGTAAAAAAAATATAGCGAGAATTATTTTTTTATTGGATTATTGTCAAGTTCGACCAAGCTGTTACCAAACAAACAAAATCATTTGATTGGTTAAAGCAAAAGTAATGGTTAATGTAAATACTTTATGTTATCCATTGCAATAGTAATGATTAATGGCGAATATTCAAATAACCAATCACAAAAGCAATGAGTAATGAAAAACTTAAGAGCAATAATAACAAAAGTAATGGTTCTGCATTATTAATTGTAAAAGTAATTTTTTTCATTGTTTACGATAAAATTTACAAGAATAATGTTTAATGTAAATTTTCTACATGATTATTTTCATGACGCTGATTCAAACTATATATAGTACGAATTGCCACCTCAATTTAATTCAATTTAGTGGTATGAAAATCAAATTGAAAAATGTCAAAAAAAAGTTTAAATTTCATGATGCGACGTTCTAAACGAAATACAATTCCCAAATTTCGAGAAACGTTTTTGCCCACATTTATTCACTTTCATATAAAATAAAACTGCCGCTGCTGCAATCTTCTTTGAGATTATACATTTCAAAATATATCCTTTCAAAAGTTCAAAGTTTCGCTTAGAATTTCAAACAGAAATTTTAAATAATGAAGGATTTTTCGGGGATATGCCTGAAGTCCAATGTAAAGAGTGACCTTTTTCGAATGAATAAATTCATTAAATGTGAAACGTATTTTTCTTGGAATTTTTCAACAAAAGCATACAACCAACTGAGTTTATTAATTAACAGAGGAACATTTATCTTTAGTTCACTGTTCGTTTGTTTGTATGACAGAAATATTAATCAAAAGAAGTTATTTTATTCGAAAAAGTAGAGAAAGCTTTTATTACAGAGCTTTGGAAACAGGTAAGTAAGTTTTTTATTATTCATTGTATTTCATACTGATTTTAATTTATTTGAGAACTTACTTTTAAAGAAAGGAAATTCGGAAGCAAATATGTATGTAAAATTGAGATCAGTCAAGCCGATGAGTATCCGCGAAGCAATTGCCCAAGATATGGGAGGTAAATTTTAATTTAGGCCGGGATGTACCACAAGGAGTACAGACAACGCTATTCGCTTTCGATATTTAGACCATAATGTGACTGATGGACTTGAATTGACGTGTTGGGCTGACAAATATGTGACATTGGACCTTGTTGCTCTGCAGGTTACCACCAAGGTGAAACTCGAGCGAAAACAGCTCTAATCTAAGTCTGGTACCATCTACTTGTACGTCCCGGTAAAACCAAAGTATTGTTTTGCTGGTGCGAGTTCGGTCGAGATGGATCCCCGATTTACGCTGATCTTGTTTCGAAAATTTTTGCCCATGAGACTGGTACCAACCCTCCCTGTTATGCATAGATAACTATGGGCCAATAAGGTGACTACACAGACAATCAGGGGAGCTGCTCCGACGGGGACCCAATTACCCCGATTTTTATTACAGCACCCTTAACCACAGCAATATGTACTACACCGGTGAAAACACCAAATTCGGACAGCAAATGTACGAAGAAATGCCTAAAAATGGACTAATTGAACATACTTACGGCATTTGGATGGGTGAAAGGAGCATCAATCTAAGCAATCCGTGCCAGAAAGATAAATTGGAGGCGTGTAGCAACTACAAATTAATTTCATTTTTTACATTTAAATTCATTTTATACATTTTTATTTCTACATGTCGATATTTACCGCAAAGGTTATTAGCACACTTTACTAAATTGTATAGTTTATTCCACTGCACTACAAGCAATAATAACCAAACCACTGCACTAACAGCAATGACACAAAATCTGGTTTAAATTAAAAAAGAGAAGTTAGTGTGTGCAGTCAGAACGTACACGCGAGAGTAAAACCAAATTACATCTAAATTAAAAAACATAATTGTGAGTTTTTATTTTACAAAACAAAGAGTGCACTAATATAGTGACCCCTGAATATCGATTTTCGTAATTAAAAAGAAAAGCTGTAATAAAAACACTCATGTCGTACCGTATAATTAACTATGCAACCAAAAGTACACAACGAGGCAGATGAAACATCAGAAAATCATCCCAACGATCCAAGGAGTGATACACCTGTGGAGCCCTAGCAGCCTGTATGCAACACTGCATATAAAGCTCCCCATTTCGCGGCGGACAAACTTGGCGCATCCACACCATGCCTTTTTATATACGATACCTTTACTAAACATAGATTTCTTATAGTTTCGGGTGCAGATATATCCGTCATCCCATCAACACTAGAATCAAAATAGTACGATGCCAGTAATGCCAATTATAAACGACTGTATGCTGCTAATGGAACACTGATAAATATGTACATATGGCCAGAGAAAACTTACCGTTTCACTCAACTTACGCCGCACTTTGAACTGGACTTTAATTGTTGCTGATGTTTACACGCCACTGAAGGTGGTAGATTTTTGAAGTATCACGGCCTTGAGTAGACTTACAAAAACGAGCACTAGTAGATACATCAACTAAACTTAATAGCAGAGGCATCGTCATCAAATCTTCAACACCTCAAGTAATGCTTATCAATTTTAAGGATCGATTCGTAAAAATATTACGAGGCTATAAGCAAATGTTGCATGAACATGGGGTACCGATGGAAAAAATTAAAAAAATGGTCACACATTGCACTGTTACCAAAGGTCCACCAGTCGCATCTAAAGTAAGAACATTGTCTCCCGACAAACTTGCCGTGGCTAAAACAGAGTTTAATGACATGCTATCGAGCGGCATATACCGTCCATCATAGAGTAATTGGGCAACACCTCTTCATAAGGTCAAAAAACCTGACGTTACTTGGCGACCATGTGGTGATTATCGCTAACGTAATTCCAGACACGTACCAGACAAGCACCCGATACCGCACATACAAGGTTTTGTATGCATTTTACATGGCAAAAATATTTTCAGCAAGATTGATTTAAACAAGTTGGGTAAACAGACCTACGCTCATGTCAGAAGGGTTTTGTATTCAATTTACAAACTGCAGTCACGCAGATCGAATCAAATCAAGAAACATGTCAAAGACGATTTTATTGGAGAAAGTATGAAATACGAAGCTCATACTATTATTAACAAAGTTGAACGAATTTCGACTTCTGAGGTTTTCGGTATTGTTATACCCATAAATATCTCCCTTGATAATTATTTCAGATGTCCATCCGCGACGGAGAAAACACATTTTTCATGTATTTACAACCCCCCCCCTGTGTCCCCACTGAAGCAAAAACTGACAGTTCAACAACTGTTTTGAAAAGCTCCCATGAAAACTTTTATTTCATACTCATATCGGCTACGTTTGATGAATTTTTTTTTCAGAGGCCACTCTCCTGTACTGTTATCATCGATTCATGGCCAATTTTTTCGAATTGTAGAATGGTTACAAAACCCTTTTGCTAGGAGCTCTCTCCCGCCTCCTTGACTTGTTTCACTTATGAGCATTAATTGTAGGTACTCATCTTCAGTCATTCATTAAATTGAATCAAGTGTTCAAAGCATGCACCTTAAACGTTGGTGTTGGGAAAAAATAACTCAAAATTATTCAATCTACGCATTTAAAACAGCCACTATCTTGTTTTACGATTACTGATACCACAAACTGAACCGATTCTCAAAGATATACATGACACCTATCATTCCTGAAATTTTCATGCAAATCCTAGCAAAATTGTAGTGTCTGAGTCGGTAAGAGGCGCATGTTGTTCCATAGCCATATGTTGCCATAGTAATAAATGCAGCGCATATTGTTCCATAGTAATACAGGAAAATTTCAAACCGCTATAACTTCGCTAAATATGATTCAATCTTTATGAAACTTTCAGGAGAGATCAATCTTATAAATAGACATCTACGTACTGAATTTCATTGAATTTAAGGGTACCATTAAGATTTTATTCAAGAAAACATAAAATCGATAAATCATACTATTACTAACAAAGTTGAGTGAATTGCGACTTCTCACGTATTTGTTGTTGTTGTACTCACCAAGTCCTACATTCCTGATTTTTTTCAGATTTTTCGGATCACAGGTGTCCAATCGCGAGGGGGGGGGACACAAATTTTTCGTACATTTCCCCTCCCTGTGCGCCCCTCGAAGCAAACTTTACCAAACTAAGACCTGTTTTGAAAAGTTCTCATCAAGACCTTTCATTTGATACCCATATCGGCTACCTTCAATGAAATTTTTTTTTCGGGGGGTCACTCCCCTACATGGGGAGACCCCCCTTGGATACCTTATAAAATTTTTTAATAGTTGAACTTTGAAGAGATCACCACTTTACACCCACACACAAAATTTGATGTTTCTAGCTTAAGTAGTTTCCGAGAAAAACTGCTGTGACACACGGACGGACGGACGGACGGACGGACGGACGGACGGACGGACGGACGGACAGACGGACAGACGGACAGACTGGTCGCGAAACTAGTAGGGTTTTGTAAAATTATTTTACAAAACCCTAAAAAGGCTTTTCATCAGGTTCCGGTTCAGCCGAGTGATATACCAAAAACTGATGTCATTACGCCCTTTGGCCTATTTGAGTTTGCATTTATGACATTTGGTCTCAGAAATGCCGCGCAGATATTTCAACGACTAATCGATGAAGTGCTTCGTGGATTTAATTTAATCATAACATACATAGAAGATATTTTCATCGCGTCAGAATATCGAGCAACATCAAGGGCATGATAGAATCGTTTTCAATCGGCTTTCACAGCATGGACTAAGAAGAAATCCAGACAAGTACAAATTCGCACAAAATTAACTGGAGTTCTCGGGTCACTTAGTCACACCCCAAGGTATTGAACTATTACCTGGGAAAGTATAAGCCATAATCCATTTCGAAAAGCCTCTTGTTGCAAAGTAACTCTGGAGACTTATAGCAATAATAAATTTCTATAGGCGTTTCATTCCAAACGCCGCAACTATTCAAGACAAACCGCAATGTCTTAACAAAGGCAGCGTTAAAAATCACAATTCTGTTATCGCTTGGACTGAAGACGCATCTAATGCAGTCGAAGAATACAAAAAAATGCTAGTCAATACAACACTGCTAGTTCATCCATCCAAATCAGCACCCATTGCATTAGAAACTGATGCATGAGACACAGCAATCGGTGCCGTTCTTGCACCGAATTGAAGACGATGGGTGTAAACCTTTGGCCTTTTTCTCGAGGAAATTAAATAATGCACAGAAAAAATATAGCACATACGATCGAGAGTTGCTAGCAGTCTATGGAGCAATTAAATATTTCCGGTACATACCTATCGTCAAAAAGGTGATAAAGCCTCACCTCGACAAGCTTGGCAATTAGACTACATAAGTCAGTTTTCATCCGATATTCGCTACATTTCCGGCCGTCAAAATATCATCCCGGATCTTCTTTCACGGATTAATTCAATCGATTCCGCCCAAATTCAGTTTGTAGCGATATCTAGAGATCAAGAAACTGATGATGAACTACAAAATGTCTTGCATTAAAACACAACTTCTTTGCAGCTTAAACGCATCACACTCCCTTATTCAGACATTAAGCTCTACTGCAATTTACAAAGTATGAAAGCTGGACCTTGCATGACCAAAAACTTTCGTTTAAAGGTTTTAGCCAAAATTCACAATGTATCCCATCCCGGAATAAGAGCAACTACACGCCTCGTAAAAGAGCGTTTTGTTTGGCCAAATTTATACCGCGATAGCAAAAATTTCATACAAAATTGCATCTCTTGCCAAAGGACCAAAGTGCACCGCCGAAATAAATCACCCATACACGCTTATAAGGGAATTCCAGAGCGATTTGTACATATAAATATTGATTTAGTTGGCCCGCTTCCACAGTCAGGAGGTTACGCATAAATTTTAACAGTAATTGACCGTTTCTGAAGATAGTCAGAGGCAATTCCAATTAACAGTAAAACCGCGGATATTGTCGTATCTGCACTAATATTTAGTTGGATATCTTGTTACGGCGTCCCTGCAAGAATAACCACGGATCAAGGTCGAGAGCTCGAATTGGAATTGTGTCGCCAGGTAAACAGAGTCTTAGGAGTAAAGTGGCACAGGTCGTTAAAATCATCTCTTAGAGCCAAATTATCTAAGGATTCGTACAACAAACTTCTCCTCGTTTTACTAGGACTTCACAGCGTCTGGAAAAACGATATAAAAGCTACACCAGCAGAAATGACTTTTGGGCAAGCACTTCACATTTCAGGAGAATTTTTCGAGCCATCGAAGGAGCACTCCAGTGATTAAGAATTTATAAAAAAATTTCAACGAAGAATGAATATATCAACCTGCATAGACCACACATCATACCAGTAGTAAAGTTTTCGGCCACCCTGCTTTAGAAGATTGTTCGCATGTTTTTGTCAGAGTCGAAACCATTCGTACTCCTCTTTAGCCACCGTACAAAGGACCATACGTTGTCATTAAGCGAGGCTGTAAAATTTTTAGAGTAATTGTTAATGGAAAGCATCAAAACATTTCTATCGATCGATTGAAACCCGTCTTTACAATACAAGATCAGGACGACCAAGCACCAAAATCCAGTAAATCAGTACACCACCGTACCGATGAAGACCAGCCAAGCCAGCGCAACAATCTTTTCCAAAAACGATACGGAAGAACTTTGAGGTTTCGAGATCACAAACAGTAAACACTGCACTAACATCAATGACAAAAATCTGGTTATAATCAAAAAAACAGAAGTTAATGTGCACACTCAGAACGCACACGCGAGAATAAAATCAAATTACATCTAAATTAGAAAACATAATTGTGGGTTTTTATTTTACAAAAGGAAGAGTGTGCTACATAGTGGTGACCCCTGAATATAGATTTTCATAATTAAAAAGCGTTTTTATTTTACAAAACGAAGAGTGCGCTACAGATGTATGCTAATGAACGGAAAAAACTAAGGATATACGGCTGTTCAAATCTGTTCATAGAGCGAACGAAGCACCTGAAGCACGGAAATAAAGTTTTACCGCTTGGGAAGACCCTTAATTCCCAGGTAATTTAATTGACCTGGATTGTGTATATGATGCAAGGCCTACTGAAAAGGTAGCAGTAGTTCTAAACAAGCTGGGTAGACAGACCTACGCTCATGTCAGAAGGGTAATGTACTCAACTTACAAAATGTAGTAACCAGCAATGAATAAAATCAAGAAACATGTCAAAGACGATTTTATTGGAAAAAATGTGAAATTCGAAGATAATATTATTATTAACAAAGTTAACGATTTTTGACTTCTGAGGTATTTTTTATTGTTATACTCATAAATATCTCCCTTGATAATTTTTTTCAGATTTTTTAGATCACAGGTGTCCATTCGCGATGGAGGTAACACACTTTTCATGTATTTCCCCCCCTCCCCTGTACCCCCACTGAAGCAAAAACTGTCAGTTTAAGAACGAAAATTCGTACGTTTCCCCTTCCCCTGCCCCCCTCGGTACCGATAAGGCAATTTTAAGACTTGTTTTGAAAAGATCTCTTTAAGACCTTTCCAATGACACCCTACTCGACTACTAGTGGTGAACATTTTTTTTAGGGGCACCTCCCAATATGGGGAGACCCCCCTTAAACCCTTTTGAAAAATTTTTTCACCCTTGAACGTTTAAGAAGTTACCACTTCTGACCTTTCTACAAAGTTTCATGGCTGTAGCCTCTATAGTTTCGGAGAAAAAGTGCTGTGACATACAGACGGTCGGATGGGAAGGCGGACACAGGTCTTGATTGCAATAGGGTTTTGTATTTTAGTAGAAAACCCTAAAAAATGAAAGCGTGAAAACTAAAAACACAAAAACAAGAATGTTAGAAGTGGAGTTCTTGAGCTAGAAGGGCATACAGACCAATTTTGGTTCTTGAAATGCAGGCTGGATAAGGCAGAAGAAGAGTGAAAAGCAAAGGCGCTTGCAGGTGTGTCAATAGTTTCAACGCCTCATGCTAGCAAAATGACAATGGGACAAGCTGATGAAGCAAAAGGGGCTAAACGTAGATGCAACCTCAGACATGGAGTTCCGGTTATTGCTAACTGCGACCGTCAAAAAAGTGGCCAAAAAGTATTCAAGAGTTTCTCTAAAAAGTAAAGACAAGGAAACATCCGATATGATGCCAAAAATATAAATCACGGTGCAAGCTCCTGTGACAGTTACTGCTAGTGAAATTAACTAGCTGCAGTTCTTCTGTAGATGTTTTGCAGGTAATAAATTGAGCTTCCAGCCTGATGATACTCAAACTGCCATTAGCGGAGTTTCGTTAACTTATTCTGATAACTTATTTGTGAAACACGAAACTAGAGCCAGCTATTATTACCCAAAGAAGACAATTATTGTCTTGCTCGCCTTAAATACTCTTGAACTTAGGGAGCTTGACTCAGTATGGACTTGGCTGAAGTAGTTCTACTCACCTTCCTCTGCCAAATTCTTAGCCTGCAAGCTGTCGAAAAACCAGTAGATTATCGTTATCAAGCTTGAAGACTGCACATCTTCAGGTCATTTACGAGGGTAACTCGGATGTCCAAAAGTAAAGAAATCTTTAATTTATTACAGGTTCGGACAATCGTTTACTTCCGAATGTAGGGAAATGGACAGGGAAATAAGTTGGTGGGGATCTGCTGTCCACGAACTACGTTTTCTATAGATGTATAACGAACACCCATCGAGCCGACGCCATCCTTTTAAGTCAAACTTAATGCTTTGGAGGATGCTGTCCCAATCACAAAAAGGAAGATCCTTGTCGGGGTGAGCTTTAATGCTAGAGCTATTGACTGAGGCATGCCAAAAATGCACCGGGAAAAATCGAATACTGGGTATATTGACCAGAACAGGACCCATTGTGCTGAATACCGATAATGTGCAAACATTTTGTCATTGGGGTCATAATCGAACCACACTGGTTGTGATATCCGCCTCGGGGTCCTTAGTATTTATTTGACGATATTAGAGAATACTTTACCAGTGAAAATTATGATATTGTATTTTGCATGAGCTCCCTCATGGTACCCGTCCACGCTCTCAATGATTCACCTTTTAGTAAAATATTGAGGAAATCAACATTTCATCATTGTACTTACAGCTGGTGCCCTACTGCTGAGAGATTCACCAAGGTATGAAAGACTAAAATTTGAAGATGTGATGAATGTAACTAGAAGTATTGTGCTTGCTTGCAAGTTTTTCGTGCTCCGTGGCAGGCCCCAGAACGGTAATGCATAAGAGGCTTCATGGCTGTGAGCTTAGAATGAAGCATATACCAAGAGCGCTCAGCATTCAAGTCACCAAGGAAATATCAGCAGCTTTACGGACAGCTGCTACCTATGACGAAAAAAGGGATCTTTGTGGCCTAGACTATAAGCTAATCATACATATGCTCAGCAACTAAGGGATACTTTGCTCATATGAGGTACAAAAGATTGACGAGAAAGTGCTGGATCTTTTCCCTTGACATCCCTCCTACGTCGATACTGGTAACAATAAAGTGCCAAAAGAATGCCCACTCGCCGAGAGAATGGAACTTGAGGGAATTGTTTCATCCAATAAAGCAAGGATGGTGCCAGGACCAGATGACACTCTAGCTGAAATATCTTGACTTACTCTTCATCAAGGCTAATATTTTCCTGCATAAAGAGGCCTTCCTAGAGTTATCGAACGTAGCAAGGATCCACTTATTAGCAAAGATAATACTTCCCCTTTTGTATGATAGATACGCCGGGGGAAGTTTTTGAAGGACTCATATCAGGAAGACCAAGAGTCGCGATCTATGGCACTGGGGGACTGTTGCCACCATTAATTGGTGTAGTTTGGTGGAGGCCCGGTGGGCCTCGGTTTCACTTGCCAAAGACAGGCGTTGGCATCAACTCACTTGCCATGAATCTCTTCAAGCTAGCAATAAGTCTACAGTCTGCCAGAGGAATTTCTAAAACTAAAATTTGCAAAGGGGAAAATCCCGTCGTACATTGCCTCTATAATTGTCAATTTATCGTTGAATGAGCACAATCCTTTGAAAGGAAGAACGTGATTTTTAGGCACCGCATTCAATCAGTAAAGATTTCACTTCCACAAGTGATTCGATATGGTGATTGAGTTGTGGCAGTGTATCTTTAACTTAGGCTGGAGAAGATTTGACAATTAAGTAATGAGACTGATTCCATGAAAACCGTATATTTAAAAATTATTCTACAACTCTGCCATCCCCTTCAAAGTAATCCTCTTAGACAGCTATAAAACGATTCCAGCGCGGTTTCCATGCTTCTTAACACTTCTGGAATGCTTCAACTGGGATGTCTGCGAGTACCCTCGACACGGCTACCTGGATGTCCTTAGTCGATTGGAAAAAACAGCTCTCATTGCCTGTAATAACTCGATTAAGCAGCGTGGGATCATTTTCCACTTGCTCCAAACAGTTTTCTGCGACGGTTATTTAATGCTGCTTTTGCTCCTCAAAAATGTTTATTATTTATTTTCGCGCACAACTTTTTCATCCCATAATCTCGGTTAAAATTTGCCTGACTGTTTCACGGTTCGTAACCAGTTTTAAGGCCAAGATTCGAACTGTTAAACGCCGTTCTTCACGGACTCGAGCGCCCAACAGCTGCGCATTTACGTCAGTCCGCACCTCGACTGGTCTGCCACTCCCCGCCTCGTCTCCCTGGCTTTCACACCCCTCCTTAAACTCTTTATGCCATCGAAACACCTAGGCACGACTAAGAGCACTATCACCATGCACTTTCGCCCAATCTGGCGCCAAATTTTATCGTGACGTTTTTCCATTTTCGTGGCGAGCACCACCAACACACGCCTACTCAACACGACACAGCAGGCGAATTTAACATGTCACATTAGTGATGAGAGGAAACAATGAATACCGAGCATCCTATCCAAGAATTTGGTGAATCGCGTCCCCGTAGATGATACAGCCGTTGGAAAGAGTCGTTTGATTTGTGTCCTTGCTGTTTTGGTAATAGATCAATGGCCACCTCCATTAGATACTACTTTGTTATAAAACAAGGATTCCGGCTGCACTAACGTCATCTACGCTTACGTGTACGGCTGTTCAGTAGCGTAGCTAAATAGCTAATATCACCTTTTCACTAATTTTGCAAATATACGAGGGTGGTTCAAATATGATGCTGTAGATGGCGCGCATGTATGTTTTGAAGGTTCTAGCTTGAGTATGTGATAGCTGAGTCCCTTACAAACAATGTGGCATAGTTTTCGTTGGGACTGCATGTTTCACGCACGTGCTACGACTATGAGTGATGGAGACGTTTTGGCTAAGCTAATCAGTATTGGTAGTGTAGAATCTATCATCCACGAAACCTTCAATATCGCAAAGTAACGACGGGATGGGTTCCTAAGCTGTTGAACTTCGAGCAAAAATTCATGCGGTTGGGTTTTTCGCCGCTTGCTGACGAGATACGAAGTGGAGGGGGACGGTTTTTTTATCGCGAATCTTTATGACAGACAAGACATGGGTACACTATTATACTCCCAAAAGCAACGTGTCTTCTGAAGGGTGGAGAAAGAAGGAGGAAAGGACACCAGTCAAAGCGAAGACAATCAGGCCCACGGTTAAGGTTATCGGTACTGTGTTCTGGAACCGGCGGGGCGTGCTGTACGTTGATTCCCTGAAAACCCAACGTTCCATCAATGCTGCATGCTACTCTAACTTTCTGAAAACACTCGTGGAACACGCTTGCCACTCGAAACGAAGGAGCATTCCAGCACGAACTGCGATTCTTCTCCAGGATAACGTGTGCCCTCATACCACGCGTCTTACGCTCGATACAATATCGGGATTGGGGTTAGAGGTACTGGAACACCCCCCTACAGTCCAGATTTATCACTCTATGACTACCACATGTTTGGACCACTGAAAGAAGCCCTTGGAGCTCAAAGAATCAACACCGACGACAAGATAGAGGAGTTCGTGCGGACATAGCCGTCCGAGTTGCCCAAGGGATTCTTCCATATCAGCCTCAAAAAGCTTCCGAAAAGGTGGACAAAATGAGTAACTGGTAAGGGGGAATTTTCGTAAATTTTTTCGATACGAAATACACGTATCAGAGCATTTGTCTCGATCATATTTGAACCGCTCACGTACTTAAGCTCATTTATATTTTACAAACCTAATGCAGTTTGGCTCATTTCGGTTTCTTTAAATGAAGTTAAAATTCACGTGGTAGCGTTAGGGCCGGCATACCAAACCTACTCCAGAATTTACACTTAATTGCTTCAAAGCTGATGTAAATGCAAAGGTGGTGAGCACGGTTGAATAGATGAAGGTAAACAGCAATTATTCTGCTTAGCGGGTTGGGAACTGATGCAGATTTTGAAGGACTTTTTGAAGAACTACAAGCTACTTTACAACATAATGGCAGTTTCTTGATTGTTAAAGTTTAATTGTAAGTCACTCGAGGCTCTTTCCTCGGTCTTGACTTGTGAAAGATCTCGTCTGGTTCTCTTCCAAGGTTTGAGCGAATGAGTTCCGTTTGACTGGCTCTGTGGATCATATTTTTGTACTAGCCACTAAATTTATAGCCAATGCATCCAGTAGTCAGTGAATGACTATTGTTGCTTCAGCTTTGCACAGAAGGCAAACAAAATGGTTGTCCAGACAAAAAAGTGAACTCTCAAAAAATGAACGATAAGTATCGAAAAAGAGTTGGTAGAGTCAACAACAGTAGCAAAGTGCCTAAACTTACTGGTAGACTTGGAAAAGAACATATCAGGCGATGGCTGACAACGCAGCACTCATTGTACTGGCAATCGAACAAGTGATGAGTACCATACAGCCTACGTTACTGTATGGATCAAAGCTATGGGGTATGGCTCTCAGCTCCACCAAAAACGACAAGCGCTTAAGCAGAAACGAGGAGCGCACGGGACAGCACCGGCACATTGAACAGTTTTTGAGGTCCTGGTGTTGGTAATGGCATGGGTAACACCTATTGCTCTTCCTACAAGAGATTACAAAAATGATGAACATCCAATATTTACCAGCAACTAGTTGACATAATGATGAGCGAAGCAAAAGGTGCATTCCCCTTTATTGACGACTTTATCGTGGTAGGGACTAATGAGGGTGACCATCGTGAAAATCTAGTTGAAGTATTGAGACGTATCCAAAGCTAAAGATTTCACCTCAAGACTGAGAAGTGCTCATTTGGTCAAAAGAAATTGGGGTTCTTGAGACACGTAATCCACGAAAACGGTTTGAGACTGAGTCCAGAAAAGATGAAAGTTTTGAAGAAAATACCGGCACCGAAAGACGTTCAACAAATTGCAAGCTTTCCTTAGGGCCATTGCATGGTACGGTAAATTCATTCATCAACTGGGGGAGCATCGCGGACCACTGTACGAGTTGCTGCATAAGCATGTCGTGTTCAAGTGGAAACAATTACACCAAGAGATGCCCGAGAAGCTCTCAAGAATATACTTTCTTCGGATCTTGTATCAGCCCACTTAGACCCAAAGACGAAAATTATCGTAGCTACAGACGCATCGAGTACGGTATGGATGCGGTTCTTATGCATGAGATGCCGAATAGGACCAAGCGATCGATAATGCATGCAGGGTGAACATTCACAAACGCCGAGAAGAACTGCCCACAAGTTCATCGAGAAGCCTTGGCGTTGACATTTGCATTATTCAAGTTTCATTATTGTATGTATATACGGTCACAAAGCTTCAGACCAATCATCAGCCATCGTCATTGATTTTTGGTGCAAAAAAAGGTGTACCTGTTGTCATCCCCAATCAAACGGTCAAGCTGAGAAATTTGTCGACTCGCTGAAAACTGGATTAAAGAAGCTGAAGGGAGAAGGGTATGCTGATCAGATTTTCGGCAAGTTCTTGCTATGCTATCGTTACGTTTATCAAAACTTACACCGCCAACGAATGGAAATGGTCACCAGCGAATTTTGTGAAAAGGTGCTATTTAGTCAATTACTTGGCGTTTACGGAGGGTTTGTCCGGTGATCCATGCAAACCAAATCAAAAAGCGGTTTACTTTCCTCCATAACGAAAGAAACATTCTACTTGATGGTCTTGGTATCCCTGTGCCGCAAACCGTTAGAGAAGTGGTGAGTGTATTCCAACCGAGTTGAGAAGCTGTAAAGCCTGCCAGCAAACAACCAGTGGGCCAAGCAGCGGTGTAGGGAGATGAATGTGCCGAATATCCGCAACCGTGTCGAGCTAAATGGACCAATGCAGGAGTACTACCAGAAAGTTATAAGGACAACGCGATTATACGGTCCGATTATGACAACGGGGAGAGATGTTGGGATGGAAACATCGATCATGCCAGAGGAAGACTTGTCACTTGTCATCGAGGAGTCGCAGATTCAAGTCTAAGCTCACGGAGCTTATATTGTATTAGCAATATATATTTTAACTAGTCTTGTATCGTTACAACACTTTTAGCCTGATGTGTAGAAAATATCTGAGAAAAGAGTTCTTCAAGCTTCAGAACTTTTAAGGTTTCTTCATTTCACTAAAACATTCTATTCAGCTAAAGCAAATGAGTACAGAAGCCAAGTTTGCCTGTGTCCTGAGTTGCGTTTTGAGCACACATCATCAAAAACAGTGACAGTCACGAAACCAGATTCTCTAATAAATTTCAACTTTAAGACACAATCCGTGCCGTACTTTTTAAATGAACATTTTTGAAGTGAATTCAAAATAAAAAATAAATTTAAATGAACTGCACTCTCTTGAAAAAATTCATCACGCACTTTGCAATCAAAACCATTAAATTCAATCAGAGTCCACACGAGCGAACTGAAAAAAATACACAGATATAATTGAAATCTCACAAACAACCCATCCAAAGGGATTACTCGCAGGACGAATGCATTCAACCAATGAAACATAGTTGTTCATTATTTTTCTATTTATCTTGTTAAGTCACATATTTTCATTTAATGTCCAGCACACATGGTGCTTTGCTATTCAGAGCATTTCATTCATGTACCCACAATTTCCGACTATTCACGTACGGCTCCGCAGGATTTCTCCCAAACGTACAATCGACCAGCGTTGCAAATACCTCACAAGACTAGGGACCAGTGTTAATTGAAATGAATTCGTCCTTATGGTAGAGTCAGCGCTGTTGATTCAAGTGGGAGGAGGATTAAATGGAAAAACGAAATTTTGCATTTTCCGGATTTTAATGAGCATATAAATGTCAACGTCCATCATCCTTCCTGCTTGCGAAGGTGAACTATGCTTTGCTGCGCTGTTGTAGAATATTAAGGAACTGTCGCCGACAAAAAAGGATCATTAGTGTAGGAAAGCGTTCTACACAAATGCCATTGCCATTGTTTGCGTATAAATAAGGAGGGAAGAGTAGGTACTATACTATCCACGCTATGTTGGCTTAATGTTTTTTGCTGTGGTAATGGTATTCTTTTCAGGGCTTTGAAAACCGCGACCTGTCTGTCCGTCCGTCCGTGTGTCACAGCAATTTTTCTCGCAAACCGTATAAGCTACAAATATAAAATTGTTCATGTAACTGTATAATGGTGCGCTCTTCAAAGTTTCACTACAAAATAAAATTTACAAGCTGCTTAAGGGCGGGTAGGGGGGGAAGATTCCAGAAAAAAAAATCATCAAAGGTAGTCGATACGGGTATCAAATGAAAGGGTTGGATGAGAGCTTTTCAAAACAGGTCTTAAACTGACATTATTTGCTTCGAGTGGAAGGGGAAATACATAAAAAATCGGTGTCCCCCCTCGGGATTGGACAGCTGTGGTCTGAAAAGTCTGAAAAAATTATGGAGGTAGGTGTTTATGAGTACAATAACAACAAATACCTCAGAAGTCGAAATTGGCTTAACTTTGTTAATAATAGTATGATCTTCGAATTTTACATTTTACCTAGTATAATCGTATGGATACCCTTAAACTCAACGAAAAACGATATTTAAGTAGTCTTATAAAAGGAACAAATACTATGTAAGTTTGATGAAAAACGAGACATATTCACAGAAGTTATAGCCATTTGAAATTTCTCAACAATAACACACAATTTTAGTACTTTATAGACCTTCGATCGAATCAGCCACTGTAGTTTTGATTTGATTTTCTTGGCATTTTCAAATAAGATCAATAGCATAAATATTTTTTGGAATTCATTATATGAGTGATTTTTATTACTTTAAAACAAAATGGCGACTGTAAAAACGGAGAAACCATGGGGTTTTCTTTTAAACGTGCACATCTCTTTGACGTGTTTCTTTGCTTTATTCGTTATTGGTGACTGCATATCGTAAGTTGGATACAAAACCCTTCTGACATGAGCGTAGGTCTGTCTACCCAACTTGTTTTATGGTGGTTCCTCTTTGACAATAATTTAAAGGAGTTTTAGGGCTTTTGTAAAAGTTTAATTAAGCTGAAAATTGGTTAAACATTCAAATCGGAATGAAAAATGTTGGTTTTAATACAACTAAAGCGGACTCTTCGAACAGTCAAAAGCCTTATAGTAGATTTATCAGGATTACTGGTGTAGGAGAGATCAAGTACTGGTTTGAATAGTGAAGTAAAGTTAAACTTCATGTTGAGGTTTCGTTCACTTCATTTAAAATTTCGTATTTATTTTTATTTTCTGGTTTTTGTGATTGATCGGAGAAACTTTTATGTGTTGAATTTAAACAAAAACTTCAGATGCCTCCACTATGTTTTGTAAGTTCTACGTGGCAGAAGTTCATAATTAGTTTTGATTGATTTGTACCCAATGTGTTTCTTATTGAGCCGGTTGTAATAGCATCGTTTTTCGGATATAGTAGACTAAATAATATTTTTGGCACATTATAACTCAAAAACCAGTTAGCCGATTGCATTGTTCTTACATCAAATGTGTGCCCTTTTCTGGCCAATATAATAATCCTTTGACCACGGGTAAAATTTTGTTGGGTATACGGCAGGCCACACCATCTTGCTGCTGGTCCTATTGTTGTAACCCTTACCATGAATTTGGAAATTATTCAAAAATTATACGCAGCTCTTACGTAAATACGTCAAACCTGATACGAAATGTCGTCTTCTTCTTTTCCGTAGCTCTACAGACCCACTCGGGCCTTCGCTTCCTGCAAATAGCGCCTCGAACTGTCTCGCAACATTGACCACGTTCTCCAATTTCGAAATCTGAGCAGCGATGAACTGTCGTCGTCGACCGAGCCATGGTTTCCCCACCGGCATCTTGCCTTCAGTTTTCCCAAATAATACCTTCTTGGGTATCTATTGCTCATCCATACGATTCATGTGCCTAGTCCATTGCAGTCTCCGTGGTTTTACAATCGTTGAGACCTCTGGTTCGTCAAAAATCTCATACAGCTCATGGTTTAATCGAATTAGCCATTGGTTCCCATCTAGTTTCACTCTGATTATTGGCCTTAGGAAGGTGTTAAATATATTTGCGGTTACTTCGGTTAGGGTCCATGTTTCACACCCATAGCATAACACAAGTCGTATCACAGATTTACATACTTGGAGCTTTGTTTTCCGGTGTATGCAGCTGGTCTTCAAGATCATCAACACTGAATATAATATTTTATTTGTGAGCTATATTCTTCGGCTTATTTCGTCTCTTTCATTACCCATCTTCGTTATTTTGGTGCCTAGATACACAAATTTTTCTATAGTTTTTGCACTGTAACTTGTCACCTTTTCTGTGGACAAGGAATACAATTGATTGGCTCCATTCGTTACGTTTGATATTTCTCTTGCCAAATATACTGGATGATTTAATTGATGGCTTTCATAATACCGCTGCCACCATGCTTTATAAGCTCCACTGGAATCTCATCCATGTCTGGCGTTTTATAATCTTTTTGGGCTTTGATGATAGAATAAATTTCGCTAGACTAACATCAATTTTTTGCAATTAGTCATAATAGCATTTTCGCTTCTTAATTCTAATTATCTTGTTTGCTACTCTTCCAAGATTCTCATTATGTTCTCTCTTCGTCCTAGTTTCTCCACCTATACATTACTTGTACGCATGATTCTTCTTATCTAGCGTATTTTGACCTTCATCGTCAAACTAATCATTTGTTTTGCGCCGAACTTAATTTCCGATCATCTCTTCTGCCATGGTCGTAATCACCGCTTTCACTTCCACCCATAGCTCGTTGCTTGTTTACGGCGATCTGTCTAAAAAATGGAAGCTAACTGGTTTTCGAGGGGCCAGCAAAATTTTTCGCCACAAAGGCGTGCCGTTTGCGGCCTTTAGGAGTCGAATATTTAAAGAAGGCTGGTCTTCGCCGAATACACCTTTGACATACGACATCGATAGGGTGATTTGATCAAGTAACGAACTGCGATACAATTGACTTCTCGGTATGTACGGACGTCAAGTATGCTCGAGGCCAAACGTTGTTAGATCAAAACATGGTTGATCTAGTTTTGTGTGTTACCATGCGATTATACCCAGGTCATTTTTTGTATGCATTGATGTCGGAAGCAACTCAAACGTATGACTAGATTTCAAACACACGCAAAATCAATCAAGCGCTGGCTGTGGTCATTCATTTCATTGTGGAGGCTGTATCCTCCAGTCGTTCCCTGATGAGATAGCTCATTGCCAACCTTAGTATTGAAACTACTCAGAATTATTTTTGTTTCGTTTTGGCGATGACTCGACCAGTCTTTAAAGGTGTTTGTAGAACATTTCCTTCGTTTCTTCGTCCTTTTCTTCAGTCGGGGCGTTTACGTTGATCAGCTAGATTTTGAAGAATTTTGCCTTTATACGGACCGCACACAACCGTTCATTGGCTGCCTCAAAATCAATAACATGCAATTTGAGCTCCATACTCCCAATGAAGGCCGTAACGAATTCTCACTTTCTAACAGGGTACCCCATTTTGAATATTGCGTCCGATCTAATATCTGCTTTCTCTAGTCCAGTTAGTTCCCTGGATTGGCAGTATGTTTATTTTAGATTGACTGGCCTGTTATAAAAGCTCCTTAACAGCGCGAAGGTAGTTGAGTAATCCGACATTCCAAAATCCAATAATATATGTAGTTCTTTTTCCATTTGCGAGGTCGTTGCTGTAAGTCCAATCCATTTCAAGGCTCTGTTGTAGGTTTCGAAACAATGTAGTACTATCCCCTATTTACTGGGTTTACTCCAACTGGAGGTTTCGCTCCTGAAATTGCTCATCAAAGGACGGACGTGGCGTGCATAAATCATACTCCAGCTCCTACTGGAGTATGATTTCTACGCCTGAACCGGCACGGCACTTCTAAATTCATCACCTGAAAAAGAAACTTCCCCTCTTCCTCCAACCTTTGGCACACTTACTGCTGGGCAACCCTTTCTCAACTTACACAACTCGTGAGAAGGCCTAGATATTTGAAGCAACTTGCATTTAGCACACCCGAGGGTGTCGCATCAATCTAGAGAAGAGGATCACCCGTAACCCCTCGTTCCACACGCACACTTCTTGAAGCCAAATAAAGGAATTTTCCTTTTTCATTTCACCATAAGGAATATATAAGACTGTTGCACCTATTACCACTCAAGCCTCCTTGGAGCCATATAAAAGGGAATACAATTTTCTTTTTCATTTCACTAACAAACATTATATTGATATACTTCACGAAAACACTTATCGCTAAAATGAAATAGTACAATTAAGCAGAATCAAGAAAAACACTTAACTTAAATTTCTTCTCTAAGCTGGGAGGCCCCTTTCCTTCGCGCGTTGGTTCCGCGAGAAGCATAAGCTCCGTTTCACCTCCACTCCACTGAAATGTCCATCTTGCTACCATCTCCAGGTACTTTAAAACACCGTTACAAAATCACTTGTAGCAGCATACTCCTACGTTCCGCTTAGCAATTTCTTCCTCGATATCGCTGTTCTGATCGCTGCTCTGGTCGCCTTTTGCTTCTTTCTAGGATTCACGTTGATGACAAAAAAAGACCGTTCCACTGACCAACCGTTCTTAAATAAATTCTCCTTAACGGAGCACCGGTTTACGTCGTAGTTTTGAGGTCGACTAGATGGCGATTAATGCACTTGTCTTGGAAATATCAGACCCAACGCTTAAGTGTAATTTTGATCGGCAAATTTGTGGAAGACTCTCATCTGGGCCCGTACAGGCTGCTATTACGGTAAGTGTTCCTGTTGGATAGCAGGATATGTCATAGCTCGAAAGCTTATTGAGTTCCTTCCAAAATCGCCCTTCCAAATACTTGGTAATGAATGTGCCATCATCTACTTTTTGCGGACAAAGGACCACTGAATGTCTTCCTCCATCTCTTGATTCACTGATCAAGCTGAGTTGGCAGGAATACGAGTACGTTGCTACTTTTTCTCGAAGTGATGGTATAATTTCCAAACATCATCCAACTTTTTAATTAAAACATTTTTTTGACCTTCCTGTTCGAGATTTGTAGGTGGTTTATGCTTCGCCGTGCTTGTTTCCGTTAACGATCAGCGGCCTGACTCATTCCTCCTTGCTTCTGATGGTTCTTCACTACTTATATGAAACTCACTGTTTGAATTCTTAACCTAATTCCTTAATTTAATTACAAAATTGTTTGGATTTAAAGAAACCGGCAACTACCGATTTTCTTCGTGGCTCCGTTGGTTATGGTGTCTTTTATTTAAATCCTTTTCTTCTTAAAGCAGGCTAATTTTTTTGTTTACTCCTTGTACTTGTGCCAGGAGGGGTTTCCCTAAGGGGAACAGAAAAGACGGTACCGTAACAATAGTCGTCGCTCAACCTGCATTCCGGAGGCATGGTTATTATTCTCGATTCCATTATCAGGCGCGAAAGGACTCCCTTTTGCCCTCTTATGTTGCCGCAAAAGAAGGTTAAGTTAGATTTAGTAGCAGAGCTACAGGTGCCCTCACAGTTATTAATATTTCTCGGCATTTTGTTTCCCATCACTGGGGAACAAATAAATCCAATGTGTGACCCAAGACCATTTATTACCATTTGTTCGTGAGGTTTAGGATGAGGAGTCAGGCCATGGATGATGAGAAACCCTTCTCCTTTCTCAACTAGGCTTGGGACTATCTACGTTGGAGATGAAAAGCAAAATTTACTGCGTAGGGTAGTGGTGAAAGAGTTAAGAGATTTTCATTACATTGAATGTTGTATACTCTGAATTCGATCATTATCTCCCGTGTTCATTCGCTTGGTGTTTAAGCAGCGAACCAGTATCGAATACGGCCCCCAGGCAAAAACCCTCGGTGGAAAGGTATCACGTACCCCAAAACTGGAGACATATCAGCTTCATCTCATCATATTCAGAATAGTAGGAATATTTATTTATTTATTTACTTATTCTTTTTAACAGAAAGAAATTCCAATAACAAAATAGATAAAATAAAAGTACAGCAAAATGAATTTAAAAATAACACAGCACAGAAAATGGAATAAAAAATGCAAAAATTAGGAGAAAATACATGAGAAAAATTACTGAGGGCTAAGAAGAAGACAGTTAACAAATCTTTTATAAACTAAATACGAAAAGGGGAACGGCCCAAGCTGAAGGTCATCATGGTTACGAGGTAATCTGAGCATGGGTGAGTGTAAAATACACCAAATTACGTGCAAATGGAACGTCAAAGACATTCGACGATCTTGTAGAACGCATAACGCGCCTCATAGGAACCTGGTTGACAAGGCGAGTATCGAGCAAATCACGGCAAAGCCTGTGAAGGACACATTCATCAAGGTAGGGTCGACGCATTTCCAGCGAAGGAATATTGAGGATAGCTAAACGTGATTCATAAAAAATGTAGGGAATCTGGAATTTCAAGAAGACGATCCTGGTAAATCTTTTTTGTACAGCTTCTAGCGTGAACTGAAAATGATTAGGAATAGCATCGGGACCTGAACTAACAGAGTCATCAAGTTCTAAAATGAGCTTCAAAACATCTTCTGGATGGCAAGTAAAAGGGAATGAAGGAAGCGTGTGCACGACTGGGAACGAAGGGCTATTGCTGGGAGTAGCATTAAAAGTAGAAGAAAACTGAGTTCTAAAAAGTTCACTAATCTCAAGAGGTGAAGTTGCTAAGCAGCCGTTCAAATGAAGCGAGGATGGAAAACTGGAAGAGGATTTAAGAGAGCGTATATATTTCCAAAAAGGTTTTGAATGATTTGAGTTTAAAGAACCTTCAATACTATGAAAATAAGAAGTTTTAGCGATCTGTATCTTTTTCTTAGCTACCGACCTCAGATGACAAAAAGCTGTACGTGACTCAGGAGATCTGTCACGTGAAAAACGTTGACGAGCCCGATCTTTAGCTTGCAAGGCTCGCCTCACATCAAGAGTTAACCAGGGACCGTCAGAAGAGCTCTCATACTGACAAGTGGAGTCGTGTAAGAAAAAGCAGCGTTTAAGAAATCATAGAAATTGTTACAGCAAGTATCCGAGTCAAGACCGCGAAAGAAGGAGGACCAATCAACCGAGCGAATGGTTTCTGAAAGTTACTCATAATTAGTTTTATAAAAGTTATAGCGCTGACGGTCTTTCCGACGATACGAACAGAAGCAGTATAGGAAATTTCAAAGCGTAAAGGGGGATGATGGGGATCAGGAGAGAGATAAGGAAAAAGAACTGGAGGCGAGCATAACACCGATTGCTCCATACTACAAAAGAATAAGTCAAGAAGATGATTATTAACGTTAGGACAATTATTAAATTGAGCCAGGGAACACATGGACATAAACGAACAAATTAAAGACCAAATTTGTGATGAGTCAGAAACAACATATGAGTTTAGGAAGGTTAAAACCTCCACATAAAATAAAGTGACAATTTGGAAAGCGCGATAAGAAAATACTAGATATTTCGGTGAAGAAAGTATTGTAGACCGAAAAAGAAGACTTACAACGTATATAAGTGCAAAAGACAAGAATAGAAAGGGAAGACGAAATAACTATTTTTGCCCCCACACATTCTACAGAAGCAGTGAAAAGTAAATTTGTTAGAGGGAAGCCAGTAAAGGTATTCTTGTAGGCAACGAGGACACCTCCTCCGTCTAACTTGTTGGAGATAGACCTTTCACGATCACGCCTAACAATTGTGTGATTGGGAAAAATTTCAGAGTCAAATATATTATCAGTCAACCAGGATTCAGAGAGACAGATTATATCATCGTTAGAGAGAGAATAGGATAAAGCTCGATTCTTCAGCTTGGATCTTAAGCCCCGAACATTTTGATGGTAAATAAAAAATTTACTGTTAGAATAGTGATTTTGTATTGACTCAACAAAGCCATATAAGAAGAAAACATTACACCGGTAGATCATCTGCTTAAAAACTAGTCACTCCATAGTATTTCAGCATGTTAAAGGAGTCCGTCATATCAAAACAAGATTGAAACGCAGGACTTCAACAGGCCTGGTCATGTTTGATCCATGAAAAGTCATGACATCAAAATTCCAACGCTCTATGAACACTATTTGAAATATAACCCAGACGAAACACAAACCATTTTCACAGCCCAGTAAAGGCAACAAACTCCACGGGTTCTTACAGTTTAAAATCAATCAGCAGAATGAACAAGAATGACAATATATGTTAGACCTATTTCTGATGACAGACTACCCTGGAGACAACATAGACAGAACAACTGCGGATACTGTACTGACATACTATTTTCTCTGTGCCCTCTTCTTAAATTTTAAAAGTTCAACATTAAGTACAGAGTGCTCATCTTAAAGCAGATCATACAACCAATGCTACTTTTTGCTTTCTATCAAGCAACAAAGATAATTGAAAAGAACTCTAATCCTTCCAAAATTGATTATAAGAAAAGTCCTAGGAATTTTATGGTGTATTAGAAAAACAGGAAAATATGAGGACTTCAACACAATAGACAAACACAATAATACTACTCAGGTGGTGCTGAGATACCTAACAAAAAGAAGAAACTCTAAGTATCCCAATACCGGCCCCCGAATCGTTTTTTTTCTTTTTTGTGGTTGAGAGGTGAATGCATCTACCCGCTGAGTTTGGGGCTCCCCGATTCACAAGTCGTCTGGCCTATTCACTAAACACTTCTTCGGTGAACCTGAGAACTTAGCCTAGAACTGTTTCACACATTACTTTGGGCTAGTCAACATTTTGTTACACCATGGGGTGCCTTCAAGTAGGGGGATCGCTCCTCTAGCGGAAAGAAAGAAGGAAGAGAGATTGCTAGTAAAGCATTCCCGCAACTCTAACGTACTCGGCTACTGTGAGCTTTTTTTATCTTTTAAGGCTGCCCCAGTACAATGTGTTACATCGTACCAGTTGTCAGCCAATCTAAGCATCTCTCTAATAAGACGGTATAGGGAGAGCTCTCCTGTTTCTTTTTAGAGGTCGCGGTACATCCTGTCTCATTTTTTTTGCATACGAAAAATGCATGGCAAACATATCCTCCTTTTCTAAGCAAAATTTGCACTCGGGCGACTGTGACTTACTAACCTAATTCAAGTAAGATTCAAAGCACCCTTGCCCGCTTAAGAGCTAGGTCAGGTAGAAGTTAGTCTCACCGTACGTTCAATTGAGTTACGGTGTCAAATTAGGGATAAACCGCGTAGTCCGTCTTCGCTTCGTGCTGCTCATGCAGCACGTCTGCCAATTATTGAGTGAGCTTTGTTTCTCCTCACAGACAACCGTCTCCCTCGTATCTCTGTTTCGACACTGGTAGATAGTATGGCGCTCTCTAGCAAGGATGGCGATAGGTATCAAAATTGCAATGGATGACATCGCTGGATCAGAGACTGTCAGATCTGAAGATGCAATCCTCAGTGCTTCTCTTTTCCTGTACCTGTGCTAAACGTTTTAGGTATAGCTCCTTACTGAAATCACCCCATATTTCTGCTCCGTTTGGATGCACCATCAAATTTCGTTTTCTTGATATGTCGGATCCTCTTATATTGGCCACAAGTTGACTAATATTCGACACACCTGAAGCTATTTTATCAGCCGTTGCCCTGATTGCTCAGTGAAATTCGTCTTTGAGTTGATCAGCAATCCCGGATACTTCACGAATGATTTTGATTCAACTTGTACTTCCCCAATACAAATCTCCTTTACTTTCGGGATGCTCTTCTCTGATGGTAAGTTCAGCAACTAGTGCTGCAACATCATTCATATAACCGATCAAGCAGGACCCATCCAGTAGCTGCAGGCTCAGTGGCCCATTGTACGATATGTTCCACAGGTCTTGAACAAGGATAGATCCTTGAGCAACACTTGATATAATTTCTATTTTTCGTTGGCCCTGCATAGTATCAGAGACTTCCGTCTTTCAGGTCGTCTCTCAAATATTATCCCCATCTAGCGTTTTAAAGGAGTTTTGAACATCAAGCGTCACCAACTAACCCACCCGGTGGTAGGTATGGCGATATTCCTCTACCTTTGGACCGCGCTTACCACCTCTGCAATTATATCAATGGTAAACCTTCCTGATCTGAAGCCATACTGCCGAGGAGATAACCCTCTAATAGCATGAATCGCATCAGTGAATCTTCCTTCTATAAGTTTCTCTAGCACTTTTTGAGCCGAGCAGCCGAGGAATAATTTAATTTTTAATAAGTAAACGATCGAATATAATGAAAATCGTTATTATAATGCTCATATATTAGGAGCCACGGTGCTGAATCGCACTAACTCTACACTCCAAGACAAAACCAGTTTTCGTCACGAATATAAAAAAACAAAAAGACAATATTCATCATGCAGTTAAAAGAATTACACCTCAACCTAAGTACTCACGTAAAGATCCTGCAAGTCAATCTTCCATTTATGTGGAAAGAATTCTAAGCTTCAAATTAGCGTTTCTGCAAAGTAAATGACAGTAACTCAAGTGAACTTAAGCTAAATGAAAATATATCTTCTGTTTTCACCATGCATACTAAAAAGGACACTTCAGCATCCAGTTAAAAAAGTTTCACTTGTAAAACCGCTCACTCGTTACAGCCAAGAGTTTTACTCGCGCGAATTTCGGGATGAAAATTTGAAACTTACTCAGGTGTATCTCTCAATAGATAATGAAAGCTTCCTTACATTTCCTGAAAGCCTGTAAAAATACGTGTCAGACCATCGGCTCCGACAAAGATGTATTGAAAGGATTCGTGCTCATGCTTTTAAAATGTTTCCCTGGCTTGGTCTTCTGCAAGAGACAGTTGAAAACTTGTGATTGGAATTTTAATTTTTTCAGGTGAATTTCGTTTAGTGGACTATATTTTGATGTTTCTTAAACAGCACGATTTGGAATACAAACATTATTTAACAAGAAATTTTAAACTGAATACCAGGATTTAAGAGAATCATTACTTTTCTGCATCCATTTGCTTATTCTTTTTGCGAATTCCATCAGTAGAATCGGTGTAAAAATTACTTACTTAAAAAAAGTCAGTTCTGGGCTAAGCTATATTAAAAATATGTATGTATATGCAGTATATGCCACCCTTTCCGTAGCACCCTTCACGCGCACTCACGTACGAACAAAAACATTTGTTCATGAAATTCAACAATGAAAAACGGAAAATCTTTGCCATGAAGAAGGATCACATATCTTGCATACATTTATGTCGAGCTGTTTTGGAATTTTCGGTGGAATCCTTCCTGTGTAGCTTTCACATTGACGTAGTGAGGCGTGTTAAAATGCCGACACGTATTCAAATTTGTACATCCATAAAAATTCCATGAAGGGTGAAAACATTGAAACCCGCTATGCTAAAAGATTTATGTGAACTTCTTCCCCCTCGTTGGCTTGTTAGCAGCACGTCAAGTTTTACCATGCTAAATAAATCTATTTGTTGTCATCCAACATGTATGCTGGGAAAACAAATCCAAGGGTGAGTTTCGATCTAAGAGTGATGTCTTTTTTAAATGAAAAAATAAAATTTGTTGATGTTTACTTTGCATCTTTTATATCATGACTCGAATGATGACATAATAATTTTTAGTATTTATTTATCTTTGTAGAACATATTCATACAGTTTATAAACGCCAAATCCCTTTTCATAATAAACGTCAGCGTTTCTTACATATGTTCATTGTTTTGATGAAATTTATTCTAGCATTTTGGTATGATTATGATTGTTTCTCAGAATAATAAACGATCCATGTCCAGAAACTTGTCAAATGACATTTCAATGTGTTGTATATTCGAATAATTGAACGCACGCAACCACGATGAAAAGAATCAGGCGTACAAAGAATACGTAGGTAGGAAAACCGGGACGAAGAGAGAACACTATGAAAATCTCAGAAGAGTAGCGAATAAGATAATCAGAATTAAGACAAGAAAATACTATGACGACCAATTGAGAAGTATAGATGTAAGTTTGGCGGCCAATAACACAAGACAAGCATACAAAGTAGTAAAAAGCCTGAAACGTGGTTATCAGCCCAAAACCACGCTCTGTCGTGATGAGAGCGGCAATACAATCGCTGATCAAATCAAGATTAAAGAAACATGGGCATCACATTTCAGAACCTCTTTAATCCTCCACACAGCTCCAGAACATCGGAGCCTATATATGTCTGCGGAGAGCTTCCATTGGCCCCACCAACTCTGGATGAAGTTTGTTCCATCATCAAAGCCCAAAAGAATAATAAAGCGCCAGGCATTGATGAGATTCCAGTGGAGCTCATCAAATATGGTGGCAGTAGTGTTCATCAAGCTATTCACAAAGTCATCATACACATTTATCAACAAGAACATATGCCGAAAGAGTGGAGCCAATCAATTATATTCCTATCCACAAAAAAGGTGACAAGCTATAGTGTGAAAATTATAGAGGCATATCACTACTTTATACGGCGTAGAAAATCTTAAAAAATAAAATCAGAGCATACGCCAACCATTTTATTGGCGAGTATCAAGGTGGTTTTAGGGCAGGTAGATCAACAACTGACCAATTGTTCACAGTCAAGCAGGTACTTGACAAACGCTGGGAATTCAACATAGACGTACACCAAATTTTTTTTTTTGACTTCAAGCAGGCATACGACAGTATTCCTCGTAACGTACTGTACCAAATAATGCTTGGTTTTGGCACCCCAACCAAATTAGTCCGTCTTATCAAAATGACAATGATGTCGACAACCTCCCAAGTTCGCATCAATAACCAACTCACCGATGCCCTTGACGCAAATATTCGACTAAAGCAGGGAGATGGGCTGGCCCCATTGCTATTCAATTTGGCTCTGGAGTACCTCATGCGGAAGCTACCTGTCGATACGCGAGGTACATTACTATACAAGTCGAGCCAAGTAGTAGCCTATGCAGAGGACATCAACATTCTGTCACGGTCATTAACAGCTGCCAAAGAACTCTTCCTGAAACTCGACAGCGAAGCAAACTAGTAGGGCCACGAATCAACGAAAATAAAACAAAGCTCATGACGCAGTCGAGGAAAAATACCCCAAATATACAAAATATCACACTTGGCGAATACAATATCGAAAATATTAGCGAATTTGTGTATTTAGGCGCCAAAATAACTAAAACGGGCAATGAAAGAGACGAAATACGCCGAAGAATACAGCTCGCAAATAAAATATTTTATTCAGTTTTGACGATCTTGAAGACCAGCTGCATACACAGGAAAACAAAGCTCCAAGTATTCAAATCTGTGATAAGACCTGTGTATGCTATGGGTGTGAAATATGGACCCTAACCCAAGCATCCGCAAATATATTGAACGCCTTTGAGTGACGGGTCCTGAGGCAAATAATCGGAGCGAAGCTTGACGGAGACCAATGGCGAACTCGATACAACCATGAGCTGTATGAAATGTTTGACGAACGGGAGGTCTCAAGGATTGTAAGACTGCGTAAGCTGCAATGGGCTGGACACATGAATCATATGGACGAACAACGGATACCCAAGAAGGTATTCGTAGGGAGAACTGAAGGGCGGTGGCCAGTGGGGAAACAGAGGAAACGCTGGTCTGACTCGGTCGACGAAGACAACTCATCGCTGCTCGGATTTTGGAATGAGATGACGCAGTCAACGGACCGAGACAGTTGGAGGCGCTGTTTGCAGGAAGCAAAGGCCCGAAAGGGGCTGTAGTGCTAAGAAGAAGAAGAAGAAGAACCACGATTTGGATAACAATCAAGCGAGTTGCAGAAGTTATATATATGTAACGTGTTTACGTGCTCTCTTCTCCACTTCAGCCGCAACAAGAACAATATTGATTTAAGATGTCCGAGTCAACTCGCAATTTCCAAGTAAAAATAAACATGTATCAATAAACTAAATAAACTAGTTGAAAGAGTTTACATTTTATTCAAAAAAGGATGATTGATCATTGACAGCTCTAAAATGACCAAAACTTCGTGATCTTACGTTGTTACCTTTCCCTCGAGGGCGCTCTTGTCGAGGGTTCAGCGAGCCCCGGTTTCGCTCGCCAGAGACGGGCTTGGGCATCACTCGCTTTACTCCTGAATTCTCGCTTCAACCACTAAGTGTGTGGACGGTTTACCGAAGTTACTTACTATTTAGGTACTTATACGTACGTAAGGGGCCCCGATAATTCTGCCGTGGACTCAAAATACTAGCTGGCTCCAGCCAACTCAAAACTTTCTCCAATAACTTCGCAACAAATGCAAAGTACTGGCTTGCCGCCGCCAACCCAAACTTTCCGCTATCGTTGATGGGGTAAATCAGCGATCAGTATCTTCCATGTTTCTTAAGTTTTTTCCCTCCATCACTGCCAATTTTCGTTCGGGTAAAGAAAGCGATTGATTTGTTCCCGGGTCTCTCATCAAATGTAAATTTCCCTTCATCTAGCGCATTTGCCCATCAGGTGTAAATGCCAAATTGACTGGCATTCTGTCAGTGTTGCATTGTGAATTTTCATTTCAAATTTTCAATTGATTTGAATTGTTCAAAAAGTTTGATCGGTGCGTAGAATGTATGTGTTACACCAGGAAAGCTCTTCATGTCCGTTTTACTTATTTTCAATTCTTGAATTCGTATTGATCCTTGCATCATTGCAAGTTGCAGCTGTTGTAGTTATTGTCATCATAATCTCTGCTGATACGCCGAAATTGGTCGATTTCGCACCTCCAGGGGCAGCGTATTCGCTCCTTTTATGTCCCTATGTATTTTTCCCATCGAATGTAAATACTCCAACCTTTTGTGCATTTCACAGGCAATTCGTCCTTCCATTAGCGGTACTGAGACTTAGTAGATAACCTGCCACCGCCACAAAGCCCCATACAGATCTAAAATTTCATGGCACCACAAAGCGACACTATGACGGTTTCTTTGTCCTGATGTTTAAGGGCGCTGAAAATTGAAGCTACAAGATCTGGAAAATCGCAGTTGACAGTCATTTGTTCCCGTTGTTCTGGCGTCCCATCAGAGGAAGCGTTTCCTCTCCCTGGTATGATGTGGAAGTGAACTTCTCTGCAAACTTACGCATTAGCAACATACAATCGGTTGACTATTCTACTTTACACATTACTTTTCAATTCGAAAAGCAATCTGAAATTGCTCTCCTGACTTTAAACCTTGGCTTGCGGTGGCTAATCTATCCCGGTACCCAGAATAAATTCTTTGTTTTCTTATGTTCTCATTTGGATAGTATACGAGAGGGTTCCTTCCAGGATATAGGGTGGGAGACAAGGGTCACCCCCACCCCCGCCAGCTTTAAGAGAATTTCTACAAAATCCACTCCTTCAGTCCCAACGGTTTAAAAATGATCGAGACAAAAGCTCTGACACGTTTATTTACTATCGATAAAATTTACAAAAGCAGTTTTTCTAGATACTTCCTCTTACAAGTTATGCATTTTGTCCACCTTTCCGGAAGCTTTTTGATGCCGGTACCGAAGATCACATTGTGGAGACCAATCAAATCGTTGGCCTTTACGGAGTAGGTCCATTAAAGGTGCTTACACCGAGGCAGAGTCAGGTATGAACCGTCTATATCAGGAAACCCTGCCCAGGAACAGGCGAACCTGTTTCACAATATGGCGTCTGGGAATTTTTAATATGCACTTCACTTTCTATGAATCAACACTTAGCCCCTGATCATCAAGTATATACCGTAAATACTTCAATTGCGATCGGCAAAAGACGTTTTCTCAAGACAAGTTTAGGCTCGCTTCCATTAACCATCGGAAGACGTTCTGAAGGATCTCCAGGTGCTTTTCAAAGGTTGGTTTTACGATAATGATATCATTCAGATAAGTGAAAACCTAAGGCTCGAGTGTTGGCGCAATTACTCTGTTGATCAGATGCTACCATGTTGCTGGAGTGGAGTGGAAAAGACCTCTACCCGGTATCGTGAAGGCTATGTACTGGCGAGAATCTGCCGCTCCTGGCACCTGCCAGTACGCTGATTTAATATCTAGCATGAAAAGATACCTGGCATGGCGTAATTTATTGAGCGTTGCAGAATTATACGGCAGGGACTAGGCATATTTTTCCGTTATCCGATTAACCTTTCGAAAGCCTACGCAGAAATGGTAGGAGTCATCTTTTTTCTTGATCATTAACATCTTCAGTATCTCGTTCAGCTCCTCGTTGATATACTTTTGGAATGCTGGTGACACGGAGTAATTTCTTTGCTTGATGGGTGCTGAATCCATCTTGATGACGTGCTCTATTAAGGAGATGCATCCCAGCGCGTCTCTCATACTGGCAAATTCTTAGTCCACTACGTGATCCAACCATCTCACCTCTTCCTCCAACAACCGAGATCGACTACGCAGATGAGCTGAAGTAGTAGACACTGTCTTGCATACAAAATCCCAGCACTCAACCTAACATTGAGAGTAATGCCAATTCGAAGTAAATCCGCCCCCAGAATCAGCCCCTGAGAGAGGATTGGCAATAACAAGACCTCCATCTACCTTATTCGTCCCTTGATCCGTATGGGTAATCATACCTTGCCCATGGCCTGACGTTGCCCGTCATCCACTGGCTGTTGGCCTGACACTCCGCTGAAGTCAACTCTACTCCCACTTTCTGAAGCCGTTGCCAACAATCCTTTTACACCATGGTATTTGAAGCCCTTGAGTCGACCAATTATTTAAAAGTTTTCCCCATTATAACATATCTACTTTAAGGTAAGGCCTTCTGTCGTTTGTTACTTTCCCCAGTAGGTAATCAAGGGTATTATTTGCGGACTGGACTCGTTTTCTGCTGTATTCCTTAATGATGACCCAGCTAGCGGAGCAGCTCTCTACAGAGTTTATGGGGGGAGCAGACCGGACATTTAGGGCGCATAGTCCCTGAATGCTCACAACCAAAACATCGTATTGGCTACTCTGTGCAAAGTGTGCTGTACTCCCACACGTCCAACAAGTGCCTTTCCTCTCCACCCTTCCATAAGTTATGGTGTTCACCTGAACTGTTTCCACATAAGCGAGGTCCGGTTTCAACAGTTTTATGGATCTCCGACTGGGAGGAGGTATGAAAGCATCCATCGAGGCCCTAGTTGACGTCCAAGCCAGACTAATTCTTTAACGGATGAGATCATGCCTAGCGCAAATTTTTCCTAATATATCGGTTGAATATTCTGGCTCAGTACATCTAGTTTTCACTTTTCTGTACGCGGAGCTGCCAGCCGCTAAAATAATCCATCCATAATCGCTGCGTGGACGCCGATTGACTAACCATCTCCTTACGTCTGCAGCTGGATTTCCCTCCATAATTTACCGCTGAAATTCTGTGGCTGAAAGTTTTCCCTTAATTCATGACATAACTCCTCGCTGGCTACCCGCTCCCACAGTGACCGGAACCAGGAGAAGGCCTTCTCTTCGAAAAGTACCGCTGCCATCGTAAATAAGAGGGTTTTTGTTATCCTTTTAGCTAAGCGCAGCTCCTCCACCCTCTAAAAGAACGCACTGAGAATTTAGCTCTCCACTATGAGACGTCTGGAAGCTTACCCGACTTCCTTTCAAATCTCGTCCTAGACTCCTCCACTGACCATAAAAGCTGATCCCGGATGCTAAGCTCATATGTCAGCTCATATTTTGCCAACCAGTACACAAGAATCTTTGTGGTCTTTGCCATTCTTACTTCTTTTGAAAAAAAGGAAAAACTAATAACTTTTTTTCAATAAGAGCACAATAAGTTGTGGGTTTTCTATGTTTTGACCTCATGTCATTAATTGCTAAATAAATGAAACTCTTATTTTCATTATACACGGGCTTATTTTGTTATTTCCAGATACATATTACGGGATCTAGTTGACTTCTTTTTCAGTGTGTTTCTTACAACTAAATTTATTTCCTTACTTCCTAGTTTTCTATCCATTTTATTTTTATTTCATTTATTGCTTACAAATTGGTTACAAAATATTTTACAACACGATTCATTACAATAATTACAAAACTATTTACTACTTTAAGTTACTTACTTATTTTATAATCTTCTTTATTAGAGTCGTTAATCCGCTGCCTAAATCGTGATTCATCCGTTTACTAGTACCTTCTTGGGTTCGAGCAATGTACATATGCTTTCGTATGCGTCCAACTGGCTTCGTTTTTTGATAATTTTTAAGAATTTTACATCTTCTTGATTAATCGCATGCCCTTCATTGATGATAAGCTTCGCTACAGATGATTCGACTTAGTTTCGCTTCTTCTGGACGATTAGCTCTGCTTCTTTGAGGTGTTCTCGGATCATAGTTGAAATTGGTCTTATCGTTTGCCTAACGTATCGCACATAACACGCGTTGTATTCCGCCTTGTATGCACTACTTTTTTGGCCTTCATTACAGGATCTTTGGCTGATTCTAATGTGGTCTTCGTTTTTGCCATTTTGCTGCTAATTGTTGCTTCTATTCCCGTTTTGCTTAATATTTTCTTTACTTTGTCGCTGTGGTTCGATCTGCTTATCGCTGCTCGTTTAATTGGCTCTCGGTTGCTGCTCCTTGTTTGTAATTTTGATTTTCTGCTCATTTTCTCTTGATTCTCAATTTTGCTTATTCTTGTTTTTATTGTTTCTTCGTCGAGCCCATTAATCTTTGCTGTATTTTTGATATATTCGATTTCATTTCTTTTCCTTTCTTGCGTTTGTGGTGTTGAAGTCATTTGGTGACTGGTGGTGTTATAGGCTACCATTTTTTGTGAAAAACTATGTTCGGATATTTTGGAGATTGTCCTTTGTGTGTGTGTTGGTTTTCTGTATATAACGTATTCAAGTATTCCCCCATTGTTGATGATCTTGAGGTCCGAGAATGGTATTTCAATATTGGTTCAACAGCAATTTAGATATGTACTTCCACTTACTATTTAGGTACTCATACGTACGTAGGAGCCCCCGATAATTTTGCCGCTAATCCAAAATACTAGATTGCTGCCGCCAACTCAGCAATCAATACGTGTTTCCTAACTTTTTTCCTTCCGTCGCCACCAATGGTCATCCTACTAAAGAGAGCAAATGCTTTCTTCCCGAGCCCCTCGCAACTCGTTTCAAACGGGGATCCGTTAAATTCTTTTCGGGGGAAATGAACTTTCTTTTTGCCATCAATCCGCCCCGCACACAATCATATCGAGCAATTGAAATGTAAATTTCACTTCATCTAGCCCATTCGCCCATCAGGTGTAAATGCCAAAGTGGCTGACATCCTGTCAGTTGTGAGTTTTCATTCATACTTTCAATTCATTTGAATTTTCAAATAAGCCTGATCGGTCAGTAGAATGTGTATATTACAACAGGAAAGCTCTTCATGTCCATTTTACTTATTGAATTCGTATTGATCCTAGCGTCATTGCTAGTTGCAGCTGTTGTAGTTACAGTCGTTGTAATCTGTACGGATACGCTGAAATCGGTCGATTACGCATCTCCGTGCGCAGGCTTTCCACCCCTTTCACCTCCCTATATATTTTTCCCATCGAACGTAAATCCTGCAACCCTTTATGTATTTCACGGCCGTTCTGTTAGCGGCTCCACAACTTGGTAGATATCCTGTAAACTGCCACCGCTACAATATCCCATACTGATCTAAAATTTCGTGGCACTGCAAAGTGACCCTGTGACAGTTTCTGTGTCGTGATGTTCAAGGGCGATGAAAATTAAACTCGATGGTCATTATTGATTTTTCGTCGTCTTAGAATCGTTGATAGGGAACTGTTATAGTTAACAGATTCTGTAGTCAATTTAAAACCGAATCTAATATCACATTTCCATTCTACACGCCTACTCTTGAATTTATGTCGACAATTTTCTTGGATTTATTTCAACTCTTCAGTTTGGCAGTTTTGGGAATTAAGTCGAGTGCAAAGTTTCCCCTTTCAATATTCAGTGTCACCATAAACATACAAATTTTCTCTAAACTTCTCTCGTTTCGGAAACAACATTCCAATACATCTGTCTAATTTACGGCTAACGGGAGACCGAAAACCATAACCATTCAAAGGTGAACTCAATCCATAGAAAGCTAAAATATCAAAGCACCATCCGTTTACTTTGCCACTAACCGAATTGGGCGGAAATAAAGCCAAAAACTCATTGGCGGTAGCAGACGGGAAAACTTTGGAAAAAAAACTTTTGGCTCTGTGCTTGCTACCGACACATTCAATTATGGGAGGCGAAACAGCAACAATTTCAGGGAATTTCTTTGAAATCGCCACAGGATCCTGGTCAGGACGAGAAAAGAAAAACCGTTACGTCGATTTATATATTTATAGGTAAATGCTAGGGAGTTTGCTTCCGCAAACGGATATCCCCCGCCATGGCAAGGAATGAGTCGTCACGGCAAGGTTGGATTGGAAAATGAGAAATCGCTGGTGTATGTTTCACTCGAACAATTTTCCCTGTGGTGACTGGGAAATATTGTGAGAATTTCTCCATCAAATCCATTTGCTTGCATTTGCAGAAATATTTCAATATTCATCGATCAATTTTCTATTGCCCGTTGGGAATTTCCATTCCCGGCGTCAACGACAGGAATATTATCTAAGAAGCATATTCAAGGATTCTTGGGCCATCCCTAATCGATGCCCGGAAGTACGTTTTGTTATTTGTTGAGTTTAAAGTCTCAATAAGATGTCGCTTAAGGTCGAATTTATTTTCCAATTTCCCTGGTGACCTCTGCATTTGCCGACAAATAAAGTTTTAAGGAAAACACACGAATGGCGAAAGAGTAGGAAAAATGCTAAAATGGAAATCCCCAGGCAGGATTTCGTTTATATTTGTGCAATGTTTAGTTTCCGGAATTTCGTTAAGGGTTCAACTGGGCTATTTAAATGTATATGAGCTGATTTGAATATTTGGCGCTATTTCGGAGAAAATCAGAGTATAGAAGAAAATTTGTTCCAATCGCAATATTCGGCAGTTGGGAGGTATTTTGTCGCATAATGTAATAGAAGTTTAGCATGGAGGACGTTGTTTGCAATGAAATTTCAGTTTCCTCGGTTATTTATGCTAAAAGGCGAGGATGGTTATTGTTCAGGTTCGCGCTATTGCAAGAAGTGAAAGAACGACTGAATTTAATATGATGTTCATATATGTATTTATGAATAGGGAACGCTATTTACACCCAGAGTGTACAACTTCAAGGAACACAATGCTTTAAGACTAAATATCTCTGATGTCAACCCTTAGAAGCTAGAGTGGCAAATTTGTGTGCAATTATTTCAGGCTGGCTACCTGAGGTTAGGTCTCATTTTACAATGCTTTAAGGTTCGACTGCCTTACAGTATTTCCTTTTTCAGCGGGAGAGTAGGAAGAAAAGGTATGGCATAAGAGAGCTCCTCATCCTTTCATCCGTAGTGATCAAAAATTCCCTTTTCTACATTTAGGACTAATGGATCTTTTTGTTAATTGATCTTATGGATCCTTTTGTTAATTGATCTGAACATGCAATGAAATAATCTAGAGAGAGAGAGAGAGAGTTTTTGCGAGGTCACAGTAATCAAAGTAGTTGCAGAAAGTTATGAATCACACTGTCTAGCCGAGTTTCCTGTCGGGCAACTCTCTATCTATGCTGGACCACTAACGTGATTGTTAAATAATAACTTACGAGCTTATTTCCAATATAACAATTAATTTTCCTGATGTACATCTTTCCGCATTGCTTACGGTACAATTTCTGCTCGCGCAACAATCTCATTTGCAGGCATTAAGTCAATCACCTTAATTCTTGCTGTGCAGCAAAGTTCAAATTGCTCAGAATATGCTAACTGACAAATTTCCGAGGATCGCATTTTTTAATGCCGTTCACCAGGCGCGTGTAGATTTATCCTAAGCAATTTTAAACTGGTAAGTTAACAGAATAAATAAATAAATATTCGAGGTCAGATAATAAAATTTGTGAGTAATATATTGATCATAGAACAAGGTGTTTTATTTCAGGAACACTTATTTAACACTAGAAGGGTCAAAGCCGTCAATTTGACGGCAACGCGAATTTGATCGTTAATAGTTTTTTACGTAACTATCAGTTTATTTTCATATTTCCTGACTTTTCCTAACTTATGGTTATATATGTTTTAAGTTGATAACAATAAAAAAATATTGATTCAGTATGCAAGAATTGCTCATTCATACCTATTAAGACCGACGCCGTCAATTTGACGGCATATGAAACAGATTTGAGTTATACGCACAGACATAGATATTTCAATGTATACAATACAAAAGTACTCGTAAACATAAACTACGGTTTTGTTCCAATAACACTACTTGAGACTGCGTTATAATATGCTCAGATATACTCGTACAATGTATATCATTCAGAAATACCCATAAACATAAATAAGGGTTTTGTTTCAAAAATACCACTTGACATTACGTGAAATTTCAACTGAGTTTTAGAAGTCCACTGTGATCGGTCACTTGAATTCGAGCTAGTGGTTGATACAGTTGTGGCTACAAAAAAAATTGTTTGGAAGTGCAGTGCCGTTCTAACCGCTTAGAAGTTTTTTCTCCACCAAATTGTTCTTTACGAGAATCCCAAAACAAAGATTTACGACCAGGTGAGTGTTTGCAATTCCGTGAAAGTAAAGTGCCCAGAAGAGATAATTTTCGTCCTCACACTGGAGCAATTACAAATAAAAAGTGATATTTTGTGATACTTGATATTTCTTGCAGTTTCAACTGAGAATAATCTCACAATGAATTCGAACCGACGGCTGACAAGTTCAGAAATAGAGCAAGAGTTATTGCAACTTTGTTCCATAGAAGAAGATGCCCCAGTTGATGACAGCGATAAGCCTTGTGAAACTGAAGACCCGGACTTTCAGCCACAGCTAGTGCCAGAAAGCTCAACATCGGAGGATTCTGAAATGGATATTCCAACTCCAAGTGTTTCCGATCTTGAGCATAGTGTACGAAGAATTCATCCCACCAGACCTGGGCATGGCAGGAGGTCAGAACAACCAGGACGTTTATCTCGTGGTGGAAGGCTGGTTAGAACATCATCATTGCCAGAACTGGATATGACGCAAGTAGCTAGCGACGGAACTGAGTGGACGTGTATTTCGAGTGCTGGTGTAGCGGGCCGTCGAAGCCGGCAAAATGTTATGAGAGAAGCTGCAGGACCTACTCCATATGCTAAACGGTATGTAGAAAACGGACAAATTGTTTCCTCGTGGCGTCTTTTTATCCACGAATACATACTACGACGCATAAAACTATGCACTGAAACGGAAGCTCGTGACAAATGTCAAAATGATTCTTGGGAAATTTCTTTGGAAGGGTTAGATGCCTTCATTGCCTTGATTTACGCACGTGGGGCTTACAACATGAGCCACTTGGACTTAGACATTTTGTGGTCACAAGAGTGGGGTCCTCCAGTTTTCAAGAATACAATGAGTAAACATAGATTCAAGGAAATAATGAAATACTTACGGTTTGATTTGAGAAGCACACGTCATACAGTTTATCTACTGACAAATTTGCAATGATTTCTGATCTTTCGAATAAATTTATAGAAAATTGCCAAATGTGTTTTATCCCTGGAGAAAATTTGACTGTTGACGAACAGTTGTTTCCATCCAAAACACGTTGTCGCTTTTTGCAAAACATTGCAAATAAACCCGATAAATTTGGAATAAAGTTTTGGTTGCTAGTGGAAGTGGAGCCCAAATATTTATGTGGAGGCTTTCCTCATTTAGGAAAAGATGGCGAGCGCCTAAGTAATGTTCCATTACCAGAACATGTAGTTATGAAATTGATGCAACCTTACTTCAAGAAAGGTCGAAACATTACAACGGATAATTTTTTCACATCATTGAAACTGGCGGAATAGCTAGAATCTG
Organism: Odontomyia ornata; assembly: GCA_963969285.1. Classification (NCBI taxonomy): domain Eukaryota; kingdom Metazoa; phylum Arthropoda; class Insecta; order Diptera; family Stratiomyidae; genus Odontomyia; species Odontomyia ornata. The sequence continues at coordinate 17,134,636 of OZ017742.1, read as the reverse complement.
AGAATACGAGCATAGTTGGAACGATGCGACGAGGAAGGCGACAAGTACCGCCAATTTGTAGAAATATCCGCACACGAAGATATGAAACGTTTATCTTGAAATCGGAGACCAACGCAACCTTAAATGTTTATCAGGGTAAACCTGGAAAAAATGTCATTATCTTGAGTACGCTACATCAAAATATTTATATTGATACTGACTCAAAAAAGCTTCCCGAGACTGTCCAGTTTTATAACGAAACTAAAGTAGGCGTGGACATAATTGATCAAATGTCAAGAAAATACACCGTAAGAGCTGGAACTCGAAGATGGCCAGTCCATGTCTTCTACAATATTTAAGAGTTGGCTGCAATAAATTCATGCGTCTTATACCGAAAAATTACAGGTGAAAACATTTCGCGCCATAATTACATTCTTCAACTCGTGAGTGAACTTCGAGCAGAGTACGTGAAAAAAAAAATAGTTCAGATGTCACCCAACGCTTAGATAATATAACCACTACTGAAGAGCAGCCTTCTATGTCCACAACAAACAAAAGACGTCAATGTCAAATTAATGTGCATTGTAAAAAAAATCGAACCTGTGTACTTTGCACTATTTGCCAAAAAGCTGTTTGTGGAAAATGCGTAAAACAAGTCTACAAAAAAAATATTTGTTATAAATGTAGTTCTATGTAAGCACTCAAAATAATAAATCATTGTAATTAAAATTATTAAATTCGTTTGATTCAGAAACAGCCATATTATCTATCCGATTATCGTATGCCGTCAATTTGACGGTCGTGGTCTTTGAAGGTATGTCAAGGTACGTGACCCTTCTACTGTTAAACATCTGGTGATCCCAAGTAGTAGAAACCGCAACCAAGCTAGGAAGAAATCATCATCAAGTAGAGACTTATTGGGTGTACAACTTAATAACCGGAATTTTTTAGCGAAATATGATGCTTTATTGTGGAAAAATCTTACAATATATTTTATTCAAAGTATTGTCCATCGGAAGCTACAACATTTCCTCATCATCCAGTCAATTTATGAATTCTATTCCAAAAAAATTGCGCCGGCTAGACGGCCAAAAACGAATCTATCCAATTTCGGATGCGTTGCTGTGAAGTGAAGCGTATTCTGGTAAGGGCGTTTTGCATCGAGCGAAATAAATGAAAGTCAGACGGAACAAGGTCCAGACTATAAGGCGGGTGGGCCAAAACTTCCCACCCACTACTTTCCACATAGTTTTCCACGGGCCTTGCAACATGCGGCCGAGCGTTGTCATGATGAAAAATTATTGCCTCGTTTCTGGTCGCATGTTCCGGATATTTTTCCATGTTGGCACGCTTCAAACGTATGAAATATAATTGGTACATATCACTTGTGATTGTCTGGCCCAATTTCAACAACTCATAATATTACGGCCCCTTCTGATCCCACCAAATACACAGCAAAACCTTGGCGCCATGGATATATGGCTTCGCCGTTGATTTGGCTGGTTGGCTGGGCTCCACATATGACTTTTTGCACTTGGAATTGTCATAATGGATCCATTTTTCATCCCCAGTGACGATCCGATGCAAAAATGATTTCTTTTTATGGCGCTCAAGCAGCATTTTAGACATACAGAAGCGCGGTTCAACGTCTCCCGGCTTCAACTCGTAGGGGACCCAATTCCCTTGCTTCTGAATATATCTAGCAGCTTTCAAACGCTTTGAAATGACTGGTTGAGCCACTCCCAACAATTTGGCAAGATCATCTTGTGTTTGACATGAATCCTCACCGAGAAGCGTCTCCAATTCTTCGTCTTCAAACTTTTTTGGCTGTCCTGGGCGTTCTTTGTCTTTGATGTCGAAATCGCCACTTTTGAAGCGTTTAAACCATTCAAAACACTGTCTTTTTGCTAAAGCATCGTCGCCATAAACTTCTACAAGCAAACGATGACTTTCCGCAGCAGTTTTCTTTACAAAAAAATGACCCAACAGAACCTCCCGCAAATGCTGTCTTTTTCTCCAATTTGCGAAGTTATTCATCGTGAAAGATAATAATGATGCGCTCAAGATAAAATTCTTTTGTTGACTGATTTTGATTACTGTGATAAATACCTCCAAAATGACATATATATATTTCGAGTTTTCACGATATTTGTTAGTACGGACATCTAGCGTCGAATTCCGGTTATTAAGTTGTACACCCAATATAAAATTTATCAGACAGATAAATAAATTAAGCAGTTGCAATCAAACTAGGAAGAAAGCAGCAACTAGCACTTAGAAAATTCATCAGATAGGCTGATAAATTAAGTAATATCAAGCAGTTAGTTGGAGAATTTATCAGGCAGACTAATAAATTAAACAGCAGCAACTGGAATTAATAGGAAGTCACGAGAACACGAAGAACGTCATAAAACAAAGCAACAACCTCTTGAGTGAACATAGTCTGGCTGAAGCATCGCTGGCAATATTTGATCCTGGGAGACAATAAATAACAGTTGGTGATGCGAGCATCACGAAGACCGTTGTCAAAACTCTTCATTTCAATGGAACATTAACATCTGACCTCATACCAGACTTAAATCTTATTGATTATTTTGTCAGCTATGAAGACCTGTGTTTCATATTAGGCAGGATAAATAACAAATAAACATGTGGTATTGACGGTATTCAAAATAAAATTCTCCGACATTTACCTTAGGTTGCAATCGGGAATCATTGAACGATTCATTTTACCTAAATGAGTGGGAAAGACCAAGGCATTTCCGATCTTGAATGAAGGAAAAGAAACTTCGAGTCCTAAAATCTATCGCTCAATCAGCTTGCTGCGTAACATCAGCAATGTGTTTGAAGTGATACTAAACAAATTATTATACACCCACATTCAGAAATATGAGTTGATGCCCAATTGGCAATTTTGTTTTGTTGCCAGGCAATCGACTATATATGCGATAACGAAAGTAACCTCAGACGTATGTTGGAAACTAAACAACAGAGAATTTGTTGGAGTATGTCTCATTGATATGGAGAAAGCCTTTGATAAGTTCCCCAGACAGATATAAATCTGACGACAATTGTTGACTTCAACGTCTTAAACAGTCAACAGCAGGGAACAGCTACTGCGCCTCTTCTTTTCTCAATATTTAAAATTACTATTCCAGCTAACCCAAGTATCTTGCTTAATAATGAATTTTGGCCACCTGGCGTACTCGTCAAAAAGTTCTTTTCGATTCGTAAGCGGAACTATCCTGTGTCCTTTTGCTCTAGAAGAAACATCTCTTATGCTTCGTAATTCATTCTTATCTTGCTATTACCAAAATCTTCGTGGCTTGAGGGCTAAGACTACTGAGCTTCGCATTTCTTCCATCCTTTCTCAGTATAATATCTTCTGTCTAACGGAAACATGGCTGACAGATGACATTAGTAATAGTGAGCTACTCCCGAACCATTTAACCTTCCGCAGAGATAGAGACCGTGATGCTACTGGTAAGTCTGACGGTGGAGGCGCTCTAGTGGATATACATGTTTCCCTTACTAGCAAATTCTGTGATTATTTCACTCCATCTTCACCTGCTCAGTGTATAATTGTGCTGGTGTCTCTATCTGATTCTCTTTTCTTCCTCGTATCATCTGTGTATATCCCTTGTAACAGTCCTGTTATTGCTCACGAACATTTCTTTGTAGAATTTTCGAGCCACATTGATGCTCGTTTCCCTTCTAATCCTATACTGGTCTGTGGTGACTTCAATTTACCCACTTTTATTTGGAATGATTTTTATGTCTCCATAGTTTCTGGCGGTAGCGTGTCTTTTATTCTTTCTTCTTTTATTTCCCTCTGTTCCTTCACCCAATACAACACTTTTCCTAATGCCAATAATAAATTGCTTGATCTTGTTTTTTCCAACTTGTCACCGTCTTCTCTGTCCGCATCGGTGGCACTCTCATCCTTTTTCAAACCTGATCCCCACCATTCACCACTCTTCATTGTTCTTTGAAGAATTCCTTCCTTCCCGCTTTAATTTTCTTAAAGCCGATTTATCGAGCATAGAAGCTAACCTTAATGCCAGGAATTGGCAGACTGTGTTGATAAGCTCTATATGTTTCTTTTGCCCTTAATCTCGCAATTTACTCCTGTGTGTCCAGAAAGAAGACGCAAAGATGCTCCTTCAGATGTTGTCACTGCAATTAAATCAAAAGATGCTGCCCGTAGAAAATTTCAACCAGTGGTCTTCTAATTGACCTCGTTAAATTCAAAGAGCGTCATGTCACAGCCAAGAAAATTGCCACTTCTGCCCTGCATGCATATGTGAACCACATTGAAACTACGTTAATGTCGAATCAAACTCGTGCGTTCTGGTCGTACGTAAAAACTTTAAGGACCTCTCATCATGCCCCTGATAATTTTAGTCTTGATGGCGTGACATCGTCTTCTCCTCAAGAATCTTCGCATCTTATTTTTCTTCGTTTTTTGGCAGTGCTCAACATTCCCCTTCCTTCAACCAATCTTCTTGCTCTTTTTCCTCTACTAATTTTCGTACAAACCCTTTGCAGGTTGAGCAACTCTTAAATAAAATCGATAACAGCACCAGTGTGGGCTCTGATGGCATTCCAAATTTTCTAGCAAAATCTTTATCTTCTTAGCTTTGTGTCCTACTTTCAATTATTTTTAACTTGAGTTTATCCTGTTGAGTTTTCCTCTCCCAATAGAAAATTGCCCACATTTTTCTTATCTTCAAATCTGGTGATCGTAATATCGTCTCAAACTATCTTCCTATTTCCCTTCTTCCTTGTTTTAGTAAAATTCTGGAAAAGATAGTTTTCGATGTGCTGTATCCACTTGTCCTCCTATCTTAAGCAGACTTACAGCATAGTTTTGTTAGAGGCAGATCTACACTTACAAATTTACTTTCTTTTACCGATCATATTGCAGCTGCCCTCGATCAACAACAACAAGTGGACGTTAATTTTACGGATTTCTCTAAAGCCTTTGATTCAGTGGATCATCCTCTCCTATTTGAGAAATTTTTAGGGTTCAATGTCCCTAATTGCCTCTATTCCTAGCTTCTCTCCTATGTCCTGAATCGTCAATGAGTAGTCACTTTAAACTTTTGCTTCTCTTCTTCTTTTCACCAGAGTTCGGGAGTTCCGGAAGATTCAATACATGGCTCCATACGATTTTTACTTTTTATCAATGATCTATCTTCTATTATCCCAGCCCCCTGTCTCCTTTATGCATATAACTTCAAGATTTTTCGAGTTATTGATTCCCTGTTAGATGTGGATATGCTTCAAACCAATCTTCAGCATCTTTGTGACTCTTGTGAATCAAACTATCTCTCCTCAAATGTTTCCAAATGCCATCAGATGACATTCTCCTGTAAAAAATTTCCTCTTCTCTCAACGTTTAGGCTTGTTGGTATCTCTTTGAGCAATGTAACCTCCTTCAAGGATCTTGGTGTCTTTTTCGATTGTAAACTGAAGTTTGATCTCCATATTGCCCGAATCAACATATTAAGAAAGCCTCTCGCTTAACTGGATTTATTTTACGATCCACTTCGTCATTCCAACATATCACATCCTGTACGTGTCTTTACTCTTCACAAGTACGTAGTCATTTGGAGTACTGCTCCCAAATTTGGAGTCCATACCACAGAAAGCACATCGATGCTCTTTAGTCAGTTCAATGCAGATTCACACGGTCTATATTCTTCAAATTCAACTTTCCTTACTGCCCTTATGATCACCGACTACATACTTTGAACCTTCCTACCCTCGAGTCCAAACGATCTTTCCTTGACGAATGTCTTTTGTTCAAGCTTCGTCATAGAATTTTACCACAAAAATGTATGCTGGCAAATAAGTACATTTGACGCTGCTTGCCCTAATAGATCCTCGCTTTAATTTGATGTTCCGTATGCAGCTACTAACACCTTCTTCTACACTCTCCCTTACTACGCTTACCTCGTGTGCACAACCAGCGAAGTCTTGGTCCTCTACCACAGTCTCTTGGCGTATTCAAAACTTCAATGAAAAATAAAATTTATAAATAGGTACTCCTATAAATTTAAATTTTTGGTATCGTATTGTGATCTTTTTTCTTTAATTGCTTCCATATTTTTAATTCATAGGTTTGTATTTAAATATGGTTTTAATTGGCTTGTAATTGGACAACTAGTATGTAAGTTGATGATCTGAAATAAATAAATAAATAATATTCCCCCGGTAGCTATTGAACGGCTTTGATTTTAGCACCTCGCCAACATGATCGTCGGTAAAGTTTTCTGATGATCTGATCATTTATACGGCAAACCGAAAAGCTACAATAGTTAAGAGCATTCTTCAAAAAACGTTTGATGATGTGCAGCTCTACACCGACAATTGACGAATGCAAATCAATGTGCAAAAGGGCGAAACAATTTCGTTTCAGATAACGCTGCTGGGGCCAGTCAAAACCTGAAGCATAGCTGTAAAATTTTTCACATTATGGCTGGTAAGAGTATTGAAGAACGGATTCCACATAAGTCGTGTGTTCATCCCAATCAGTATCTTTACTATACTGAACATATCAACATATCCCCACAAATCATCCCTTCTAATACTAAGCACCGCTACATAAACCCAAACCTATGCACACCACCCCTTAAAGCACAACCTAAGCTCTACAAACCCAATATGCCTTTCCGTCCTGTTGTTAACAACCACCCAGCTCTTGCATACCAATTTGCATGGTACTTGGCAACGATAATGGCTGATGTCATGCACCTTGACGATAAATTAAGGAACAGCCGTGAGCTAGCAATCTCTACCACCTCTTTAAAATTGACTGAAACTCATCACTGGACATCACCAACCTACATACGTCCATACCCATTGATGTAACACAGGCCATACTAAAAGAAAAACTTTCACGCAACAACAGCCGACGCTTTAAAGATCAACTGCTCAATCTCATAAAGACCACAATCTAGCAGGACTATTTTAAATTCAATTAAAACACATACATTACCAAAGACGTTCTGGGTATGGGATATCCAATGTCCTCAAAAATCTCGGAAATATTCTTACAATCTTTGGAAGAAGTCTTTATACCCAAAATTGTCAAAAAATTCAATGTCATATTTTACAGACGATATATGGATGACTGTTTCATTGTTATTGACTCACAAGAAAATAAACAAGGCGAACTACTACTTATATGAATCAAATTTACCCGAATATAAATTTTACTATAGAAAAAGAAACAAGCGGACAGCTCAACTATATGGACCTAGCCGTGACACATGAACAAAGAAGATTCGACTACAAAATATACAGAAAATCAACCGCAACTGATCATACCGTACACGAAACATCTAACCACCCCGCACAACATAAGCTAGCAGGATACAAATCAATGGTGCAGAGGCTCCACTCTATCCCCATGACTCCTACTAGCTACTCAAACGAACTAAACAACATTTACCAAAAAGCTAACAATAACGGATACAAACAACGTGACATTGACAAACTTGTTACACAGTACAAACAAAAATAAGAGCGCTAACTGACTGAAACTCATAAGGACGACCAACAGCGAATTCCGTTAACATACGTAGGCAAACAGACATACAAACTGTCAAACTTCCTAGGGAAATACAAACTTCAAACTGCATTCAAAACTACCTACAATATTGGAAACAAACTGAAACCAATACTGAATGAATCATCAATATACCAGAACAGCGGCATATACAAACTGACATGGTAAATATAGGAAGAATAACGCGGGAACTAACGACAAGATATAACGAGCACTTACCATTTTTTTTTACACAACAAGGCAGACTCCAAACCACGCACACGAGCTGGACGCTATGACAAACTCGATGACATTGCTATACAAATAAGGCAAAGGACCGACACTTGACATTCTAGAAAATCTTGAAATATACAAACATATGTTAAAAAAACAGACGGTAACATTATCAGCGAACAATTTATTGCAAATTCTGACGCAATATTCTCAGTACTAGACCACACTTTTGGACAAAAACGGAAAATGAAACGAAATAGAATGAAAAAGACAAAAACCTAATATCCCTCTCCGTGACTTTATTTAGTAATTTAGCACTACCTGCTCAACCTATCCTACGAATATATAAAATCATTCCCTTCAACACTTCCTTTAGATATTGAAGATGACTCAAAGGAGTCAAAGTCAAAAGCGCTTTATTCAATACTAATGGTTATAAATGTTAAAAGAATATAAAGCAAATCCCAAACAATAACAATACAAAAACTTAATAGCTCAAATAGCTCTTTAAATTTAAACGTTATCAGTTTAACACATTTCATCAAAAAAACTATAGTAAATTCAAATTAATTAAGATTATGACATATTTTATAATTTAATTGGAATAAAGAGAAAAAAAAACCAACCAACACTATTCTAAAATTATTTATTATTTTAACACAACAGTGAACTTTGATCCTTCACTTAATATGTTATATATAATAAAATTCAATCAAAAACTTTATTTCATACTAAAAAAGTTCCATCAACATACTCCTAACCTACGCGTTTAATCTTATCTCTAAACCTCATAGAATAAACATAACATTTATCTAACTTAACCCTTAATTTTTAACACAAATAAACGACAACACTAGATGTAGCAATAATGAGCTGAAACTCAAAAACTGAGTAACTAAAAGCACAAAAACAGAAAACAAACACAAATACTTGAGACATTGTCATTCAGCCACTAATACCTAGATTGCTTCGTCTCAGCTCGACCAGCCTCAACGAATCTAGCAAATGAGTATCTCTATTGGAATTGTTGGTCTAGTGAACTCCAATTCGGAGGATATTTTATCTTCTTATCGGTGGCCCGTCTATATATGTGATATATGACTGAGACGCCATCATAATCAAAAACATATCAACGCATGTCCAAATACACGAATGCTTCTGGAGGAACGAAGCCAGTACCGAGACAAGTCGCAATATACCCGTCTGTAGGGTGAAACGGCTGTGAAATTCAGGGGATTTCACTCATACAGATCTTGCGATATGATTCCGAAGAAGTTTCAACATGAAGATATCGACTCTCGTCACTTTAGCAGTTTGATAACCTCTTCTAATCGATATAAAGTGTTTCCAATCCATCTCAGGCTTTTTGTACAAACCAGTACATGCACGAAGACATTTCCTTTCAAAAACTCTTTATTTTTCCATCGTACTAGCACTCTGGTTGTACCAGATTTGACATACAGATGCCAAAACTGGTCTAACCAGGGTCTTGTAACAGATTATTTTGATCAATGTATTTTGAATGAAAGAGTCTTCGTAGGGCCATGACTACTTTTTGTGCCTTACTGAGCATGATTTTGGCATGTTCAGTATAGTACAGATACTGATCGAGATGAACACCGAGGCATCGGACACAGGAACCCATTCTGAACTACCCTCGCCAGTCATGATGTGGAAATCCTTCCAATTACGTTTCATATCTTGACTGACCCCCTGCAGCGTTGTCCGAAACAAGATTGTTTCGCACTTCTGCGCATTGATTCTCATTCGCCAACTGTCAGTGCAACATATAGCTGCACATCATGAAACATTTCTTGGAAATTGCACTGTACTATTATAGCTTTTCGGTCTGCCGTAGAGATGATCAGATCATCAGCAAAGACTTCCAATGAGTGCGTTGTCGAGACGTTAAAATCAAATCCTTTCGATAGCTTGCGAATGAAGATTGAGAAGAGCAGGGGCGCAGTAACTGTTGCCTGCAATAGAACATTCAAGACCTTGAATTCGCGCATTGCTGTCAGATTGCCATCAGTTATAACAAACTATTTCCCGTATAACATATTGCACATCATGGCGACAAGGTGTCTGGGGAACTTGTCTTGAAGAAGTTTAAAAACTCGATACCTTCACTCGAGACTTTTTGCGGAATATGCTATTCACTTTCTCGAAAAGGCCATCTGGGTCCTGTGGGCTAATACCCCTCAATTTCTCCGCCCATTGATTGCTTACCTCACTCCTGAAGTATGACCGGATTAAGTTCCGGACATTCTTTAGGTGTAATTTCAACAAAGCCAACGAGGGATGGTTGTAGTCCAAAAATCGTCGATAAATATTGTTGACGCATGTGAAAAGAAGGCTTTTCAATTTTTTCAACGTTCCCATGGTTGGTGTTTCATATCCTTCCATATTGTTTCGATATTTAATCTTGGGAACTACTTTCTCAATCGTTTCCAACATCGGCTTCTCTAACTTCGACAAATAGAGATCTATTTCATCGTTAGTTAGATTCCTGTCATTAGGAACTATTGAGCAAGAGTTGCCACCATCAGAAGGAGGACATTGCTTCTAGTACTCCCGATTAAACTTCTTTTGAAACTTTCCCCAGTCTGTATTTTTGAAGTTCAACCGATGATTTTCATGTTGAACTGGAATGAGGAAGAAATCATCCCTTTGATGATTGATTTCCATTACGATTGCATTATGGTCACTATCACAAGGAAGCACCTGCAATTTCCGTTGAGGACCATTAAAGCTGAATTCAAGTCTTGCGTCAGCAATGCAGAGGTCCAAATATGAATTTGTCCTAGGGTATGTTGGGAACTCCGACCCATATAGATTGCACCAGTATTCAATTTGGTTCTCTGTTATCCACGATTTCAGGAATACACCTCTTGGATTATTAGTGGCGTTCGGCCATGATGTATGCTTGGCGTTCAGGTCACCAGCAAATATAATAACTATGCAGCCTGTTCAATTCGAGTACTTCGAACAAGGAATTGAGCTCCTCCTTGAACTTGAGAACATTTCGACCAGTTGCATAGGCAGAGATAACGAAGAGGTTATCCCCACCTGGCAGTGAGATTTTGATAACGGACACTACAAGAGGTTCAAAGCTTTTGAATTTCACTTTTTCAATATTTTGGAAACAATAGGGTCTTCGAGCCAATATCTCAGTGCCACTTCCCCCATCACCTATTACCTTATCGTTTCTTACAAATGCAAAATCCTTGAATGTCATGTAATGCCATTAATTGAGGTGGATTTCAGTGAGAAGCATGATGTTAGGCTTAACAATTAATTCAAGGTGATAATCACGTCGATGTATAGTACGAGTAACAATGGAGTTGTGGTTGATCGAGATGAGATGAATCCTATCCATGGGAATGTGGCTGGACGACAACTTATTTTGAGGCATTTGAAAGCCCTAAACGCTGGAAGATAAGATTAATTTTCGTAACTTGTTTATCAATTCTCTCCGATATAGAATTCAGTTGCTGGTAAATTTTGAGAAGCAGCTCATTATTGCCTCTTGCATTATTTACCGCGTTTTCTGCTGGTCCTCTAGCGGCGAGTGCAAATGATACTGCGGGCTTGACGAAGCTCAGAGCTAAGACACTGTAGTGTGGTTGTGTTTGCTTTGGGACAAATTTTACTCTCGCTTCTTGATATCGGGAGCATCTTCAATATGACGCCGGGTGACCAAAAACATCGCAGTTAACACAGTATAATTTCTCTTTTGGCTCCGCCTGAGCCAATTTACATTGACCTGGAACATGAACGTCCTTGCATTTGATGCATCGATAATGCATGGCACAGTTGGCAGCCGAATGTCCAAATTGTTGACACCGACAACACTGGTTGACTTCTCTTTTCTGGAGGCATTCCCACCTCACCACTCAAGTATCTGTAATGGTAAAATTTGTTTTTCAAACCATCAACCGTCTTGTTACGAATGTTTTAACGGAAACAAATTCAATTTCTGATGCTGCCTCCTTGAGCACCTGAAGAAGATTGACGGTATCTTCTCGGCAGTCCAAGTCCTTCAACAAAAAGGTCTGGTTCTTCTCACTTTTCGGCGTATAGGTGAAGCGTGGAACCTCCCCAGAATTTAGTGCATTTTTAAGCTGATTTGAAATTAACCAGTGATTTCGTTGTGATTGTTAACTTTTAGGCATTGATTCTTTTAATCTCGAAACTAGTTAATTTATTTCCGGCTGCTAATAGTCGAACCATATCCTTTCGGCTTTGACCGAACACATTAATTGGCGGAGCTTTCTCTGTATTTTTGGCAACATTTTGAGAAGGACCAGGAGAACTGCGAGCTGGTTTATGATATTTAAGTAAAGGTCAAAATTATTATTGTTATCTTGACCAAGATTAACTTCAATACTTTCGTCAACGTCCATTTCTTGTTGGAGTCCGTCCAGCGCTGCATAGTAGTTTTGGCTGCCGTTAGCGCTTCCAGCACTTAATATTTCTTCTGGGATGACGTGTTTGATAGCTTTCTTTGCTGTAGTTTCCGTATTTATTGGCCTTACCAGTTCGGCATCTTGAGTTTTCTTCCCTCTCTTGTAAATGTCTTCGAACGTTTTTAGTCGTAAATAGTTCGACGATAAATGCTTTTTCCAATGAAAATCAAAATTCGCTTTTGTCTGACTTGTAAAAATTAGTTTAATTTTTTAAAACTTACTTTTGTGAAAAATTAATTAATTTTTAAAATTGATAACAGGAGCGATTAAAAACACGTCTACACACAATGAATGCTAGACGTAGAATTCGACTCAAAGAAGACGAAACGCATCTCCTCACACAACAAAACAAGGCCCGACGGCTTTTAAAGAAAAAAATAAATATAGGGTTTTCGAATAAAAGGTGTTATTTTGAATAGATCTTCTTATTTAACAAGTTGCGACTTCTTCCTTTGGGGTCACGTGAAAGAGAAGATCTACGCCAACAGCTCAGCGTCGATTCAAGACCTCAAAGATGGAATTCGTGAGGCTATCGAGGGCATAGGGCAACCACCTTGGGATTTGGTTTTACAAAATTTCATGAAAAGGATATGGTCCTGTAAGCGTGGTCGTGGTGGTAATTTGCCTGATGTTATTTTTCACTATTAACGACATACCTTCTTCTCTATAATGAGTCTTATTTGTTGGTTTATGTGCAAACTCGAAACCTGGCACTGGGTGTAAGTTCAGACGGATAAATTTGAGAAATGTTTAATGTAAGCTCTGGTTAACGAATTCGTACTTTTAAATTTATAAAGCTCTTTAAGTCAAAACATTATCTGATCAAAATCAAAGTAAAATCCACAGAATAAAATTCTAATCAAAGCTCCTGTCAGAAAAATCGACGAATTGACTTAAATCAAGAAAAAAACGAATCAAAATAAAGCACACAACTTAAAAGATTTCCTCCTACTTACTATTATCAATAACATTAAAATGAGATCAACCTATGAAGCAATTCATGTTTTTCTACTCATTCAGTATCTTCTGCTCTTGAAATTCACATGAAAATCCGCAAACGTTCATTCAAAAGAAAATCTTCCTCTCCTTTGATATAATCCAATGTTCTATAGAAAATCTTATCCTGAGAAAAAATGAAACTTTGCTCCTTCTTTTGCGTTTTATAACTACCTTTCATGTTAAGCAATGCGGGCAGGAAATTGCAATTTTCGCTGTTTTTACTCGTCTTTTGCTTCACTTTTATTTTTCTGTTGATTCGCTGTATTGAAATATACCATGAGGAAAGGATAATGTTTTTTTTTGTATGTTCTGAAATTGCAGAGTGGAGAATAAAGTGAAATGAGATATTTCGGAGGAGGATTTTTGATGTTCTGAAAGAAGTAGCACTTAAGTGCTCCTCAAGGATTGCTTCATTGAAAAGGTTCAGCGATTAAGTGGTGGAATAGCAGCAAGACAGGGTTTTTTTCTTCTTTGAATAAATATTTATTTAAAATTTATATGCATTCATTTCAAAAACCAAAGTGATTTCAATTGTTATAACGAAGTACCTGGAAATTATAATTTAAATTCCCCGGGGAAATGATACTTCTGTATTTTGTTAAGTTGGTAAGACTGTCCTTAATTACTATGCCAAATATGAGCACGATCTGTCAACCAGTTTGTTTACAGCAGCTGCTTCAGTCGGTAGACCTCAGTAATGCGTTGCGGTTTTTGTGATTCTGTGATTTTTTTATTGTGGCCGAATTTAGAGCCAAAAACGCAATAAATACCATCGATCAACCACCGTATTCACCAGATTTGGCTCCGTGTGAATTTGATGAATAGTTAAATATTTTGCGTGACATTTGCATTTTCCGGGTACTTTTTTGTCACCATGTATGCATGTATTTTTGTTGAAGGCCATAACGTTAATTGATTGCGAGCTGACCGCTTGCTGATCTTAATTTTGTACTTTTTGATAAAGTAACCACATTTTCATTGAGGAGTATTGGAACAAATGGGATAAATTGAGAATTATTATTTAGTTATGAAAGCCGACTAATGATTCAAAAAACCAGTTTTATTGTATATATTCATATACTTGTTTACAAATATACAAAAATGTATTTATTATTATTGATAACTATTAAAATATTTCAAAGAACAATTAATTGTTAGTAATCAATTTATTGTATTCAAAATACAATGACTTGGTGGATGGTTCAGATGCGACTGACTCTTCTCGATTTCTTCCATGGCCGGTGCTCTTCAATTGATATTGCCATGACACTCGACCATCCTGACATTGAATCGTCTCGATTCATTACTCTATGACTGAATCCACAGCATCATCGTACAAATCCAGTTCGGGACTCACGGCGATCCACGGTTTCAACATTTCGCTCGTATACACCGAACAGAATTTCCGTTAGCTAGGACGTACCATTCTCACGTCCTCGACGAGATATCTGTCGTTTCGTAAAACTCTCGAAATGATGTAGGGCCACAATATTTGGGCTCTGAATTTCGAGATTCTCCCGTAGCAGCAGGTACGTTCTCTAGAACGATCAGATCTCCTTCCTCACATATAAAGGGTTTCTTGTGTTTCGCGTTGATCCTCAATATCCATTCCTCTCGTTTGGTGCTAATTCGCTCTACAACCAATTGCTTCAGTTAACCATATCGCATTCCGTTGGATCAGCAGTCGCTTCATCTGATGTTAGAGCCATAACTAGCCGAATATCAACTCGATTGGACTGAACTGAATCACAGAGTGACATTGCGAATTCAGGGACCATTTACGATCAGTTGCCGCAGTTCTTAGAAATGATAAGATGGACTGATTTGCAAGTTCGATTTGGCCATTCACTTGAGGTGTTCTGACGGCAACCTTAATATGTTGAATCTCATTAGATGCACAGAATTCAGCAAACTCTCGTGATGTAAAAGCAGTGCCTCGATCACTAATTATACGCTTAGGTAGACCGAAGTACAACGTCAGATCCCTAAATGCGTCGATGACGGGCTTCGATTTCGTAGTTTTGACAGCTCTCATAATTAAACACTTACTGAACAAATCAGATATTTCAATGATGTACAAATTACCTTAATGACTGCATGGAAATGGTCCCAGGTGAGCAACGTGAAACGTCTAGAACGGAATAGGTGTCACCTCATCCGAATAGAGTTGACCCTTCGGTTTGCCTGCGATTCCTTTGTTATAGCAGCACTCTAAGCATGCTGCTATGAACAACTTGATGTATTTTCGAAGATTGTTGAACCAAAAATATTGCCAAACTCGATGTATGATCTTCTCAACACCAAAGTGCCCCATGTCGTTGTAGTACGTGCGGATGATTTTCCACCTGACTGCAGGCGGAACGACAAATTTGAGATCTTGGCCGATCTTACGATATAACCAACCATTTTTAAACTGATAATCTGACTTGATCTGTTTGGATTGAGCAGACTCAATATCGCCTCTCAGAACTTTGATTAACTCCTTCAACTTCACGTCTTGTCGTTGCAGGAGCACAAGCTAGTCTTTGGTTTCTTCCACTCGCATTATGTTCCCTGATGCTATCTCTGGCTCGTACGGCGGTTTGTTTGGAGTCCTGCTTAGAGTATCTGCGTAACTCATGCGTTCAGCCAATCGATGTATAATGCGGTAATCGTACTCCTGTAGCTTCAGAAACCATCGACCGATGTGTGGTAGCCATGGCGTAGACGTTCTTGTGGTGCTAGTTGCGGCGCAATCGGTAATTACCTCCAAATGCTTACCGAGCAAATAAATGCGGAATTTTTCTAACGACTCGACGATAGCCAAAACTTCAAGCTCATGATTTTGGAATCTGCTTTTGGATTCGCTACACTGGTGGCTGCAGTAGAAAACCGATCTGAAATTGCAACCGTCGTCTCTTTGTATGAGGATTCCAGCAAGACCCAGTGTTCTCGTGTCAGTGTGAAATTGATGTTCCTTCGTCGAATCGTATGCACTGAGCACTGGATCGCAGCAAAGAGCTGATTTCAATTTTTCGAATGCATCTCGTTGTTTGGCCGAACAACAAAATTTTGAATTGTCCTTCTGCTTCAACAAAAGTGTAAGCACCCTTGACATTAGAGAATAATCACGAATAAATTTGTTGAAAAAGCCACTCAATCCCAGAAATCTTCAAACTTCTGTAACGTTGGTTGGTTCCGGAAGCTCTCGAATTGCATGAGTCTTTTCAGCTACTGGTTTTTTCCATCCTCATCGACTCGATGACCTTAAAACGTGATTTGTTTAGATAAAAACGTACACTTAGAGTGCCGAAGCACCATACCGGAATCTCGAAGTATAAACAGGAATTCACAGAGGTTGATTAAACCCTCGGCAATAGTTTTGCTGGGCAGAATTATTTCATCTACATAGCTAACTGCTCGATTTCCCATTTGTCGTACCAACGGCATCCGGTTGAATTCATATTGGCCTGCATGCGTGACAAATGCAGTGTATTTCCTGCACTCTTCTGCGATTGGTATTTGATAATAGCCGGGCATTAAATCGAGAGTCGTGTAAAACAAACTACCAGCGATTGATGATAGCTGCTCCTCAACAGTTGACAGCAGAAATGGACGCCTTCAGGGATAGCGTTGAGCTAACGGAAATCAACACAGTGACGGTCCTTACTATTCTGTTTGTAAATGAGGACAATAGGCGACGAATATTCTGAATTTATGCGACGAACATTACTGACGGCGGTCGAAGTTTCATTTTCCGGACATCGGTCGGTTGTATGTGATGTTCGTTTACACTTCTCGCATTTTTGTTTCCGTTGCGGTTTTGGACAGTTCAGCGAAATATGCCCCATCTCAAGACAATTATACATCGGATTCGACAGGGTTCCGAATTGCTCGAAGTCGGCTGCGCTCGCGCATTTGATGACGTGATACCTTGCTGTATCTGTGGTGGTGGTCCAAAATTTCGTCTTGACTCCGTTCATGGCTCCGAAATTCGTTTCGCCGTCGTATATGCTCCGAATTTTAGCAGGCCCCTTTAGGAAGGCTTGCACGGTGAACACCAGATTTCGATCGTTTCACTGATATGCCTCGGCAAGCTTCGTAACGCAATCAACGAACTGCGCTGTCTACATGCCGAATTGCATGACGGGTCGAAGTCACATCTCCGATGCTATGAAAATGCGGTCCACTACATGCCCACACTAAATTAGCCAATCGTTCGCATGCGTCAACTTCGAACGTCGCTGCCAGCGGTGTCTCACGCGATTTCATGGCGTTAATGAGTAGTGGTGTCGGCTTCTGTACTACAATCAGTTGAGTGTTAATATGTTCAGTTGTTGACGACGCCGCCAACTTTCCCCCGCTCGGTGACGCGGCGACGACAGCTGATATTAACTCACTCAATCGCTTCACTTCATCACGTAACTCGCACACATAATCTTCACCCAAACATTCTGACATTTGCCCGTCCGTTTTGATTTCGTCATAAGCCAGAATTTCACAGAGTCTTTGTTCCCCTGCGTAGAGGCGTTCTGTAGTCTAAGTACAAATTTTAGTTGCTCCTTGTTTAGCGTATTGACCTTTTTGACCGGCATCGTGTTGCGTTCCGTTTCCCTCATATACGGACCGAAGGGGAAATCGAGCCACTGTATACATTTTTATGTAGCTACTCACGTATGTATGTCACACGTTTCTCCTTTCGTCTCTTTTGCGTATGTATATCGCACGTTTCTCACGACGAGATCACGAGGAGGGGGAAAATGGCTTTTGACGGCGTCCGTTCATTCTACCTGCACGATTTTAATTTTTACTTGTAATCCACACTAAACCACCCTTGAATCCCACTTCTGACTTTGCCAGTGGTGGACCTTGGAAACAGGATAATTGTAGAGGAAAAACAATACACTAACGTGCACCGTTTGTTAATCATCAATTTATTGTGTTTAAAATACAAACACTCGGTTGATGGTTTGGATGCGACTGACTCGTCTCGATTTCTTTCGTGGCCAGTGTTCTTCAATTGGTGTTGCTATGACACTAATATCTTCAAAAGTATTTCCACATATTTCCATATGATCTTCCTTTTTAATGTCACCCGGTGAAAATTTTTAATATCCTTGAGTTGGACCTGTCTATTCTTCAAGATTTCTCAAGCAGTTATTATAACAATTTTTTTATCCATGAAAATATGACTGGATGACAAACTATTCTGAAGCATATTGCCCTAAAAGTTGAGAAACGAAATTGATTTTTTCATCTTGCTTATTTATTTTTTCTGAAAGATAAGCTGTTGGTCAATTTTGAGAAGCAGCTCATTTTTGCCACTAACATTATCTTTTTTATTTACTTTGTTGTCTGGTGGTCCTCCAGTAGCAAGTGCAAATGATACTCCGGTTTGACGAAGTTAGAAAGTAACACACTGCGTTGTACTTGGGTTTGTTTTCGGGAGAATTTAACTTTTGCATCGTGGTACCGAGGGCATCCTCGATATGATGCTGGATGACCAAATATGCCGCAGTTGGCACAGTATAATTTTTCTTTTGGCTCCATCTGAACCAATTTGCATTCACCAGGGGCATAAATATCTTTACATTTACCGCAGTAATAGTGCATGGAACAATTGGCAGCCGAATTACCGAATCAATGGCACTTGTAACACTGGTTGACCTCAGTTTTTTGGAGACGCTCTGACCTCACTGCTCTAAAGTTCAACTACGTTAGAAATTTGTACCAAATAAAATAGTGATATTTTACCTTCAACAATTGATCTCCTGGTGACAAAGTTTTTCACACTAATAAATTTGACAGCTGGTGCTGCTTCCTGTAACACTTCAAGGAGATCAACTGTATTCTCCCCACAGCCCAAGCACTTCAACAGGAAGGTCTGATTTTTTCCCATCTTTAGCGTGTGTGTGAAGTGGGGAGCTCGTACACTATTAAGAGCATCTTTTGCTAGGTTATCAGCCAGTGTTTTTGTTTTAATTGTGAGTTTATCAGCGGTCACGCTCTTAACTTCGAAATTATCGATCTTATATTTGGCTGCCAATAGCCGGAGCATATCCCCTTCGTGCTGCCCAAAGGTATTAATCGGAGGAACTTTCTCAGTTTTTCTGTAATTTTTAATAAAAGAACTGGCAGGCACACCAGTTGGCTTCTTCTCCTTTTCCTTATTTTTTAATTTTAAGTGTTCAATAAATCTATCACTAGAATCATTAACATTACTTATATTTTCTTGACACTTCATCGCAGCAAGTACCGCATAGTAATTTGCGCTATCGTTTGCTCCTCCTGCGCTTAGTATGATATCAGCATCATAGATTGTCGACTTTTTTGTATCTGTACTGTTGATTTATTCGTTTGTTGAGACTTTTGCGTGGCTACTTATTTTCATTCTAGTTTGTTGTCACTTCTTTCTTTCGTTCGTCTTGCTTGTTGTCACTTCTTCTTTCCCAGGCGTATTTTGTGGCTTCATCACTTTTGTTTTGTTGACGGTTGTTAATTTCCGGATCATTTCCTCCAAATTTTGAATTCAGAGTTTCATCTTCTCTAGTAACTTTTGTATTTTCTTTGGTTACTCTTTATAATTGTTCGCTTGTAAGCGTAATAGGCTTCCCATGCTCAAACCTTTCTTGGTAGTTGGCCCTGGGTGGGAAGCCATGAAAAAAAACGTTTCTTTTGTTTGAACTTTTTGAGACTTCCTCGCAAGTAAAATCCAGATGCTCGATAAATTGTTCGAATAATTCAACGACTTAATAAGTTTTTCAAAAAATCAACTTTGAATTGACGCTTTAAAAATTATTTTAATTTTTGAAAATTACTGACAGGAGCGATTAAAAACAGGTTTATACGAAACGACTGCTAGTCGTAGAATCTGTTCTTGTTTAAGCTCTGTATTTGAATTTCGCTATACGTACGAGGTGTGTTCAAAAAATATCACGAATTTTGTTTTTTTTACAAAAATTATTTATTTATTCATGAATATCTATTTTGTCCCCTTCAAAGTAATCCCCATGAGATTTTATACATTTGTGCCAACGGTTTTTCCGATCTTCGAGCACTTCAAAAAATCATTTTTTTTAATCTTGTTCAGCTCCTCCTTCGATGCCGTCTTTATCTCGTCAAGCGTAGCGTAACGTCGTCCTTTCATGGGCCTCTTCAGTTTAGGAAACAAGAAAAAGTCACAGGGGGCCAGATCTGGGGAATACGGTGGCTGCGGCATCATTAGTGTGTTGTTTTTGGCCAAAAAGTCGCGCACAAGCAACGATGTGTGAGCAGGGGCGTTATCGTGGTGCAAAAGCCAATTTTTGTTCTCCCACAAATCCGGGCGTTTCTGGCGGATTGCTTCGCGCAAATTGCGCATAACTTGCAGGTAATATTCCTTATTGACCGTTCTTCCCTGTGGCAAGAACTCATGATGCACCACGCCCCTGCAATCGAAGAAAACTGTCAGCAAAACTTTCACATTCGACCGAACTTGGCGCGCTTTTTTCGGTCTTGGTTCATGCGGCAGCTTCCATTGAGATGATTGAGCTTTGGTTTCCACGTCATAACCATAAACCCACGATTCGTCACCAGCTACGACCCTCTGGAGCAAATTTGGTTCGTCGCGGACAGAGTTTAACATCTCATTAGCAATGTTCATGCGTTGCTGTTTTTGGTCGCAATTGAGCAATTTTGGTACGAATTTCGCGGCGACCCGTCTCATTGCCCAAATCGTTGATAAAAATCAAATGGCACGAGCCAATCGATATGTTTAGATCCTCAGCAACTTCTCTAACGGTGATTCGACGATTGGCCAATACCATTTTCTCCACTTCATTAATTTTTTCGTCTGTTGTTGAAGTGCTCGGGCGTCCGGCACGCTCTTCGTCGTTCACATCTTCTCGGCCTTCTAAAAACATTTTGTACCACCGATAAACGTTGCTTCGGTCCAAGGTAGCTTCTCCGTATGCCACAGTCAACATTCGGAATGCATCCGCGCACTTAATTTCGTTTTTCACACAAAATTTGATACACGTTCTTTGATCCATTTTTTGAATAAGTAAAAATCGAAGACGATTGAAAACACGTGCAAGTAAAGCAGCTATCACCAATTAAGTGAACATTCAAAATGGCCGAGCTTGTCGGCATAAGTGACAGACATGAGTACCAACATAACGCCACAAAAAAATCGAAATTCGAATATACGTAACCCGCGAAAATTCAAAATTCGTGATACTTTTTGAACTCACCTCGTACGTCATTCCATCTGAGCCGAAAATGTTGTCTTTGGACTTTTCAGCAAAAATAACGGTCTTCCAAAACTCCAAGTCCTTTGAAATATGCTCCGTAGCAAAGTACAGGTGGCTTTGTTGATTTTTGTTATTATAAATCGGTGAATAAAATTATGATTTCTTAGCACACGACGTATGGTTTCAACACTGCATTTTTTTTACTAATCTCAACAAACCCTTCTGCCAATTTAGGAGTCGAAAGCTTGGGTTTTCCTTTATTTCCCTAACAATCATTTGTTTATCAGACTCGCTGAAGTTTCTTTGTTTTTTTTTTTTTTTTTTGTGGTACATTTGTTCCCTTATTTTCCGATCTTTTTTAATTGGAAAACCTTTAAATGATAGGCCGGACTATTGATGAGCTTTAATCAACAATTTCGCTTATTTTGTGTTGAGATTCAACATTCTTAAAATGGTGAGTTACGCATTTCCGCTGCTCACGTGTTGTCCTTTGACATATTGTACATAAAATACAATTTATTCACTTTTTGGCTATCGCGGCCAAATTATTTTTTCAAGAATAAAATTAAAAACACACAAAAATCAACACAATGAAAAAATTCCTATGTAGAGTGCGCATTTTTGAGGCTAGGAGACAAAGAATTAATCGTATAGCATGAAACATGACAACCCCGCATATCATGAGAAAATTCGGAGTTGGTAGTGAGAAGCGAAAGAGAACGGTCAATGTACCGATGAGTGTATAATTTAACTATCTAAAATAAACGAAGTTATAACGATATTATACTTTCAAGTGTTGCCTTTTTATCATTTTTTTTTCACCACAACTGGATCAAATAAGCTGTGAGCTTTCTATGCACGAGTTTTTGCTTTGTTTGTGCTAATGAGACATTTGAAACATTTTTCTTTACTTA
Organism: Odontomyia ornata; assembly: GCA_963969285.1. Taxonomy (NCBI): domain Eukaryota; kingdom Metazoa; phylum Arthropoda; class Insecta; order Diptera; family Stratiomyidae; genus Odontomyia; species Odontomyia ornata. The sequence continues at coordinate 17,112,276 of OZ017742.1, read as the reverse complement.
ATTATTATAGGCCAATTGAAAAGTCCCCGGTCAAATGTGGCCGTTTTTTAACGATTTCATCCTTTAAACGATCCAATAACGTGGGCCAGACCATCAACAGCGATTATTATCGCTGTTGATGGTCTCGCCCTTTTGGTGGTAATCAATGATAATTATACCTTGCACATCCCAGAATACTGATGCCATAACCTTGCCAGGTGACTGTTGTGTTTTTCCTCGCTTTGGATTCGGTTCATCGTGTGCAGTCCACGCAGCTGACTGTCGATTGGACTCCGGAGTGAAATGATGGAGCAATATTTCATCCATTGTCACATATCGACGCAAAAATACAGGTTTATTGCGCTTAAACAGCTTCAAACACTGCTCAGAATCATTAACAAGTTGTTGCTTTTGATCGATTGTGAGCTCGCGCGGCACCCATTTTGCACACAGCTTTCTCATGTACAAATATTCGTGAATAATATGATGAACACGTTCAGATGATATCTTCACAATGTCTGCTATCTCGACCAACTTCACTTTATGGTCGTTCAAAATTATTTTGTGAACTTTTTTGTTGTTTTCGTCGGTGACAGCCTCTTTTGGGCGGCCACTGCGTTCGCCGTCTTCGGTGCTCATATCAACACGTTTAAACTTAGCATACCAATCAATGATGGTTGATTTTCCTGGTGCAGACCCCGGAAACTCTTCATCAAGTCAAGATTTTGCTTCAACTGTATTTTTGCCCTTCAAAAATCAATATTTTATCAGCACACGAAATTCTTTTTTTCCATCTTTTTTCAAATAACAGAAGTAACTACACCCACAACACAATATCTCACAATCTAACGGTCGGATTGCTGTCAAATTTTGACATGTATTGTTTGAAGGTGGGTACTAAATAAAAATCACCGCCATCTGTGTATCACACCAGAGACTTTTCAATTGGCCCGTTATGCTCCGATTTTCAGAAGCATCCTTTTTAAAACTGCATCAAAAGATTTGTAAAATTATATTTATTTATATGAGGACAATATTTTGTTTGGTTTTTATTGAAGTGCATGAAATAAGCAGTGAGCCACTGTATATAATAAATCTAATATGACTCGAATCGATGACTGTTTCTGATATCTCCTCAATGTCAAATGACTCATCAGTGCTTGTTGTTGTTTTTTACAGATGATGATGTGATCACTGCAATCTCGAACGTGTTTTTTTCACGTGAGAGTGACGTTCTCGGCCATAGAGACACATTTAACATGGATTATACACGTTGTCGTTAGTGGCGCGGAAAACGCGTATTAATGTCACACAAGATAGGCGTTTTATTTTAAGATGGGATATACGAGTACATGCTAATCCGAGGTTCGAAAGTATGTTTTCGTTTGTACTGGCTTTTGGTGTGATTTTCTAAATAAAATGCTATAACGTTTTATTTTACAAGACATATATGCATATACCGGGATCAAATTTTTCTTTTATTTAGTATCTACTCAAGAAGGGAGCAACTGCCTTCCAAAATGTATACGGGGAAAAAAATATAGCATTTATTTAGAAAATCATATTAAAAAACAATTCAAATAAAAACGTTGTTTCTAATTTTGAATTAACACGCTTATATGCACTCAAACTTCGCATCAAACAAAAAGATTATTACCGCAGCAAATATTTCGCTTTTTAACTAATTTTGTTTACCGTGTCAATGAATAGGAACTGTTTTTTAGCACACGCGTTTAGCGTGAAACGGCAAATTGTGAACACGGATATATCGTGTCGAAAGTTGAACATGCTACATCCGTGTGATTTTCACACCGGTTATTTTTCATCAGTGTTATTTTCTTTTGCTTCATTTCGGAGCCGTGGTATTTAAATAATGGTTCATAAAAGCTCACGTTACTAGTGTGAAATAAGTATGGAAAAATGTTTTCCGATTTTAAATTCATTGGGCAAAACTTTTCAAGCTTTTGCACTGATGATTGGGTCGAGACTTTTTGTTATCATTATTGGTCATGATTTTTCATAAGGATTGTTTTTGATATTGTAATTGTTTTGATTTATTGCCAAGTGTCTGTTGTTTGGTTGATATTAACTGTTGCAATCATTTAGTAATATACTTCTTGCTTCACAAATATTATGCTGCTCTTTCCATTCTTGTTTTGACCCAGTTTCATGAATAGTTCAGTTTAAATCTCATAAATTTTCTACAAAACATAGATCTATGAGTATAACTTCTAGAGTTGGGCAAAAAGCAGTTCACCGCCAGTTCACATGAGATGCAAAAGCCAAAAAGTATGAAAAGTAAAAAGTTTAACGTGTCGCTACCTTATGTATTTTCGACTACCTGTTTACCTTCTAAATTAACGTTCTCTTCTTCTATAAAAAAAACAACTTTAAAACTGCTAACATTTTTACTGCTCAATAATTCAAACTATCGCCTGAAAATACAAAAATTCCAAACAATTTACCTAGTTGCGTTCATTCTCTCTTTTGAAATTTAACGGCCAATTCTTTCTCCGCTATTTTTGTGAAACGATGCAATGACAATAGCAATACAATTTGCGATGTAGTCAACCGTGGAAGGCACCTTGTCGACAGGACATAAATGAATGGGCAATATACAATAGAATAATGCTCGTCTGTGGCAATATTCGAGCGCGACATAGTTGAGCGTCTTCGTTGCCAAACGGATATCATAACAGTAAAACTACCAACGCTATGGAATGAAGTGAGTTGCAATTCACGATGGCGGAAAAAGCTACCAAACAAAATTCAGAAACACAATAAAATAATAGTGCAACGAAAATCACCTAAAGGTATACGGATTTCATAGAATGGACATTTTAACCCATGTTATTGTTGTTGTACGAAGCGAATCTCGGAGAATATTCTGTTTAGTGCTCACGTTTAGGATATTGTTTTTGCTTTTTTAAGTTGAAAAATAAGTTATTTTAGATGGTGAGTTTAGTGAAAATATGATACATTTTCGGCTAATGCACGATTACTTTTCCGGTTCGTGCATTTTTCTGCATGGTTAAACAGGTTTTTGAATTGAACTTGTTCTTTATGGTAAGATGTTGGAGTCCCTACATAATACTATTTAAGAAAACCCTTATATAAAAAGTTAAAATCGGCATCTAAATGCCCCAAAAATTACTTTCATGAAATCCGTTTTCCCCCGTTTATTCATTTTTTTAAACATACAACAAACGGGGGAAATGATTTGATGCCGATTCTATGAAATTTATAAAACCACACCCTTTCTCCTTCTCGCAGACAGTCCACTACAATACCAACTGTTGCAGTCTTGTCTCCTCAGCAGATAATGATACAAGACTAGCTAAAATATATATAGAATAGTTTATTATCCTTTGCTTTTACAGCATAAGCTCCGTGAGCCTAGACTTGACTCTGCGACTCCTCGATGACCAGTGACAAGTCTTTTTCCGCCATAATCGGTGTTGCCATCCCAACATCTCTCCCCGTTAAGATAGATTATACGGTCTGATGTAGAAGTCGCGTCATGTCATAATCCTTATAGTGTTGTGGTACTACTCTGCATTGGTTCATTGAGCTTGACGTGGTTGCGGATCTTCAGCAAATTTGTCTCCCTGCACCACTGGTTGGTCCACTGGTTGTTTGTTGGCAGGCTCTTTAGGTTCTGAGCTCGGTTGGAAGCCAGTCACCCGTCTAAGGGTTTGCAACACAGGGATATCAAGACCATCAAGTGGAATGTTTCTTCCCCTTTTTGATTTGGTTTGCATGGACGATGACTTTGCGATCGCCCAACAGACCCTTCTTAAGCGCCTAGTCATTGACTGCACTGCACCTTTTCACAATAGTTGCTGGCTACCATTTCCATTTGTTGGCGTGGTACGTTTTGATAAAGACGTCTTCGCCGAAATCGAATTCTCTCCATTTGGCTCCGTGGTGCTGATTAAATTGATGCTCCATATTCCTGTTACGCTTGCAAGCACGGTTATGCTCTGGTTTCAATAAATCCAACTTACTCTTCATAGTGCAACCAATCATGACCTGGAAGGGTGATTTCACTCCAAGGGCTGCCGCTGGTGTGTAATGATAGCATAGCAAGAACTTGCGCAAAATCTGTATCGGCATTCCCTTCTCCTTCCAGTTTCTTTAATCCAGTTTTCAGCAAGTCGAAAAATTTCTCAACCGTTAGGTTGGGGATAAAAAGGTGCCATTCGAATGTGATCATACCATTTTCCCTACAGAAACTCTCAAACTCCTCTGAAACCAACTGCGGACCTTTGTCAGAAACTAGTGTATCGCAAAATCCTTGCCAAGAAACGGCTTCCTCCAATCGTTCGATTGTCTTTGATGTCATTCTGGATTGCATTTTTATACCTCTGGCCAGTTGCTGAACACATCAATAATAATTAAATACCAAAATCCATTTATGGGTCCCGCAAAATCGATAAGGATATGAGATCATGGTCAGTCCGGTATGGGACATGATTGAAGCGAACACTTGATTGGCGATTTGGAATTTATTGCGCAGCTCCCACATAGCCTGTCGATATCGTCATCAATAGATGGCCAGTAAACTTTGCTTCGTGTGGATGGCCCTTATGTAGCTCCTTCAATAATGTCCCCCGATAACAAGCTAGCACAACGATGCGATGTCCATAAAAGATGCACCCTTGAATGCTAATGAGTGATCCTCAGTGGGCAAAAAATTTTGCAACGTCCGTATTATCGATCTGCTTTGAAGTGCGTGACCACCCATTTTTGATATAATCTGCAACTTTCCTCATTGTTTGGCATCCACTGGTTTCTTGTATGAGAGCTTCAAATGTTATGGGCAGCATTTGGGCTGTGTCGATCGCAAAGCAAGCTATGCTCGAACTTGCGACCGTAGATATAACTATGAAACTTGAATAACGCATATGTCAACGCCAAGGCTTCTCAATGAAGCCAAGGCTTCCTCTCCAAGGAAAGTATATTTTGAACTCCTCGAACATCTCTTGGTGTAATTTTTCCACTCGAAGTTGACATCCGTGTGCAGCAACTCAACCAGTGGTCCGCGAAACTCCCTCAGATGATGAAAGGATTTACCGTACCATGTAATGGCCCCAAGGAAAGCTTGCAATTGGTGAACGTCTACCGGTGCCGGAATTTTGCTCCATACTTCGATCTTCTCTGGACTCGGTATGAAACCGTTTTCATCGATTACGTGCCCTAGGGACTCCAGTTTTTTTTTTTTGACAAAATGAACACTTCTTAATCTTGAGGTGAGTTTCAATTATCTCAAGACTCTACACGTTTATGACTACTTCAGTTAGCCATTTAGGACCAGTCCACCAAAGCTGGTTGTTTTTCAATTCGAACAAATTCTGGCCTCGTGTAGCACAGTCAGCGGGATTTATATGGGTTGATACATGCCCCCACTGCTGTACGTCTATAATATTTTGTATGTGTGAGACACGATTACTCACGTAAGTAGCCCATCGATTTACTGGACCACGTAACCGCACCAATACGACAGTTGAAGCTGTCCAAGCAAAAACATTTTGCTTGCGTATATCCATTACTTGTGTCAACTCGTTGATCAACTTTGATGCTAACACAGCCCCACAAAGTTCCAACTGGTGTATTGACACGTCCTTTTCAATTAATGCAACTTTGGTTTTTGCTGTTACTAATTTTACGTGTACTTGTTCATATTCGTCCACTGTTTGTAAATAAACTACAGCTGAATACTCCACACTAGATGCATCTGAGAATGCGTGCGATTCAAGTTCAGATTCTTTGGTTGAGGAAAGCCATCGTGGAATTACAATATTTTAAATTTGTACCAACTGATCTCCAAATTTTACCCACTCAGCATTTAAATCATTGGGTAATGCACTATCCCAATCTAGACTTGCCTTCCATAATGTTTGTATAGAAATGTTTGCATTGATCACTATGGGCACTATCCAATCGATATATTCAAAGTTATCTGTGATTCTGTTCCAACTAATACCTAGAACTTTCATCGTATTTTCAGCTTTTATTGTTACAGATTTCTCGGTGTTTATCTTGTCATTCAAAAATGTTACTGCCACGCTTGTGGTAAGCCTGCGGTCTTGAAATTCCCTTCTCCTTCTTTGGCTTCTTTTTTCGCTCCATTGATATATTGATCATTGCTCTAGCTTGTTTAGTTTGCCTGCTATGTCGTGTTGAGTACACGTGTGTTGGTGGCACTCGTCACGATAAGCTTAAGGAGGGGCATGGAAGACGAGGCGTGGAGCGGGAGACCAGTCGAGGTGCAGACTGATGCGGATGAGCAGCGTGTGCGTGCTATAATCTAGGGAGCTCGGTGTTTAACAGTTCGAATGTTGGCCTCGGAACTGGGTATGAACCATGAAACAGTCAGGCAAATTTTAACCGACGGTTTTGGGATGAAAAAGTTGTGCACGAAGATAGTTCCAAAGAACCTTTCACTCCACCCTAAGCGTGTCCCAGTATTTGGCCTCTAAAGGGATCGCCGTGTTACAATAGCCACTTTATTCGCCCAATATATCACTCTGTTGTTTTTGTGTTCCCTAGAACAAAATCGTTGGTTAAAGAAACCCATTTTGAGTCGATTACGGACATTCAGGCGGCCGTAATGAGGGTACTCGCGGACATCCCAGTCAAAGCATTCCAGAAATGTTTCGAAACATGAAAAACGCGCTGGAATCATTGTATAGCTGCCCAAGGGGATTACTTTGCAGGGGATGGCAGAGTTGTAGAATAATTTTTAAATATACGGTTTTCATGGAATCAGTCTCATTACTTAATTGTCACACCTTGTATACATTTTACCTAAGTCTGCTACGATACAAATATGATATTTTCTCCACATATGCAGAAGATGTTGCAAATCTTGTTGAAGTTTAGGGCCTACCACGAGATCTACTTGAAGCATTAAATACAACACGGCCTTTTGTAGTATCTTTGCCTTCACGAATGACTGCTTGATGGGGCAAATAAATAACAGTAGGATTTTTTATGTCAGACTCTTCAACCAATTTCGTATGATTAAGTATGATATAGTCTTTCAAAACTTTGTTGTACTCATTTAAAAGTGCTAGATTTCTACTTAATCTTCCCTCTGATTTGAGCAGTTTCCGTGTAGCAACATCGTATGATTTGCCATATTGACACTAAGGGTCTGATATTTTGAAAGGTAGTCTCATGATAAATCTACGATCTTCACATCTTACAGTAGTTTCATCATAGAATTTTTCACAAAGCTGTTCTTCTGTCGTAAATCTTTATTCAATGCCATTTGGCTCATTATCCATCTTCCAAAATACTTTTAATAGCTCGTGTTATTTTACTTGTACATGCAACGTTGTTATGGTGTGAATACTCGTGTCGTCAGTCACCTTCCCAGATAATATTCAACCAAATAAAGTGTTCTGTGCTATCAGATTTCCTTGCTAACTCTTCTTAAGTGCTTCTTGTAATATTTCTCCATAAACGTCGGCTCCCAGTAAGATATCAATTTTCCCAGGTGTTGCGAATTGAGGATCAGCGCGAGAGAATCTTTTAAGCTCCAGCCAATCAGGTATGTGTTCTTCACGTAATGGCAACAAAGGAGTAAATGGCTTTAATACGTAAGCATTAACATATATTATTTTTTCAGGTTCTGAACGTTATTTTATTTCGATATTAACCGCGTGTTTAACCATCATTTGATTGTCTCCTTAACTTAGCACCTTACCACTTGCATTGATTCGTCTAACACCTAATAATTGTGCTGTATCTTCGGAAATGAAAGAGACTTGCAAGCCATGGTCAAGCAATGCCCTAAAAATGAAAGGTAAACAATTTTCACAACTAGTCTTTACAATAGCAGTAGCAAGTAACATTTTAGATATTCTTAAATCTCCTCTCGAAAAGTTAGCTGGAATTGCTATCTCGTTTGATGAAGAAGTCGCTTTGCTCTCATATTGTGTGACTGGTCTCGTAGGCTCCTTACTTTGTGTTCTAGCATTGTAAACTTGTTTATCTTCACCTTCGAAATGAAGTTAAGTGTGATGTCGCCTCTCTCATTTTTGACAAGACATATTTTGGCGACACTTAAACACTGCGTACGTGGGCGCAAGACTGTTAAAGCAGAGCTTTTTTGTTTGTGCAATATTTTGTCTTTCAATCACTGGTTGCTTCTTAAATCGATCACAATAGAATATGTAATGTGACCCATTAAATAAAATTAGGCAATTAAAGCGACGATGTGTGATTTCAGCGCCAACGTCGAAAAGGTGGCGGAAGTACTGTATTCGAAAACAGAAGCAATTAACCTCCCCGAAAGACGATGGTGGAAAAGTGCAATTGCCACCCAGCAACATGAAGAAGAAAGGCTATTCCGAAAAGCGGGAGTTGTTCTAAAAAGAATACAATCTGCATGTGACTCGCCAAAAATCACTAAAGCAGTAAGGATTGGGCTCCTTGAACTAGAGGAGCTCCTAGACCGCATAGGGCATTATCGGAGGAGCTGGTTAAAGGCCGAAGAGGACCTGAAGGCGGAAGAAGAGCAAAAGGCTAAAGAAGTGCTGGGGGTGAAATCTAGAGGGCAACTGCAGACAGCTTCACAATTAAAAATTAATAAAAGGATGGCGTCCAGCCCAATCGAAGCAGATCGGAATAAAAAAAGGAAAGAAGAGGCACTTGATGGGCGTGGAACACCAGATCAGAGGTTCCAGACACTGCTTACAAAAGGAGCGAAAAAAGTGGCCTAAGAAACTACTTCGAAAAGTTCCAGAAAGTTAAGTTTGCACGAACGCCCGATGCAAAACTGGAGAGAAAGAAGCCCCGGCGAAGACCCCGGCAGCATGACGGTCGATCCTATGCGGAGGTGCTGCGGGACATCAGGGGAAACGTAAGGCCCGAAGACAATAACACTGCCATTAAAGCAGTACGACTAACGCGTTCGGGCCACATACTAGTCGAATTTGCCGAGAATAGGGAAGCATTCTGCGACGCAGTAAAGAAAGTCCTCGGCAAATGTGCAGCTATAGCCTAGCTTGACTGCGTCACAGATCCGGCCGAGGTAGAAGAGGCCATCAAAAGGAAGTTCCCTAGCGTGGGCGGGATCAAAGCGAGGCTGACACCAGAAAACCATAGGGGACAACGCATGGCCACAACTGACTTGACCGAAAAGGACACCGAATAATTTCTGAACAAGGGCAAAGTACGAAAAGGGTGGGTTATCTGTATGATACGGTGAAGAGCAACGCCTCTTCAATGTTTCAAATATCTTGGCTATGGTCACACTGCACAAGTATGCAAAGGACCCGATAGGAGTTCTCTATGTTACAAATGCAGTGAAATGGGAAATAAAAGAAAAGAGTGTACGAAGCTGGCACACTGTATTCTTTGCAAGGATGCTAATTCAAGACATGATTTTGGACACGTCTTGGGATCAGAAAAATGCTGGGCTTTCCAGGGAGCACTAGTCAAGGCAAAATCAGAACTTCGATGACCCGCATCCTGCAGCTAAACCTGCACCGCAGTTCAGCCACCCAAAATCTGCTTGAGCAGCTTGCGAGGGACATGAAAGCCAACTTTTGCTGCTGAGTGAGTGACATCATGATAAAAGTTCAGCATCATGGTATCCTGATGAAACTGGTACTGCCACCATCCGGGTTCAAAATAGTGATTTCCAGGTGGAGAGCTGTAGACGTGAGGATGGTTTTGTGTGGGTTCGGTGCTCAGGGACCACCTTCTTAAGTGTGTACCTAATGCTGAATGAATCGATATCACCTTTTCAAGCCAAGCTTCACGCTTTGGAGGGCGCTGTCTCAAACACAGACGGGAACGTGCTCGTTGGGGTAGACTTCAACGCTAAAGCAATCAAATGGAGCATGCCTTAAACAGATCCACGGGGAAATTGAATCCTAGAAATGGCAGCCAGGATGGCGCTTGTCGTACTAAACACCGGAAATACGCCAAATTCCGCCTATTTGCTGGAAAGGAACCATACCAGATGCGACATCCACCCCGAAATCCTTAGTAGGGAGGATACACAACTGGAGAGTATTAGAGGTCTACTCAGCCAGTGATCATCAGTGCATTCTGCTTGAGATCAGTGTTGTTGTCTCTCGACGTCTTTGCTCTCGGCTTTCTACAACTGGATGGAACATCAGAAGGATGGAAGTCAAGAGGTTCGCCGAGGTGCCCACAGCAGGTGCACCACTGCAGGGAGATCCGGAGGGGACAGAAGAACTGGCAGCTCAAGACGTGGTGAACTCAACTATGAGCATCATCACGTCTGCTTGCAAAGCTTCTATACCCCGTCAAATCCACGGCACACCAAGCCCCAGTATACTGGCGGACAACTGAAGTCGCTGAATAACGGAGGGAGTGTTACAAGCTTCGGCGCGAGGCTCAACGGGCACGGAACCATGACGAGGCAAACAGCTCCGCAGCAGCATATAAGTCTGCTAAGAAATGCCTTCGCAAAGTGATCTACACTAGCGAGGCTCCCTGCTGGCAAGATCTAGTGGACAATGTGAACAAGGATCCGTGGGGCCTTGGCTACAAGCTTATGTACACGACGCGGAAAAGATGGAAGTGCGGGGAATTTTCGCCGCCCATCCCGTTAATGTTGATGCTGTCCATGGTGAAACAGCAGTTGAGTGTCCACTCTTCACACAGCCGGAACTGAAACAGGCAGTCCTTTAGCCGAAAGCGAGGAATGCTCCAGGTCCAGATGATGCTCCGGCTGAGGTGTTGCGGCTTGCCTATCACCATTTTCCTGACTTGCTGCTCATCGCTTGCCTTCGGAACGGAGTTGTCCCGGTACGATGGAAGTTAGCGAGGCTCGTGCTGATCAGCAAGGGGAAGGGAAATCCCGAATCGCCGTCTGCATACCGCCCATTATGCATGCTAGACACGGCCGGAAAAGTGCTAGAGAAACTTATCAAGGGAAGACTCACTGACGCGATTCGTGCTGCTGGGGACCTATCTCCTCAGCAGTACGGCTTTAGAGCAGGACATTCTACCATTTGATGCGATTGCAGAGGTGGTCAGCGTGGTCCAAAAGGCAGAGGCACATAGTCGCACCAAGCGACGGATCATCCTGTTGGTGACACTCGATGTTAGGAACGCCTTCAACTCCGCTAGATGGGTGGATATTCTGGATACGCTGGAAAACCCTTTTCAAGTTCCAGAATATCTAATGCGGCTTTTAAGGAACTATCTAAAGGACCGTCGCCTACTCTACGACATGACGCAGGCGCAACGAAGGATGGAAATTACATCGGGTGTTGCCCAGCGATCTATCCTTGGTCCGGTCCTGTGGGACGTGTCTTACAATGGGCTATTGAGACTGGAGATGCCAGATAAGTCACACTTGATCAGCTATGCGGATGATGTTGTGGCTCTGGTCGCTGGACGCATCATTCAACAAGCACAACTTAGGCTAGGTATGTTAATGGGCCAAGTGAGAGACTAGATGACTGCTCGTGGGTTCGGTTCAGCACTGGAGAAAACCAAAGTGGCCATCTAAATAAAAAAGAGAATATTGGAGACATACTAAAAGCCAGTGGTGAAGTAACTGGGGCTGCTGATTTACTCGAAGATGAGTATCTCTGAACAAATGAGGGCAACGGCTGAGAAGGCTGCTTCAGAAGTATCGGCTCTGAGTTGACTTATGTCCAACATAGGGGGACCCAGCCCATGAAGAAGATACAGGCTATGAAGGGACCGCTACAGGAAGACGGAAGAGCTCACCTCGGATAGTATAGTCGTGGCGATGCTCGTATCGCTTGACAAATGGAACCAGGTGGCACATTATTTTCGGGCAGTCCTAAAAGATAAAAGGGCTCACAGCAACCAGGGATCGCTTGTCTGACGATTCCTCTTCCCCTCTCACCTCCTGCTAAAATTGGGATACGCTGTAACAAAACAAGACCTGCCCGAACTTAATGTGTCAAACGGTTCCAAGCGAGGCTTTTGGGTTGACAGGGGAGGTGTTTAATGGACAGCCCAGTCGCTTGGGCGTCCCACACTCTGTGTTTAAATGACATTCACCTCCCAACCACAAAAATAAGCATGGGACTCCAAACTTTGGTATCTCAAACCAATTGGACAAGTAACATAAGGTATGAAACACCAATAAATTGTCTTAAATCCTCCTCAGATATATTCTTAGGATCCTTTTGCAACTGATACAAGTTGATCTCCTTACACATTTTCTTTGTGAGCTGATGTGGAAATAAGTACAAAAAATTGTGCAGAAGGGTTGAGAATATCAAGACTTAGTGCTTTGCATACAGTTTCGCCAAATTTTCGAATGAAAATGCTATGTTTTCTTTTAAATATGATATATTTCGACAAATATATATTTCGGGAGTAAGTTGCTCTCTTTTTCAGTGTCAATGGCTTTCTGAAGCAAAATGGTATTTTCGGATTCCACCAGAGGACTTTCCAAAGAGAGCGGTAGTAACCCCATTCGGCTTTTACGAATTCACTGTAATGACTTTCGGCCTCAGAAACGCTGCCCAGTCATTCCTAATGTTTATGGACGAGGTTCTCAAGGACCTCAAACGTTGCTTTTGCTATCTTGATGACATACTGATCGCTTTGGATGCACCTAAACAGCATAAGAAACATCTTCACACTATTTTCAAGAGGCTGGACAACTATGGAGTTGTGATCAACAACGCGAAGTGTACAATAGGAGTTAAGCAAGTCGAATATCGGTGTCCAAAAAATAAGGTGACATTGTATTTATTTTGAAAATTCTTTATTTATTCTTCCAAATCAATTTCATCTCCTTCAAAGTAATCCCCTTCCAATGCAATGCACTTATGCCAACGGATTTTTCAATCTTCGAAACACTGATTGCAGTCACTTTCCGGGATGGTCTTCAGTTCCGTCTTCGCTGCCGCTTGAATCTCCTCTATCGTATCAAAATGGTGTCCCCGGAGCGGTCTTTTGAGTTTGCTGAACAGCCAGAAGTTGCACGGCGTCAGACTAGGTGAATACAGTGGTTGCGGAACGATATGGGATGAGTTTTTGGCGAAATGATCATGAATTACGAGTGCAGTATGGGATGGTGCATTATCGTGGTGTAAAAACCAAGAACTGTCTTCTCACAATTCCGGCCTTTTTGGGTGGATAGCGTTAAACAAATGACATGTAAATTTGACATAGATGTCACTGACAGTACTATCAACCTAAAAAAAATAATTCTCCAAATCCTTTGACGCGCAGCTTAAATTTAAATGTCACCTTATTTTTTGAGCACAGTAGTATAATTTCAGCAGAGGGAATCCGTCCCCTAGAAAAACGGGTCAAAGCAATTTGAAATTTTTTGAAACTAAATACAGTCAAAAAGCTCCCACGTTTTCTTGGAGTTATTTACTTCTATCCAAGGTTGGTCAGAAAATCTTCACAACTGCAAGCTCCTTTAAATGAACTCTTGTACAAATCAAAGAAGAATGACAGCACTCCAATAACCTGGACCGAAGGAACAAACGCAGCATTGGAAAATTGGAAAAACTGCTCCGCTATCGGAAGAGTGCTCGAGCAACTTCAAGACAACCTATGGCAACCAATTGAATTCTTCCAAGGCAAGCTCCCCACAGCTGAGTCTCGCTATAGTGCCTATGATAGGGGGTTACTTGCCTAATACAGTAGCATCCACCATTTTCAACATTATTAGGAGGGTTCAGAGTTCGTCGTATGCACTGATCACAAACCACTTGTTTTTGCCTTTAACCAGAAATCCGATAAGGCATCGCCTCGGCAGTCAAGACAATTGAATTACATCTCACAATTTTGCACCAACTTTATTACCGCAGATTTACTGTCCCACATAGAAGCCATATTACTACCGCTATTATTTGAACGTCACGAGCTTGTCAAAGAACAAATAAACCATCCCGAACTAAATGCTCTTATTTGAAACAACTAGATGTCCTTACAATTGCAACCAACTAACACCCAAGTGGAAAAATGTACTGCGACCTGTAAGTAGGTCTCACAAGTCCTTCCGTCCCGATTTCGCTTCATAAATGGATCTTCGAAACCATCCACCGCTGTGCCCACCCAGCTGCAAGAGCAACGTAACGTATGATTGATTTGTTTGGCCCAGAATGAGGAAAGATGAGCATCTTTGGTATCGTTGGTATCTTCCTTGGCAAAGATCCAAACTCGGCAGACATACAGTAAACGCTTTGCAACCATTTCCAGGTCCAGACAAACCGAACTACTAATGCAAGTGGATGGATTTAGGTACGTTTTAACGGTGGTTGACAGATTTTTAAGGTGGCCAGAGGTAGTAGAATTGGAAAAACAGACAGCAGACGCAGTAGCTAAAGCCTTCTACGCCACCTAGGTGTCTCGCTTCGGAGTGCCAGAAATTGTGGTCACCTACTAGGGCACCCAATTTGAGTCAGCCTTGCTCAAGTCACAGACTAACATTATAGGAACCAGTAAAGCAAGAACGTCACCTTATCACCCTGCTTCGAATGGACTAGTAGAAAGGTGGCATTGGGCATTAAAAGTCACCATCATGTTTCATGAATGTTTCTGGTCAAGGACAATAGCCCAAGTCATCCACATTTGTTCAGTGAAAATTTCAAACTAAAAATGCAAAAAATCAGGCCTAAACATATTGCCCAGAAAAACAACCGAAGTATATTTGTTCACAAGGACCTCAGGACGTGTACACTTAGAGCTGACGCAGTCAGATGGGCATTGCGGCAACCATAAACAGGCCCACATCGAATAATTAACAGAATCTCAAACACAAATTTCACCATCGACGTGAACGGCAAACAGTTAAACGTTTTAATGGAACGCCTCAAACAGGCATTCCTTGTTAACCAGGATCCTGGTAGTGACAGCCTAGTTCCAGCATCACAAGTGCAGCTACCACAGCAGATATTACTATCTGTAAACTTCGACGATTCTGTTCCATCGGAGACTCTAGTCTGGCTACAGTTTGAAGCAAAATCGTCAAGCCATTCCTTTCACAAGCTCCCACAATGATCCCAAGAGGACATCACGTTGAAAACAACGCCGTGAATCAGCCACATCCTACTCAACCATGTAATCAGCGAGTCAGCTGGGATGCAAACGTCAGAAGTCTTTCACACCAATGACCACCAGTCCGGACTTACCCACCAGCCAAACTTCATCGTAAGTGCAATTTGCAATTCCTAGGAGGGGAGCCCTGTAGCGACCGAGCAGAAGCCTTGAACTTATCTGCCTGCCAGACGTAGCAACCGGCCGCAACATATAACATATCTTCCCTCTAGACTGGCAGATCGAGTATCAAAGCCGAACGAGTCGAGCGAGTATCAAAGCAGAACGAGCGAAGCGAGGAAAAAGCACGAGTCTCTTTCTGAAATAAGTCAGCGTCGCGACAACATTAAATCATTGTTACTTGTGGATATTCCAGGCGAATAACGGTTATCATTATTGAATAGATAAAAACATTGTTGTTATTATTTGTAGGACGACGAAGCGCCTACAAGTACTTCACCTGAACAATGTCAGTTGAGAAATAAATCACAAAGTGTAATGATAACAGCGAACTAGATTTTTTTGAATTTTGTGCTAGTTCATTAGCTCAGAATGTCGACCACAGGCTAAAATGCATGATTACGGTAAAAAATCGATTGTTCTAATTGTGGAGGCCTTAGAACGGTATGTTGCCAACGTTCTACACTATGCTACAGAGGGTTAATGTGAACTGTCAACAAAAAGAACAAGTAAGAGTACTCAATTTTTATGAACTCATATAAAAATTTCATAAAAGGATATATGTGTAAGTGGATCCTAGCCAAAGAAATAAGGTGCCATTAAAATGCCAAGTATATCATTATCTACGATCTTAGCAAGCATGACTCTACCATAAAAAAACAACCACATTTGTCAATAAAAACAACTTCACTTCCAAGCCTGCTCTATTCATAGAGAATCATAAAAAACACCTCCATCAAAAAACAACTTATCTACTTGAGCAATTTTTCCCGCTAGGAGGAAAAACTATCCACAAACACCCCAGAATTGAGAGGATACTAAACATTGGATAAATTGAAAACAAAAACTTCCAACACGTGCTCCATGGACGATAGCAATCTCCGGCCAAAAATTACTCGCTCCTCGAATGAGCTGAGCACGCCAAATCGGATATTTGCAGTCAACACACTCAAAGCGAAATATTCTTTTTACGGTCATCACAACACCGTGTAAACATATTTCCAAAGGAATTTCCCTCATAATTCCACGTTTTATCGTTGTGAAATCTTGTAATTCACAAAACTTTTCTCGCAACATTGCTCGCAAGGATCCAGAACCAGCACTCTATCGTTACGAATAAAATCAATATTTGCGATATGCATACAGATTACACATCCGCAGATACAAATGTTTGCAAGGATACTCCAATGGTGCCTTTCATAGCGACTATGAAGTCTCTATATGATGGAGCAAAAGGCTTCAAATATTATCTATCCAAATTGATTTTTATTTCTTTATATAAATCCTTGAGCTCCACTCAGTCAGCTGCAGGAGTGGAAAGCCGGAAGGATCCTGGAGGAGGAACGGGAAGAGAAGGAGCGTGTGAAATGCCTTATTTCATCCAAAACTTTCGATAGATCCGCTCACTCGCTTGAAAAGGATGAATAGGATCCGAGAAACAAGATACAAGCCATCACAGGTTGATGGCACGGTACCCGTCGTAAATTTTTGAAAGGAATTCATTACGTATTCCAATAATGGCAGCTGTAAACCACATACAAGGCGCTTTCCCGACTCGACTCCACTCAAGTGGAAGAATTTTAAACCTAATCCGCAACAATAAACATACATTCGAGTCAGAGAACTTTTATTTGAAGAAGTTATATCGAAACTTTCCGGCTCAAGGACGTGTGGAGTAGAGAAAAGTCGCCGGGCAAAAGGAAAACAATCCAATATGAATGTGCGAACAAATTTTTTCCCTACCGGATAATTTACATGTAAACATATTTGAGGTCCTGGAGACTTCTTAGTGGAATTGTTTATGCTTGCGCTGACGGAATTAGTTTGTGTTTCCGCAAAGCAATAAATTATTCATGTTTTCCAGTCGACCTGAAAGTTTGATTTGCTTAACTTCCCATTCCTTCGGATTGGCAAGGATCCTTCAACTCGAGATAAGAGTTTTGATGATACAATCAAGTGAAATGGGAACCGTAAATCGAAGATTGATATGTTTGCTGTTCTTCTGTTTGCTGTCCTCGATAATGCCTCGCTCCGATATGGAGCAGACAATACAAACACTATCCTTAACAGGATCCAATCCAGCTTAGGCAGGAGAGTGTCTCGCAAAGACTCACTATTTTTGACGAGATTACCGTATAACATGCAAAACGTCTATCAACTCATATGTGGAGCCTTTACTCTCCCCATCAGGACTTTTATAACCGCCTTAATAACATACGATATTCCTAAAAATAAGATACTACGAATCCTTGGCTGCTACTGCTCGCCTGGCATTTATGAACCTAAAAGGATTCGAATACGATCTGGCGTAAATAAACCGCTTGGCAATGGGCCAGGCCAAGCCAAGTCAAGCCCAACTGAATCTCCAGCAATTTTTGCATATGTTCAGGCATAAACATATCCTAGAGCCGAGTTGGTAATAATACAAGCAGGAGAGATTTCTTGTGAAAACTTGCATCGTTCACTTCCTTCCCTAAATCCGGTTGCCATCCTTTTGAAAGTGTATTGGGTGTAGAGGTTTCCTAGAAATATCGACGTCTTGCCGTTGCGAAGAGTGGGAGAAGTGTTTGTACAGCTTGAATTTCATTTTTGAAGTGATTTACTAAAGACAACATCTATCTAGGAGATGTTCTTATCTTCTGGTTTTGGTAAGGAGATATGTTGAACTTTGCAGGGCAGGAATAATTTTTGAGATAAAATTTTATCGATTACAGTTTTTCTTTTGAGGCGAAATGATTTGGGATTTGAAAATGGCACTTGGGATTATTTTTGTGTGGTTAGGGATTAATGGAATGAAATTTAGAGATTATATTTATAGGCGAGAGTATTAAGTCAAATCTGGCAGCTCTGAGCTTTACAGATTCTAATGACTGCAAATGGGAAGTATATAAATTCGTGTAGCTATTTCATACTTATGTTTGTATTTTGTGTGCTATTATGACACCTTTTTAAATTCAAACAAGTTAAGTAGACAGAAGTGAACTCCTGTTAGAAGAGTTTTATACACAACCTATGATATGCAGAAACATACGCTATACATCGAATGAAAAAAATTTCAAAAGCCCTAGGGTGTTTTTACCACTGGAAATCGCGGTTTTCCCGGCGAAGACCTACTGCCCCGGAAAGCTCGTCCGGAGACAGGCGTAGATGCCACTCGCTGATCTTTATCTTATCTGTTAAGCCGCCAAGGGAGAAACACGGCTCACCAGTATGCCTCGCTCTCAAACTAGACACTATTTGAATTTTCGTTGGCACCTCCACATTTCTTCATATACCGCCATAATGGTCATGTATGTGGTAGTAAGCACTGCTGTTAGGGACTCGTCACCATGACCTGCCTGAAGGCAAAACTTTCACATGTAACAACATAACGCGTGACTAGCAAAATATCAAACATTACGCATAAAACCACAACAAACCGCTCGAGTTAATAAAATCATATTTAGCAGAAAACACATGTATGTTAAGAACATACCACGTAACTAAACAAAATATCAAATATTATGCATGAAAACCAAAATAAACCGCTTGAATAAGAATAACAATATCTAGCAGAAAGCGTCTACTAACCTAACATACAAAAAAGCAAAAAATGAAACAAATTAATACGCATCGCATGAAAATGACATACGTAACATACAAACGCGCATCATCAGTATGTGTCGTCACGAGCTAAAAAATAAACAATGCGATCGCCCTTGATCGAATTTCATAACAACAGATGTTGGGATCTCCAGTCATAGTAAACAATTGACATGCTGACATAATTTTATGACCGAAGTGGAATGAGGAAATCAATGCAAATGTATTTTGTGCAGAAAAATGGTATTGAGGTATTGGACGTGTGGTGGTTGAACTTCGTCTACGTACTTTATTAAATTGTCTTGCTAAGTGAGGATATACTTGTTCCCTAAGGTGGTTTCTACTTAGGGACCACGATGGGCTTTGCGTTCTGCTACTGCTGAGGATACATTGGGAACCCTACTTTAAGCATCCGCGTTCGTGTTGTATTTACACGGTTTGTATTCAATGCGGTAGTCGAATTCAGAGAATTTGTGGTGGTCTGTGAGGGTAAGGCACGTGTGTTGTGTTTTCCCAACAAAGCCGAAAGCGATTCCAAACATGCTGAGCTACCTGACTCTCAACATAATGCGCAAGGCGTTGCTAAAGCAGGAACTCACGCTCTACGAGCATTTCAATGCCGAAAAAAGATCCGCGATAACACAATTATGCCAAGAATTTAACGATATCTTCTATCTACCAGAAGACAAGTTCAGCCATACTAAGGCAATCTCGCGTTAGGTCCCGCTAGTCACAGATCAAGCCCTAATCAATCAAAAAATGTATCAGTTGAGTCAACCATAAAAGGATATCATAAATGATCAGCTCAAGGAAATGTTGGACACTGATATTGTCCAGCCGAGTAAAAGCCCCTAGAACTCAGCCCTCTTGGTAGTACCCAAAAAGGCCGGAGCCAACGGGAAGAAAAAATGGAGTGTAGTGGTCGATTTTAGGAAACCAAATGAGAAAACCATAGGAGGCGCCTTCCCTGTACCTCACATTGAAGAAATCCTTGGCCAACTCGGGCATTCCCGATACTTCAGTACTCTGGACCTGGCAAGCGGATATCACCAGGTATTAGTGCAATCAATGGACCGGCCCGATACCACGTTTAGCATAAACTATTAGCACAACGAATTTAAGCTAATGCCTTTCGGACTAAAAGGAGCACCCGCTACTTTCCAATGGATAATGAATTACATTCTTACCGGTCTCCAGGAGTTCGATTGTTCGACATAGTGGTCTATGGTGAGACCATTTAAACAACTTGCGAAAAATCGATTTGTGACTAGGGATGAACAACTTGAAACTACAGCCCGAGAAGTGCCAGTTTTTGCGGCCCGAGGTGGTTTATTAGAGCCACATCTGATTGCAAATGGGTGCTCGCCCAGATTCTTGGAAAACCGCCTGTGTACGAGAATTTCCCATCCAGACCAATACCTGGAGGTTACAATCATTTTAAGATTTGGCCAATTATTCCCGGAAGTTCATTCTCCAGTTCTCCAAGCAAGTCAAAACCTTAACCAATCTTCTGCGAAAAGACGTTAAGTTTACATGGGCAAAGAAGTGTATGGACGCTTTTTGGTCACTACAGGACGCACTGATAGAGCTACCCTTGTTGGCATACCCAGATTTTTGAAACCTTTTAATCTCACAACTGCGAGGCACTTAGGGCCGTACTCTCCCAGGGTGAGATTGCCAAGAAACAACCTGTGGCGTACGCAAGCCATGCGCTGAACAAAGCAGAGCAGAATTATTCAACCATTGAGAGGGAATGACTAGCAATAGTCTAGGCTACCAAGAATTTCCGATGCTACCTGCAGTATTGGCGTATCACGGCTTACACAACCACAAACTGCTAAAGGGAATATTTAATGTCAAAGACCCAACTACCCGGCTCGGGAAACTTCACCATAAACTCTCCTCTACCACGAACCTTTGCTTTTATTGAGTACAGCAGGGGCACAGATCGAGATGAACACCGAGGTACCGAACACAGGATTTATGTGGAACCTATTCTCAACTACCCTCGCCAGCAATGATGTGGAAATTCTTCCAATTACTTTTCAGGACTTGACTGACCCACTGTAGCGTTGCCCAAAACAAAATTGTTTCGCACATCTGCGCATTGATTTTCATTCGGCAATTGCCGGTGTACAACTGCACATCATTTAATATTTTTTGAAGATTGCTCTGAATTATTGTAGCTTTCCGTTGTGCCGTAAAGATGATCAGATCATCAGCAAACACTACCAATGATCTTGTTGGCGAGACGTTAAAATCAAAGTCAAATATTGAGCAAAGTAGAGGCGCAGTAAGCGTTCCCTACTATAGACCATTCAAGAGCTTGAAGTCGCGCATTGTCGGCAGATTGACATCAGTTACAACAAATGATTTCCCGTATAACATATTGCACATCATGGCGACAAGAAGTCTGGGGAACCTGTCCTGAAGGAGTTTAAAAACCAGTCCATCTAACCCGGACCATTTTGAAGCCTTTGTCCATATCAATCAGACACGCTCCAACACATTCTCTCTTGTTTGGTTTCCAACAGATGTCTAAGGCTACTTTCGTTCTCGCGTGTATGGTCGAATGCCTGGCATGAAAACCGAATTGGCGATTCGGCATCACTTCATATTTCTCAATATGTTCAGTAACACTTCAAAAACCTTGCTGATGGCAGGCAGCAAGCTGATTGGGCGAGAGCTTTTAGCACTCGAAGATTCTTTTCCTTTCTTCAATATCGGAAATACCTTGCCCTTTTTCCACTCATTTGGGAGATATGAATTGCTCAACATGTTGTTGAACAATTTGCAATAATTCCCGTTAGCAACTTCGCAGACATAAGCAATAAACATTCTTGATTATTTGTTGGGCGAAATTTAATGTTCACAATATTTTCTTTGAATCTATAAATAATAATAACTAATGTAAGGTAAACATTTATCAGGTTCAGAATTTTTTTATTCTTGTCTATGTGACACTCGGTCACCAATTCATGTATTACTCATTTATTTATTGCTTATGTATTTTCATATTTACATTATGGGCATTTCATTTAATTTTTCGATTTTAGATTCATTCTTGTTCAAGTGCTCAAACGGTTGACATTAAATAAAGCATTTGTCATACTGCATACATCGTTCTGTTTTATTTCATTCATTCTTGATTTCAGTTCGCTTTGTTCATGCGCGTGTGTGCCAACATTTTATGGGCCCAGTGAAAGAACGAGGATTTGATACGAAATAAAACAAGTAAAAATGAAATTTTTTCGCAAAATTTTAATACGAGTGCATGCGGTCGAAATAGCAGAATCAACAAGTAAAGTATTGATCACGAAACTGAACAATGACAATTATTTCATGTGGAAATATGAAATGGAATTGCTGCTCATGAAAGAGAAATTGTGGAGGGTTTTGAATGAAGCAAATCCGATTTCGGCTGCAAACAATGTCAATGTAGAAGCGATCACCAATCGGCTAGTTCGTGACTATCAAACTCGTGCGTGGATTGCTTTATCTGTCGAGGATAATCAATTGTGCCACATTCAAAACAAAATCACAGCGAAAGATGCGTGGGCCGCGTTGAAAACATTTCATGAACAGGGCACAATGACCAACAAAATGAACATCATTCGTCACATTTGTGGATTAAAAATGAGTGAAGGAGGCAACGTGGGAGAGCATCTAAATGAAGTCACGAATTTGTTCCAGAAATTGAGTGATTCAGGCTAAGGTCAATTATCAACGTTGTGGCATGTCGTTGTCATCGCGAGCAGTTTGCCACGAAGCTACGATAATTTGATTTTTGCACTCGAAGCACGAACAGAAACGGATGTTATATTGTCATTGGTTCAGTCAAAGCTAATTACAGAATGTCAGCGCCGACAAAAAATGGACGGCAATGGCAGTGCAAATACAGATTTGGTATTGGAAACCACGGTGCAAAAAAAAAGGCAAAACCAAGTGTTTCTTTTGCAAACAATCGGGCCACGTAAAGAGCGATTGCGGTAAATATAAATCATGGAAAGAAAAGCAATTGAAAAGAGACCGTGCATCAGCCAGCGACAAGGCAAATAAAGTTGAAGAAAAAGACGATCACGATTTCATCGAATAACAAGTTGGGTAAACAGACCTACGCTCATGTCAGAAGGGTTTTGTATTCAATTTACAAAATGCAGTCACCAGATCGAATCAAATCAAGAAACATATCAATGACGATTTTATTGGAGAAAATATGAAATACGTAGATCACATTATTATTAACAAAGTTGAACGAATTTCGACTTCTCAGGTTTTTATATTGTTATACTCATAGATATCTCCCTTGAGGAAACACATTTTTCATGTATTTCCCCCCTGTGCCGCCACTGAAGCAAAAACTGACAGTTTAACAACTGTTTTGAAAAGCTCCCATGAAAACTTTCATTTCATACTCATATCGGCTACGTTTGATGATTTTTTTTTCAGGGGCCACTCTCCTGTGCTGTTATCTCAATTAATGGCCAATTTTTTCGAATCCTAGAATGGTTACAAAACCCTTTTGCTAGGAGCTCTCCCCCACGTCCTTGATTTGTTTCACTTATGAGCATTAATTGTGGGTACTTATCTTTAGTCATTTATTAAATTGAATCAAGTGTTCAAAGCATGCACCTTAAACGTTGAAGTTCGGGCAAAATAACTCAAAATTATTCAATCTTCGCATTTAAAACAGCCACTATTTTGTTTTACGATTACCGATAGCACTAGCTGAACCGATTCTCAAAGATATTCATGACACCTATTATCCCTGAAATTTTCATGCAAATCCTAGCAAAACTGTAGTGTCTGAGTCGGTAAAAAGCGCATGTTGTTCCATAGCCATATTTTGCCATAGTAATGAATGCAGCGCATATTGTTCCATAGTAATACAGGAAAATTTAAACCGCTATAACTTCGCTAAATATGATTTAATCTTTATGAAACTTTCAGGATAGATCAATCTTATAAATAGACATCTATGTACTGAACTTCATTTATTTAATTTCAGGGCACCGTTAAGATTTTATTCAAGAAAACATAAAATCGATAAATCATACTATTACTAGCAAAGTTGAGTGAATTGCGACTTCTCACGTATTTGTTGTTGTTGTACTCACCAAGGCCTACATTCCTGATTTTTTTCAGATTTTTCGGATCACAGGTGTCCAATCGCGAGGGGGGGACACAAATTTTTCGTGTATTTCTCCTCCCTGTGCGCCCCTCGAAGCAAATTTCGCCAAACTAAGACCTGTTTTAAAAAGTTCTCATCAATACCTTTCATTTGATACCCATATCGGCTACCTTCAATGAAATTTTTTTATCGGGGGGTCACTCTCCTATATGGGGAGAACCCTCCTTAAATACCTTATAAATTTTTTTTTTTAGTTGAACTTTGAAGAAATCACCACTTTACACTTACACACAAAATTTGATGTTTCTAGCTTGAGTAGTTTCCGAGAGAAACTGCTGTGACACACGGACGGACGGACGGACAGACGGACAGACTGGTCGCGAAACTAGTAGGGTTTTGTAAAATTATATTACGAAACCCTAAAAATCAAGACAGTTGGATTCTCGATTCAAGTGCTACGAAACACATCTCAAGCAACGAAAATTTCTTCGTTTCACTCGATCAAGCGGAAAGCAAGAGTTGGCACTTTGCGAACAGTGAAAGTGTAGATGTCAAAGGCAAAGGTATTTATCGCATCGAAATGGTCAATGGAAAAGGTGTATCAACAGTGGCAACAGTTACAGATGTGTTGTATGTGCCAAGTATTCAAGGAAATTTGATGTCAGTGAAAAGGTTGCTGGAAAAAGGCTACGCAGTGAATTTCAGTCCAGCAACTCAAACGTGTGAAATTAAATTTGCAGATAAGCAGATTGCAGTTGCAGACACACAATCGAATTTGTTCGAATCGCGTCAACCAAATAAAGCATATGTGGTACGCTCATACAACGAAAATCGCATTCATCACTGGCATCGCATTTTCGGTCACCGCGATCCAGACGCAATCAAATAAATGTGTTCAAAAGGGCTGGTTGATGACATCAAAATCGTCGATTGTGGCATCAGGGTTAAATGTGAAATATGTCTCACGGGTTAAACAACCAGTTTACCATTTCCGAAGCAGTCATCGACGAAATGAAAGGCAACACTCGATCTCATTCACACGGACGTGTGCGGACCAATGCAAACGGCTTTGCCAAGCGGTAAGCAATACAAGTACGTGCTTGCATTCATCGATGATTTTTATACGGTGATTTATTGGCTGGAAAATAAATCAGAAGTCGACGAAAAAATAAAGGAATACGTAGCAATGCTAACAAAATAAATTTTCAATGAAACTAAAAGTGAAGTGGTCGGATCGAGGAGGAGAATACGTTGGAAAAGGTCTCGCCGATTTTTTGTAAAGTGTAGGCATTCATGTTCGGTATGCAACACAATAAACACTGCAGCAGAATGGTGTTGCCGAAAGAAAAAATCGTACGCTCATTGAGATGGCGCATTGCATGTTGTTGGACGTGAATTAACCGTATAAATGTTGGGTGGAAGCGACTACTACAGCGAATAACATTTAAAACCGTTTGCTAAACCAAGCGATTGAAAAGACACCATACGAAGCGTGGAATCAGCGAAAGCCAGGAATTAAACATTTTTCAATTTGCGGTGTTAAATGCTTCGTTCAAATTCCATCAGCAAAATGACGAAAACTGGCTGATACGGCCATGCCGATGATTTCCACTGGTTATGATGAAAATTCAAAGGGATTCAGATGCTTCGATCCAGCGAAAAATATATTGGTGATCAGTCGAGACCGTCGTTTTATGAAAAATTCTTCAAGTGAAATCAACGTTGATTTATCATCAAATGCAAATCAAGCACCATCGGCGTCGATATGAATCAGCCAATTGAAATGGCAGGCAATGCAGTTGCGCGTAACAACAGTGGTGATGCAGGCAATGCAAATGTGCCTGAAAGCGGCGGTGATGCGGCGACGAATGATTTTCAATAATTCGCTCAAGGCATGAATCAACTATTCGAGGGCAACGAAAATAACAGAAACATTCCAATTCAGGGGATACCAGTGCGTCACGTATCAGAACGTAAAAATAAAAGTGTGCCACCACGACGACTGATCAACGAAATCCAAATGGTTTATAAATTCGTTGAGCCGAAAAGTTTACGAGAGGCATTGTCAGGTGAGGAGAAAGAAAAATGGATTCACGCCATGGAAGAAGAAATGGATTCGTTGAAGAAAAATGAAACATGGTAATTGTAAGAATTACCAACGGATCGAAAAGCGATGGGCTGCAAATACAGGGTGCGTACGGTATTTGAATGTGACTATAACTTCACATATTTTTATTTTTTTTTCCTTTTCAGATAAGAAATGGCGGACTAAAACCTCACTCAAGAAATAAAGAGACATGTTGTCATCATCGCTATATGTGCAAACCATACAGATTTAGAGATCTCTAATTTTCTTAATTGCGCCCGTTCATTCATGCATAAGGTTCGACGCGAATCGGAAGCATCAGGAGGCAATACAGAATCGGTTGCAAAACTGCAAAAAGCACGAATAATAATTTTCAAAGCAAGTGCAAGCAATCATAGCCGATGACCCTTCAAAATCAATGAGGGTGCTTGCGAGTGAGCTTTTTTTTTCTGAGGGCCTTATTCGTAGAGATGTCGACGAAGACCTTTGGTATAATTCCGTGATGCGCAGAAGATAGTTCATGTCGGAACAAACACGGGAACAGAGAGCTCTCCGATCAGAACGTCTTTAAACAAAATCAAACACCCTGAGGCGCCCAAGATGTTCTGGCTTTTTTCCGTCGAAAAAAGTTTTGGCCAAGATCAAACGATCAATCGCAGAAATGACAGATGGCTATGTTCAAATCCTACGGAGGTTCTTGTTGTTATGCACACAAAATTTCCAGCCACTGTCATGGTTTTAGGTGTTGTCAGCAACGAAGGACATGTTATGCCACCACACTATTTTACTCAAGGACTTCGAGTGAACTCTGCTGCACACCTGAAGGTTTTGGAGACGGTAGTGAAACTCTGGATAGACAATGTAAGCGGAGGCAGACCATACATTCTTTAACAAGACTCTGCTCCTTTACATAAAGCGATGGCGACACAAGATTGGATGGCCCAAAATTTTCATGGCCACATAACACCGAACTTATGGCCACCTAGCTTCCCAGATCTTAATCCTTTGGATTATTACGTATGGGGCGTAGTTGAGCATGAGACCAATAAGCGTCTTCATAGTGCCACTTCTTCGCTGAAGACTGCAATTAATGCCGTTATGGTCAATATGAACAAGGAGCATTTGATTCGGACATGTAATCGTTTCCGTACCCGGATCGAAGAGGTTATCGCTGCTAATGACAATTTTATTGAATAACTTTATAGCCATATATTAATTTGACGTTGTATAAAAAATTCCTAAAATTTCGTTTAATTTTGTGAAAAATACAAGCCTATTAATTTTACTCTCAAGTTGTCCTCAAATACCGTACGCACCCTGTAGGTTTATAAAATAAAAACCAGTTGATCGATACAAAGGGCGTTTGCTTGCACATGGGTTTTCATAAAAGTATGGAACTGATTACGATCAGGTGTTTGCCCCTGTTGCACGACAAATGACATTCAGAGCACTTTTATCGATTGCATCGAAAGAAAAACTCATAGTGTGACATATTGTTGCCAAAAAAGCATCTTTGAATGACAAATTAAATAAAACGATCTACATGAAATAGCTGTCGGTATTTGAAGAGAAAAGTGAGCTCGTTTGTTGGCTGAAGAAAAGTCTATACAGTCTAAAGCAAGCAGCAAAATCGTGGCACGACGCCATTCGCGAAGTATTAATCAATGCGAATATTTAGCAAAGCAAAGCCGATCAATGCTTGGACTCACGAAATAAAAACGGTGAATGGTCATTTCTTTTTATTTATGTCGACGATATAACCGTGGCAGCGAAATCGATCAATATGATCAACACAATAAAGGAAATCATCGCATAAAAATTCGCATTGCACGATTTGGGTAAAATTATCTTTTAGCTTGGAATGGAAATCATCAAGGACGCGGAAAAATAATTTTCATTTGTGTCAATCGAAATACATTCAAAAGGTTGCAGCAGGTTTTGGTCTCAACGATGCAAAGATTTCAAACATTCCCATGAACGTAAATTACGACAAAGCGGGTGTTCGCTTAGCATATCGGTAAATACACGATTGGATATTTCAGCGAGTGTTTCAATATTGGCGCAGCAAGTGCAACTGTCACGTTAACAAGATTGGAACGAATTAAAGCGAGTTTGAGATATCTGAAGGGCACTGCGTATTTAAAATTGGTTTTAAGCGGTGGTGACGATTCGGGGGAATTTTTTCACCGATTGGGCTGAGAATAAGAAGGACAGAAAATTGAACACCGGCTACATTTTCATTGTGAATGGGGGCATCGTCAGTTGGGCATGTTGCAAACAGAATAGCGTCGCATTATCATCATCGCATTGTCCGAAGCGTGTCAATAGACATTTTGGTTACGGCGATTGCTGAATGATTTGCAACTGCCGATTCAAACAGCAACAACAATTTACGAAGACAATCAAAGCTGTTTGAAACTCATCGAAGAAGAAAAATTTTAAAATCAAACAAAACATTGTTGCGTTAAAAAAATGTTAACGATAAGTCACAACAAGCGATTCCGGTTGGTGGCCTTGGGGTCCCGACTAGTCCGTGGAGACTGAATAGAAAAGCGCCACTCAACAACCCTCGTATTGCCCACAGGAGCCAATTGGCGAGCCTGAGGCTCCTCTGAATGGTCCTTCCGCTGGAATAACCACTGATGACCTTAACTCGACTCGTCGAGCCACTTATCACCACTTTCACTAACTTCTGCTAAAGAAAACTAATTTCTACGAAAGAAAACTAACTTCCACAAAAGAAAAAAACTAACCTCCGTGTTTACAGATTGAAACTCCTGACGGGAAGGATTCTTACGCACTCCAGGCTAAATTTACGCCTTCTGCCAACATTGCGTGCTCCACGCGCAAAAGCACCGACTAAAACACTTCACACAACATGAAAATTTCGTATAAGAAAATTAAACTATAAGGTAATATGATTTTGGTTTCATGCGAAATTATTATTTATAAAATTCAATGTCTTTACACTTACACAACTTCCTTACTTCCTACGTTGGGGGCCCCGTCGATGATCGAAATTCTCGCACTTCAACTCGCCGCTGCCTGAATCGATTTCCTTCCTTGGTTGTCTCGAGCAATTTTCCCTCTTTGCCTTAGTCGTTTCTTTGACACTCCATCCTACTGATGTTCTTCACTTGTTGACTCGCAAAATGTACCGTCCTTCTTTCTTCGCTGGCCAAGTATCCGTTAAGGAGACCGCTTCCATCGTCGTTGGCTCTTTTATCAACTTGTCCGAACGGCTCTTTGACTTGAGTTGAAGAACCCAAGTTCAAGGCCACAACATTCACCACGGCTGCTCAACCTTGCGGCATTTACCTCGGATAGTCCTGCATTATCGATAACAGCCTTTTTGATTTGTTTTCGTTGAAGTGTTAATTATATGTTGATGCTTGTGACTACGTGCGCGTATGTTTACGTTTGTCACGAGATATTTTAAAGTGATCCTGTTCGCCGTAACTGTGTCAGCCCAAGGATTTCGTAAGTACATCTTAATTCGCCAAACACTCTTGTTTTTAGCAATTATTCCATTTGTCTTCATACCACCGTCAGTCTCAACCAGCACGGCACCAAGAAGTTGGGTACCCGCAAGATTCTTAACTTTTAAATAAAGTCATGTATATGACTGCTGGTCATTGTTAGTGTATTCCTAGTGTCACAAGCTTTTGGTACGAATGTTTGTCGAGAAGATAAATTTCGATGTAAAGATGGAAACTGCAACGATGCCAGATATCATTGCAACAGCCACAATGATTGCCTCGATCATTGGGATAAAGATAATTGTAAGGAACGAAAACGTTTAATGTCAGAATGGTTTCTTTTTGCCGACAATATAACCTGCTTATCGTACAAGTTTGTCTGCGATGGAAACGAAAATTGTCCAATCGGCAACGATGGAAAAGGATGCAAAACAGTTTCAGTTTTAATAATGCATGCAAATGAGAATGTAGTTAACTTGCTAACAACCCTAGCCGATAGTTTTCGCTGAGTGGTATGATATGGGAAAGCTGCGACTACAGTTCAAATTATTTCATAGGCTATTGTTCAACTGGAAAGGCAGATATGTTGTGAGGCGTTTATTATTAGAAGTAAAGTATTGGTATTTATTGGTAAAAGTAGGAATGGAATAAAGTTGATTATGAATTGCTGACTCAATACAGTCTTTCCTTTCTAACAAACCCGTTCACTTTCAGATAGATAATGCAGGAAAAAGATGAGTAAGTTTGCAGGCGAGAGGGTAGAGTTCCAGTATTCTGCCAATACTCGATTTTGTGTTGCGGTCGGTACGCAGTGCCATATCTTGAGTTTCGCTTTTTTTTGTTAGAGTAGATTTTCCCGGTCTTGGTTTAGAGTAGGTTATTTCGGGCACTACGTTGGTTATATTCGGGAGCACATATTTTCGTTTAACAATTTTTTTTGTTGCCCTTTTCCCCGAATCGAAGGGAAAGGATTAAAAGTGACGTAATGTAAAGAAAAGTCGGTGGAAGTTATTCGACACATTTTAAATCGGGCATTTGAACCGGTGGCTGATTATTTTGGGTACATCGGACTTAGTCTGCTCACGTAAGACCTGCGAACAAAATTCCTCTCCAAACTAGCTAGCCAGGCAGCAGCCACCTCGGAGTAGACTAAGAGTGTCCGGACTTGTCGACCCGATAGGTAAAGTCCGTTGTCACGTTCCAAGACTTGATATCTAGAACCGGTTTAGATTTCCTCCGGGAAATCTCTAGAACGAACTAACGAGATTTGAAAATCATTACAAGTTTTAGTGTACTTAAAACTGTTGTCTCTATACTGCGAGTTTTACTTGTACATTAATTTTTATTACAATTTCTAGACACACGGAATACTAACTAAAGTTGTGATGGAAAAAGATGAGATTTTGAATTTAGTGACACTCTCAATATGCTTTACGTTTAAACTTCCCAAATGATGTAGTGTATAGCAAGAGCATGTATACTAACTAGCTCCTGCAGTCAAGGAGCTGTCAAAATGAAAAGAGAGGCAAATAAACGAGTATAAAATGGAGTAAAGTTTACCATGTGTTGGTTCAATTGCTCGTAAATTCAATTTTTGTTTATCTAGGAGTTAAGTATATGTACATATTTCAATTTCACACAACATTTTTAATTATTACTTTGTATTACTTATGAATTGATTATAGGCCTTTATTGAACAGTTCTGCTTCCTTTAGTTGAAAATTGATGGCTGTCTCCTTCTTTGATCACTACTTGTAATGCATATAAAAATGGCACTAAGCAGAATGTCAAATGAGATTTAAGCTCTCTGTTTGCTTCATATTTGGCTTGCATACATTGTGGTTATGGTGTGTGTGTGTATCTGTGGAAAAATGCAGTGGCTGGTGGCGGCGCTGCGAGTGAACTAATACCGCCTATATACTTACGCTCCGTCACTGAAGTAGTTGCTAGCGGGCAAACGCTGCCTTTATACTCGCGCTTTATCAATGAAATTAGGCAAGCAAGCACACACGCCCATTGTCATCGAAGCATGTACTTGCCGTCCAACCAGCAAGCGAAAATACGCAAAGATCAACCCGTAATGCGCTTCATACGAGCTATCCATCGTTGACGAAAAGCTTTGGGTGTACTTCCAGCAGAGTAGAGCTGGAGGGAAATTTAATAGTTCAGGCGAAAACGCTTTCTCGCCCAATATCCCCATTTTTGCTAATTCGCCCCAAAAGATCGTTAAAAAGCTTAAGGGAAAAGCACTCCTTCGCACAATTTCCTCAGTTTTGCATATCTGTCTACTGATTCTCACCATCCGAGCAAGCGCGATGGAGCGGGGCAAAAGCTTTCGTGGAACGAGAGCGGCTCGGCACTTTTCAGGAGAATTGAGGCTAAAAGCTTACGAAAGAATGATATTTAAAGTTCTTACACAAACTATGGAAGTCAGCTCATGTTCAAGTCTAGTAGGGAGCGTGCTGCTACCCAATAATTTATTACAACGTACGAGTAATTACGTGATTAAAGTTTTATACGGAGGTGTTGTTTAGTTTTCAACTAAATGGTGAGGGGTGAGGTGTTGGCTTGAGCCATGAACCTCAATCGGCCTTTTGCCGTTTCACGTCGTGTGGCCACCCCGATCCACAAACTCGTCTAGTTGATTCCCTCTACAGGCTGGCGCTCACCTGTGAAGCCCGACAAGTCATGGTGAAAGTGAAAAACGCTTCACTCAATACTGATACTTGGAGGTTTTCAATAACATAACACGTGAAAATGTAACTAATCAATTTGGTCATAATCTAAATATTAAAGAAAAAAGAGCAGTGAAATAAAATTAATTCTTTAAAATAAACTTTTGCCTTTGTTGATCTAGTTTGGATGAGTACAGCAGCAGGTAAGTGTTATGCAAGAAGATCTCTCTTTCTCTCTCTCTCCTCGGGAGCCTTGATGAAGTATATAGGATACACATCAGATAGAGCTCCCAGTTCATGCTAGTATACATAGGGTATACTGGTTGTGTAACAGCGGCTGCTAGCGTCTGTTTGAGTGGCGGTGGCGGACCATCGACAACCGTTTGCCTTGAGAGAATGATTTGCCACACGGTTTATGTGAGCTGTATTGAGCAAATGAATAAAGGGAGGCAAACCAATTCAAATCGATCCAAATTTACAGATGCCAGACAGAAACTAACCTTGCTCGAAACGACGCCAAAGGGTTGCGATTTTCTCCGAATAGCAATGAACATTAGACGGCTGAATGGTCGCTTAGCAACATCACCTAAATTAAAGCCTTCGCTTATATTCAAGTTGAGGGAATTCACAATTAAAACACACCATCATCGATGGAAAACATAAGAGCTGATCTCAAAGCCACGATGCAAGTCAGGGGCGGAAATCACCTCAAATTAACTTTTATCACTCTTTTGTTGCTATAATCTTCCGCACAAATTAAAGTTGAAGGTGCATTAATTCAAAATAATATAGCTACTCACGTCTTTTCAATTACCTTTATGAATTTCGCGCGAAAATGACACCACATTGATAACAAGTACGGAACTTCCCAATGACGTTAGCCGACCACAACTATCCGCTTCCGGAACGATCACTCGGATGACATCTGCCACCCACACGAGTGCGTTTAATAATGTTTCGTCAATTTGTGTTCAACTTGCGTAAGGATGACGGGTCTCTTTTGAGTATCGCTCTGGAGTATTGAAGGTTATTACAGATGTACGTAAAATTTCTGGGTGCAGCGAGAAACCACCATGCACGTTGGGAGAGGAGACTAGAATAGCTAGTGCGGGATGAAAAATGACCGGACTATAGTCTTCCTTCCATCGCTTCTAAAATGCCTCAGATTTTGAATTTGAATTGTGAGAACCTGCCGCTAGAGAAACAGTAAGACAGCTCAATCGTTTTCGAGTGATATCACAAAGAAAGGCTTATTCGAAAGGTGGAAACAGTTATTAACAAAATAAAATTCACCCAAGACGCTCAAATGATCGCTAGTGAGAATGTAAGAGCTCTGGGTCTTAGAATGGGAAGTATAGGTGTAAGGCTTTATTTGCGGGGCATATATTAGTGTATAAGGCAAATTATACGAGATCAATTTAGGCTAAATGCACAAGTATAGTTAGAAAGGAAGGCAATCAGCCCTACGCGCAAAGCAACCTCGAAAACATATATCCCTCATATAGCTGACATAGCTTAGGCTAAGAAAGTGTACCTTAATTATCGCAGCTGAGTGGACGAACATGCGGCCAAAGAGTGGTACTGACCATATTACCTCCTCGACTGCCAATACATTTGATCAAGATAATAGGATACTCTAACTATCTCTTGGCAAAGGCCAGAAGGGGCTGTAATGCTAGGGCACAAAAGGAACGTTAGGAATGTTGCCCTGGAGTTATATAGCTCCTTGATTGTACTGGGAACTTTCGTCACATTTAACTGAAAGCAAAACAAGTACCAAGCAGTAATGCTCTCCCTTTTCGTCTCACCCTCACAATATTCTGATACGTAATTAGACAAGAAAATACGTTCTTAACTCACGTTCTTATCACAACTCACGTGCGTGTGTGTAATAATTTCATCCCAATTATACAGCCCCCAGCAGAAAACTCGCTGAAATTCAACGTCCTTAACAATGTCCAAATGCAATAATAACGCTTCATGCTTTCTCAGGGATCGGATTGATGTTCAACACTCCACAAGAAAACTTTTCTCCGTGGAAATATTATGGCGGAAATTGTATTTTATTTATTAGATGTTAGCATATTTAAGTAAGGATATACTTGGCTTATTGCGAAGATTTTCGGGATAATGAACCGAACAAGTCTTGTGCGCCTCCACGCAATATTAATCTCGGGAATTCACAGCAACTCATCCACTGGCTGAAGTTTGCTTCAAGTTATGTCCTAGCAGGTTGGTACCTACAGGCTACCAACAAGCAACCAGTGAAGGTACGTCGTACAAAGTGCACACGACAAGTGAAAGATGTAGAGATACAGGATACAACCAACGACAAGGCTCCATGGATAAGCCTGGCGGAAGTGAAGTGCCACTTAATTCCATCTGTTGAACAAGATTATCAGCAAACATGATTTTGACATCAGTTGGGGCGATTCAAGTGCTATTTCGACATAATTGACGTCTTAATGACGACAACTCATGTAAATTGAAGACGCCGTTCTCCAACTTCGGTCGAAGAAACAACTCGAGACCTTTTGCCGAACCATTAAAGGCGTGGTGAATATCTCACTTAAGTGCGGATCCCTATTTAATATTAATTTAATCGTTGAAGTTGATACAGTATTTAGGGTTGATGTGTCATTAAGATTTGCTCGGCAAACATATGAAGATGTGTGATAACACGTGCTCCGGAATACTAACTCATTATTGAACAATCGATATCCTCCTGGAATGCTTATCAGCTGATGTGGGTGGAAATTAATCTATGTATGTGACAGCTATGCATATTTGAGATGTTTTGAAGTGCATATTGTCTTGGGTGTCAATATGATGGTCATCCATGTCCTTTGTCGGGAACTTAAGTTCGATTCGTTACATAGCGACCAGAGAAATCTAGATTGGACATATTTATCACATGAATTCCAATTGATATTAGTTCGGCCATGATATAATTAAGTTACAGATGAAGATTGTATGATGATATTTGAATTATCAACGACTAACATGATACTCGTTTTAATCAACGGACCAGAAGAGAACAAGGGCCAGAATACCTCTTTTGTTGAGTAGCTCTTAAATAAAACTTTGCTTCGTAGCAAACTGCCAAAAAAGCTTGAACGCATATTTTGGGATACATTTTTAGCATAACACGATAAGCCATTGATTTTGAAGAGCATTGCAATTTTCAGCGAGACATAAAAATTTTCGATATCATTCTTTACAGGTAGGAAGTTTTGTTGCTTGTACAAGATTTATTGTGGCCGCGTTATTCACTACAGTCGCTACCTTTCTCCCTCTTTCATACTGATACCAGCTACTCCTCGTTCATGTCATGGTATTCTCTGCGCATGCTGGGCCACCTACATAAATTAGCAACAACTCAGGGGGGAGTTAGAAAAAGGATCTATCCAAGAAATAAAAAGATTGCATATTTTTATATCCTCATAATTTTTTACAAAAGCAACCCAACTGAAAATTGTATAAAAGTAAATCTAACAAATTAATCAAAGTAAAATTGATTAATTTGTTGTTGGAAGATTGGTTGGAATGTTGGAATTATACGGCAAGAAAAATTTATACTTCAATATTTTATTGTTATCAGAAAAATAATAATTAAAGCTGCACATCAGCCCTTAGAAAATTAGTTTTCTATAAGTGTTTCCTGGTAAAGGTTTCAATGAGTACCGCCGCCAAGGATCCCATATGTTCAAAAAAGATTGTATACGATACAATTCAAGTTTTCACTAACAAAAGCAGTGTCAAAAACCGTCAGAGGAAACAAAAGAGCGATATCAACGACCGATACGCTCATTTGCCGTTTCAGTAAATCGAATCCTTTTTTCACAAGTAATAACATTCTCGGATCAATTAAGCGTCCAAGTTACATTTAGAACAGTCAGAAATAGGCAATTGAAAGTAGATTTATGAGGCTGTATTGCACGCCAAAAGCCACACATGTCGAAAGAAATTTGAAAAACGTCGATTAGAATTCAACAGAGAACATGGAGAAACCCATTGCATTCAGAAGAAAGGAACTCTGAAGCGATGAATCAAAATATAATATGCATGGATCTGATAGAAAAAAGTATGTAAGGTGACCCAAAAACAAAGAGCTCGATCCTAGGTGGACCACCAACCAACCAGACATGAAGGCGGAGACGTTATGGTATGGGGAGCCTGTTCCTAGCACGGTGTTGGTCCTCTTGCGGGAATTGATAGTTGAATGGATCAACTGGCTAATGTTGTGGAGCCATACCCCTTTGAAAACATGCCGTTTTCCTACACTTTCCAGCAGGACTCCATAAACACACAATTCATGCCTAGTGAAGAGTTGATTTGATGAAGAACACATAAGCAACCTAAGCCGGTCACCGCAAAGCCCTGATCTCAATCCAATCGAGATTTATGAGCTGATGTAGCGAGAAGTCTGAAGACAAAGCTTCGAAAAATTCTGCTGAACTATATGTAACCCAGAGCAAGCTTAGAAAAACATCCCCCTAAAGCGATGCCAGGACTTAATAGCTTCTATGCTAATACGCTGCTCAGCCATTATTGCTAATAAGGACTACCCTCCAAAATATTCGCTTTTTTTTTTTAAATAGAGAATCTAGTACAAAAAGAAATTGAAGCTTGTTTACTTTTGATTGTTTTTAATTTCAACTGTTTTTTCTAATTATTTTTCCAACCAAATATGAGCCGTACTATGTTTTATTACGATTTTTTTCTATTTATCTCATAGTTTTTGTAATATTTTTTTGAATATGTAGACATAAGTGCATTAGTTTTAGCATTTGAAATAAAGTTTCTTAAACATAAATAAATAATTGTACAATTTCGAATACCATACTATTTTTAACAAAGTTGAGTGAATTTCGACTTCTTAGGTATTTGTTGTTATTGTACTCATAAACACCTACCACCATAACTTTTTTTGGGTTTTTTTGGAACACAGGTGTCCAATCGCGAGGGGGAGGGACACAAATTTTTCGTGTATTTCCCCTCCCTCTGCGCCCCTTGAAGCAAAGTTTGCCAAATTTAGACCTCTTTTGAAAAGCTCTCATCCAAACCTTTCATTTGATACCCATATCGGCTACCTTTGCTGAAATTTTTTTTCGGGGGCCTCTCCCCTATATGGGGAGCCGCCCCTTAAATACCTTTCAAATTTTTTTGTAGATGAACTTTGAAGAGAGCACCACTTTTCACCTGCATACAAAATTTGATGTTTCTAGCTTATGTAGTTTGCGAGAAAAAGAGCTGTGACATACGTACGGACGGACAGACGGACAGACTGGTCGCGAAACTAGTAGGGTTTTGTAAAATTATTTTACAAAACCCTTAAAAAGGTTACTGAAGGTAGCTAATACAGCAGTCCGACATTCCGTTTTATCCGACCCTTCCAATGCAGATGCCGATCGATTTCCATGCGCCACTTTCGTGTACTAAAATGATTGTACGTAGTAAGCCTAAAGTTCAATGGCCTGGAGTTCAATGGCTTGTGTACGTATTGTCTTTTCATTTTGGTGCGCTGCGTAGCACTCAGTTCGTTAACCCCGTCTGCGTATAGCATTTTATTTTCTTGTATTTTTTGTGATTGTCTCAGATTGTTTCTGTGATTGTAACATTTCTGCATTTGCTGTTGTAATTGTGTCTTTACTTTGTCATTTTAAAATATTGTGGTGATGGATTCAAAACGGAAAAGGTGGTCATTTTAATATAAGAAAAACTAAAAGCTTTAAAAAGACTGGATAATGGTGATAATTTGTTGCAAGTGACGAAACATTATAGCGTCAGAAAAACAACGGTTGGAGACTACAAGAGGAACCGCAGTAAAATTGAAAAGTGGTATTCCAAGCGAGTAACGGTGACTGCTTTAGAAGACGAGAAAACTATGAAAAAATGTGAATATGAAAAATTAAGCGAAGCATTGTTCTTATGGCTTGCTCAACAAAGAGAAAAAGGTGTGCCGATATCGGGACCAATTTTGCAGGGAAAAGTCTTAAAGTTTTGAAATGAACTAAACAAAAGTGAACCTGATTCCACAGCCAGTGTATGTTGGCTCGATATATGGAATAAAAGTAACGGGATTTGGACACTTAATATCTGTGGTGAGAAGCTTTCAGTAAACTCTGCATCTGTTCAATTGTTTAGGAAGCTATTGGACAAGAAAGCTTATCAAGCGATCAGATTTTTAATTGTGATGAGACTGGTCTTAATTACAAAATATTAACCGACAAGCCATTAGCGCCAAAGGCTGGAAAGGTAGCGCCAGACTTCAAACATAGCAAAGAATAAATGACGATTCCTGTATTCAGCAATGCCACAGCAAATATGATAATGAATCCGGCTATGATGGGTTATGGCAAAAAATCCGAAAGCATTTAAGAATGTGTTTAAAAGTGCTTTCCGGTGAAATATTAGAATAAAAAAAAAGCTTGGATGGGCTCAGACATTTTCAAAAAATGGTTCTTTCATGAGTTTGTGCTGCAAACTGATAAGTTTTTGAAGTCCAAAAACCATGTTGCTTCTAGACAATGCTACTCATCACCATGATGAGGACGAACTGCAAGACAAAGAAATAAAGGCTATGTTTTTGCCTCCAAAAGTCACCTCCATATGTCAACCTATGGACCAGTTGACCTTAGAGACACTTAAGAGAAACTACTGCAGAAACCTACTTTCTACTTTAATCAATGCTATGGACAAGAGAGAAGGCATGGTAGAAAAGTTGCGCCGTATTAATACGAAGGACGTAGCCTTTGACGAGGCCCAATCTTGGGAGAGGGTTGGAGCAAATACTTTTGTTAAATCTTGGAATATTTTTCTTCAAAAAAATCGAGAACAGTCTCCAGATGGTGAAAATTTACAGCAGCACATCAAACCAGAAAATACCAGCCTACTTTCGTTGTTACAAAAATTGCCAGGATGTACTGACGCAACGGAAAATGATATAAATGAGTGGATTGTTCAAGATGAAGAATTTGAAGTGACTGATGAAGAAATAGTGGACATGGTGAACGAAGAAGAAGGAAGAGAAGATAATTAAGCGGATGTAGTGGAGAAAAGTGCACACAAGATTTTGCACAAAAAAGGACACAAAGCTTTAGAAACTGCTTTGAAATATGCACAGCAGTTGAAAGAAATGCCATTTACCGAGGTTTTACTTGTGAAGAGACTACGAAATTTGTCGGCAAAAAACGACAAACAGCATGCAAATAAAAGACAATCACTAACTTTTTTACCCAGGTTTAAATACAAGCATGTTAAATTGATACCCGATACCACCGTGAGTGCTATCTGATGTATTAGAACAGTGTATTCAGTTATTACACATATACGTCAAAAGTTTTCAATGTGCAAATTAAATTTTGATATTTTTAATGTTGTTTGTATCATTTTCTGTGTTAGTCGACCTTCCCGTGGCTGGCTTAGGGTGGATCATCGAGACTCTACTGTATGGGTAGATGTAAGGTCTTGATAAGGTCTAAAACTATCCCTATTTGAATTAAAAGATGCAAGGGTGAGTCTTTTTTGCAAAAAATCTGAAACAAAACCATGCGACTAGGAGTTTATGAGTACAAGGCCAACAAATATCTCAAAAATCAGAACTCTGTTGATAATAGTCCATTTTAAGAATTTTACGTCTTTATTTATAAAATCAAAAAGTGACCATTAAATTTGCCAATTTCTGATGCTAAACGCATGATTTATGAAAATTGAGCCAAAAACAACTAATTTACAGACGACTGAAAATTGATCAATTGCAGCAATAATTTAAACCACTATAGACAGTTCCAAGCCCAGTAGACAAAGGAGAAGGGGTTCCCTTGTTTCCACCCACCCCCAGTTTCCATGATATGTTCCACGAATAAATCATAGTAAGTGGTCTTGGGGTCATACATTGGGTTTACTGTGTTGCGAGTGAACACATACACATACTCGGATATATTCCCGCTTCATAACTGCAACAGTAGCGAGCAAACAACACCTATGTACTCGCACTTGGCCAATGAAAATTAGCCATGGAAACATATGCGCAAGTAAATAAGCGAGCAGTTAAGTAAACGAGAAAGTTCAACCCGCAACGATATTCACATCGTGAACGAACGGGGTGCTTCGAAGAGAGGTAAGCGGAAAGGAAAACCGAAAGTTCCGGCATAAACACTCTTTCGCTCAATGTCCCCAGTTTCGCATATTCACCAGCCGAGCAAGCGAGACGAAGCGGGGAGGAAAAACTTTCGTGGAACGAGAGCGCATGTGTTCGGCTACTCAGCACCTTTAAAGAGAATTTAGGTTGAAAGCTCACGAAAGAATGGTATTTAATGTTCTTGGGCAGTCTTATACCAGTGAGTTTGTATTCAAATCCAAAAGGGAGCGTGCTGCTACCCAATTACCATTTAGACGGTTAAAGTATTCGCGATTAAAAGTTCAGCCGAAGATATCGTCCAGTGTTCAACGAAGTGGTGAGGGGTGAGGTGTTGGCTTGCGCCGCGATCCTCAATCGGCCTTTTGGCGTTCCACGCTGTATGGCCACCCCGAACCATTAACACGTCCATTTGATTCTCTACAGGCTCAATATTGATATGTCTCCAATAATGTAATATGTAAAATGTAAAGTTAAAAAAAAATATGAACAGAGAAAATAAAATAATTAATAAAATAAACTTTTTGCCTTGGT
Source organism: Odontomyia ornata (assembly GCA_963969285.1). NCBI lineage: Eukaryota > Metazoa > Arthropoda > Insecta > Diptera > Stratiomyidae > Odontomyia > Odontomyia ornata. Next base: position 17,071,460 of record OZ017742.1, on the reverse strand, counting down.
TGATTTTGTGTAAATGGACAGAGTAGCAGGTAAGTGGTGTTACTGTGAGTTCTTTCCCCGGGAGCCTTGATGTTGTAAATAGGATACGCATCAAGTTGAGCTCCTAGTTCTTACCAGTATACATAGGGTATACTGGTTTGTAACAAAATTGGCCCCAATGATGGAGCACTAAATGTCGATTAATGCCAATAACTGCAAATACATCTGCAGTTCTGCTACTAAATCCTACTTACACCCATCTCCCTTGTGGTAAAGTAAGAGGGTGAGGGTGAGACTTCCCCACCTGATATCGGAATTGAAAGTTTTATCCATGCCTCCAGAATAGAGGTCCCTGCAAAATCCTACATTGTTTTGGATGATCTAAGGCAGCAACCTCGCAAGCAAAAAAAATACAATGGCATTGGATCCTGGAATGTCAGATCATTGACCTTTTCTAGCACTGTTAAAGACCTTTTACAACAGGCAGTCAATATAAATTAAACATGCTGGCAATCCAAGAAACGGATTGGACTGGAACAGATATTCAAGATGTGAGATAGCACACAATATTCAAAAGTGGGAAGCCTGCTGGAGAGCGAAAATTCGGAGTGGTTTTCATTGTGGATAAGTAGTTCAAATTGCACATTATTGGCAATCAATGAACGGTTGCGTGCGAACGAAATCCTTCAAATTCTGGCTGAAAAACGTACATGCCCCAACCGAAAAAAAAGATGAAGAAAAGAAGGACATGTTCTATAATCGCTTAGAAAGACTAGTCGGCTCATTACCTACAAATGACACAGTAATAATTCTGGGTGATTTCAATGCTAAAGTTGGCAATAAGCTATCTCATCGGGGAACGACTGGAGGATGAAACAAATGACAATCGCCTTCGGCTTGCTTCCCACATCGACACATTCAAAAAATGACCTGGGCATCACAGGATGCCAACACACAAAACCAGATCGACCACGTTCTGGTCTAACAATATTGGGTCTCGAGTATGCCTGACACCCGTACATATCGAGAAGCCTTTTGTAACTGGAATCCTTACATGATCAAACTAATCTACCGATGTCGTATGTCAAAAGCGTAAAATTTGACACAGAAAGGCTGAAAATGGTACCCGTGGCTAAAAATTTCATGGAGACCCTCGAAAACCAGCTAGCTCCCATTCTATTAGATACATCTTTGAAAACAAGCAACGAGCCATAGGTGGCAGCAAAAGCTGACGATTGGACGTAAAAGAAATGATTGGGGATTGACTTAAAAGAAATGATTGGTTCAATGATGAGGACCAAAATGCGTTAGGCAAAAAGAATCAGGGGTAAAAATACTAAGATAGGAAAACCAGGACGAAGAGTGAATATTAAAAAAAATCTCAAAAGAGTAGCAAGGAGTGTGAGAAAAGAAAATACTATGACGACCAATTGAGAAGCATCGATGTAAGTTTAACGAGAAATAGCCCAAGGCAACCATAGAAAATAGTGAAAAGCCTGAAACGAGTTTTTCAGTCCAAAACCACACTCTGTTGTGATGACATCAGCAATATCATCGCTGATGAAACCAGGATTAAGAACAAATGGTCATTTTACTTCAAGAAGCTACTTAATCTTTGGTATAACTCCAGAGCATAATCCAAGAACATCCTTAGTCTTCCACACAACTCCAGAGCAAATTTCAAGAACTTCCTTAATCCTTCGCACAGCTTAAGAACTTCAAAGGCTATAGATATTTCCGGAGAGCTTCTAATAGCCCCACCAACTCTGGCTGAAGTTTGTTCCATCATCAAAGCCCAAAAGAATAATAAAACACCGGGCTCCAGAGGAGCACATCAAATATGGTGGCAGCAGTGTTCATAAAGCTATTCACAAAGTCATCAATTACATTTGGTAATAAGAACATATGTCAATAGAGTGGAGCCATTCAATTATATTCCCTATCCACAAAAAACAACAGTGCGAAAATTATAGAGACACATCACTACTTTGTACGGTGTACAAAATATTTTCTAAAATCTTAGAAAATAAAATCGGATCATACAGTGGTTTTAGAGCAGGTAGATCGATAATAGACCCATTGTTACAGTCAAGCAGATACTTGAAAAATGCTGCAAGCTCAATGTAGACGTACACCAAATTTTTGTTGACTTCAAGCAAGCATACGACAGTATTGATCGTAACGTACTTTACCAAATAATGCTTTGCTTTGGCATCCCAGCCAAATTGGCCCGTCTTACTAAAATTACAATGACGTCGACGACCTCCCTAGTTTGCATCAATAACTAACTCACCGATGCCTTTGACACAAATATCGGACTAAAGCAGACTGGCCCCATTGTTATTCAATTTGGCTCTAGAGTACATCATAAGGAGGCTTACTGTTGATACACGAGGTATATATGGAGCCAAGTAGTAGCCTTTGTGGACGTCATCAACATTTTGTCACGGTCATTAACAACTGCCAAAGAACTCTTCCTGAAAGGTGACAACAAAGCAAAACTAGTAGGGCTACAAATCAACGAAAATAAATCAAAGTTCACTACACAATCGAGGAGAAATACCAAAAGCACACAAAACATCACACTTGGCAAATACAGTATCGAAAATGTGGGTGGATTTGAGTATTTAGGCACCAAAATAACGAGAAACAGTGATGAAGCAGACGAAATACGCCGAAAAATATAGCTCGCAAATAAAATATTTTTTTCAGTTTTGACGATCTTGAAGATCAGCTGCATACACAGGAAAACAAAGCTCCAAGTATACAAATCCTTTGTTATGCTGTGGGTGTGAAAGATTGATCCTAATCCAAGCATCCGCGAATATATTGAACGCCTTTCAGCAACGAGTCGTGAGGCGAATAACCGGAGTGGAGCTATTGTAGATAGAAACCAATGGCAAATTCGATACAACCATGAGCTGCATGAAATTTTTGAAGAGCCAGAGGTCTCAACGATTGTAAGACTGTGGAAGCTGCAATGGACTAGACACATGAATCGTATGAGCGAACAACGGAGACTGGAGACCAATGGGGAAATCGAGGAGATGCGGATTTGACTCGGTCAAAGAAAACAGTTTATCGCTGCTCGGATTTTGAAATTGAAGGACGCAGTCAATGGACCAAGACAGTTGGAGGCGCTATTTGTAGGAAGCGAAGGCCCAGGAGGGTCTGTTGTGCTTCGAAGAAGAAGACGAGTTCCAGGGTGCTAAAAAAATTGTCTTTGATTGCCTCTTTCTTGTCTTCTATGGGCGTGTGACAGTTGACCAACCAGACATTAATGAATTTGGTATTGATACGAATCGCACAAATCCTTTCGTAAGTGGGCTTGAATTCGGTGCCAATTTGTTTAAATTTGCTGTCCGCAACGAATACCAATTTAAACTAACGGCTTTTTGTGATTTGCGCTTTTAAACATAGTGTACGTCACCATGCCAAATGTATCTTGACTAAGCCATCTGGTTTTTCGTACTACGAGGATGTTAATTTTATATTTTTGTATTCCATCCAAAATTTGCTGCAGTGCATCTGGTCTGTTCAATTACTTAACATTCCAAGTTCCAAAAGAATAGTGCTTTATACGTTGCGATGGTCATTGTCTAATCCAATCCGAGGCTGTTGTGCTAGTTCCATGACGACTACGGTGGCTCGAAGTTATAATGGAACAGCATGGATAACATTGTTTTTGTTTTAACAAGTGTCAGCCTAAAAATTATCATGGAACATAAAAAGTTAGGTTAGAAAAAAAATTAATTGAGTTTTAATGTTTGGTTAGCAGCCCTATTTGTTGTATGACCGCTTTCATATGATTTGAAATCGACTCCACCAATTACATTGGTCAACACTAGTCATGCCCCACGAACTCTGATGGCTAATATGGGTTTTGCCATCTACACTCATTAATAAACAGCAATAGTTTTATTTCGATTGGCCTTAGATTTCTTATGATGTGTGGATTCGTATAACCAGTACAGCGGTGATAAACGCAAACAAACGGTCGCGAATAAACAATCGTTAAATTAATTGTTTTCATATTCATTTAAATTTAGTGATTCATAAGTAATTCCTGTGATTGTGTGAATATGCCGAGAACATATAATAACGATCCTGACCCTTTTTGTTATATTTTTGGAGAATTAACTTTCAAAAATAAAGACGAAATTTCACTAAAATTGTAATGGAGGGTTGTCATCAGTATTTTGGTTTCCCTGTGGCTCATCAAGACAAATCTCGGGCTCCCCATATTTTTTGCATAGCCTGTGTTAAGAATTTGAGTGATTGGAAGAAAGGGTCCCGTCCTACGCCGTTTGCTGTACCCATGATTAGCAACCAACCAAAAGATCACGTTTCAGACTGCTATTTTTGTCTTACAGATATATAACGTATTAATTCTAAAAAAAACATATGGTGAGTTGCCAGTACTTTATAGTGACAATTTGCCTATACCAGTTACATCTACGTCCGTTACGATTAACGATTCCCAGCCCTCCACTTCGAGCGAATCACGGGCCGTTGATGACGATGAATCTGAGTTTGAAAAAATCTCAAACAAACCACACTTTATAACTCAAGAAGACCTAAACGACTTGGATCGCGACTTGAATTTGTCAAAAAAGCAGTCAGAACTCTTAGGATCTCGTTTAAAAGAATGGAATTCGCTACAGCATGAAACTAAAATAAGCCTTTTTTGAAATCGTGGTGAACTCTTCGGGTCATACTATTCTCAAGGTAGAGACTTGGTGCATTGTAATAATATAAATGGGGTGATGTAGAATTTGAAAATCGAATTTAATCCCTCTCATTAGCATTTATTCACTGACGCTTCTAAAAGTAGCTTAAAGGCAGTTTTACTGCATAACGGAAATGTATTTCTTTCCTTACCTCTGGCCCATGCTGCTAATATGAAAGAAACCTATGAAAACATAAAGTTATCACTGGAGAAAATCAAATATAGTAAATACTCTTTCAAAATCTGTGGCGATTTCAATGTTGTTGCCCTATTACGCGGACTTCAGCTGGGTTATACCAAATTCTGCTATTTCTTTATGAATGGGACAGTCGGGACAAAAGAAACTGTGGCCTATCCGAACATCTTTAAACCCTGGACAGAAAAATGTGAAATATTTATCTCTTGTAGAGCCGTCTAAAGTTCTTCTTCCACCATTGCACATTAAATTAGGCCTTATTAAAAATTTTGTTGAGGTGATGGATCGCAATGGGAGCGCATTATTGTATATGAAAGAAAAATTCCCTATAATAAGTGACACAAAGATAAAAGAGAGTTTTTTCGTTAGACTTAATAAAAGATCCATTATTTGAAGAAAAATTGAACGATCTAGAAAAACGAGCATATATATCTTTTAAAAACATTGTTGCAAATTTTCTAGGTAACCATAAGAGTGAGAAGTACAAAGAGTTTGTTAGCGATTTGTTGTTGGTTTATCAAGCTTTGGGTTGCAACACGCATCTGGATGTTTTCCTGAGAATTTGGGAGCTGTGAGCGATGAGTACGGGGAGACGTTCTATCAGGCCATTTCACAGATGGAAAAGCGCTATCAGGGCAAATAGAACACAAGGATGTTGGTCGATTACTATTGGACGTTAAAAAGGGACCATCCAGGAACTAAATTTGCCAGAAAATCCTAAATCGTAAATTCATAATGTAACTTTTTTATTTTTTTGTTTCGGACGGTCATTATTTGTTGATATATTTAAATTACATTAATTAATAAAATTCTTAGCCAATAATTTTGTGTTAGTTACTTATTTTTACTAACAATCATCGGTCAAAGTAAAAAATATAAACGAAGTTCATGTGGCACAAAAAAGTTAAAATTTTGTTCCCCAGTGTTATCGACAGAAAGATACCGGAACTTTGTTTCTCTCTTGTTTTAAGGCTGCTACCAACTGTATTTCATTTTTTAATACAAAATGATTATTTTTTAATATTGCCTCCAAGTAACTACACATGCTCGATAGCATTCAAATCAGACGACTGCGGTGGGGTTGTAGAGCAAACAACTGCGCACAACATGAGCTTTGTGCTTTGGGTCATTACCCTGATCCAAATGAAATCATCTTCTATTCCAAGTTTTCGAGCCCTCTCTTTTCCATTTACTTTTAAGAGATTCAAGTAATATATTTTGTACATATTTCCATCGGTTATGTACAAATTACCCAGTCCGCAGAGGATATTACATCCCCTACCATTATTGAACCTAAGCCGTGCTAAATTGCAAGACGAAGGTTGGCCTTCTTGAGCTCATCATTAGCTTTACACCAGACATATAATTGCCCATCAGATCGGAAAACGTTGAATTTACTTTCATCTGTAAATATAACTTTTTACCAGAATGAAAAATCTTCACTGACCATCAGGCGCGGATCCAAGGGGGGGTCACAGGGGTCATGAAACGCCCCCCCCCCCCCCCCCCCCCCCAGAATCAAGAATCAGCATGCATTTTAAAAAACAGAGCTGAACGAATTATTCGGAAACCCAAAAACAAACAAAAAATCAAACGACCAAAATGAACCCAGTTTTTGGGAAATAAAAAACCAGAAACACACCAAATGACCAAAGTCAACTTACCATATTGTTAACTTAAAAATATTGCAAACAAAATATAACTATAATAACGACTAAAATTTTTATAGAATACTGATTTTTTTCTGTATTTGGGTTGTAGCAACACTTGTGATTTGTTTACGTTTGTATAAGTTCCAACTGGGAAGATCATTTGTAACACAAAATCCAATTTTCTATTTTGTTTTGCATATCTGTTGATTATCGCATCGATGTCCACTTCGATGTCCAATTCGATGTCGCGATGAATGTGTAACAATGCAAGCCCAGTTAGTCTGTCTTCTGCCATAGTTGATCTCAGCCAAGCGTTGAGGCGACTGAGAGTTGAAAAACTCCTTTCTGCAGTGGCTGTGGTCACAGGAAGCGTATGCAAAATATCAAGCAGTTTCCAAATGGATGGATAAATTTCTTCATCACACGCAGCACAAACTAGAGGAAGCGAATCGGGGAGTTCACCGCCGTTTTTAACAATCCGATTCCATTTGGCTACTCACAATTTGAATTGTGCAATGACTCCCGAGACCGAGACAGGAGTTTGCAGAAGCTTCTGGTACATTTTTGCTGCATGGCGAACGTCTTCAATGTCCTCCACTGTGTATGAAGTCCGAGGCAGAAGCACTCTCAACCGAAAAAGGTTCATCACGTCTGTTAAGAGTCTTTCGTTGAAGTCTGTCACAACGTTGTCCAATAGAGGAATAAAAATCCCTCTCTTGAAATGCTCCTCCGGGGTTTGATTTTGTTGACGATTATCTCCATGTTTTTGGCGAGAAACAGCACGAGGTACTTTCATCTCCACATCCAACTGTTTAGGGAGATTTTCAGTTTCAGTATACAGCTGTTGAAAAACGGAATCAGCCTCGCTTCTTTTCGTCTCAAGAACAATCAAAGTATCTGCTATCAAATCGGTTACTTTTTTAAGATCTAATGATGGTTTTTGGAGTATTCGGCTTAATGGTAAAGTTACTCCATAAAAATACAAAAACCAACAAAATTATTGTAAACTAATTTTCATCTTTTGGTTTATAATTATTATTTTTGTTTTATTAATTAAATTGAGTAATTTCTTGAAAAGTAAATTTGAATCAAGTCTTTTCTCAGCAGAACAAAACATGTCTGCGTATTTTTTTTCAAATCGTTCAACTGAAAAAATGAAAAAAGCACTAGTTATATACATCCCAAGAACATCATTCAAGTAAGCAGTTGAAATCAGGAACGTTGGATAAGAGCATGAAGAAGGTTAGCAGCAGAAGATGCAGTTTTCTCATTCCGCCACGTTGAAATCTTTTCAAGTGCTCCACAAATTTTTATTAACTGTTCACCTTGAAACTGCATGCATCCTACGTGATTTTCAACCCATCGCAAAGACTTTGAAGAGATTTTTTACCAAACTTGTTTTCGAAGACACCGTGTCTTTTTGAAAAGCATTTGAAATAGCTACAATGGTTTTCATTGTCCCTGAAGCGTGTCGGCAGTTTGAGACATTCGGTGATTTTAATAAAGAATTATTCAACACATGGTTATTGCATGGAAAATGTCGTGCGTGAATTGCTACTTTCATCAACTCGTGACATGCCTCTTTCAAGTCAGACGCCATGACTGAGCAATTGTCTGTACCGATTCCAACCAAGTATTGCAGGTCCAAGTCAAATTCGTTACACAAATCTATGACAATATGTGGCACTGCAACTCCAGTTAAATGACGCTCGTTACCTTCAACATCTTCAGAACGAATCGCAGAGTATGCGTCGCAAAATGTAACAAAATTTTCTCTAGCAACTCTAGCGAAGTGACAAGCTGAGCTGTTCAGTGTGTGAGTTTTCGGTCGTCTCGTCAAATATAACAGAGAAAAATATTGCCGCTTTTACTCTATTCAGGATAACTTGCTGAATTTCCTCTTTGCAGGCTTCTATCAGTTGATTTTGGGTGGTTTTGCTCATGTACGTTGCGTTTGCACCTCCGGTTGCTAAATGTTGCTGAAAAGATGAGTCACCATAATAAATTCTGAAGCGAAGGAGAGCTCTAAAGTTCCCATCATTTGCCACCAGACTGTCTCCTCCGTCGGTCCTATCCAAGAGCAATCCATCATCCCTATGTCCACGTAAAGAAATATATTTCCGACCACAAAAATTGTTTGTTTTGATTATAGGCATTAACCACTCTCGATTTTCTTTAACCTGTGCATATCGTTGTACATAGAGCTGGTTGACTACTTCTCATGCTGGATTGTGAAAAGTCTGAAGAAAATATTTGCCAGCTTCTACCGCCTTCTGGATATTGGTTTCATTGGTGAACAGAAAGCGCTCCATTTTCACCAAGTAAGTCGTCAAACTTTTTCAGCGGTTCTCAAACTAGTCGCTTCAGATAAGTGTTTGTTTGGTAACCTCCTCCTGAGCTTGACGCAAATAGTACGCAGTACTTACAATGAAGACTTTGATCTTTATGAGACAAAACCAGCCAAGAGAATTTCTCTAGATGCGATTTTTGAGCGTATTTCTTCCTTTCCTTCCCATTCTTCATCACGACATTATGAAGAAAAATATAATCAGGAGGAGGTTCCCAGTGATGTTTCAGTAAATCCGCCTTAGTAAAACCGTCGATGTTGCGTTGGTTTACGTAAGACCCTATATCGGACGCAAAATGACGCTTGCAGTATGGTTCGTTTGTATGCGTAGTACTCGCTGAATGGGAAGTGGACGGAACATTTTCAAGCCTATCAGTTATGTTCGAAATATTAGCTGATGGTATGAATTCTTTCGCCGACGATGATGCATCAGAACTAGATTGAGACTCTGGTTTCTGACTTTTAGAAAAGAAAGTGTCAATCGTTCTTGTGGAAGCCGGGCGTTTGTTATTTTTTGTTATATATAATATTTTGTTATTTTTTGTTATTTTTTATATTGTTTTACCCTGTGACCCCCTCCGGAAAAAAATTCTGGATCCGCTCTTGCTTACCATGTTTCTGGCAAACTCCATTCGTTTGTTTATGTTGGTTTTGATTACAAATTGCTTTTTTCTAGGTACTCGTCCATGGTACTGATGCTTTCTAAGCTCAATCTAACTGTTTCAGGATTGGCTGTTTTCCCAAGATACTTCTTTGCCTCTGAAGTTATTTTGGAGCACTGGTATGTGGATTTTTCTTAATAGCTTTTAGAAGTCAACGTTCATCTGACTTCAAAAAATTTTTGCGACCACTCGATTACGATTTACTTTTGAAGTTTGTGGTTTGTACCACTTGATGAAGTTAAAAACACTCGTTGGTGCTCGATTAACAATTACACTAGAATCTTCTAGAGATTTACCCGCTTTTGAAAATAAAATTATGAATTCTCTCTGCTTACCGCGCGGTACTATTGTACATGTTACCGAACAGAAATATAAACGGAACTTGTAAAATGAGACTTTAAGGGGTACCACACAATTTAGTAGCACAAATTCATAGATAAAATGAAGTTGGCTGAAGTTGCAAAAGTGAACTTCGCATAATTTTAAACAGTGTTCCATTATAACTTTTAGGCTGAAGTACTTGGTTTGTTATTTAATGCAATTTCCTTTGTTTTTAATGTGAATGCCATTAAAGTTTTTTTTTGTTGATAGTAAATGTATATCAATTATACTACTTAAAATAAAAAACAATATTGACAACTGATTTTTAGTTAATTTGTTATCAAGGTACTGTACTGACGGGAGTCTTCTCAGCGCTTCGACTTAGCTGGTTTTCGGTTTCCCACCTAACCGCTGGCTAGCCAGTTAGAGCACCCCACTATCCGCTACCAAAGGACGCATCCAATAGGCGACCGAGAGCCCCACACGGATGTAACTTAATTACATACATTAATTTAAACAGGCGGAGCAGCTATACCTTAAAATGATCTTCTGGTAAATGTTTATTTTAATGAGTTATCCTCAAAAAACGTATTTTCTGAACAAATTATTAAATAATTAAACAAATCTTCAGCCATTCCATTCACTTTATCTTCCAAAACTTCAGTTCTCTGAATGAATATTAATTATTCTGATACACTCCCTAACGAATTGCATCCCTCCATTTCGTTAACAATCCAAACATCTCTTAAAATGATTTGTATCATCCATTTTGCATAAAATCCCACAAAAGAAAATGTTCAAGCATTCAGACTCCATCAAGGACCACATCCAAAAGAAATTCCATTTCAATATTTTCCCTTAAATATTTTTAATCAAGCTTAAAGCCCCTCATAAAACTCTTCAAATAATTATACAATGCCTAAGATTCCTCTCAATGGGCAGTAAATTCCGCGCTACGACCGCACTAAGATTGGATACGCCACGATATAAATAATAAATACCGCTAAGACTTATCTCATAGAACCTATTTGATACTAAAACACCTCATCCTTCGTCAACATCTCGACCCAAAGTACCAACCCCTAACCGCCGGACTATTCTTCCTAAAAAACTAAATGTATACCCTGCTCCCGTTTCCCTCATATCGCCCATTGCGTCGGCATGAAACCGCGAAAAACTGAAAGTCGTGGGAATAAAAAATAAAAAGAATCTGCTCAAAGATGGGAACGAGAAAATGAAACTTTTTTAATAACTCGAAAAAATCTGCAAAAGTTACTTTTTCTCGAGTGGAGCGAGAGCTTAGTCCGACTTAAAGTGCCATCTTTTTTGTACAATGGCACATTATGGAATTTTAATAGTCTGAAAAGGAAATCGTTTTTGACAAAGATAATCTCCCACGTAACAACTCTTAGCAGACTGCGAGATACAAAGATATCATTATCCGTTCTTCCGTTCTTCCGTTCTTATTCACTTGCAACGAGAGAGGACACGTAACTTTTGTGCAGCCTCCACTTTTGCTTCCACTTCCAGTTTTTATTGATGAATCTTTTGAAATTGTCAAAGTTGTTCTAATTAATGAATCGAACTTAATAATTTATTGCGTTAAGTTTGTCATTGATTCGACGATTCTGGATAATTTGCAGACGTGGGAAGAGTTCAAGGAGAAATCAAGACATTTCCGAGGAAGACAATGCCAGCAATTTACAACTTGTAAAGATACAATTTGTATTTATTGTACTCGTATTGTATCGAATAAAATGGAAGTAAATTTAATTCTCACCTCATTGCGTTTGTGGGACTCGGGTTGCATGAATAGCTTTTTGCCATCAAGAAGACAAAGTTAACGTTACTCTTGGAGTGTGTACTTAAAGTCAATTGTGCAAAATGAGCCGCAGTCACCTCGAAGTCGAAGATGGGTGAGAAAGTTTCCTTTGCTTCGATTGGTTCGAGGACTACGATCAACGGAAGATGTAGGCTAAGGAAACTTGCAAGGTGTTGGATCCCACCTTTGTCACACACAATGTGGTTGTGTTAATTTATCTTTGCACCAATCACCACTAGCAACCCATCTTATCTATTATACATTTACTTCGTACACGTTTAAAACCCTGAAAGTGATTTGGTCCTTCGGATGGTGTCAATGAGTATGTCCTTGGTATAATAGGTACAGCTTGCTTTGCAAGAAAGCTTGGTGCGAATTCCGGCCGTACCAGCATTCTCGCATTCACAAATTCAAATTGCCTACTTATGATCTCCAGCTTCTTTTGGGCACTAACACCTTTTTCTTTGTTTATTTATTTTTAAACATTTAACCATTTACCTTTATTTTTTTACTCCCCCATCATATTAATTGTACCTTTTTTATACTATTTTTAACTACAAAAAAATAATAATCTTACCTTTCCCACTAACAAAATTTCATTCATTATTTCCCATTAACTAAATTTCATTCTACACCTTTTGCTAACAAAATCTCATCCCTTACTTCTACTAACAAATTATTCTTTCCCAAAATCGAATCTCTACATAATGCCCAATGTAACGACATCCGCGTAGGCAGACGAATTTATTTGATGAGTGGGGAATTATCAGAAGGTGGCTCCGGTGTTAGTATCGTGGACTCTCAATCGGGGAGTCCCCTGGGACCCTGGGTTTAAGCTCCCCCGAGCGCAGGAACACTCTTTTTAATATCGGCAAAAGCAATTGCTACCGTGTGTATGATGATTTGCATATAACTAAACGCTATCATGGTTATGCAAATCACCACATATGCAAATGAAAATTGTTGCATTTGTCGAGCTGGAAAAGATGTTTGGGTAACGGGATCGAAGTGTATTGAACTTCGATTACGTTACCACGGTACGGCAGCGGTAATTGCGAAGAAAAGGATTGAGTATTAGTCTTGATTTGGATCCGGGGAGTGGGTTTCAATTGGAGAAGAAAAAGGCCATGATTTTGAGTTTTGGATAGAGGGTTCTTGTTTTTCGGTCAATTTTGGGCGGTTGCGGAATTAGTGGTTAGCGATAATGGCGAGTGGAAAAGAATAGTTTTATGAGGAGATGGGAAAAAGTGTTATGTAATGGTGCTGTGAAGGCAAAGAAATCAACGTGAATTTTAGACGAATAGAGTGTAATGATTTAATACACATCTCGAAAGTCTGAGATATCCCCGAAGGAAATCTAAGCCGACCTTTCATCAGTTCTAGACGTGAAGTCTTGAAACGTGACAACGGACTGTACCCATCAGATCGACAAGCCCGGAAACTCTTAGTCTTAATACAAAAACTCAGCCACAGGTTCACATGCCCGATTTAAAATGCACCGAACAACTTCCATCGACTCTACTTTAATTTATATTTCTTCATCTCGGAGAAATGGAATAAGAACAACCGCTAAAAAGAATACGCGCTCCCGAATATCACCAATGCGGTGCCCGAAATTGTAGTGAAATTAGGATGTTCAATAAGTCCGTTAAGGACTGCAGCGATGGTCTGCTGCCTCGGCAGAAGAAGGTGTCGGTATCTGCCGAGAATGCCCTCGTCTGGAGACGCGTGAATGCGCTGGCAGGCTAGCATTGCGGTGTCGTGGGGCGGGTTCATTTCCCCAGCACGAGGACCTACTACGAAAAAATTTCGCACTCACAAATTTGACTGCTGGAGATCCAGAGGCAACCGAAGTCGCAAAGAGTGTAGATAACTACACAGAGGGAGATAGAGCTTGTTACGAGAACAAGTGGAACCTGAAAAGAAAGGCGGACTTGGGGTAACCTCGTCATTACCCGACGAAGTTCATGGCCCACAAATGAAAGAGGGGCAAACGGGTGATGGTGGAGCCCCTTCGCACTCACCCAACCGGAATAAATCCATATATATTTTGTTGCAGTGGCCAGGTATTCCTCTTCTGAGTGGAAAACTCATACAACTTGAATTGCATGAACTTTCCCATCAGAAGGGGAGTACCCCAGTGAGCAATTTATGCCATAGAATTATACAATTTGATTGCATAACGCTATGCCATAAAAAGGCACTCTGCTTGGGCCACTCAACCCGCGACATCACCTGAAACGAGAAGGATTAATTGTACCCGGCGGCTGGCTCATGGTTTTAGGGGCAGCCTGCCACCGTACCGAGTCCTATACCCGGTCAGAGCTGGAAGAAAGAAAAGACCGAAGGGTATGATATTAGTTCATGGTTTTAATTTCTCGTAATTATTTTCAATAAGAACATAGTGAATTTGTAAATTAGAATTTGACAAAACAATAAGCATTCCAGTATGAATAAAATAAAGTATAACAGGTGAAATTGCTTTTATCTGTCACGTGAATCGTAGATTCCCTATCACATTTAACAAATTAAATATGAATTTCAATTGTAAAAACAAATACATAACTAAATTTTGTTGCAATATTTTTATCGTTCAAATTATTTGACGATTATAATATATTTTATTATAAAATCGTAATAAAGCTATGATTTCTTTAGAAAAAGGATTTATATGTGGTAATAAGCCTTTTTAAAATTAGTTAATTTTTAAGGGATTATATATTCTTGGACAAAATAAAATATTCGAGAAAGGAATTAAAAATCACCTATTTTTTGATAAAAGTATATAAATGTGAATTCATAATTTCTTTATTATATTTTTTTATTGAATGACGTAGTCGTGAAATTTCTCAATCTTATCTCTTTCGTATGAAACAAAGTGTCGTTAAATATGTCGTAAATAATTATTGTAACTAGTAAGAAATTCTTTTAAATATTTATTAAAATTTAATAAATAACTATTTCTGTTTATTTTTTTTAGATTTGTTTGCCTTTTTCTTGTTTTAAATATGACTTCTTAAAATTTAATCGCTATTTGTTAACAATTTCGTATTTTTTTTTATCATTTGCAGTTTTTAATCGATGTCTTCACGAGCGGCTTTTTGGGATGTAAACCAAAGTTCTATTTTTTTGCGCAATCGAATTGCAATATTTTTAAAAAATGAAAAAAAGACATACAAAAAAATATATGTATTAATAACACCATAATAGGGTACTCACCTGCATGGTCCTCCGAGCGCTCGATGACGATGCAGATGGTCCGGAAATTTCGATTCTGTAACAAAGGATTTACTTCCTATTAACAAGTCTCGATCAATGTGATGATTGCTTCGCTTGTTGATAACAATTGAAAAGCTTCCAGCACTAGCAACAAAATATTCGTCGATTAAAGAACTGAGTACGTACCTAGTGGCAGGAGAATTTTCCTGATAAATCATTTCTTTCCAACTGCCAATGCACATATTATTCTCGCGTCGCAACATAACCGCAAACCGTTACGATCATGCACACAATCACTTGAAAAACTCTTAGCCTCTGCATTTAGCTTTTGATCAGTGACATACAACACCAAATGCTTCATTTCACAATATCTAACAACGGGATGCCCATGACGAGACAGCTGTTTCGTTTTATTTCCGCACAAGAATCTCGTTCCGCAATAATTTGTTCTCCACACTTGCAAACTAAATCTAAGAAACCAAAGGGACGACCATGACAAGACAGCTGTTTCCGTTCTTTCTCCCCTTTGTTGTTCCACTCATATGCGGGATAAGTACACACCTTTCTCTCAAGCACAAAAAGACCATTCAATCGCCTTCGCTAGTAATTGTTGTAAGAATTTGCATAATGATTGATATGCAAAGTGTAATACGTGTACTTGTATATACAACACCTAATGATTTTGGATGAATGCAAACTCGTCCAAGCAGACACAGTTTATCCGGCAATATTGTTTTTTCACCCCTTAGTGCAAAATCTCCGTAACCTCTCGAATGATAATTCCCTCCTCGCAGAGTTATCACCTCACTGTTTGCGAAGCCAACAGATGTTGGTACAATTGACTTAGGAAATGAAAACAGTCACTACTCCCATCACAACCTGTTCAACTTTGGCTGATGTTGTTCGACTGCATGCATGGAAACAAGATCGGCTGCAAATCAATTTCTCCTGCACAATCACTTGGGAGGTTGACTTTGTCTGTTTTAGGTTTTACATGACTGTGGAGAACAAACCTGCACTAAGGTGATAACCACGACGTGACAGCCGTTTTTCTTTTATACCGGCACTTTTCGTTTCTGAGACTTCACACGGTTGCGTGCAGGTAAGCCCGAAGACTCTTGTCGAGGTGAAGAGGACGCAAGCCACTAGGAAGCTCAACGATGGCAATATTGGGTTCAAACGAATTTCCTTGTGGTTCGTGGGCTGCAGTACTATGAAGAAATTTTTCTATTTTTTTACCGTCGCGCGAACACGTTTCTTTCACGGTGTTCACGATTGCATTGAACTCAGAAAACGCGTCGAATTATTGCACGGTTGTTGGTTGCACAAGTTCCGACAATTTTCAACTATTTTAGGAGGGATGGAAGTTCTTTTTCGCCGTTTTCTGTACGAACTCCGTCGCGAAAGGAACTTCACCAACGGCGGCCAATTTCTCACTTGCTGGTGACTTGAAGGTGTCGCATTCCGTGTGGAAATGAATTATAAACAGACACTCAAACGATTTGCGACTGGGAAACTCACGACCCGAAATTGCTATTTAATCCCAAAGACTAGTTGTTGCATAAACGTCTGAAATCTGGTTGCTACTATTATTTCCTTGCATCAGTCGACAACGAGCTAGTGCAACTGTGCCATAAAAATAATTGTCGCGTTTGATCCACCGGAGCTACACTTTCCTTGTCGTAGGTGAATGTCATTTCACGTTGTAATTTGCCTGCCTTGCATAGAAACAATCGTCTTGGTCGGTGGGATTTTGGTTGAAAATATCGATTTTGCTCGTGATCGGGCCTATTTTATTCTTATTCCTTAGTCTTGTCTTTGTCAATCTCGCTATCGATTTCTTTTTCCTTTCGATTATACGCAACGCAGAGACAAGAGATTCAGTCTGTTGATGGTGTTAAGACTATCTTCCCAATTACGGCACTTTCCGTTCCCGTTCATAGGAGTGCAATCTACTGGCTCCATAATTTCACGTTAGCCCCCGCATAAATAACAGTTTGTATAGTAACAGGTTGATGGGAGTGGGACACTTTGTTGTAGGGATATGAGAAAAGATAGATTCGATCACCTTCGACTTCTTTTTCTGTTGACGTGTTCTAACGGTGGATCTTTCTTCAGTTATCCGAAAGTGAGGCATCACCAATAATCCAAGGAGATATCATAACCCAGTCACACATATTTCCGATTTGCTGGCCTGTACAGGGGTAAACGAGATATTCCTATGGATTTCCAATTATGGGAACTTGATCCGACGTGATCACTGTAGCGATTAAAAGCAGACTCCTCCATCCGCCCAAGCAAAACTGTTCGCTTCTTCTCTTCCTCCTTCTTGATGTGGGTTTTTCTAACGTTCCTGTTTGGGTGTTGCAGTAGATGTGAGCGTTAGTGTAACTTAAATTATCAAAATCAATACCTGAACTATAGCCAGCACTGCACTAATTCCCACACGTGTGTCTCTTCGCCAGTCTCCTTCACTCAAAATGTCAACTGCCCTGTCCAAGATATTTCGTCGCACCAGATCAATCTCAAACCGGTTCGATTGCAAATTGTACTAGATCAATCGGAAATTGTTCCGATTCAATCTGCAATCGTACCGGTTCGATCGTTTCGATTGATTTGGGACATTTTGAGGTTTTCTTTAACCCTTTAACTGCTCGATTATTACAAAATGCGCCACTCAAATCCAAAACTGAAAAAATCTACTCTAATAAAAACACGCGAAACCAACATTCGTGGATTACTGGAACCCTACCCTCTCGGCGGGATACTCACCGTTCACCGACATTATCCTCCTGGGAAACAACGGTTTCGCTGGAAAGAAAAGACTGGGTTAGCGTAGCAACTCATTTTATGTTTATTATTTACTCAAATATTTTTCTTTACTTATTCAAATACGAAAAATCATAGCTGATAGATCTATTGACATTATTATAAAGCAAGGGTTCTAATGTGAAACGCCACATCAAATAAATTTTCGTCTAATATAAAAAAATGATTTAATTACTAAAGGTTGACAATTCGCTGATTAAAAAAAATTATGTTCAAATTGAATCGACTTCATTTTTTTTTATATACCTCCATTCCCTGCCACTCTCTCCATCACACTTTCTTCGTCGCACAACGCTCGTGCGATCTGCACTTCACATTTCGTCCCTTTTTCTTGTGTGACACCCAGACAATGTTTATAACATCGGTATAAGGGTGCACACAAAAATATGTGAAGTCATTCTTTTAATCTTTTCTTGTCCAATTCGTGATCAGCTCTCAGAGATAAAAAAATTATAAATTCGACGCAGTAAAAACAACTCTGAGTTATTAAATAGCTGTCTCTTCAAGCATCTCGACGATAGGGTTACAAAAATGCCCTAAGATGCTATGTTGAACTTTACTGGACTGAATTTCAAACGTTATTAATTAAATATTCTTTATGTCTTTTCTTAAAGACTATAAGCGAGTTTGCTTCCTTAACTGAATCAGGAAGATTGTTGTATATTCGCAGCGCATCATTTGTAGCATCGTTCTTCAAACGGTCCGTTATTGCAAAAGGTATTACGAATTGATTTGCATTTCTAGCATTGTACTTATTCCTTTGCGACACTTTAATAAATTGAACTTGTGATGACGATTTTGATTGTAAACATTTGAAGATAAACTTGGCTTTCTCCATTTCAATGATTTGAGGAAAGGTTAATCCTTTCGCTGAATGGTACACCAATCTGGTTTGATGGAGCATCGGAAGATTTAGAAGGTTTTTATACGCTTTTGTGAGCATTCTAGAGATGATATTAAGATGCTGCTTTGATGGCGGGCTCCAAATTACTACTCCATAATGTAGTTTCGACAGTACGAATGCATTTAGGATCATCTTCTTGATGTTTTTTGGAAAACCTTCATATCTTCTAAGTAGTCCGACAGTAGGAGCTAATTGTGTCCTTAGGTTATTAATGTGTGATAACCATGTTAGTCTATGGTCAATGATAAGTCCAAGATACTTGATCTCCGTTACTCTTTCTAGTTTTTCGTCATTAATTTTTATGTCCATTTCAATGTCACCTTTATTCTTTTGCTTGAAAATGACGAATTTTGTTTTTGAAGCATTCAGTGCTAGTTTACTATCAATCAGCCACGAATGATATGTTTTTAGATCTTCATTAATGGTGTTTTCGAGGTAATCTCTTTCATGTCCCGAGTAAAGTAGTACTGTATCATTGGTCCTTTAAGTCCGCATGTGTTCAAATTATTAGTGTATAAGAAGAATAAAGTTGGGCCAAGTATCGAGCCTTGTAGAACGCCCGATTTCAAAGGAGCAGTGTCGCTCAAAACTTTATTGACTGCTGTTCTCTGCGATCTGCCTTTCAAGTAATGTCTAAATAGCTGATTTGCATTGCTTTGAATACCATATAATTCCATTTTACGAATTAAATAACATAATTTCCTTTATCCAGGCCTGCATTGATGAAATATGTGACTGAAAGGAGGGCATCAAAAGTTCCTCTATTTTTCTGAAATCCAAATTGTAAATTTAAAATTGAGTTTTCCGAAATCAAAGATTTTATGCGGTTATTTATTAGTTTTTTGAAAATTTTACTAAACCCTGTTAAAACGGCGATCGAGCGGTAGTTGTTTGGATTTTCAAATTTAACTATTTTATATCTAAATATTATTTTATAAGTATTTACAATTTTTTTCTTTCAGCGAACATGTACCATTCACATTTTATTATTTTCTCGATTCCCTCCCTTTAGAGCATTTATTATAATGACAAAGCGCAAAATTAGGAGAACCTATTTTACGTTGCTATCGTGTGTGTGTATGTGTTTATTGTTCTATATTTTCAAAATTTATGCTATTTAATTATTATTCATTCTTTCTATGTAAATATGAACAGCTCTAGAAAAAAATTGAGTTGTTGTCTATAACGAATTCCTAATTGGTTTTTTTACAGCTTTCAACTTCATTTCATTGGAATTTTTCGAACGAAAATGTCTAAGCTATTAAAGTAAAACTCGAGATCTATTGAAAAGATTAAACATTTTTGTGATTAATTCAGTCTGCTTAAAAATAAATTAACAAGATTTTCATTTAATATCTTCTCTCTTGTTTGCATTTGTTGTCTGCACAAATTCGCACCGTGACTAGCGGAGCCCTTTCAATGTCTTCGCGAATTTTCCTAGACGCACACAGAAAAAAACGAACACCGAATAAACTAGATTCGCTCGCACTCCACCGACGGCGATGATATCAAGGCTTTTCCCGCATGGTTTAGTTGCAACTATGGCCAATCTGCCAACATAATGAAATTTTGACCTAAGATTAATAAGAACTGGATGGGCTAAGCTCATATAAAATGCATGAGAGAGCATGCGACCGGTTTCTGTTCTCTTCCAAGTGAACAGTCTGTCATTTCCTCCCCGTCTGCCTCTTGCTGGTCACTTTCTTGTTCCAAAAGCTGACTAGGTGTGAACAGACTGTCAAGTTGACTGATGCAAATTGGACGCCAAATTGGCCAGTTTGCAAGTTTCGTCGCGAATTTTATCCGATATTAAAACTATGGAAAGTGTTCGCGATCTAAATTCGTTCCAAGTGTTTAAACATTTGATTGGAGTTTGTGATTCAAGGTACTTTAATGTGTGACACTGTGTAATTAAGTTAGAATTTCAAAATGAAATGTGTAGTGCCTTCGTGAAAAAATCATAGTGGAAAAGGATCTGTACGTGTTTCCTTTCACAAGTGAGTAGTTATTATATTAATGTTTTGCATGTTTTTCATACAATGCTGAAGGTTTTTCAAATAGAAAGAAAATTTTTGGCATTGTATGAAAATTTGTTTACATTGAGCAGCAGCCATGTTTGCTTGTGCAATTTGGCTCTCTCTAAGGTTGTAAACAAGAGCGTAGCAGTAGGAAAAGTGGTCGCAGGGGTTGTTGCAACCATATTGTCACGTGGTTGTCCACTCCAGTATTATTTAATTACTCAATGATTTTGACCAACTCCGTGACCAAATTGGCAGAAAGCACACGAAAATTGCGCAGAAGAATGCACGCAATGCTCCCAACCAGGCCACATGGGAACGGGAAACTCTTCCCCTTTTTTGATACCCGTCAAGTCGCGGTTCAGTGGCAGCGATTAGTTTGAAAGTCGCTCACAAACTGTCAACGTCAGTGGCGTAGGGTGAAGGGATCTGCTGGTTGCGTGAGCGGCGTAGGGTGCCAAGAGCGAAGTTACCACAAGAGTGGAAAGAGTGGAAATATGAACAAAGAATGCGCGAGAGAGTTTTTGATAGATAGTCCAAAAATACCAAAACTAGAAAAGTGTGATACGTTAAACTAGTGATTCTAGTGTTAATTGAATAATGATAGAATAAACAGTGAATCAACATGATCGTGCTATGGGAAGCCATTGTTTGATTTCTATCAGTAGTAGTTTGTAAGCGACAAAGTGATTAATTGAAGTGCGAAGTTAATCTGATTCATCAATTAACTGTGTAGATTTTACGACCTGACAAACGGTAATTTTCTGGTGAATTCTTTTTTTTATTAAAAAACAAATCAAAAAAAAACATCAAAAGTGAATTAAAAGTAACTTCTCTAATGACTATTTTCTTTGCTAATTTTTATTTATTTATTTTTTTTTTTGTTCAATATTTGATTGAATTGGTATTGTGAGATCATACTTAAAATTTTTAAATAAAGAATGGCCAAGATTTTCTAAAATTATTGATTTTCCATTTCTCAGGATGACCTCCTCCTCTCCCGTCCCTTTCCTTTTGTGTTATGTGTTATCTGTAGCGTGGCTCAGCACAAACAAACGGTGCCCCCAAGGGCCCACGACACGAGTGAGCACTAGTCGGCCTCAGCATGCCACCCCTAGTTACGCATCACTCTGCTACAACTCAATTTCTGCAACTGCGGTTACTTCCATGGTTGCCACAAGCTGTTAAAAAAGAATTTCTTCGCCATCTTATTGGTTTACATCTAAGAAAGCAGCTTTGAATGTTTAATAAATTGACTGGAAGTTTTAAAACAAACAATCATCGAGCGATAAAATAACTCGTTTGGGTGATTTTTATGAGGATTTGTCGAATATTAGGAATGAAATCACATTTCAAGACAATATAATGAAAGTGGACGGAGACAGAGACTACTCAGATTAACTAAGAACATGCTAATTATAGAGTTAATCTGTAAATAACCCAAAGATATTTGGATAAAGTATTCAACTCGTGAATGAATAGCTTTCAATCAGGAATGCGTTAGCCAAAAAGAATCAGGCAAACAACGATTACATAGGTAGGAAAACCAGGACAAAGAGAGAATACTACAAAAATCTCAGAAGAGTAGCGAATAAGACTATTCAAATTAAGAAAAAAAAATACTATGGCAACAAATTGAGAAGTACAGATGTAAGTTTAGTTAGCAGCAACACAAGACAAGCATACAAAGAACGCTCTATCGTGATGACATCGGCAACTAAAATTAAGGAAAGATGGACATCATGCATCAAGACCCTCCTTAATCCTCCGCACAGCTCCACAACATCGGAGCCTATAGATGTCGATGGATAGCTTCCATTGGCGCCACCAACTCTGTATGAAGTGTGTTCCATCATCAAGCCCACAAGAATAATAAAGCACCGAGCATCGATGAGATTCCAGTGTACTAATTTTCATCCAGCACATTTGGCAACAAGAACATACGAGGATGCCGAAAGAATGGAGCCAATCAATTATATTCCCTATCCACAAAAAAGGTCATAAGTTACAGTACGCAAATTATGGAGGCGGATCACTACTTTGTACGGCGTACAAAATATTTTCAAAGATCGTGGAAAATGAAATTGGATCATATGCCAACAGTTTTATTGGGGAGTATCAAAGTGGCTTTAGAGCAGGTAGATCGACAATAGACGAATTGTTCACTATCAAGTAGGTACTCGAAAAATGCTGAGGGTTCAACATAGACTTGCACCAAATTTTCTTTGACTTTAAGCGAGCATACGACAGTATCGATCGTAACGAACAGTACCAAACAATGCATTGCTTTGGCATCCCAGCCAAATTAGTTCGTCTTACCAAAATAACAATGACGTCAACGGCTTCCCAAGTCCGCATCAAAAATCAGCTCACCGATGCATTAGACACACATATTGGACTAAAACAGGGAGATGGGCTAGCCCCATTGTTATTGAATTTGGCTCTAGAGTACGTCATAAAGAAGCAACCTGTCGATACATGAGGTACATTAATATACAAGTCGAGCCAAGTAGTCGCCTTTGTCGATGACATCAACATTTTGTCACGGTCATTAACAACTGCCAAAGAACTCTTGCTGGAACTTGATACCGAAACAAAACTAATAGGGCTACAAATCATTGAAAATAAAACAAAGATCATGATGGAGTCGAGGTAACATACCCCAAGTACGCAAAATATAACACTTGACGAATACAGTACCAAAAACTTGAGCGAATTTGTGTATTTAGGCGCCAAAATAACGAGAACCAGTAATGGAAGGGATGAAATATGCCGAAGAATACTGTTTGCAAATAAAATATTTTATTCAGTTTTGACGATCTTGAGGACCAGCTGTATACACAGGAAAACAAAGCTCTAATTCTACAAATCTGTGATAAGATTTGTGTTATGCTATGGGTGTGAAACATGGACCCTAACCCAAGCATCCGCAAATAACTTTGAGCGACGGGTCCTGAGGCGAATAATCGGAGCAAAGCAAGACGGGGACCAATGGCAAATTCAATACAACTATGAGCTGTATGAAATTTTTCACGAGCCGAAGGTCTCAACGATTGTCAGAATGCGTAAGCTGCAATTGGCTGGACACAGGAATCGTATGGAAAGAACTGAGGGCCGGAGACCAGTGGGGAAATCGAAGAAACGTTGGTCTGACTCGGTTGACGAAGACTGTTCATCGTTGCTTAGATTTCGAAATGAAGGACGAAGTCGGTGGACCGAGACAGTTGGAGGCGCTGTTTGCAGTTAGTGAAGGCCCGAGAGGGGCTGCCGTACTACGAAGAGGAAGAAGAATGTATTACAACATCAATCGAGGCTTGCCAATCCTATTCAAATCAAATCCTTTTCTATGTTATTTAAATGGCATGCGCACTGGAATTTTACAGGCTGGGCGGGGAACATAGTACCAACATTGAGACAGCTAAGTTTCTACCGACTAAGGGGTAAGTTGTTGAGCCAAAAAAAGGTACATCAATTTTATTGGCCGCGCTACAAATTTCAAAGTAATTAAGAATCAGCAGCATGGAGGAGCTCGACGGCTTCCCATTGTTCTGAGATCCAGGACCTGAAGCATCCAATACCATCAACGGGATATTACTCAAATGCAAAATTGAACATGAAAATTTCTATGATGGAAAACGAAACCTTCATATTATAATAAATGATGAATTAGAAAAATTTTAGAAAGAAAATGAAGAATTTAGAAAAAAAATGTCTTTAGAGGAAACAGTTGGTAAATCAATGTTAAAGACTGATAAGCCTAAAAGTGTGAAGCAGCAGAACACAAACAAAAAGAAATATGCCACAAATATGCCAGTCCATGAAACAAGGGAATCATCAATACAAGATACTGGCCACGTAATTCGCGTATGTGGAGACAACGATAACGCAAATTATTATGCGGTACTTGTTGCGATAGAAACAATAGGAATGGATTGTGAAGACAATATAGGCAAACATTCTAATTGCGATTCTATTAAAAATGTTGTCGAATGTGTAAAAGATAAAAGAAGGAGAAAAAGCCAACCAGGACTTCCGCTGGTTCCACTATTAAACATTAATAAAATGACCGGAAAAATTCCGCCAATTCACATCATGTTTTGGCTAATGTATATTAATTTTAAATCTAGTTTCACTTAAGATTTTTCGCGGGAAATCTAAACCAACCTTTCATTGGTTATAGATGTGAAGTCTGGGAACATGACAATAGACTGTACCCATCAGATCGACAAGCCCGGACACTCTTAGTTTACTCCGAGGTGGTTGCTGGTGGGCTAGCTAGTTTAAAGAAGAATTTTGGTTACAGGTCTTACGCGAGCAGACTAAGTCAGCCACCGGATCAAATGCCCGCTTTAAAACGCATCGGAAAACTTCCACCGACTCTGCTTTAATTTTCCTTACTTTGGTTCGAGGAAAAGAACCACACAAAACCGTTAACCAAAAATATGCGTTCCGGACTATTCACCGACACGGTACCCAAAATAACCTACTTGAATCCAAAACCGAAACAAACTACTCTAACAAAAATAAACATAAGACAAGAAATATGGCACCGCTTACCAACCGGAACACGGAGCCAACCATTCGCAGATTACCGAAACCCTGCCCCCTCGGCGGCATACTAACCTTTCGCCTGCATATCTGTAAAGTAGCCGTAGTTGGAGTAGGGAAAATTAGGTTAATGCAAGGAATGTAGTCGTTTATACTTTTAAGCCAATAAAATATATTTAAACAACAAATAATGAATGAACATCTGTGGAGCGTGGTGTATGGCTCCACTGTCAGGCAGCTACTGTTGCGCTTCATGCTGATCTCTCGCACTCATATATATGCCTATATTAGCGTTATTAAAATTACTTACTCTGTTTGCACGGATTTGCTTGTATCGAAACATTACAATACCCTTCTGAAGAAAGAACGAGCGCATACTGGAAAGGAAAGACGTTTGTGTTAGTTAGCAATTCGTGTTCTATTTACGTTCATTTATGCCGATTTCATAAAAAATCAATTGAAAATTTAGGAAAATAATGATATTAAAATGTGGAGACATAAAAGATTCTTATTCAATTACTTGCATTGCATTAACTATTTATTTACTTTTTCTATGATAAAATTAGACTCTAACTGGACGTAACAATCTCCATGAATTCTTGGTTAAGTTAAGGCCTGACATCATGCTGTTGACTGAAACCCACCTCAATTTATGGCACTCGAAAATCTTCAAAGATTTTGAGATCGTAAGAAATGATTGGGTAAATGGCGGGTGGTGGTACCGACATATTAGTAAGTTTCTAAAAATTTGTAAAGTCAAATTCAAAAACGTTGAATTTATTGAAGTGTTCGTCATCAGATTTTCAATGAAAGGTGGGGAATACCTTTTCGTCATGTCGGCCTAACAATGGGAGAAAATGTTCACGAATTCAGGAAGAAGCTCAATTCCTTGTTTAAAATAATAAAATTGAATAGCTGCGTAATTATTATATTCTTGTCGGTGATCTTAATCCTCGGCATTAATCATGGGTGAATGGCAACTATAGCTCAAAAGCGATATTCCTGATATCATGAAAAACAGAGAATCAAATTGAATACAGGGAAAATTTAGGTGAGTCTAAGTTTGCAATATACCCACGAAAAAATTCAATTTCAGATCTTTACATTATTGACGCAAGACTTGAATCTTCTTCGTAGCACTACAGCCCCTCTCTGGCCTTCACTTCCTGCATAAAGTGACTCGACCTGTCTCGATCTATTGACCGTGTCCTCCAATTTTAGACTTCAAGCAGCGATGAACTGTCTTCGTCGACCGAGTCAGACCAGCGTTTCCTCGGTGACCGAGTCAGACTAGCATTCCTCGTTGTACCTTTTTGGGTATCCGTTGTTCGTCCTTACGATTTATGTGTCCAGCCCGTTCCAGCTTCTGCAGTCTTACAATAGTTGAGACGTCCAGCTCGTCAAAAATGTCATACAACTCACGGTTGCATCGAATTTGCCATTGGTCTCCGTCTAGCTTCGCTCCGATTATTCGCCTCAGGACCCGTCGCTGAAAGGTGTTCAATATATTTGTGGATGCTTGGATTAGGGTCCATGTTTTGTGATAACCTTGATCCCGCGGATTGATATTCCGCCAAGATCTACCACGCCTATATTTAAACGTCCCAACCAGCTGATACGGATGTGTGACAGATCTCTACACCCTTCGCCACTGACGTCGAAGGGTGTTGAGTGAACTAAACGAAAATCAGCAGATCCCTACACTGTACGCCATTGACGTCAATGGGTGCTGAGCGAACTAAAAAGAACAACTAACAGCTCACGGCGAATTCACTGGGACATGGGTGAGAATAAATATGGTGGTCGTGTGTTTGCTTATTGACGCGATGTATGAAGTACTTGAGATGATTTTCCGAAACTTTCGCCTTTAAAATTTTTACAGTACTTATTTAAATACGTCATAAAGCAGCCGCCACACTGTATAGTTGTTGTTTCAAGTAAAATTGTTAGTGCAGGACGAGCGCAAAAGTGAACAAATTGATTGATTTGCAAAGTGTTTGTGCCGCGGAATGGACGTTTCGTGCAGAATGCGATGAATTGTGGGGAAAGTGGTTTTCCCAAGGAAGTCCCGACACGAGGTCCTGCGGTGCTAAATTTTGTTGCATGCATCTTCATCTTGTATGCTTGCTTTCTTCTGGCTGAAGGGACGTCGGTCGCTAAGCTCTTACATTCGCGTGCATCATCCCAAGGAATGGTCACCAGGTAAATGACGTCTATGTACGTAGCTCACAGAATCACGGTGACAAATTCAAAAGCGAAATTTCCCGATTTCAGTCCAATTTCAAGTTTTCCTGTTGACAAAGAATCTTTTGGTGTATTTACGTGCAGCCCGATCGATGGAAGCATTTCAAGAATGTGTGATCGTGGTCTTGAAGCTAGTTGTTTAGCAGATAGTAGAGACGATACGACAATAAATGCTCTAGATGTGCTACATGATTCTGGCTATGGCCCCGGTAAAACACCGCAAGCGTTAGTAAAGTGCCCTGTGACAAAAGGGATTGACAAGAAATCGACCTAGGACGAGACGAAGAAACTAATAAAAGGATAAAGACGAAGAATTTCTTCCGTATCTTCTTCTTAGCACCACAGCCCGTCTCGGGCCTTCTCTTCTTGCAAACAGCGCCTCCAACTGTCTCGGTCCATTTACCGCATCCTGCAATACTTTTCGAAGACAGTATCGAGAATGTTAGCGAAATTGTGTATTTAGGCGCCAAAATAACAAAAACGATCAATGAAAGAGACAAGATACGCCGAAGAATACAGCTTATAAGTAAAATATTTTATTCAGTATTGACGATCTTGAAGACCAGCTGCATACGCAGGAAAACAAAGCTCGAAGTATACAAATCTGTGATAAGACCTGTGCTATGCAATGGGTGTGGAACATGGACCCTAACTCAAGCATCCGCAAATAAAGTGAACGCCTTTGAGCGACGGGTCCTGAGGCAAATAATCGGAGCGAAGCTAGACGGGGACCAATGGCGAATTCGATACAACCATGAGCTGTATGAAGTTTTTGACGAACCGGGTGTCTCAAGGATTGTAAGACTGCGAAAGCTGCAATGGGCTGGACACATGAATCGTATGGACGAACAAAGGATACCCAAGAAGGTATTCGTTGGGAGAACTGAAGGCCGGCGGCCAGTGGGGAAACCGAGGAAACGCTGGTTTGACTCGGTTGACGAAGACAGTTCATCGCTGCTTGGATTTTGGAATTGGAAGACGCGGTCAACGGACCGAGACAGTTGGAGGCGCTGTTTGGAGGAAGCGAAGGCCCGAAAGGGGCTGTAGTGCTAAGAAGAAGAAGAAAATCCTTCCCTACTATCGCTTCAATCTTCTGAATACAACAACACAACACAGTGCGCTGAACTTTGACCATCGTAACTGATGCTGCTGCATCAGCATGAGCCATTCTTTCGGCCTTTTGGTGCTCGATTTCGTAGTCGAACTCACTCATCGCAAAAGCATACTTCGTAATTTTTGCGTGCATTCCCTCTTTTGCCATTGCCATTTTCAAAGCAAATCAATCCGTTACAATTTCGAAATGAATTCCTCGCAAGTTTTGACGGAATTTCTTTAATGCTTGGATCACTGCAAGAAACTCCAACTCATATGAATGATAATTCCTTTCACCTTCATTCGTTGTCCGATTAGAGTAATGGCAATGGTGCATTTTGTCACCTTCTCCTTGTTGCAGGAGAATAGCTCCGATCCGATAATCGATGGATCTTTACAAGAATGCCCATTTGGTCCAGTTTCCAAGACCCTCTGCAACGTTGACATCGCTTTGATTTCATCTATCGCCGGAATAATTATATCGTCAAGAAACGCTATCATAACACCTTCTTCAATCGAATCTTGAAAAACGTAGTCAATAAATCGACCGGAACCACTGCCACTAATGTACAACCCAAACGGTGTATTGCCCTCATTGGTCACGAAGGCCGTATAGTTTTTACTGTGTTCATCTAATGAAACACGAGAATATGAATTTTTCAAGTCTAATGTGGAGAAAACGCGCGCCGTCACTAGTTTCTCTAAACTGTCCTCAATAAGTAGCATCGGAAATCTGTCTTTGATGACTTTTTTACCAACTTCACGAAAGTCTATGCAGACTCGATGGGTTCCGTCTTTCTTCGGCACTAGCACGACTTGACTCGCAAAATCACTACACGAATGTCTAATTATCCCTTCGTTTAACCACTGTTTTACTTGTTCGCGCACATTTTTCTTTCGAAGTGAAACAATCGCCGCGGTCTCTGATAGACGGTAAGTTCATCTGCTAGTTTAATGACTGTCTGAATTTCTACATTTTTCACTTTCTTTGGCACATCATTTTTTATAAGATTTTGAACCTCAACTTTATATTTATTTTCACGACATATGGCATATGGCACTTCTGGTTCATTGAGTAGTGTAATTTCTTTCACATTATTTTGGTGCGAATCACTTGGTGCATGGGTTATCGGAAAGAACGTTCCGTTGGAAGTGGCTATTACATAGGCAACTATGCAAAGAAAACTTTTCCCAATAATGAAGATTATATCAGTTGCCTTTTCCGCCACAACGCATTTTATTTTATAACTCACTTCATTTATTATCACTGGAATCATTGCTTGAGTTGCAGAAAAATCCGACACCTCTTCTTCACCATAACCCCGTATTTTCAGGTCAGAATATTCTCTATTCTCGGCACAAGTATCTTTAATGGTACTCCAAAAGTCACTACAAATCAAGCATAAGTCGCTGTAAGGATCGACTATCGACGAAAACGTTTGTTTGTTGGTCAATGTCACTTGGACCATATTCTCATTCCCCTTCAAATGCTGGGTATAATTCACACGCACGATATTCTTGTTTTTCTCAATTGTCCAACAGTTCTTCGCCACCTGAACAAAATTGCCGCATTTAAAACATTTAGGTTCCTTAGTTTTTCTGGACAAGATTTCGCCACAATTAAAGCAACGCTCTTTGTACCTAGTCTGCTGTTCTGTCACTGGTTTCTTTTCTGTCATTTTCTGTTTCGAACGAATCTTTTCATACACTTCCAATTGTCGCTTTAGCTCTGCTATCGTCTCAGCTCTATAAAGAAATGCTTTGTTCATGGCATCATCGGGAATTCCTTCGTACACATACTCGCGAATTGTTGCTTCGTCAAGATTCGTAATTTTTGCTATTTGTTGCATCTCATATATGTATTCCAAGTACCCCTCGTCGGTTCTCTTTCTTCGTGCTAAGAGAATTCTGTGTGCTTCGATAGAGCTACTCCTCTTTCCGAATTTGGATAAGAATGCGGTTTTTAGCTGATGCCAATTCGCAATTCTGGTTTGTGCAATCACATACTTTCGTGCCGTACCTCGGACGACTTTCTTGCACATTATAATCTTACGTTGATCATCCCACTGAACGGAGTCGCAAATGTCTTCGAACTCTTGAATCCAGAGTTGCACGTCTTGGCTCTTGTTTGCAGCGAATGTTTAAAACGTGTCCTCCTTATCTCGGAATGTACATTTGCTTCGCTGTTCTCTCTTCGTGTCGTCTTTTTCGCATACTGAGCATGATGTTCGAACCTGTTTTTTGTCGATGATCGTCTCGTCTTCTTCTTTTTCGGCTTCGAGCTCCACGATTCACTTGGACAACTCTTCCTTTGTGCCGCTCGTATTGACCTGTCATTTTTCGCACTCGCCCACTAGACCAGGTTTTGTGAACTTTTTCAACAATTCATCACACGCCGCCATCGTCGTCATACCGAAGATCTCTTCTTTTTTCACCAAATTGTCTTGACACTGTGCATGTCGTATAATAGGATGTGCGATGAAGCTCAAATCACTTATTCCGTTCACATTTGCCTGCATCCCACTTCTGACACCATGTAGGATAGAATGTACCTTAATAGAAATGTAACAAATTAAGAATTCAAGCGTAAATACAAAACAAAGAAAACACGTCCTCTTCGGGTAACCGCTTACGATAGACTGACTGCGTAGTGGCCACCGGCTCTCTTCGAAGAATCTTCCGTTTCATTCCTACAAATATATACATATATATATATATATATATATATATATATATATATATATATATATATATATATATATATATATATATATATATATATATATATATATATATATATATATA
The DNA here is from genome assembly GCA_963969285.1 of Odontomyia ornata. Taxonomy (NCBI): domain Eukaryota; kingdom Metazoa; phylum Arthropoda; class Insecta; order Diptera; family Stratiomyidae; genus Odontomyia; species Odontomyia ornata. The sequence goes on along the minus strand of OZ017742.1, from coordinate 17,040,093 downwards.
TATATATATATATATATATATATATATATATATGTATGTATATATATATATATATATATATATATATATATATATATGTATATATATATATATATATATATATATATATATTTATAGCTACGAGCTCTGGATGGAAGTGAAAGCAGTTATTAAGACCGTGGCAGAAAACACAGTTGGACATCAAGCCCGGCGCAAGAGAAATGATTGGTTCGATGATGAGTACCACAATGGGTTACATAAGAAGAATCAGGCGTACAAAGAATACGTAGGTAGGAAAACCAGGACGAAGAAAGAACATTATGAAAATCTCAGAAGAGTGGCGAATTAGATGATATCCCTATTCAGACAGCAGAACTAACCCATGAAGCAGCACAATAATTTCGTAATTATTTCCATTTGGTATGCAGTTTCCAATCACTCTCGATTTGGATGAGACACACAATAAATTGAATTCAAATATCAGCAAGCATAAAATAAAATGTTCGACCGCGTTTTTCACTCTCCTATCAGCGCAATAACTCATATCATCTCGTCTACCTAGCGGACGAGTCTCTCAACTCCATACTCGAAATAGAAACCCAAAACTGTTCTTTCCATAATTCCGCTTCATGTGTCTTTTCCTTGCGTCTTCAGAGAAGTGAGTGTTGCTAATGTTGCAATCATACAACTACTATTTATTTTGAATATTATTAGTTGGTGTGCTATGAATATTATTTGTTGTATTTCAACACCACCCACTTGAGCACTTATTACAATTATTCTTCTCAAATTTTATCCCATTATCTTGAGTTTTGTTATACTCAAGTTGTTATTATTACTCACAACTATAATACATCATCTTAAAAACTTCTAATATATTAGAAAATAAATCTCAAACAATTCATGCATCTTTCTTGGCACCTTGAATAATCCTTGCTTTCAAACAATACTGTACACATGCTCACCGGCGATACATTCTTAAGTAGCAAGAAATAAAATTACCATCCTGAAAGCATGCAGGTGTTAAATGCATTAAAATTTAGCACAAAGTTTCGTCAAACTAAGTACATTGGTAAGATTCCGCTCAGAGGAGGTGGAACTTTAAACGTATTTCCACAACATAAGGACCAACACGTTAAGAAGAAACGATGAGAATTGCTCGTACTCGTATGTTCCATACTTCCTTTTTTACTATTTCTACATATTCACGGACCAATACATAATGTGGGTACTGTTATTCACTACAGGATATGTCGTGCTTGTTTCGCAACTTGAACCGTTCGCTATTTTATATAAAACTTAATTCGCTTGTTTCTCATATACCGGTATACAAGGGCAAACTTCTACTATTCAGGACTATCAATATGTAGATGAATAGCAACATGAGAGTTACGTGAACGTGAAAGTTTTACTTTCTTTGTAGTGATAAGTATGCATATAGAGTGCATATATTCGAGATAATAAGAAAAACTTTGAAACTTTGTAAAGGGAAACCGGGTCAATAAATTTTTGCGAATAACCTCTCACTGGGATCGAAAGATGCTTATGTCCTTATTATTATGCTGGGTCGAAATTGATATGTCAGGAGAGCTCAATTTAAATTGTTCCTATAAGGTAATTAGTTTTTACAATGCCTCACGTCCCAGTCATGTGTAGTGTTTCGAGGTCCAGACAGAGTTCGGATGCAGTGCAAGGTGCCAAGGGTCCAAATATCAGTCAGTAATATTCTGCAACAACAGCCAACTCATTCATCTCAACACAAAGTGCAATCGGAATGTAATCGAGGAAAATACTTCCTACCGATTTCCTTGACGACTAAAAATATTCGACAACACCAACAAAATTTGTAGTAGAATATAAAGAGTGGTCCAAACATAATGCACGATGTTAATTGTGAGTCACTCCTTAACGTCAAGTTTTTCGGCCGACTTGATTTGACATTTCTTTGTTTCAGTGTTTGACAAATTCAACCATGGACAGGTACACAATTGAGCAGCGTGTTAAGGTTGGTGAAGTCTTTTACAAAAATGGGCGTTCAAGTCAAAATGCATTTCGAGCACTTCGTGATTCTTTTGGTCAGCATAATCGATCAAATGTGTCTACAATCGGGAGAATTGTGCGCGAATTTCAGCAAACCGGGTCTGCAGGAAATGTGAAATCACCTATGCATGCTCGCCCAGCTTGTTCTGTTGAAAAGCCGATGCATCCACAAAGAGTGTCTGTTTGGTACGATTTATGGGCTGACGGCGTCATCGACCCGTACTTTTTCGGAAATAAGGACGGCCAAGCAGTTACCGTGAACGGTGTTCGCTATTGCGAGATGATAACGGAATTGTTGTGGCCAGAAATTGAAGTTATGGACCTGAATAATATGCGTTCCCAGCGATGCTGCCACTTGCCACACCGTCAACAAGACTGTAGCAAACTACAATGTAAAGTGATGTCTATGAGAATCAACGTCAAAAATATCTTGGTCAGCAATTCGACATTACAGAAAAACAAAATTCCCATATGTTGATTCTCATAGATATCACCACCTAAAGTTCATCATTGTACATCAAAATTCTTAAAGTTCTTGTTTCAAGACAATAAATTGTACGTGCATCGTGGAGCTGTAATTGACACTTGTTTTGTCTAGCGCGCTTCGACATGTCTTGTCGATGTGCGCTAGACAAGATTCAGATGTGGATGCAACGTGATCTACCTATTTTAGAATAGGTGAATCTCGTTGCGTTTGCATTTCTTGGCGTGGGAATTGCAACTCTACGATGTACTTCGTTTTTAATACTCGTTGCGTTTGCATTTCTTGGCGTGGGAATTACAACTCTACGATGTACTTAGTTTTAATATAAAAGATTGAGATCCAAAATAAACTTCACTTGAAGTCGAATAGTCAAGGCGTGTGTTTTCATTTATACTACCTAACAGCAATTATTTTGTACAAGTTTACGTACTTGTGCAAAATTAGAACTACTCGTATCCTAGTACAGAACTGGGATAAGTTGGTGTAATTGGCATAAGGCCAACCGATTCAACACAATCATATTTTGTACAAGTTTATGCACTTGTGCAAAATAAAAATAACACGCGTATTAGTTATTGGCATATGGCCAATAGTTACAATTAAAGTTACGCCAGTACATTGCACTGGAGAAACGGAACTTGGCATAAGGCCCAAGTTCAAAAAAGTCAAGGCAAAGGAGTCTTGATTCAACATTTGGTGACCCCGACGTGATAGGATCGTAGCAGGATTTAATCCATCGCTTTTGAGACACCGCATTTTTCGAGCAACATGGATCGCTTAGCCGAGCAGCAGACGCGTTTAGCTGCCGAAATCGATGCAGTGATTGCTAACTACAAGAAGGATCCCGCTGCCCGAAAACAAAGGCCGGAGTATTTCGAAGAGAGGCTTCGAAGAATTGAGGCATCCTGGGATATCTTCGAGGAAACGGATTCCAAAATCCGAGCATTGAAGGATGTGCCCATGACTCACGAATATTTTTTGAGTGAGCTCTATGACACAACACAAACCAATTTCCAGAACTTTCAAGCGCACTTCAAGGAAAAATTGCTGGCGTTAAGGCATGCGGCTGAAGACATCCACAAGGAACCAGCTGAGATGCCTCGCGCTGATACGCCTAGTAGGTCTGACATGACTAATAAGCCTTCACCAACCGATGATGAAAAAGTCCTGAAGCTTATTCGAATGCATAAAGCACTATCTGACCCATTACGACGATTGGTCGCCCGGCTAGATGTAGCTGGACAACCTCGCCCTTTTTACAGGTTAAAAATGGAGTTGATCAACAAATATTGGACACAGCTAGAGGGCTATCATCAAGAAATATTAGAGCGCACCGATGACCCAGTGATATTCGGTTACGATCTCAACCAACACATAAAACTTGAAGAGATCACTCAGGATTGGTTGATTCGACTCGAAATTAAGTTCGAAGAGCTGAGACCTACACCTGCACCAGCCCCGTTAGCATCTTCAAGTCCTGGAGTAAACCTTCCAAAAATTACGCTCCCTAAATTTGATGGCGAATATCTCCAATGCCGACAATTCCACGACCTTTTCGTACAGATGGTGCACAATCAAACGATGTCAAACTGCCAGAAGATGTGGTACCTCAAAGCTAACTTGACAGGAGAGGCTGAAAAACTTCTAAGGAATTTTGCATTGTCCGACGATAATTATGAGTCAGCCTGGAAGACGCTCAATGATAGATACGATAATCGGAGATTATTGGTTGCTGCTCTTATCAACAAACTACGGGGCAAACCATCTTGTGCAAGCGATAAGCCATCAGCCGCAGTCGTAAGATCACTACATGACACGACTCAAGAATGCATTAGAGGTCTAGAAAATATGAACATCAGTACTGAAGGATGGGATCCAATGCTTCTACACATCCTGATAAAGAAGCTGGACTCTGCTACTCATTCTTTGTATGAGCAATCGTTAACGAATCCGCGCAGTCTGCAACCAATGAAAGCGTTTTTGTCATTCTTGGAAATGCGTTAACAAGCACTGGAGGCTTTAGGCAACAAGACCAAAGGCATTAAGGAAGCTCGGAAGAAAACCACAAAGGCTACAGCTGCAGCAGTGGCAACATCGTCATGCTTGGTTTGCAATCAAACCCATCCGATCTATTACTGCCCAGAATTTTTGAAGCTTACTCCATCAAGAAGGCTGAAATTAGTCCAAACCAAGGGAATATGTGTTAACTGCTTCAAGGAAGGACATCGAGCTGCTGCCTGTACATCGCGAGGATGTAAAGAATGCTCAAGAAAACACAACAGCCTGTTGCACTTGAACAGCGAATCTAAGCAGAAAATGGAGGTATCCAAGACCTCCAGTGATCCAAAACCAGAAGTCAAACAACGTCAGGATACATCGTCATTATCTTTGACTACGCTCCACAACAAAAGGACGAGCGGTTATGTACTCCTAAGTACTGCTATTGTTAAGCTTACAAGCAGCAACGGAAAAAGCAGGGAGTGCCGAGCCATATTGGATCCCGGATCACAAGTCAATCTAATAACTGAACGCATTGTAAGGAAGCTGGGTTTATCTTCTCGGTCTCACGCCACATGCATTGAAAAGGTTGGAGGTACTACTCAAAGGACCCAGAAAAGGGTAAACATTGTATTGCAGTCGCGATTAAATGCATACACTACGCACTTAGAGGCATATGTACTCGACAAAATAATATCTCCTCAGCCATCGATGGAATTAAACATATCGGAATGGCCAATACCGAAAAATTTGAAGCTAGCTGATCCAAACTTCCATCATACGGAACGCATCGACCTTCTTCTAAGTGCTGAACACTTCTATGATTTGCTATCGATTGGCCAAATAAAGTTAGGCAGCGAATTGCCAGTATTGCAAAATACACTTCTTGGATGGATTGTGGCCGGAAAGGTCAACACTGATCACACCGCTTCTGTTACTTGCGGAGTTCTTACAGAAGATCAAAGGCTGAATAGCACAATTGAAAGGTTTTGGAAGCTAGAGGAAGTGATGGACAACAAACCGCATCATACTTCAGCGGAGAAATCTTGCGAAACACATTTCTGCCAGACGACACAAAGAACCCGCGAGGGCCGATTTCTGGTGAGACTGCCGTTCAATGACAATCCCGAAAAATTAGGCGAATCTAAGGATATTGCCACTCGCAGATTCTTCGGAATAGAACGGAGACTTCAAAACAATGCCGAGCTGCAGAGGCACTATAAGGAGTTTATAAATGAATACATCAAGCTCGGTCATATGGAAGAGGTAACCTGGCAATCGTGTGAAGGCTTACGTTATTTTCTCCCACACCATTGTGTCCTAAAACCCGAAAGCAGCACAACTAAACTCAGAGTAGTCTTCGATGCCTCCTGCAAGACAACTACAAATATATCTTTAAACGACATACTGCGTACTGGACCAATAATTCAAGACGATTTGTTTTCAATCTTGCTCCGTTTCCGGCTACCTCGCTATGTTTTTACAGCTGATATACAAAAGATGTACCGGCAGATAGTGCTGCATCCTGATGACCGTAAATGCCAACTGTTGGTCTGGAGAAATGAACCAAGTCAGCCACTACGTTACTACCAGTTAAACACCGTTACATATGGAACGACGTGTGCTCCTTATTTGGCAACTAAATGTCTGCAAAAGCTTGCTCAGGATCAAATGCAGCTCAATTTTCAAAGGAATTTGCAAGCTTTAGAAAAGGTACAGTTTCCTCGCCACGTTTTTGCGAGAGAGAAACCCAAACAATTCCAGTTACATATCTTTTGTAATGCCTCAGAAAGGGCATATGGTGCTGCGGTCTACGCTCGAGCAACCCTGATGGATGGGAGAATTACCGTTCGACTTCTTTGCTCAAAATCACGTTTGGCTCCGATTCGTCCAATAACGATTCCACGGTTAGAGCTATGCGCCGCAAAATTGGGTACGAAGCTTGCCCAAAGAGTCGAAGCTGCCCTACAAATGGAGGAGATCCTACATTACTTCTGGACTGACTCTGAAATTGTTTTAGGGTGGATCAACGCAACAGCTTCAGCATTCAATACCTTCGTTGCTAATAGGGTATCATGCATTCAATCATTTTCTGTAACAAAACAGTGGCGACATGTGGACTCAAAAAACAATCCCGCTGACATTCTCTCTCGTGGTATTGCACCCACAGAATTGGCAAGATGTAACATTTGGTTATATGGACCACCCTTTTTGCATGGAGCTCAGACACTATGGCCGCCAGAATATACAAAGTGACAGTCATGTAACTTAGAAACGAGGGCAAAACTTGCATCGATGACAGCATTTATCAAGGCATCCAATTTTGTTGACGATATTCATCATCGAAACTCCTTCAAAAGATTACAGCGGATTGTTGCATATGTGCTCAGATTCACAGAACGCATGCGGAAAAGACTCACGTCGAATACATCTTTGGCCAATTCACTCACAAGTCACGAGTTATCTAGAGCATTAGAGGTCATTATAAAGTGTATGCAGCAAGATGAATTTCGTGATGAAATAAAGGCCTTGTTTCATCAGAGAGAGCTCAACAAAAATAGTCCAATAGTTGACTTGACACCTTTTCTTGATGAAAGGGGAATACTGCGTGTTGGAGGTAGACTAGAGGCATCAAACCTATCATTTGATGCAAAACATTCAATGCAACTACCGTACAAACATCCGCTGACTAAGTTACTAATGGCTGATATTCACCAGGACAATTGCCACCTTGGTCCACAAGCATTACTCGCGACAACAAGGCAGCGCTTCTGGCCAATAAAAGGAAAAACGTTAGCACGATCTATTGTGCGACAATGCATACGATGCAATAGAGCGAACCCACAGCTACTTTCTCAACTTATGGGAAATTTACCACCTACACGTGTGCAGCCTGCAAGGCCCTTTATCAATACAGGCGTCGATTTCTGTGGCCCTATGATGATTCATTATCGTGGGCGAGGAACGCGACCGCAAAAGGGCTACATTGCCATATTTTGTTGTTTTGCCACAAAGGCGGTGCATTTAGAGCTGGTGAGTGATCTTAGCACAGAAGCTTTCCTCGGTTCCCTCAGACGGTTCATCGGCAGGCGAGGCCATTGCAAAAATCTGTATTGTGACAACGCAACCAACTTCGTGGGAGCACATCATCAGCTCAAAGAACTCTCCTTGTCCCTATACTCCGTTAAATCGCAAGAAAAAATTGCAGCTGTGTGTAATGACCGGAACATTGACTTCCACTTTATACCGCCTCGTGCACCTCATTTTGGTGGGCTGTGGGAGGCCGCTGTTAAATCGGAAAAATATTTGTTGCTCAGAGGCACATGAGCAGCAACTTTAACTTACGAGGAACTACAAACACTGGTGGTAGGAATCGAAGCCATTCTCAACTCAAGACCATTAACACCACTACCAACAGATGCAAACGATCTCACCGCGCTCACACCGGGACATTTCCTCATCGGAGAGCCTTTAACCGCTACTGTAGATCCCCTAGCAGAACCACTGAAGGGTGGATTGCTTACCAGATGGAAACTTGTACGCCATATTAAACAAGAATTTTGGCGGCGCTGGTCAGACGAATACTTGAACCAACTACAACAGCGTTCGAAATGGAAGCAGAGCAGTCAGAATGTTCAACCAGGTTTAATCGTTATTATCAAGGAAGACAACACGCCTGTAATGAAATGGCCACTGGGCAAAATTATCAAGGTTTATAGAGGCGACGACGGCTATGTTCGTGTGGCTGACGTAAAAACATCGTCCGGCATATTCAAAAGACCTATCAATAGGCTTGCCCCTCTCCCGATAGAGGAAGTCACATGCGCTGATGAAGAATTCACTGAGCCTCGAAAACGATCAGTCTCAGAAGATGACATAGAAGCGGGTAGCTCCAGGGATCAACCCAAAAAACGAATCAAGGGAGCATCAATTATATCAATGTTGTTGGCTTGCCTACTTGTTCCTATGGTAAACATGGAACAGATAAAAACAACATCTATTGGTCCTAATCCAGGTTTGCATTTCCAATCATTGGGTCATGCATATCTATCATCGAGCGAATGGAAATTGTTGATCTACTATGACTTACAGCCATACTGGGCCGAGTTCTCGATATTACGAAACGGGACGGAGCTGCTGCAACAACTCTGCGATCGAGGAAACTACAAGACTGATTGCGTACAGCTAATAACCCATTTCAGCCACATACGAAGTGAGCTTATAACCATAAATAAATTTTTGAAGCCTAGATCAAAAAGAGGAGCATTCAATATAGTGGGAAGTGTGGCCAAATCCTTGTTTGGCGTATTAGACGAGGAGTACGCTAATCAAATGTCACACACAATCAACAGTGTAAAGGGCAATCAGAAAAAAATGTTTTCTCTTTTAAAAATCAGACATCCATCATCGATTCGACATTAAATATAATTGGAAAGAGTGAGTAAACCATCCAGAAAAGGTTCATGGCAATAGAGACCGAACTAGACCGATTGTCCAATGAAGGGAAGAGTCCCAACAGTGAATCCAGCCAAGATAAAGTCACTAATCTGATCATGACTCTGTCATTTCAAATGACTTTGATCACCTTCAATCTACAAAAAATCCAGGCCTCCATAATAAACGTAATCACTGATACACAACACGGAAATTTTAATCCGTTGTTACTATCGCAGCAACAATTGAGCGAAGAAATAGCCAACATAAAAGAACACTTACCCGAGGCGCAGCGTCTACCTGTAGTACGTGAAAACTACCTGCAATTATTCAAGGTGGCATCAATTGATGCAAAAATTACGAAAGACTTCGTTATATTTGAATTGGAAGTCCCACTTATTAACGTAGCTACATTTGATCTGTTCAAGCTGTTTCCAATTCCAACACTACAACACAACCGGCTTATGGCAATACTTCCCAGTTCTAATTACTTAATTGTAAGCCCTCATCGTGACGTATACTGTCCGCTCACAGAACAAGAATATACGTGTTGCAGCTGGATGGAACCAACGACCCATTTATGTAAACAGTCTCATCCATTATACCATCAGGTGGCCAACATCAGTACCTGTGAAATTATGCTTTTAAAGGACATACCACCCTCTACCGAATGCGCCTTAACCGAAATCAAAATGCCGTCGATTTGGGATCAGATAACTCATTCCAACAAATGGATTTTCGCTCTTAAAACCCGGACGACACTTCATGTCGTATGTAACGGAAACACGTCCACAATGAGTTCAGCAGGATCAGGGATTCTTGAAATGGAGCCAGACTGCGAACTTAAATCCGACACTGCAACCATTCAAGGCCACCGCACTTATTTCAGTGATTTTGGAACGTCCTACACAAAGGCTCACATTGGCACAAATAGCGATTCGTTGCTATTGGGAATTCCAAATAAAACGTCTAGCCACTATCAGACATATGCAGCTGAAATCGACGCATTAAAAACTCAACTGCAGGCGCAGGATTTCTCCGATTCCACCGAGCTCGACACGCACGATGTTCATCATTACACAGTGGGATATATCAGCCTTGGTTCAATCATTGCTCTCACCGCTTTCCTCACATACAAATTCAAAGATCTTCTATGCCGCTCCCGTACTCAAAGACCCGTTCCTCGACCTCGACGTCACAGCCTACCAGTAAGCCAAGCAGAAGTTTGAACGGACCGTTCAACGTGGGGGAGGATGTAGCAAACTACAATGTGAAGTGATGTCTATGAGAATCAACATCAAAAATATCTTGGTCAGCAATTCGACATTACAGAAAAACAAAATTCCCATATGTTGATTCTCATAGATATCACCACCTATAGTTCATCATTGTACATCAAAATTCTTAAAGTTCTTGTTTCAAGACAATAAATTGTATGTGCATCGTGGAGCTGTAATTGACACTTGTTTTGTCTAGCGCGCTTCGACATGTCTTGTCGATGTGCGCTAGACAAGATTCAGATGTGGATGCAACGTGATCTACCTATTTTAGAATAGGTGAATCTCGTTGCGTTTGCATTTCTTGGCGTGGGAATTGCAACTCTACGATGTACTTAGTTTTAATATAAAAGATTGAGATCCAAAATAAACTTCACTTGAAGTCGAATAGTCAAGGCGTGTGTTTTCATTTATACTACCTAACAGCAATTATTTTGTACAAGTTTACGTACTTGTGCAAAATTAGAACTACTCGTATCCTAGTACAGAACTGGGATAAGTTGGTGTAATTGGCATAAGGCCAACCGATTCAACACAATCATATTTTGTACAAGTTTATGCACTTGTGCAAAATAAAAATAACACGCGTATTAGTTATTGGCATATGGCCAATAGTTACAATTAAAGTTACGCCAGTACATTGCACTGGAGAAACGGAACTTGGCATAAGGCCCAAGTTCAAAAAAGTCAAGGCAAAGGAGTCTTGATTCAACAAAGACAATGGCCTTATCTTAAGTTGTGGCAATGTTAATCGGCCACCACGATCATGTGATTTGACACCGTTGGACTTCTTTCTCTGGGGATATTTAAAAGAAAAAGTATACGTCGATGAGCCAAAAACAATTCAAAAGCTAAAGGATTAGATAATTCAGCACATTACCGACATTCAACCTAAATTATGTCTCAGAGTCATTGAAAATATGAACCATCAGATAGAAATATGCCACCGTAGCCATGGCGAGCATTTGGGCGATATTTTGTTTCACACATAGTTCTCATAGATATTTCTATTATAATGAAAAAAATTCTCTGAAAACGTTTTGTTTTATTTACAATTAACATCGTGCGTTTTGGTTGGACCACTCTTTATCTTATGATTCGTCTTTTTTATTATGGTTGCCATCAAAAACAGCAAACTATAAGCTCTCAAATTTATTGAGCTTAAATTGAGGAAAAACTCTTAGGAAAGCGTAACGCTTTGCTCCCTGTTGCCCACTGCAGCAAAAGCATATTATTTTCTAAAATTTTCATTTGAAATACAAATAAAATTTGAATTTTATATCGTTTTTTGCATGACTCTATACATTTGAAGCATAGCACAGCATTAAGATCGCCGGCATGAATGTAATAACAGTGCAGCCTGTTCAATTTGGGTATTTCAAACAAGGAATTGAGCTCCTCCTTGAATTTGCGAACGATCTCTCCGTTGCATAGGCCGAGATAACTAAGAAGTTATTCTCATCTGACAATGAAATTTTGATGACGGACACTTCAAGAAATTCAAAGTTTCTGAATTGGAATTCATGAATATATTGGAAACGATAGGGTCTTCTTAACATGAAAGCAGCACCACTTCCTCAATCATCGTTTTCTTTGTCATTTTTTCCGAACTCAAAATCTTTAAAGATCATGCAGTGGCTTGAATTGAGGTGAGTTTCAGTAAGCAGCATGATGTCAAGTTTTTGCTTGACGATGAGTTCCAGAAGATAATCACTTAGATGTAGAGTAACAATGGAGTTGACGTTCACCCAGCTAAGGTGAGCCTAATCCATGGGAATGTGGTTAAACGGCAAGTTATTTGGAGACATTTGAAAGATCTAAAGATTGAAAAACAAAGTTAATTTTCAAATTTTGTTTATTGGTTCTTTCCGATTAGAAATTAAGTTATTGATAGATTTTAAGAGGCGTGTTTATTTCGGCATGAATTTAATTTTTGCATCCTGATATCGAGAGCATCCTCGATATGATGCTGGCAGACCAAAAACATCGTAGTTGACGTGGTATAATCTTTATTTGGGCTCTGTCTTGGCCAATTTACACTTACCAGGTGCATGTATATCCTTACACTTTACGCATCTGTTATGCATGGTGCAGTTACCAGCGAAAAACTACATCTATTTTGTAAAGGCATTCCACCTCACAACTCTAAAATTCAAGTACCTTATCTATGAAAGGGCACTTGGACTGTTGTCGTTTGTGATTTGAACCAAATAAAATGGTAACATTTCACCTTCAATTTTTGGTCTCCTTCTCGCGCAATTTTTGCCAGCAACAAATTTGGTGGCCGGTGCTGCTTCCTGTATCATTTCAAGGAGATCAACTGTACTCTCTTCACCGTCCAGGCCGTTCAACATAAAGGTCGAATTTTATTTTCCTTTGGCATGTATGAGAAGCGGAAATTACACACTATTTAAAGTATCCCATGCTGACTTGAAGCCAACCAGTGATGCAGTTCGAATTTTTATTTTTTTCAGATTTGACTCGTTTCGCTTGAAAATTTTTGATATTTTCGTCAACAGCCAAAAATTAAACTATATTGCTGCCACAGTTGTAGTGATTTCCCATGGAAATAAAGTGTCCGTTCAGGACTGTAGCGATGGCCTGCTGCCTCGGCGGAAGAGGATGGTGGTGTTCGCCGAGATTGGCCTTAACTGAAAACGCATGAATGCGCTGGCAGGCCAGCATTGCGGTGTCGTGGGGCGGGTTCTTTTCCCCAGCACAAGGACCCACTATTAAAAAACTTCGCATTCACGAATTACCAGATAAAGTGTGGATGGACAGGTGTCGAGGCCAAGATAACCTACTACGGGTGGAGATTGCCAAAGCAAACAATAACCTGGGCCTGGCGAAAAAAGACGAGACTTGGGAATATTTCGTCTTTACCGATGATACTTATGGCCCCCAAATATGAGTGGGGCACCCAGGTGGAAGCGGCGCCTTCTCGCACCATCCCATGTGGATCAAGATCCATTGTAGACGTGGTCGGATGTTTTTCATTTGAGTGAAAAATTCATGCAAGCATAATTCGCATGAACTCTTCGCTCAAATGAAAACATCAACGTTGTAAATTTATGTTATATTCTTATGTGATGGAATCACATAATACTATAACATAAATAAGCACGCAAGCGGAAGGCCACTCTACCCTGCAAGAGCGCCTGTAATGTCAAAATAAGGGGTGAGCTCACCCGATGGCTAGCTCATGAGTGAAGGGGCCAGCCAACGTGGTGGGTCCCATGCCCATTCGGATTCGACGTGGAAAGACCGAATGTAGCGGTTTAACTTGTAGTGAAATGGGTAAATATACAAGTCCGTAAAGGACTGCAGCAATGGTCTGCTGCTTCAGCGAAGAAAGATATCCGCCGAGAATGCCCTTGTCTGGGGACGCGTGGATGCTCTGGCAGGCTAGCATTGCGGTGTCGTGGCGCGGGCTCATTCCCCCAGCACAAGGATCCACTACAAAAAGAATTTCGCATTCACGAATTCTTGGGTCTCAAAGAACGGGTGATCGAAGTCAAAAAATTGTAGGTAACTACAAAGAGGGAAAATGACTTGTTCAGAGAACAAGTCGAACGAATGAAAACGGACGGACTTAGGGTAAGCTCGTCATTACCCGACGATTATCATGGCCCACAAATAAGAGAGGGACAACCGGGTGGTGATGGTGCCCCCTCACACCCGCCCAACCGGATCAAGATCCATATCTGTTGCAGTAGCCAAGTATTTCCCTTGTGAGTGGAAAACTCATACAACATAACTTGCATGAATACCCTGGTGACCAATTTATGTCATAGAGTAATGCAATCGGATCACATCCCTATGCCATAAAAAGGCACTTTGTGCGAGGCCACTCAACCTGCGATAGTACCTGAAACAAAAAGGAGGTCAGTCAGCCCGATGGCTGGCTCATGTTTGGTGGTGAGAGCCTACCATCGTACCGGGTCGTATACCCGGTCAGATCCAACGGAATGGAAAGACCGAGATGTCCATTTAATTCAACATTTCTTTATTTGTTAGTTATATCATAATTTTTCATCAATATTTGGTTATTACCTAAATTCTACAATGTCGTTCGTAAGGCACTTTTGTGTTGATTCGATATAAATTTATAGTTACGTATTTTCTTGTTTTAACCCTTTCAGGACCATAAGCTTTCTACGGCAAAATATTGTTATGTATCTACTTATTTTAGTTTGTTTTGGTGTAAAACGAATAAAAAACACCAAAAACTTACATAGCTATACGTAGTTTTTTTGGAATTTCATGGGAAGTATTCTTCCCTCTGGGCGTCAAAGAAAAAAAAATAATGGCTTTACATGTTACTCAGTAGGTTTTATTACTACGCTTATCTTAGCATTTTCTTTACAAAAATCTCAAAATCATGACAGGTAGATTAAAACTATTTCAGTTATTGATTCTTTATAGATGGTATTTGGCAAAGCAATTCCTTTTTGCTGTGAAGCACAGATGAACATTGCACATAACTCAGACGTTGTTGGTCCTATTTTCCACACGGTGTTTAGCACAGTATGCACATCTTTTCATTTTTTCTGATTTTTAGCCCAGTCATATTAGGTAAAAAAAGGGGTCAACGTCGGAATGAAAGATAATAAGCTGCAAATTGGTATGAACCTTTGTTTTGTCATTCTAAATGTTGTCTCAAAAGTCACAATCGTTATCGTGTTCGCGTCTCAAGATATTCAAGGTCAAAGGTCACAAAAATCGGTTTTTCGCGAATATCTGGCTTCCTATCGGTTAAATGAGATTTGCATTTATTATAAAAGTTGTAGGCTATAAAATTCCCTACAACTTTTGTTTAAACTTTTTTTTCATACGACCAACCGTTTTGAAGGTAGAGCGCGAAGAGTGCACATCGTACAGTCATATACGGCCTAATGCAAGGTCAAGCGTGAGTTATGGTTATCAGTACGTTATAAAGTCAATTATTTACTTGGAAATTATAATTATTAAACAATGCCTATTATTTATGTACTAACTATTAATTATTTATATTTAATTAAAGTAAGTAACTTGATTATTTATATATAATTATTCATATTTAACTATTTAAGTATAAAATATTATTAATTCTGGATTATATATTTTAGTTTTATTTTAAGTTAAAATGATAATAAGAGTATATATTTTACACATATTTTTATTTATTATTAAATACGGCATAATATACATTTATCAAAATGTGAGTTCAAATATCAAAAGTATCTTTGTTGATTTTAATTGTAATGAAATTGGAAATGGAAGCTAATTATCTTCTTCTTGTTCGTCGTCTTCTTCTTCTTGTCGCTCAAAAATGTTCGATTCATTGTCATCATCCTCATTATCTGTCATGTTCATCTCCAAACCTTCCAGAATATCGGGATCATATGTATTTTCTTCATCGGGATTACTTGGATACAGTGAAGCGTTGAGGCAAGCTTGTCCGTTGCACTGGCCGCAAGCTAAAGAACATTGTAGCCCTGATTTTCTGCATCCACAGCGGGAACCACAACCATTTTTGCAATTGCAAAATATTACGTTTAGTAGTTCGGCTGGTGCTGGAGGTAATAACGTTCGTATGGGCTCCAGGATTTCATTTTCAAGCATCCAGCCCCATTCTTTAGGTTCTAAGTCCTTCCCTAACCACGTTTGAATCTGGTAGTAGACACGTTTTATGTGTTGATGAGCTGCTACACTTGTTGGTGGAAGTGTTGACGTAATATTTTGCAATTGCAAAAATGGTTGTGGTTCCCGCTGTGGATGCAGAAAATCAGGGCTACAATGTTCTTTAGCTTGCGGCCAGTGCAACGAACAAGCTTGCCTCAACGCTTCACTGTATCCAAGTAATCCCGATGAAAAAAATACATATGATCCCGATATTCTTAAATAGTTAAATATGAATAATTATATATAAATAATCAAGTTACTTACTTTAATTAAATATAAATAATTAATAGTTAGTACATAAATAATAGGCATTGTTTAATAATTATAATTTCCAAGTAAATAATTGACTTTATAACGTACTGATAACCATAACTCACGCTTGACCTTGCATTAGGCCGTATATGACTGTACGATGTGCACTCTTCGCGCTCTACCTTCAAAACGGTTGGTCGTATGAAAAAAAAGTTTAAACAAAAGTTGTAGGGAATTTTATAGCCTACAACTTTTATAATAAATGCAAATCTCATTTAACCGATAGGAAGCCAGATATTCGCGAAAAACCGATTTTTGTGACCTTTGACCTTGAATATCTTGAGACGCGAACACGATAACGATTGTGACTTTTGAGACAACATTTAGAATGACAAAACAAAGGTTCATACCAATTTGCAGCTTATTATCTTTCATTCCGAGGTGAAAGCCCTAATATGACTGGGCTATTTTGCATATTGTGGGCTGGTAAAATGTGTTTTATAGCTATACGCTGCTTATCACTACTGATTACTGTGGCCCTTGATCGCTGTCGACATGTGTAATTATTGATTAGAATTCGGGCAATATGCTGACGATATTCAAGGCTATTAAGAAGTGGGCCTTCCACACGTTTAGCTTAATGCAACTTTGTATACACTATAAACGCATTGTTCAATGCTATATCCATCAAATCGAAAAAAAGACGAAGATAGTATTTAATTTTGTCTTTTCGATCAAGTTCGTAGCACACTTTGCGCTGATCCATAAGATCGACACCACCCATATGTTTATTGTAACACACGATCGTTTTTGGACAAGTGACATTTATTTTTTCAGCAGTGCCTGACTTCCTTCTTTTTACTGTACTGGTCAGTATTGGAGATATGAAATTGGTCAACATATGAACCGATTTAGTGTCCATCCATTTTACGCATATTTTTGTCCAGCGGCAGGGACCTGGGTAGGTTTTTTCTAGAGGTGCGAACAGTGCCGCAGGCTTTTGTATTTTGCTTCATTAGTTTGTATTGCAAAGCAGGAGAATTGAAAAAGTTGTCGAAGTATACTTCACATCCCAGACCTTTAAGCTTTTCCGTTAGACTAAGTACAACAGATTCTCCTAGTCCAACTTCTGTGTGCATTCTTTTGCCTGTATACAGATCAAACTCAAAAAGATAGCCTGTGGCAGACTCAGCCCTGCACCACATTTTGAAGCCCCATTTAATAGGTTTGTTTTTTATATACTGCTTCATGGTGTTATGTCCTTTGAACTTGACCATGTGTTCATCGATTGACTGCCTCATAGAATTATTCATGGCCTCTTGAAAGCACAAATTAAAGTGCTGCATTACTGACCTAATTTTGAAGGCTCTATCACTCAATCTTGACTGGTCATCGTTATTGGAAAAATGTAAATTTTGCCGAATTTGCTCAAATCTTGTTCTTGGCATAACGTTTGCAATAAAAGGAACAGACATATCTTCATCAGTCGACCAGTAATTTCTTAATATTGGCAAAATATGGTAGCTCATAACATAGTTTATACCCAAAAACGCTTTCATTTCTTCTGAGTCAATTGTAAAAATTCTTCAATTTTGTTCGGCGTACCTAATGCTTTCCTTCACTACTATGTCAGCTACTAGTTTCTCAATTTGGGTAACTTCCGTGAAAATTTTCATTGCCGATTACTAAATAAATTCACACAACCAAATTCATACTCACTTGCTTGAAACGCATAAGGTACATAAACATTTTTCCTCCATCGAAAATTAGGAATATCTTCAGAAGTCTCGTGCAAAACGGCATTTGAAGTTACGCTTTCTTCGGCTTGAACTGAATCTTCGATTTCAACCGCCTTAGCTCCATTTTCGACATCTTGAGCTATAAACTGCTGATCTTCTTCGTCCAACTGAAGCTCATCTTCCCCATCAATATTATCTGCCAAGAGAATTTGCAAGATCTCATCATCTCGTAAATGGAATTCTCTTCGTCCTCTTGTAGGCATTTCTGTGTAAAATATTTAAATACATAAATTAAAAAACAATTACTAGCAAAATAATAAGCATAACACTTGTTCTTGTAGTTACTATTACTTATGGACCACAGGGAAGTATACTTCCCATAACATTAAATGCCGCTTTTAGACTTTATTTTTTATTTTTTCGAAAACTGTTTGTTATTGCACACAACAATACTTACCGAATAGTATAAAACAGATGAAAAACACTGTAATTCACTGAAACACAACACAGGAACTGTTAATTAAACGGAGTGGAGCACGCGCTTTTTTTTCCGCTGGCGCCAATTGATTTGACAGTTCTTTGTTTTGTCGTAAATGCTCCCATTTACGTTATTCCATACGACTTATGTTCTAGCTTGATAATGCATACAAAAAAAGCGAACAACGTTTGAAGAAAATGCCGTAATTACCAATTTAAAGTTGGGGAAAAATACTTCTCTTGGTCGTGAAAGGGTTAAATAAATAAATTAATACAAATAGGAAAAAGACAATAATAAGTTATTTCGATTAATAATTTAAATACATAATATAACATGTAGTACAAAATGGGAGTTTGTTCTTTTTTTTCTCACTTGAAATATAGAAATGTTCTCTTCGACAAAAAAAAATGTATCCTAATAGAAAAATTGAAACCTTTGTCAAACTAACACGAATTAATACAAATTATCTACTACGTTTCGACCATAGAATACCATGCATGGTTTTCGATTAAAAGCTTATAAAATCCAAAAAAATCAACGCATCACATAACTAGTATATGATTAACCGTTTGACAAGGATTATATAATCACCCCTAAAAACTAGGAATATATTAAAAAATGTTACGAGAATTTAATTATCTCAATAAACTCAAGTAAAAAAACAATTTAATCTTTTCCTTCCTTCCAACAAGGGGTACAAGTTCTTCTCTAAAAAATTTGATGGAGATTGGTGAATACTCTACGCCACCAAAAATGCGAGTTTGTGAGCGTATTGGCAAACGGCCGGAACACGAGTTGTGCCCGATCAATTATAATACAAATGTGTCATCTTATAAGTGAGAATCGGCATCTTATCGGGATTCGGCCCAATATTATCATCCACATTGCTATAGTGAGTTGGAGTTACAGTACCTTGGCGAACCGATTGAGATACTAAGAAGAAATCATATTTCTCCGGTAGAGTGATAATATCATCAACAACTGTCCCCGGAGGCGGATTATTTTGATTTAGGAAATATCTAGTATTAACACGCTTGGAAACGATTACAAAAGCAAATTTGGGGCCTTCCGCAACTCCAGCTTGGGTATAAATTTCCGTGAGACGTTTCCGGATTGTCTCACTTTCAATATGGGTTACTTGATGGAATTGACCTTCACCAACACCATCTCTATAGAAAAGAATACGAGATGGCAACGATCCGTGCAAATTACGATATTCTTTAAGTGCTTTAACCACGTTCAAGGCAATTTCTGTGGATACGTGGGAAAATATTTGCCCCCATTAAATTCACAAATCTTCGATTAAGTCACGCCCGCGAATTCGAGCACTAACCAGGAGGTCCGACACTTGTGATATATGGATTGGAAATAATTGCTGCCGAAAAACTTCCGCGGAACTAAACTCTGAACACGTTTCTTGTGGTGAAAATTCTCTGACTTGCAATTTGTGTGGAGCAAAAGCACAACCACTCGCACGAAAGTCAAAATCGACTGACTTCTACAAGTCGCAAAAAATGAAAATTCGTTTGACTGTTCTTTGCCGTTTCTAAATATATTCGCAAGGGTACCAACTATACTCAGTAAGCGGAAGGTACTCCAATCACGAATGCGAAATAAAGTCTTAGGAGCACTGATAGAGACATGCAATTAAGATTCTAGAAGTAATAATAACTTAACCACTTTCCAAGGGTATCCCACAGCACAGCAAAATCGAACTAGCAGCGATTACACCCCACTCAGCGTTGAAAGCGCTACTGTGACTACGATGCATTCCTTTGTATCTCCATTTACGTCAAGGCACCCCGAGTACTGTTGCTATTTAGTTCGATTTTAATTTCGATTCTCTGCTTCACAGCTTGCCACAAACGTCCCTGATGACATATACACCTCTCGCGATGGCGCTCTTAATCGAGAACCTTAAAAAAATAATCGATTACGATTTAAATAAAAACCGTACTCAACACACAAGCGCTCGGCACATAATCTTGGCTGCTTTTTGGGTGGTTTTCGTTCTCTTCTCAAGCCGCCTGAAGACATAAGTTCTTCGTGGTCAATTTACACTGACTTTTGGCTGCTTCCGTTCCAACGCCACCTCTCCCGGCGCTACGCCCGCCGCTCTATTACGCTAGCGCACGATACTTTTTCAGTAATCACTCTGTCCTATGAACGAAAGTTTCCATGCTCAATTGCAATAGCTTGGATATCCTAAATGCGGGGCTCCATTGATGAAGAAGCAGAAAACTTTCATCGGAACCAAATCTAGGTGTTCATAATATTGCTAATGCAGCAGCATGTTGTACATTTTGACGATCAGTTTTATATAAAAACTTTTACAAAAAGCCATATGTGCTGATATTATTATTCTGGTAGGATTTTTTTGCAAACGCTTGAGAGGGTACCACTTTTGACCTACGTAGAAAATTTCATCATTCTAGTATGTGGTTTGCGAGAAAACTTGCTGTGACGCACAGGCGGACGAAAAGACAGATCGTGATTTTAAAAGGGGATTGTAAAAATATTTTACAATCCCCTAAAATGGTCGGTTGTATAAATACTTGCAAGTTATGCCATTAAAAATGTTTCCATCATAAACATTCATTACTTCAGTTGCTACTAAAATAGCGAATTGCGCTTACCTTCTGACCTTTGCGGGCCGCCATTTCGAATGCATGCATTCGATTTTGGATTTTTAAAAATATTTCAATCTTAGAGTTTCATCAGTCAGTTTGTCCAATCTCAGTTTCCCTCTAGACAGGGCAAAAGTATTAAATTCTTAATGAAAATGGCAGCGAAAAATCTTAGGCTTTAAATTTTCGACTTCTTTATTTTTCATCCGATTTTGATAATTTTTTGTCTAGTACAAGGTCTTCGTACAATTATCCATAATCTCAAATTTCTTTAAAATCCATTGGAAAATTTGGCCACTAGAGGGCCACAAAAACCTGAAAAAATCGCATATTTGAATCGCCGCCATTTTGAAACTTGAGCATGTCTGTGCACCAAAATAGCAATATTTTTAGATCTAATTTTTCCTATCTTGTAAATAAATTTCATTCACATCGAATCAAAATTGGGTCTTTCAGAAGCCATTGAAATTTCTAGCTTCAACTAGCCGCCATTTTGTTTTTGGAGACCTGATCTCTAGTTTTTTAACATGATTCTTTAGGCATTTACAGTCATTACCAAAGAACCGAATTTCATTAACATCGGTTGAAAAGTTTGGTCACAACTACAACATCCAATTCTTACACGCTTTTCGACGTCTGAGCGGCCACCATTTTGTTTCATACGGTTTGACTTTGAATTTTTTATTGTGAAATTCTTCGCATACCTCAATAAACTTCTGTACCAAATTTCATCCAAATAGGAGCCACGGTTTGGTCAGAAATGAAATCACGAATGTTTGTCTAAAATGGCCACCATTTTGTTTTCCCTCGACCGATTTAGCTGGTTAAATAACTTAATTGAGATATTCACCCAATACGCCTTTCCCTAAAAATTTTGTGAAAATTTCTTTTGAGAAATTCACCTAAAAAAACCGACTCCAAAGTAAGAAAGATGAATAAAATTTTTTAAAAGCGGTGCTATATGGCATGGTGCTTTAATATCACCTTCATAAAACTTATTTCATCCTTTGTAGGGCACTTTGAAGTCTGTTTTCTTCGTTTTCCGGTAAAGAAACAAATATTTTCAAATTAAACCACCATGCATGCATTTCGGCATTAATTGGTTCAATTTGCAACAACAATTTCAGTCCCATCACCACAACTCCAGAAACCTAGAAAAACATTTTTAAATTCAACCGACCAGTTTTCGTAATTAATAAAACAGCTCCCATATTGTAGATGCACTACACTGGTACGAGATCTCGTATTTTAGAAAACCTTCCAAGTTTTTCAATTAAAATGTTTACTCCGATACATGAAACTTTTACAAGCACCTTCGCAACAACAAAACGAACTATTTTCAACAATTTAACCTTAACACCATTATGGACGGAGCCAACAAAACTTCAAAATTTGCGCGCAACATCTGTTTCACATGCAATTTGCTCTTTGATAACTACGAACTTTTACTTAAAAACACAATTAATTACTTAAACACGAAGCTTTAAGGATAACTTAGGCCCATTTAAATCCGCAGGAATAAAAATCAGAAAAAAAAACGCGTAAATTCTTAAAATGCAAGCGAGTTTCAGTTGCATGTTATCGGAACTCTATGACCGGCGTCAAATCTGTTTCAACCGAGAAAATCGTTAAATTCGCGTCTCCCATATACCGTTTCTAGCAGGCACGATTTACACAACATTCGAAATTATGTTTTCATTCACGAATCGCACCGAAAACCTGGACGGACACAGAAAACATCACGTAAATTATACCCGGACACATAATTGTTTCCTTGACTGCACTTTACTTACCTAAATAATGAAAAATACTTGATGACGCGTTCACATTTTTGCTCACGTTTACACATTGACCACTTTATTTTGAAAATCACTTATAGAATCCACCCGAAACAAGCGTTTTCATTGAAAATTTTTAAAAACTACGACCTTTGATGGAATTTTCGCAGGAATTGCCAACTTCCTGTTTTCTATCAGCTGAAACGTCATTTCCGAAATCAGGGGTGTCACAATTGTTGATTGCGATCGAAAACGATTTGAATGTGGTGCACTTCGTAGTTTGTTAGTATATTTTATGGAAAGGAAAGAAGTTTGTTGAACAATATTTGGAGGCATTGTTTACAATTGTAAATGCTGTACGATCATTAAAGAGAAAACTAAAAATAAGGAACTTTTTTAGCTTTTTCGAAATTAATTTCGAACAATGATAGAATTTGGACAATCATACGTAAGCTCATTCGTGAAAGTCCAAAAGCTTTCGAAAATTGGAGGTTACGGACATGAAATGTTTGTTCGTATTTAGCATGTATTAAAAACTTCAATATTTTATATGGGAAATGAAAGCTCGCCGTCTCCAGTGTATACCTCTATGGTTTGCACTTATTAACGGTTTTGCTCTTGGGGAATGACTGTTGAATCCATGTTTTCTTTGGGCAATTTTCATTTTCTCGGATAAAGTCTACTATCCAGCGTTCGTCACGATTGGAAAACGCTTTTTTGGACTTTTTCGAGCCTTATTACCGATGCGATTGTCTTTAAATCGTTCAATTATTTGTTGTACAGTTGACGTACTCTTGTTGACAATCTTTGCTATTCCGTGTTTACTTTTCCCGAGCTTGAAATGATAGATTACCAGCTCCCGTTCTTCGTATGTCGTATGGCGACCCATTTCGAAAAAAAACTTGCGCAAAACGGTAAATGTACAACAGATGACTGTACTCAGCGGAAGACTAAAGTCAACTAAGGAAATGTCAAATACATGTCAACAGCTGATTATAAAATCTTAGTAGTGAACTATATGAAATAAGTAGAATGGATCATTTTCATTTTGACCCCGTATTCAGCCTTCTAGCAAAGATTTACCTGTAATTTCAAAGTCAATGTAACCATTTCGCGTATAACTTGTGTATTTGTTGCTTACACATTAGGAATTACTTTTGCCTAGAAACAAAGTAATTTCCAATAGTATAAAAATGTATGCGATGCACAATAATTTTTTTTCAATGGGTGGATGATTTTCACTTTAGAGTGATTGTATGTCACATATCAAACGAGATCTGTCAAAAATAAAAAGATAACAGTGAAATAGGAGAAAATACACGTTGTATAATTTAAATATATTACTACCTGCCCTTAAAGCACAAATTAAATGCGTCAGATTAAATACTGATTAAATTTTTCAATTATCTTCCTTTTCTGAATTATCCGTCAAACGACTACAATTTACACGTGCCAGTTTTGAAAATATGTTTCAATTTCTCTCATTATATCATCACATGATATCGTTACAATGCCATTAACTTCCCCGCTTGCTCTGTCATTTTTATTAAATCGACGGAAAACGTAAATTTTTCCCGGTGGCGGAAACATTAAAATACAGGAAAATCCATACAAAACAAACAACTCTTGACTATTTGCATGGTACAGCTTGAATGCTGTACGTGCGAATGTTCCGCTTTCTCCTCTCTCTCTCTCTCCCCCCCCCCCCCCCCCCCCACCTCTTTGACCATAACTCACCGCTCACGTTGCATTTATTTGAACTTAAATAAAAATCGCTCATTTCGCTGGCTGGCCTTTTTGGTTCGCATTTCTCACTTTTTTACTTTTTCACTTTTCAATTATCACAAAGTTATTCGTGGTTTGCTGGCAAAGGTCGTGCAGGCTTGATGGTGAAAAAGTAGAAATCATAAAAAGAACACGTTGAGGAAAACTGAAAGCAAAATAATCGCGATAAGAGCGAAATGAATGGAAATTCAAGAGAGCAGCAGAGAGAATTTTTTATGATTAAAGATAAAAATAAAAAAATGTATTTAGGAGAGCAAGAGAGTGCTTGTAAGGATTTTTATATATTTTTTATTTGCTATCTTTTCTCCTTGCGCTCAATGTGGTCCTTTTTACTATTCGTTTCTTCGTTTGAAGTTTTGAATGCAACCGTCAGTGGTCACTCATTTGGAAAGTTTTTGATGGAAACTCTTGAAATTTTTTGTTTGAAAACTGGTCGAATTAGTCAAATATCCTTTTCGTCCTGACGTTGAATAGTTCGGAAAAGAAGGATTACCATCTCAATGGGGATTTTCCCGGGTTTGGGTTAATGTTCACAATAGCGAGGGAAATGTAAAATAGAGCGCCAGTCCCACTAATTACTCATGATAAATACCAAATAAGGATATAAAACACGTGGATTGATCTTAAACTTTTATTCATTTTCACTGTTTAATTATGGCTGCAACGTATCAACATCCCATCGAAAGAATCAATTGACGATCTGTGCATGCCATTTAATTTCCCCGTTAATACTCCATCAGCCATCGTTAGATTACTCTCGAGATTAAATCCTTTTTCAGAATGCCTGAACACACCATCGCACCGACCCAATAGAATTTTTCATCTCCATCGTTGACTTAGTCCTTCTTTACCTACTTGATTATTCCACTCGCATAGCGGTCAAAGTCCAAAAGGATACTTTGTCGAAGTGAGCTCTACGGTTCGACATGTACTAGAGGAGGAATAGAGATGAAGATCTAGCGTGAAATGAGCTCCAGGAAGAAAATAGGGATTCAATTAAATTTTCGTATTGGGACAACATGAGGAAATTGTGTAGCGACAAAAGCATAAATGTTGGTGTTCAATTGAAAATAGTCATTTGTCGGGACGATGACGATGTGATGTTGGGGCGGCGAAAAGGGAAATCAAATCGTAAATTGAATGTCGACTTTTTTTTATTTGATAGTCTGTTTTATTTGCTTGATTGAATTTCTTGGTATTGATAAGGAAATTTAGCCGATTTCTGAATGTTGGTGTGCTTGTGATGAATAAATATCATAAGTAAAGGAACTTCTGGGATAAATAGAAACGCATTCTTAGGAACACTGTTTTTTGCAAATAAGTATTATTTTCAATGCGTTTGGTAGATTTTTAAAATTTGAACAAGTTGCTCAGGTGGTTGATGACGAGGTCATAAGGAAAAAGGCTGAACCGAAGCAAGTGATATTTCGTTCAGTAAAATAGCAAGTAATTTCTTTGGGTTAGGAATGGATTCAGTTGCGTAAAAGTCAAAATTGTATAGTACACGTAAATTTCGGTAATCTTGAATTGAATTTTTTTTACTACAATCGTCATCCGAATTCGATATAATCATATTGTAGTGTGTTACGAGGTATGTCAATTAAGTTATGAGACTGATTTGATTGCCACGCTTATGGTAAACCTGCGACCTTGAAATTCCCTTCCCCATCCCCGGCATCGTTCTTCTCTTCATTGATATATTTACCATAGCTCTAGCATGTTTAGTTAGCCTACTGTGTTGTGTTGAGTAGACGTGTGTTGGTGGTGCTTGTCACGAAAATGGAGAAACGAAATCAAGAGCAACTCGTCGCGATAAAATTTTGCGCCAGATTAGGCGAAACAGCTTCGGAAACGTACGCTGAAATTGTAAAAGTGCATGGTGATAGTGCTCTTAGTCGTGCCCAGGTGTTTCGATGGCATAAAGAGTCTAAGGAGGGGCGTGAAAGCGTGGAAGACGAGGCGTGGAGCGGAAGACCAGTCGAGGTGCAGATTGACGCTAACGCGCAGCGTGTGCGTGCCCTAATCCGTAAAGACCGGTGTTTAACAGTTCGAATTTTGGCCTCGAAACTGAGCATGAGCCGTGAAACAATTAGACAAATTTTTAAGTTGTGCGCGAAGATGGTTCTAAAGAACGTTTCTGAGGAGCAATAGCAGCATCGAACGACTGTCGCAAAAGACTGTTTGGAACAAGTGGAAAATGATCCCACGCTGCTTGATCGAGTTATTACAGACGGTGAAAGCTTTTTTGTTCCCTAGAACAAAATCGGTGGTCAAAGGAACTCATTTTGAGTCGATTACGGACATCCAGGCGGTATCCACGAGAGTACTCGTGTATTGTTCATCTAGCTTTGCAGTTGACTGTTCATTTAGCTTCGCTGATTGTTTATTTGGCTTCGCAGTTAAACTGGATGACTATTCATTTAGCTCCACTGATAGTTCATTTAGCTCCGTAGTTAAATTGGATGACTGTTCATTTAGCTTCGCAGTTAAAATGGATGACTGTTGTCGTTGCTCTTGCTGCATTAGCATCAGCGCATTTTCTGGTTACTTTGATTTTGGTGTTTCTGCTTCTCCACCTTCTGCGCCTTTTTCTGCATCTGAGGGCTCACCCGAATCCAGATACGCGCCTTCCGATTCGATTGCGTCTCGCAAGCGTGTAATCAGTGTGGCCTTTGTACCTTGCGTAGCCAGGTTTCGCTGTTCCAACTCTTCATTAAGCTCCGACATGGTCAATTCATTAATTGTTAAGTTTAGGCTTCGTGGTATTTTTTTTGTATTTTTTTATTTCGAATCTTTTTTCGGTTTCCGCGTTCAATTTCACTATTGTGCACTTTTAAGAATGTTTAAAAGTTTTCACTTTCGAAGTTTTCTATCCCACTTCTGACACCACTGTCGCGCGTTACGGTTTGCGGCCAATAATTTTAATGTTCCAGGAAAGGGAAAACGCACTGTCTTTTAAATTAAGTCAAAAGAGTTTATTTACAAGAATGCACAATCATGAATTTCACTATTTCAAAAATCGCATTTAAATCGAATTTTTACTGTCTATCAACTTTATATTTCAACTGTCTTAACCATCAACGAAATTCGCTTCTATTACTCGATCAATATCGCCTTTAGCTCACACTCCACTCTATCGCAGTTTTACTATCGTGGTTTTACTGTTTCTCCCCATTCGTTCAGCTCGGCTTTATATAGGGTCTGTAGTCATTCAATACATTTCTCGTATATTGGCGAATGTTTTGGCGATAACAACCTAGAATATTCGAGCGATTCTGAATACCCCGCAGTGATGTCAGTTTCAGATATTGTGTAGTAATCGAGCATTTCAACTACGAAACTTTCATTGATCGCTTCCAGAATAGTACACTCAGCTATACTGATAAGTTGATCTTGGCTAATATTTGCACCAACCATCATGTGTAAAATGTTTAGCAATTCATCACGACTAATAACTCCATCGTTATCAAAATCATATATCTTGAATGCAAATGCAATTTCTCTTCTCGGGTGTTCACTTTATTTTGCTTATTCCTTTTAATTGGTCGGAAATGTACCAAGAAGCGCATGAATTGCCTGAAGTTAACGCGATCATCGTTGCTATAAGCGAAAAATGCATATACGATGCAATCACATAATGGTTCTATGGCCAATTCAAGAATTCGGTGGAAATCATCTCTCGAAAATGTACACAGCAACAGCTGGAGCAACAACACCAACATCATCAAATGATTTTCGAAAGATGCTTTGAGATCGCACACGGAACAGCAACAGCTGAGTAATATACATGGCAGCAGCAATATACATTGCAGCAGCAATACACATTGCAGCAGCAACATGTATTGCAGTAGCAACGTGTATTGTAGCAGCAACATGTATTGCAGCAGCAATATATATTGCAGCAGCAATATATATGGCAGCAGCAACATGTATTGCAGTAGCAACAGACATTGCAGCCGCACAATGTATTGCAGTAGAAACCTGAAATGAGAGGGAAAAGAACTGAAGAAGAATGCCGGTGGAGAATGAGGACGAACGGATTGGGACTTGATCTCGTAGCGGGAGTCCGGCTTGGTGGGCCATGGAGTGAAGGTCGTGGAGTTTGAATCGTCGCGAAGGGAGAGTGAATTAGAGATCGTTGCAAGAAGTCTACTGGAATACGGCACACAGCATGGACAGGCGAGAACCACGCCGGAAACGGGAATCGGATATTGGAGTGATTTCTCTTGATCCAAGAACGTGATCGTCATCTTCCACTTGTGTGTTATATAATTTATTCCGCACCAATCACTGGTTTTTTGGGATTTCATTCATCGTGCATGGAAGTATTTTACCCACGTCGCGATAGTGCATTAGGATCTCTACTGTTAGATAGGAGTGTCGCTTACGGTGGATTTCGTGCGTGTGACTCAGAAATGATGAAAAAAGATTCCGTGTATAATGAAGTGAAAAATTTATTGGTTTTGTTTGTTGATAAGGTTGAAAAGAAGGGAATCATTTAACTATGACGTTAGAACTATCTAATTTCCTCGCATTATGTTTTGGTATGCCTGAGTGCCGTATTGTCCGCGGGTGAAAGAAAAGCAAGTGATGCTAGTGTCGTTAAAGGAAAGGATTTCACACGCAAAATCCCCACCAAGTGAACGTCGTTGCAGTGTGCACAGAGTTGTCAGCCATTTGTCTCAGTGCCACGCGACCCTCGTCGTCGTTTTGCATTTGCGCGCCGTGCGCTACTTTGTTTCATGGTGCTTGCTAGTTCGCTGAAACGAAAGTCTCACTTGCTCGATTAAGTGGCAAAGCAGTCATGTGTTCCGTCGTGTTTGCATATTACACACAATCATAGTCGACTCCTTCACACGCACTTATATTCAAAACCACTGGAGAAATCGTAACGTGAAAATTCTACAAAGTGGACTATTGAGATTTTAATTGAATCTCCAAGTGATCGTGAAAAACCTCTTGCTCTGATGAAGTTCTATAGTAAAACCGGCTGTCGTGGATTTTTCTGTGGTAGCGCTAAGACTGAATATCAGAAAATTGGACTGAACTGCCTGCGGAATATTTAACTGGAAAAATTTAGTCAAAAAAACTGTTGGTCCTCGTATCTCCTTACAACTAATTATGTGCACGTTACCAAGCAATATATTGTAAATTGCTGTCCCGGGATAGTTTATGTTGCAAGTGGATACAACATACATCTAGCTGTGCCGATTTGTATAATCTATTGGGATCAATATATATCGTGTCTGTGAGACCATCCTGACGTGGATTTCAATGCGTTCTGCCTGATTGTCACTCTGTATAACATAACAGCAAATTGGAAATCGTCGGATAAAAATTAAAAAAAAAAAATCATCATTTGTTATAGATTTATATCAGCTGTCAGGACTTACTCACCCCATCACGAGCGCTCATCGAGAAGGTTGGGTAAGTACCCTTTTGATGGATTTTAAAATTTTTTTATAGATACCAAATTTTTATATGCATTTTTAAATTTTTTTATTTATACATTTTTTTTTTAAATTGCTAATATATATATATTTAAATTTTTTTTATACATTTTTTAAATTTTTATTTTATATATTTATGTGGGCATATACTATTTTATTTCTTCTTCAAATGAAAAAATCCAATTCAAATTAGCTATACATTTTGGAATCATCCTATGAAAATTTAGTTGACTGCGAATACGTGTTTGAAACGAGTTCAGATAACAGGGAATAGAACGCTCGTGATTCCGTTTATTTGGTTGGAGAAAAGAGTAGACGAGTTGGAGTTGACAGGAGACGAGACGTTCTCGGTACGACGAGCTCTGCGAAGGACGGAACACATGTGAAACCTAAATTATTTGATATTCTTTGCAAACCGCTTCTGTATGAGTATACTTAATTAATAAATTACATACCTTTTACGCGCGCAAAGGGTTTATTCATTCCTGCAAAGTGGGGGCTCAACCGGGATGAAAGCCACGTTAGCGGTTCGGGTAGAGAGTGAAATTAATAAGTATACGTGAATGGAGATAGTTTTACGACGTAGACTTGTGAGAGTGCAGTACTAAGAAAAGACGCGAGGACGATTGAATACATTGAGTGCCGAGTTACAGAGTGTTGAAATAGACGTGCTAAACGAAAAAAAAACTGTTTAACGGCAGACGGCCTAGTGATAGTTTTATCGAGTGATCTACAAGCCTTGAGACCTGTTTTTTGTTCGGAAGCACGATGGTGACTGTACCAAGTAGTGTTGATCTAGACGTGGATTCTATGGAATCTGAAGAGTTGACGAAAAGGTTAGAAGTGTTGAATCCGCCATCGAGTGGTGGCAGGGCTGTACTTGCTGGGCGATTAAGGAAAGCCTTGGCAAACTCTGCAGATGAAGTCTCAAGATCGCAAAGTAACCAAAATCAGCGTAGTCAGAGTAATCTAGATGATCATAATCAAGATGACGATGGCGACGAGGAAAGCGACAGCGATAGCGATGGCGATGAACAAGAACGACGTCGTTAGGTGAAGAAGAAAAAACGATAGTCTACTGGCCGCTACAACCAACCGGTGTTAACATTCAAAGACGTTGAATATGCGCTCGAGTCATTTAGTGGTGACGGAAATGAAAATGTTTATCGGTGGATTAAAAATTTTGAAGAGACAGCAGAGATGTGTGATTGGACTGATCCGCAGAAAGTAATTTATGGAAAAAGATTGTTGAAGGGCTCTGCAAAATTGTTTATAAATTATGAATGCAGTACAAAAACGTGGAAGTCAATTAAAAAAGCGCTCAAAGAAGAGTTTGCTTAGACCGTTAATAGTAAACAGGTTCATAGACAATTGAGTATTATCAAGAAAAAACCTGAGGAGTTATTCCAGGAATATATTTATCGGATGCTGGAGATTGCTAGTCATGCTCATATTGAACTAGAGGCAAAAATACAATATATTGTTGACGGGATACAAGATGACGAGGCCAACAAAACTATCTTGTATGGGGCTAAAACGATAAAAGGTCTTAGAACAAAATTTGGGCAGTATGAAATGATGCAGCGACGTAGCAACAATAGAAATAAACTTAAACAACAAAACAATTCCAAACGCGCTAATAGTCAAGCAAAGGGAGAACAACATGACAAGTCAATTAAAAGGTGTTATAACTGTGGCGATAAAAACCATGTGAGTGCTGATTGTCCTAATAAGTCGAAGGGGGCAAAGTGCTTTAAATGCAAAGAGTTTGGACACGTTGCGAGTAAGTGCGCGAAAGATATTGATAACAATAGTTCAAGTGGAGCTTAACCTCGCTGTGATTTAGCTAGTATCAGTGACAAGAAAACATATAAAACTGTAAACATTCTTGGAAAAGACATAGACGCGATTATCGATTCGGGGAGTGATTTACATTTAGTGCGATCAACCTTGTACGTTCAGCTAGGTGCACCAAAGTTACAAAAGAAAACGATTTTTTTTAATGGTGTTGGAGCGACGGGTGGGAAAACGTTGGGACGATTTGATACAGAAATAACAATCGATTAAATATCGTTTGTTTTCAATTTTGATGTGGTTCCTCATGATTACACAGGGCACGATTTGATCATTGGTGGTGAATTATCCGATCAAGCTGAGATCACTTTGAAGAAAAGACAAGCGACGTTGACTAAGATCGAAGAAGACGACCCACAAATTGATTTTCAATTGTCTAAAGCGAGCAATGTTGACTGGAGGGAAAAAGCGATGGTAGACGTAGATTTTCCTGAAGATACAAACGAGATTCAAGCTTCTGTTGGACATTTAGTGGACCCAGAGATTAAAGAAGTAGTGCGGCAGTTTGTTGAAAACTATAAACCCGAGAAAATAGCAGACAGTGGCGTTAAAATGCGCATAATATTGCAAGACGAACATTCTGTTCATCAAAATCCGCGAAGATTATCTGAATCACAACGACGTGAAGTGAATAAAATTATTGATCAGCGGATAAAAGACAAAATCGTGAGACCGAGTGTATCAAAATATGCCAGTCCAATTGTACTGGTTGAAAAGAAAAATGGCGAACTAAGACTTTTCGTAGACTATAGATTGCTGAATAAGAAAATTTTTAGGGATCGATACACTTTACCGTTAATAGAAGATCAACTTGATAGACTTCAAGATGCAGCTGTATTCAGCACACTTGATCTCAAAGATGGTTTCTTTCATGTGCCAATGGAGGAGTCGAATATTAAATATACATCATTCGTGACCCCTGATGGTCAAATGAATTTCTAAGATTTCCATTCGGGCTCTCTAATTCACCGGCAGTTTTTCAACGACATATTAGAGCAGTCTTTAGAGATTTAATTAACGACGGAACAGTGCTGACATATCTTGATGATCTAATTATACCTGCACAAGATGAAGCTGAGAATCTGGAGAAACTAAAACGTGTATTAGAAACCGCGAGTAAATATGGATAGGTTATCAACTGGGGAAAATTTGAATTATTGGTAAAACGTGTCGAATAATTACCATACATTGTTGAAAAGGGTTCAATCAAACCTTCAGATAAAAAGACATTAGCTGTAGCACGTTTTCCAGAACGTAAAACAGTAAGACAAGTGCAAAGTTTCCTGGGTTTAACTGGATATTTTCGGAAATTTATTCCCCAGTTTGCGGTGATTGCGAGAACTTTATCTCAACTACTGAGAAACAGTGTAAAATTTGTATTTGGTGCCGAACAACGTAGTGCTTTTAATCGTTTTAAAAATGCGTTGATGGAAAAACCAGTGCTGAAACTGTATCGTGTTGGAGCAGAGACTGAACTTCATACTGACGCGTGCATGTTAGGCTTGGGAGCAATTCTAATGCAGAAAGAAAGTGAAGATGGTATGCTGCACCCTATTTATTACGCTAGCTGGAAAACTACTCCGACGGAAGCGAAATACACAAGTTATGAATTAGAAGTCTTGGCAGTGATCAAATCGCTCAAAAAATTTAGAATCTATCTCTTGGGCATTCCAGTAAAACTAGTGACGGACTGTCGTGCATTTGCTTTGACTATGTCAAAGAAAGATACAAGTTTACGTGTGGCTCATTGGGCTCTATTGATTGAAGAATACCAGTATTCTATCGAGCATCGTCCAGGCAAGTCAATGAAGCACGCTGACGCTCTGATCAGAAACCCTGTAGATGTTCTGTTGGTGCAGGAAGGTCGAGCCGTATTTGTTCTGCAAATCCAAAAGGCTCAAAAGGAAGATCTGGAGCTTCGACAGGTCATCGAATGTATTGAACGCGAAGAAAAGACGGTGTTCGTATTGAAGAAAGGTGTTTTGTATCGAGAGTGTGATGGAGATGTTCTTCTCGTGGTTCCAAGGCCGATGCAACTAGAGGTGATACGGCAAGCGCACGAAGAAGGACATTTTGGGCTGAGAAAAACTGAGTATATTATTAAACAAGAATTTTGGTTTCCGAAAATGCAAGGAAAAGTTGAAAAGTTTATAAAAAACTGTGTCGAGTGTCTTCTAGCTGAAAGAAAGACAGGAAAACCAGAGGAATTTTTAAATCCAATTGATAAAAGTGAAACACCACTAGATACATATCACATTGATCATCTAGGGCCGATGCCTTCCACTAAAAAGAGCTATAATCATTTATTTGCGGTGATTGGCGCGTTTACGAAACACACTTGGCTCTATCCCACGAAGTTGACGAAACTGAAGAGGTGATGGCTCGCTTAAGTAGACAAGCAGTTACATTCGGTAATCCAAGATGAATAATATGAGATAGAGGAACGGCATTTACGTCTAATGCTTTTAAAGAATACTATGACAAACAGAAAATCAAGCACGTGCTTATAACGACAGGAGTTCCGAGAGGAAATGGGAAATGCCAAAACCAGCTGAGTGGCATAAGTATGTCGATGTAGTACAGCAATATATCAATTCGTCATTAAATAGAAGTATTGGAAAAACTCCATTCGAACTTTTAGTTGAAGTTCCTATGAAACTGAAAGAAGATATTTGCCTCAGAGAGATCATTGATGAGGAAATTATTGGATCATTTGATCAACAACGTGATGAACTGCGAGGAGAAGCCAAAAAATATATGAATAAGATTCAAGAAGAAAACAGAAAGACTTTCAATAAGAGACGCAAGAAAGCAAATAATTACAAAGTTGACGACATTGTAGTAATCCAGAGAACACAGTTTGGAGCGGGACTCAAATTTCATCCTAAGTTTTTGGGTCCGTACAAAGAAACTTCGGTTATGAGGAATAATAGATATCGAGTTGAAAAAATAGGTGGGCATGAAGGACCTATTTGTACAAGTGCTTTAGCTGATCATATGAAGAGACTGATTACTCGGAAATAGAACTCAACGATGAAGAATTTAAACAGCCTACCGGAGAATATGAAGATGAGGAATAAAGTGACAACTAGTGTGTATCGGGGCGATACAATGTACAGAATGGCCGAATGTGGGAATAAACTATTTTGTTTCTTCTTCAAATGACACAATCCAATTCAAATTAGCTACACATTTTGGAATCACCCTATGAAAATTTAGTTGACTGCAAATACGTGTTTGAAACGAGTTAAGATAACAGGGAATAGAACGTTCGTGATTTTGTTTGTTTGGTTGGAGAAAAGAGTAGACGAGTTGGAGTTGATACGAGACGAGACGTTCTCCGTACGACGAGCTCTGCGAAGGACGGAACACATGTGAAAGCTAAATTATTTGATATTCTTTGCAAACCGTTTCTGTATGAGTATACTTAATTAATAAATTACATACCTATTACGCGCGCAAAGAAAAAATATTCATTCATTCCTACAATTAATACGAAAATTCAAGTCATCAAATGCCACAGGGACTGAATGTGACATATTTTATGAAAAAGAAAATTCATCTCTTATATCTACATTAATAGGATCATACTTCTGTTCCCTTGTGTTTCTTTGAATTCTTTACATCTAAGTTTAACTCTTTACAATAAAAGATAAGATTATTAGTAGTTTGTAAATCATTAAGATCATCCAATAACAGAGCGGAAATGGTATTGCACACTCTTAATGACATCTATTAAATTTTAATCAATTTGGAGAAAAGTGCAGATACCCTACCCTTTTGACTGTTAGATTCTTTCATATATAAACGTATTTATTAGGCGTGTCATGGTTTCTCCACGCTCGATACATCTGAAACTATCAAGTAATGGTTGTAGAATTTTTTTTTGCTTGAATAATAAAATGGATCTGTAATTTATAAAATCGGCTTTCCATTTTTGTTCTTTTGACCGGGTACAGGACCCGGTACGGTAGAAGGCTTTTAGCACATCAAAAATGACCCAGACATCGGGCACGCTTTAACCTTCTTTTTGTTTCAGGAACTCTCGCGGGTTGAGTGGCCTCGAGCAAGGAGCCTTTTTATGGCATAGGGTTATGTGATCCGATTGCATAGCTCTATGACATAAATTGGTCACCGGTGTATTTTTTCTCTGATGGAAAGGCTCATACAAGTTATTTTTTATAAGTTTTCCACTCAGAAGGGAAATATATGGCCACTGCGACGTTAATGGATCTTGATCCGGTTGGGCGGGTGCGAGGGGGCACCACCACCATCCGGTTGTCCCACTCTTATATGTGGGCCATGAGAATCGTCGGGTAACGACGGAAGTTTCCCTTAGTCCGTCTGGTTTCACTCGTTCAACTTGTGCTCTGAACAAGTCATTTTCCCTATTTGTAGTTACCTACAATTTTTCGACTTCGGTCGCCCGTTCTTTGAGACCCAAGAATTCGTGAATGCGAAATTCTTTTTGTAGTGGGTTCTTGTGCTGGGGAATGAACCCGCCCCACGACATCGCAATGCTAGCCTGCCAGCGCATTCACGCGTCCCCAGACAAGGGCATTCTCGGCGGATATCAACATCTTTCTTCGCCGATGCAGCAGACCATCGCTGCAGTCCTTTACGGACATTATAGATACCTATTCACTACAATTGATCATGCTTGGTTGGTTCTTGTGCTTTCGAGTACATTCGTTTATCGATCATAATGTTCTTAATAGTTGCGATAACAATTGCGACAGTAGCTCGCAGAAATGTATGAACATGTAACACTTTTGCGACAATTATTATAACGATATAACTCTCGCCCGTACAATTAAAGATTTTTTTATAAAACCATTTATTTGTGTTTTTATCAATGTTTAAACGATAAATTTAAAACTTATTCTGTGTAAATAATTCGTGGTTTTCTTGGCTTTTGTGGCATTGTTTATAAGAAAGCCAACGGCTAAAAAAACCTCAATTGCTATAGTGCCGATTAACTTTAGAAATTGCTGAATTTGATAGCCATGTACACTCTGTGATATGGTACAAGTCCACTTCATGTTATTTGTTTGTTGTTAGAGAAAGAGTGAAAGACATAACAATAATTTCTCAGCTGTCTTGTCCAAATTCCATGAAAAGAATTTATTAATCTCTTACTCCATTTACTAGACCTTCACCGGATCACAACCAATTATCCTTTACACAAATCAAAATATTCCATCCACATACATCCAATTCCAAATCAATAAGAAAATCGCCATCAATCAACTAAACTTTACTTCAAGCAAATACATTTATCTTCCAGTCAATATCCTGAATTATTGTACCATACGAGCGTACTATATCAGCACAGTCTAATTATTCCAAGAGAAGTTATCCCTTCTTCAAGAAAGAGTAAACTAGAGCCCCAAAATATGATTGAGCCTATCGACAATGACCTCTTCCGGTATCATACAATCAGATGGAATAAGTTGACTAACGATCCCTAACCCAGGACTTCTGAAAGTTTCATATTTTTCGGCAAAATAAGGAGGAAATTTCCTGGAATAAAGCTGACGAGAAATAGGATTTGATCAGAATCGCGAACTCCTCGAAGAATCACCGCGAGTACCATTCCGGGTGGTGGAGGACCACGACGTGAGGAAAGAAGGATATGGTTGAGGAGAAAAGTTTCAATCCTAATGGAAATTACTTTTAGCGTGACCCAGAACTAGTGAAACTCAAGCGAAAACTTTTCTTTGCCGTTCGCTCATGAGGCTCGACGGTGGTAGCTGTTGTTCGTTTGTATTGCAATGGTTGCGTACGAACGAGGAAATTGTAGGAGCGTGTACTAGCAAAAAAGTTTTCACTACACCTGGCATAGTTCTATATCCATTTTGTGAATTAACAAGGATAGGAAGTGACTGGACGAAATGTATTTCATTTCTTGTTTTTCTCGGAGTGAAAGCTCACGAGGAAATAAAACTTGCATCTAAGATAATTTAATTGGAAATTTACTCCAGGTTTCCGAGAAATGTCTGGAATTCTAAAGGAATCGCTATTTAATAGGGCAACAATATATTTTTCCCTAAATATACTTTGGAGGAACGATTTCATTTGAGTTTCTTTAATGAGATTTTCAAGATGAGTATACAATTACATAATTGGTACGGTGAAGTAAATGAAGGTGGGCAAGTTACTTTTTTTCAATTAGTTTGAAAGTATATATCCAAAAGATGTCCCCCAATACAGCAAAGCAATTGCCATCTGACACGTCATTTCATTTTTCTGTCATGATATGATGAGGATGACGTTGGTATAAGAGGAAGCACTGCCGGGTTAATTCATCGCTTCTTGAAAATTATCCGTGATCGCAAAAGTATATGAGTTGTATGTTTTTTTTGCCTAAATAGGACTTACTTAACAAATCAAGTTGTCTTTCCGTACTCAGTTTGGAAATTTCATTCCAATATAAAAGAGGTACCGGTTAATTCATGCGGTGCTTTTTAGAAAATTAAAGCTTCACTGTGAAAAATTACTTTTAGATGATCGGAAATAGTTTGTTGAGCGATGCCAAGTGATTTTGCAAGTTTGGGATGGGTCTTGATCGAAGAATGTCTCCACTCCGTGATCTTTAAACTTTTTTGGCTGTCCGGGCTGTTCATCGTCCTCCAAGTCAAAGTTACCACTTTTAAACCGTGCAAACCACTTCTGGCACGTACGCTCGACTAGAGCATGCAGACCATACACTTCCGCCAAAATACGATGACTTTCGGCAGCCTTTTTCTTCAATGAAGAAGTACTCCCCGCAAAAACACTTTATTCGGCAGAAAATTCGACATTTCAGAGTTAAAAAAACGTATTGTTGTTTACGCTTCAGCTAAATGACACATATTAATTCTGAAACTTTATGACAGTAGCTTTCTAACACATATTTGAAACGGTGAATCACTGGAATAAAAATCAAATTATGCCACCTGTTAGAAAACCGCATGAATTAACCGGTACCCATATTAAAAGGTAACACACTGCCATGTACTTGGGTTTGTTTTGGGGAGAATTTAACTTTTGAATCTTGATATTGAGGGCATCCTCAATATGATGCTGAATGACCAAATATACCGCAGTTGGCACAGTATAATTTTTCTTTTGGCTCCATCTGATCCAATTCGCATTCACTGGGGGCATAAATATCTTTACTTTTAACGCAGTAATAGTGCATGAAACAATTGGCAGCCGAATGACCGAATCATTGGCACTAAAGTTCAAGTAAGTTAGAAATTTGTACCAAATAAAATGGTAAATTTTTGCTTTCAACAGTTGATCTCCTGGTTACAAAGTTTTCCACACAAATGAATTTGACAGTTGGTACTACTTCCTGTAACACTTCAAGGTGATCAACTGTATTCTTCCTACAGTCCACCCCTATTACTTAAGCAAATCATAACAAATAGACTAACAATATTGATCAATGCTGTCAAATCACCCAAATTTATTTTATTTATGCCTCATTCTATTATGCTCCTTAATGACTCTTTTTTTGGAATTAAAGATTTTTTAAAAATAAAACTATCACATATGGATTGTGACCAACCACAAGAGACTTTACAAAGTCCATTACAGTCTGAAGAATGTGGTGTTTGTTGCAATTTATATGCTTACGGCATCATCTGTTCTTATATCATCAAAAGTAAAGCTAGAATTCGCTTTACAGTCAATCCAGATTGTTATTGCACCATAATCAACGATTTTTTGATAATATACAATAAAATAAACTTTGTCTAAAAAATAGCAAAACATAAGTGTTGATTCCCATTTTTGTATTCTATATTGTTATATAGGTGTATTTACATTTAACTCACGACACGTTTTGTAAGCAAACCCTTACTAGAGCTTAACAAGCCATGTACCAGAAAGCAGATAGATAGATCGATTATCTTTATTGAGTCTTTTAGCGTACAGAATAAAATGGTTACATTACAGCTTAATTTAATTTGACAGTGAAACTCATGTCAAATAACGTGGAACTAGTCTAAGATTCGGCCTTGGCAAATTCATGTTTTGTTTTATTTTTAAGAAAATGAAGTAGATTATACCATTTGCTCGAGTGGTTTGTTGTCTTTTCAGGATTGTATTTTTTTAATTTTTTTATTTATTTTCAGCTTACTCTACTTAACCTACGTTAGCCCACTTCGTGCGGGTGAATATTTACAATTATTTGTGTTGGGGACGTGATGTAAGGAGTAATAGGTGGAGAAAAAAGAGTCAAAGCTCCTGATTTTAGCCTCGGTTTATTCCAGCTTCTGAGCATGTTTATGTTAGAAAGTTGGCTTTTGAAATGAGTGGGATGCTCGTACAAGGAGGAAAGTTTGGTTAGAAGAGAGAAGTTAATGGGTGATAGATATTGTCGCGTGTTATGGTTCGCGGCCGATAGGTTTAATGTCCCGGGAGAGTGAAAACGCACTGTCTTTTAAATTAAGCTAAAATAGTTTATTTATACAGTAATCAATTTCACTATTTTACAAAAATTAATTAAAATGTTATTATTTTTCACTTGTCTATAAATTTATATTTCAATTGTCTTCACTATCAATCAATATTGCCTTTAATTCGCGCTCCACACTATCGCAGTTTCTACTATTGTGGTATCACTATTTTCCCCCATTCATTCAGCTCGACTTTATATAGGGTCTCTAGTCATTCAATTCATTTCTCGTAGATTGGCAAATGTTCTGCCGCGAGCTACCTGGAATATTCGAGCAATTCTGAATACCCGCAGCGACGTCACTTTCAGCTATTGGTCATGGATCTAATTGGTCCATTCTTGTGCTTTCGAGTACATTCGTTTTCTTTTCTTCGTTGATCGTGACATTATTAATTGTTGCGACAACAATTGCAACTGTGGCTCGCTGAATTGTTTGCACATATAACACTATCCTCACCTCAGTTCTTTTCGCGCCGAAAAGATGTGTCGCCAGGTGTAGTCCTGTCTCCCTGGATGTAATATCATTCATTTTGGCTCTTGGCTTGCGGTGTTACTGTATGTAGTATACAACTTCATTGATACGCTTTGTAACTGGGTATGCTCTCTCCCGATTATGCTGCAACTTTGGAGACCTACCCTTCCGTCGTTATGGATTATATAGCCACACCAAGTCGTCTTGCTGGAAGCCAGTAGAATTTGCCTTTAGATCATACCCAGTCTTCATGCAATCAGCAGCCGATTTGAGGTGGTTTCGCACTGTCCGATGTACCTGCTTCTGCCGTTGGCTTAGCTCACTTGCGTACTCCGAGATCATTTGGGGTTTCTCGGGGCCGTTCCGAAGTTTATATCAGCCGGCAGACAAATAGTTTTTTCAAAAATGGCTTTGGCTGGGGCTTGGCCCGTCGATGCATGTTCGGCCACTCTATACGCCATCAAGAATAGTGAGATGTGCCGATCCCAGTCCCTTTGGTTCTCGTCAACCATCTTGGCCAGGTGTTTATTGAGCGTGCCGTTGAAACGTTCGACCATTCCATCGGATTGGGGAATCAGCGGTATTGTCCTCGTTTTCCATAAAACTAGTGACTCAAAGTTTCGGCCGTAATTCAAATGTAGTTCACAAGGTACACCGTACATACTGACCCAATTTAACACTAGCTGTTCGGTTACAGTAGTTGTTTCCTGGTTGGGAATGGGTTAGACCTCGGGCCACTTGCTGAAATAACCGGCTACAACCAGCGTGTATAGATTTTCCCATTCGGATTCAGGAGAAGGTCTTGCAATATCAACAGCAATCCTTTCAAATGGTACCCCCACGTTATAACTTTGCATTTGTCCTCTCAGTCGTTGCTTTGGACCTTTGACGGAAGCGCAAATCGTGCATCTACGACACCAGTCCTCTACGTCTTCTCGCGCGTGGAGCCAGTAAAACCTTTCCCGCTATTTCGCTAAGGTCTTGTTAACACCAAAGTAGTCTCCCAAGGATCCTTCGCGCATTTCCTTAACCACATCGTGGATTCGGCTTTTGGGAAGTATAGTTTGCATCCTATAAGAGCTGCCTTCTGCCGTTTCCCATTTCCCCTTGAGTATACCACCCTCCACCTGCAGGGAGTGCCATCGTGCCCAATAGCTTTTTAGAGTTGCACCATGCATTGAAACGTCCTTCCACTTAGGTCGTCCAGTGGTCGCCTTCCATACGAGCAATGGTCCAATGTCTTCATCGGCTAGCTGGGCTTTTCGAATTTCTTCTGATGACCAATCTTCATCGAATTCAGCCGTTATCACTCGCAGATCGACGGCCGGCTCCTTTTCCTCAATCCGTTGGAATTGCTTGCAGTTAGCTGGATATGGACAACGAGATAGGGCGTTAGCATTTCCATCAACTCCCCCGGTCCAATGAACAATTTTGTAGTCATATGACTGCAATCTTTCGATCCATCTCGCAACTTGTCCCTCGGGGTTTTTGAAGTTAAGTAGCCATCTCTACGATGCATGGTCATATAGGTACTTGTGGAACTGCTTGGTTGCCTCTATTATAGTCAATAGCTCCTTCCTGGTCACGCAGTAGCTCCTCTCACTTTTTGAGTGAACTCGACTGTAGTACGAGAGAACTCTTTCTTCGCCATCAATGTGCTGGGAGAGTATAGCTCCAATCCCGCCGTTGCTCACATCGGTGTCAACTTCAAACATTTTTCTGAGTTTTGGATATGCTAGCACGGGTGATTCACATAGCTTCTCCTTCAAGGCGTCAAAGGCTGCATAGCATTGTTCATCCCAAACATACGGACGATTTTTCTCGGTTAGCTGATGGAGACACTTAGCTTTTTTGGCAAAGTCTTTGACAAATCTTCGATAGTATGTCGCCAGACCAAGAAAACTTCATTGTTGGCGCTTGTTGTTTGGTATTGGCCAGCTTTTCACGGCTTCAATTTTCTCAGGGCTTGTTTCAACCTCTTGTGTTGATGCAACGTGTCCCAGATATTTTACTTCAGCTGCAAAAAAGGTACTCTTGTCGGAACTAAGTTTCAGATTCACAAGTCGCAACCGAGAGAACACTCTTTCTAAGTTCCGCACATGCTCTTCGAACGTTCTCCCGATAACAATGATGTCATCTCGGTACACCAAGCAGGTTTTCCAGGTTAGGCCTCGTAGCACGTATTCCATCAGGCAGTCCTTCTTGTCGATTTCTACCTGCCAGTAGCCACTTTTGAGATCGAGTATAGAAAACCATTTTGCATTGGCCAAAGCGTCCA
Organism: Odontomyia ornata; assembly: GCA_963969285.1. Classification (NCBI taxonomy): domain Eukaryota; kingdom Metazoa; phylum Arthropoda; class Insecta; order Diptera; family Stratiomyidae; genus Odontomyia; species Odontomyia ornata. The sequence continues at coordinate 16,997,058 of OZ017742.1, read as the reverse complement.
TACTGTCGTCGATGCGTTGAAGCGGGTAACTATCTTTCTTAGTGACGTCGTTAAGCTGCCTATAGTCGACACAAAAACGAGTGATACCATCCTTTTTTCTTTACTAGAACTACTGGCACGGCCCATTGACTGAGAGAAGGTTCTATAACACCTTGTTTGTCTATGTTCGAGATCAGTGCGCTCACTTCTCCTTGTTTGGCTATAGGAAGACGTCTCGGTGCTTGTCGAATGGGGTTGGCTGTATATCTATGACGTGAGTTACCATATTCGTTCGGCCTTGGTTATCTGGGCTTGTTGAGAAGATGTCACTGTACTTCGTGACCAGATCATAGGCTTGCTTGAATAGCTGCACTGGCAATTTGGTCTGCTTCAATATTGCTCCTTGTTTGGCTATAGCAAGACGTCTCGGTGCTTGTCGAATGGGGTTGGCTGTATATCTATGACGTGAGTTACCATACTCGTTCGGCCTTGGTCATCTGGGCTTGTTGAGAAGATGTCACTGTACTTCGTGACCAGATCATAGGCTTGCTTGAATAGCTGCACTGGCAATTTGGTCTGCTTCAATATTGCAGACGCCCCCGCAGGGGGAATGCCGGTCGACAAGAGCTCTCTTGGAGGCTAGCATTCTTTGGGGAGTTCCGCCCCCACGTACCCGAGGAAACTCCGCAGGGGGAATGCCGGTCGACAAGACCACTCTTGGAGGCTAGCATTCTTTGGGGAGTTCCGCCCCCACGTACCCGAGGAAATTCCCGCAGGGAGAAAGCCGGTCGACAAGAACATTCTTGGAGGCTAGCATTCTTTGGGGAGTGCCGCCCCCACGGACCCGAGGATATGGGGGGTGCCGTGAGGTTCCCTCTTATTGTATCTGGATTACGCTTTGGACAACGAACTGGAATTGACGCTTTGGGCTGGCGGATGTGATGGTTTGGACCTAGTTGCTTTGCACAGTAGCGCCGAGGTGAAACTCGTGTGTGAACGGCTCCAATTCAACTATCATACCGTCTCCGTCCCGGTCAAACCTTGGCAGGCCTCGGAGTACGTTCGAAGTTCGCACCATTGGGTTGGTGGTGTAGGTTCGGTTGAGACGGACTCCCGATTAGCGCTGGTCTGGCTCTGAGCACTTGTCCCCATAAGGGCTTGTGCCAACCCTCGCATGGCCTCCCTGCTCTGCAAAGATAACCATGGGACCAAAAAGGCGACTACACACACGAACGGAGATAGCGGCTCTGAGGGGGGACCCAATAAAATGGAGCAAACAAATGAAACCACAAGCAAACAGGACGCTAGCACGGAGAACCCTTTCAGGCAAAAACCGCTGTTGGCAAGAACACCGATTAAACAAGTCACCGATTGCGGGGGGAGGCAGCAAACCCCAGAAACACTGTCAAAGTCAACATCACAGGTTAAATCATCGGAGACAGACCACAGACAGACTAACGAACGAAAGAAGGCAGAGTGCGTTGTGCAACCTGGCATCATTGCGGCCTTTGGGCGCAGTAGAAGGACTATGCGCACCCCGGAGCGCCAAGTGCAAGACGTACACAATCCGGATCAAGCTGCGACACCAACGGAGGCCAGTGAAAGACTGGGGGAGGGAGAAGTTTTGCCGTTGGCCGACGCCACTTCAAACGCGACCCAAGCGATAGAAGCAAAAGGACTAGGAAACGGGGGCCTCTCCCAAGAGGTGGCGCCAAATAACACAATCGCCCTTGACCGCGCCGAAGAGGAGCGGCTTACTCGGAAAGCGGGGAATATCGTCAAACAACTGAGGGCTGCCTGCGAAGTGCAGAAAAACATAGGCAAGAGTGTCAAGAATGGCATTCTTGAACTGGAGGAGCTTTTTGGCCGCATAACGCACTACAGGCGGAGGTGGCTTGCAACCGAAAAGCACCAAAAAGACACGCTCTCCCTCGAGGCATCAGTGGGTCCTAGCAGCAGCAAAAGAATGGCCGGTAGCCCAATTGAAGGCGACTGTGAGAAAAGGAGGAAGGACGAGACCATAAACGAAGTTGACACTCCAGGCGAGGAGTTTCATGTGGTGCGAAACAAGGCAGCGAAAAAAGCGGCCAAAAAGCTACTCCTAGAAAAAACAGACAAAGAGCTCAACCACGAAAAGAACAAAGAACCCCCCGATATACCGCAGAAAACAAAAAGCAAACCGCGGCGCAAACCCTTGCGAGAGGCATTGCTTATTAAACCCACTAAGGGCCGAACCTATGAAGATGTCCTCCGTGAAATTAAAGGAGCGGTCAAGCCAGACGACACCAAAACTGCCATCAAAGCAGTTCGACCAACCCGGACCGGTAGCTTGCTGGTGGAATTCGGGCCAGAGGCCACAAACAAAGATGCATTCCGTGACGTGGTTCAAAAGGTTCTTGGAGATGCGGCAACGGTTGCCTCGCTCGAACCAATGGCCACCCTGGAAATCAGGGACCTCGACTGCGTCACGGACAAAGCTGAAGTAGAGGATGCCATTAGGAGGGAGTTCCCCAGCTTAAGTGAAGTCAAGGCAAGATTGACACGTGAAAACACAAGGGGGCAACGCATGTCTATTGTCGAACTAGCTGATAAAGACGCCCAGCAAATCCTGGCGAAGGGCAAAATTAAGATAGGTTGGGTGATCTGCAGGATACGGAGAAGAGCGATCCCTATCCGCTGCTTCAGATGCCTCGAATACGGACACACCGCGTATGGCTGTAGGGGACCCGACAGGAGATCTCTGTGCTACAAATGTGGTGAAACGGGGCACAAAAGGAAGGAGTGCACAAACGAGGCAAAATTCATTCTTTGCAAGGATGCTAAGCTAGCACCCGGCGACCTCAAACATGAGCCGGGGACAGGGAGATGCCGGGTTTTCAAGGAGGCCCTAACTAAAGCCAAATCGATACTCAAATGATCCGTATCCTCCAGGTCAATTTGCACCGAAGCACAAACGCCCAGGACCTACTTGAGCAGTTTGCGAGGGATAAGAAAGCTGACCTCCTGTTGCTGAGCGAGCAACATCATAACAAGGACTCGCAAGCGTGGTACCCTGACAAACTGGTACCTCGGCCATCTGGGTTCGAGACAGCGCCCGCCTTCAGGTGCAGGGCCATGGACGCGGGGATGGTTTTGTGTGGGTGCGGTGTTCAGGGATAACATATTTCAGCATTTATTTGACGCCTAACGAGGCAATGCGATCCTTTCGAACCAAGCTCGATGCCCTGGAGGACGCTGTCTCGAACACAGAGGGCCACATGCTGGTCGGGGGAGACTTCAACGCTAGAGCCATCGAATGGGGTATGCCACAATCCGACCCAAGGGGAAAGCAAATCTTGGACATGGCGGCCAGAACAGCGCTTTTTGTCCTAAATACTGGTAACACCCCTACTTTCCGCCGCTGGGGTTACGTAGGAACCATACCCGATGTGACACTCGCTTCGGAGTCCCTGGTACCTAGAGTACACAACTGGCGAGTACTAGAGGACTACTCGGCTAGTGATCACCAGTATATAGCTGTTGAGATTCACGACGGTGCCACTCTGCGTGCATATGCCCAAACTTCAATCCTCGGATGGAGGACTGGGAGGATGGACGTCGAGAAGTTCACTGACGCGCTTACGGCAGGCGCACCGTTGCTGGGAGCTCCGTCAGGGAGTGGAGGGCCTACAGCCAAGGACTTGGTGAACTCAACTATGAGTACCATCATAGCTGCTTGCGAGTCTTCCATGCCCCGCCGGAGACCCCGACATGTTAAGCCTCCAGTATACTGGTGGTCAAACGAGATCGCCGAACAAAGAAGCGAGTGTCACAAACTTCGGCGAGAGGCCCAGCGGGCGCGAACACGGGAGGAGGTAGACACTAGGCTAGCAGCATACAGGTCCGGCAGGAAATATCTTCGCAGGCTTATTAACAAGAGCAAGGCCCGATGCTGGCAAGACCTCGTGGACGATGTAAATAGGGATCCGAGGGGCCTTGGCTACAAGCTGGTCATGGGGAAACTTGGTGCCCTACGGAAGCCTTGTATACATGACGCGGAAAAGATGGACGCGATAGTGCGGGGACTCTTCCCAGCCCATCCCGTCCGTGTTGACGCTGTCCATGGTGAAACAGCAGTCGAGTGCCCACTCTTCACACAGCTGGAACTGGAGGAGGCAGTCCTCTCCCTGAAAGCGAGGAAGGCTCCAGGTCCAGATGGTGTTCCAGCTGAGGTTTTGCAGCTCGTCTATCACCATTGTCCTGACTTGCTGCTCAGCACATTCAACGCTTGCCTACGGGACGGGGTTTTCCCGGTACGATGGAAGGGGGCGAGGCTCGTGCTGGTTAGCAAGGGGAAGGGAAATGCCGAATCGCCGTCTGCATACCGCCCGTTATGCATGCTAGACACGGCTGGGAAAGTGCTAGAGAAACTCATCAAGGGAAGACTCACTGACGCGATTCGTGCTGCTGGGGACCTATCTCCTCGGCAGTACGGCTTTAGAGCAGGACGTTCTACCATTGATGCGATTGCAGAGGTGGTGAACGCGGTCCAAAAGGCAGAGGCATATAGTCGCACCAGGCGACGGATCGTCCTGTTGGTGACACTCGACGTCAGGAATGCCTTCAACTCCGCTAGATGGGTGGATATTCTGAATACGCTGGAAAACTCTTTTCAAGTTCCAGAATATCTAATGCGGCTTTTGAGGAACTACCTAAAGGACCGAAGCCTGCTCTACGACACGACACAGGGCCAACGAAGGATGGAAATCACATCGTGTGTTGCCCAGGGATCTATCCTTGGTCCGGACCTGTGGAACGTGTCTTACGACGGGCTACTGAGTCTTGAGATGCCAGATGAGTTGCGCTTGGTCGGCTATGCGGATGATGTTGCGGCTCTGGTCGCCGGATGCACCATTGAACAAGCGCAACTTAGGCTAGGTATGCTAATGCGCCGAGTGAGGGACTGGATGACTGCTCGCGGGCTCAGTTTAGCACTGGAGAAAACCGAAGTGGTCATCTTGACAAAAAAGAGAATCCCTAGAGTAAGGATGATCAGTATTGGAGATATACAGATCGAATCGAAGCCAGCGGTGAAGTACCTGGGGCTACTGATCGACTCGAAGATGAGTTTCTCTGAGCAAATCAGGGCAACGGCTGAGAAGGCTGCTTCGGGAATATCGGCCCTGAGTCGACTTATGGCCAACGTAGGGGGACCCAGCCCATCAAGAAGACGCCTCTTGATGAGTACTGTAGGATCAGTGCTACTGTACGGAGCAGAGGTATGGGGCGACGCTCTCAGCAAGGAGGTGTACCGAAAACGATTGGCACAGGTACAGAGAAGAGGAGCACTGAGAATTGCATCTTCGTATCCAACAGTCTCCGACTCGGCGGTGAGAGTGATTGCAGGCGTGATACCTGTCGCCCTCCTTGCTAGAGAGCGCTGCGCTATTTACCTGCGCCGAAACGAGGATGCGAGGGAGATCGTTGTCCGCGAGGAGAGACAACGCTCGCTCAACGATTGGCAGCAGTCTTTGAGGAATTGCACGAAGGGAAGGTGGACTGCGCGCCTCATCCCGGATGTGAGACCGTGACTAAATCGAAGGCATGGTGAGACTGACTACTATCTGACCCAGCTTTTGAGCGGGCACGGGTGTTTTCAGTCTTACCTGCACAAGATCGGCAAGTCACGGTCTCCCGATTGTCGGTTTTGCCCAGGAGAGGAGGACAATGCCTGTCACACATTTTTTGCGTGTACCAAATGGGCCAGGCTGCGAAGGGAACTCTACAGGGAGACGGGAGAGCTCACCCCGGATAATATAGTTGCGGTGATGCTCGAATCGGTTGACAAATGGGACCAGGTGGCACATTATGCTCGGGCAGTCCTAAAATATAAAAGGGACTCACAGCAGCCGGAGGCACTGGGGTTGGGGGATCGCTCTTCTGGCAATTCCTCTTCTCCCCTCCCCTCCCGCTAGAAAAGGGACTCCCCAGCTTGAAGGCGCCCCACGGCGTAACAAAACGAGACCTGGCCCGAAGTAATGTGTCAAACGGTTCCAGGCTAGGTTCTCAGATTGACAGGTGAGGTGTTTAGTGGGTAGTCCAAAGGTATCATCCATGGGAGTCCCACACTGCCAGACTTGGCGGGCATAAATGCCTTCACCTCCCTACCACACAAAAAAAAAAAAAAAAATATTGGAGACGCAAATTTCTGGGCTTTGTCTGTGTCTTGCCTCCTTTTCCAATGATGGTCGTGAGTGGTTTCCAAAGAGGTGATAGTGGAAACAAGCTGGCAGCTGCCGATGACTTCTCCCACTTTGATGCTCGTGGTTGAGTCTACGGTGTTAAGGGCTCTAACCGGCACGTATCCGTTCCTTATAGATCTTACAAGGCTTCGTCCTACAATCAAACTGTGCACTGCCGATGTCTTCGTTGACTCTATCAGATAAAATCGGTGGTCTCAAGAATCACCATCAAGCTTGGCCCATACAATGCTCTCGGAAGATTTTGGTACATCAGTGTCGGTACATACTACCACATTCATCTTGGGAATTTGGATGCTGGGATCTTCCATCAATACTTCGACATTCCGCCATTTCAATACCCGTTTGCCCAAATCCAACGTGATTCCATGTGGTTGCAGAAAATCAATTCTGAGAATGCAGCCATCCATATTGTTTGCGACCAGAAAAGGTAAATTCTCCCAACTGTATCTGGAGATAGACCTCTCCATGGACAGGTGTAGTTTCTCCCGTTACTGCCCGTAGTGAGGAAATCCTGCTCTTGTGAAGTAGTTGTTGCCTCACTAGGTCTGATCAGAAAATCGATCGGGTTGCACCAGAGTCGATTGTTATGGTGCAATGTTCTCCCTCAACTTGGCCCGGAAGGCATAATTCCGCTCCTCCACGATGTAGTCTTGACACGGTGATAGTGGTGCTGGGGACTTCGATCCTCCTAGCCAACCTTTGCCCCACGAAATTGGCTCCTTCATGTTTGCCGACCCCTCAGTTTGAAGGGCTTCCATTCCATTCCATTCTGTGCTCCTAGCTCGGTCTAGATCTCCTCCTAGCTGCACACCCTAGGCGATAGCTCGGTTTTCTTCACTTCTTGCAGTCTCTTTACAGGTACCCCTTCTCTCCGTAATTCCAGCATCTAGGCACACCATTTCGCTCAATTTCTACGCGCTCACACCTGCACTCGCCTTGCACTACCTCGCGAACCCGGGCAGTGGCACGAGTGACATTTTTCGTTGCCTCAAAGTTCAGACTATAAGCCAACGCGTCCTTAACCGTTTGTTTTTTAGCTAAACGCATGGCTTGGTGCAACTCCTGGTTCGTTAATGCACTGATGAATGCTTCTGCTGTCGCGTCATCTCGATGTTCTGGGTCGTAAGCTGGGTAAGCCAAAAGTGCCAGTCGTTCAATGTCTTGGGCTAGCTGCTGTAGGATTTCACCAGACGTCTGCACCCGATGCCGTAGCTGTGACCGGTAAATCTGCTTCAGGTGATTGTCTCCATAACGCATGTAAAGCGCATTCATTATAGCAGCTGAGTTTGAGTGCAACTCAACGGGGATAGTCTACAAAAGCGAAGCAGCTGGGCCTCTTAGAGCAAGAATTCATGTAGTTGCCCATTCCTTCTCATTCCAGTGATTTGTCCTAGTGGCAGCTTCAATCAAGCTGGATGTTGTAGATACACCAGACCGTTTTGCCGTCGAAAATTAGTGCTTTCACATATATGAATGTGCTTTGCGCTGCGGTTATAACCGGGGCTGGTGAGGTGGTTACTACTGCCTTCGCTGCTTCCAATTCCCCTCATGGTTGATTCTCTCCTTAACCTGGCTGACCTTCTCCTTGACCTGGCTGACCTTCTCCTCGACCTGATAAACTTTTTTCTCAACGCATTTAATTTGGTTGGTCAGACTACCCAGCTCCGCTTTTATTTCGGTTAACTGTTTTCGCAAATCTGCCTTCAAATCAGTTGACTGTTTTTGCAAATCTGCCTTGATTTCGATCGCCTGTTGGTCTAGCTTCGTTGATTGCTCCTCCAGCTTCTGTATGATGTCTGCCTTCATTTTGAATGCTTGTTGATCCAGCGTCTGGTCTAGCTTCACAGTTAAACTGGATGACTGTTGTCACTGCTCTTGCTGCATCAGCATCCACATTTGTATCAGCGCATTTTCTCGTTTCTTTGATTTTGTTGTTTCTGCTTCTCCCCTAAGCACCAACATGGTCAATTCACTAATTGTTAATTGTAAACTTTTTGGCATTTTTATTATTTCGGCTTTTTTCCACCAGTTTCCACGTTACATTTCACTATTATGCACTTTAAAAATGTTTAAAAGTTTTCACTTTCAAAATTTTCATTCTCACTTTTTGACACCAATGTTACGTGTTATGGTTCGCGGCCGATAAGTTTTATGTTCCGGGAAAGTGAAAATGCACTGTCTTTTAAATTAAGTTAAAAGAGTTTATTTACTAAGAATACACAAATTAATTGCCCTATTTTACAAATCGCATTTTAATTTACATACTTTTCACTTGTACTATCAATTCATGTTTCCATTGTCTACAAATATATCACGAAAATCTTTTGCTTCACTATCAATCAATATCGTTTTCAATTCGTGCTCTACTCTTATCGCAGTTATACTATCACAGTTTTACTATCCCAGTTTTACCATCGCAGTTTTCACTACTAGCCTATCCCCCATTAATTCAGCTCAGCTTTATATAGGGTCTCTAGTTATGCAATCCATTTCTCGTATATTGGCGAATGTTCTGACGAGAACTACCTGGGATGTTCGAAAAATTGTGAATACCTGCAGTGACGTCACTTGTTTACTTTAGATTTTTTTCATGGATCTACTTGGTCCATTCTTGCGCCTTCGAGTACATGCTTTTGACGTCATTCGTTTACTTTTCTTGGTTGCTCCTTTTCAATCAATGTTGATCATGATCTTATTAACAGTTGTGACAACAATTGCGACAATAGTTCGCAGAATTGTGTGGACATGTAACAATATATATATATATATATATATATATATATATATATATATATATATATATATATATATATATATATATATATATATATATATATATTGTTACATGTACAAATAATTACATGTACAAATAATTCTGCGAGCTACTGTCGCAATTATTTTCATCATCATTAAGAACGTCAACAAATGAATTTACTCGAACCCGCAAGTAAATTCAACAAGCATAATCAACATCTGCAAGCGACGTCACTCCATTCATGAATTTGCTCGAACCTACCAGGTACCTCTCGGTAGAACGTTCGCCAATATGCGAGAAATGGGTGAATACTTAGAGACCCTATATAAAGGCGAGCTGAATGAATGGGAGAATCATTCATTCGACCGCGATAAGAACTGCGAAAGTGTGTAGGAAGTGTGTTTCGTAATAGTGAAGTGATTTAGAAGACAATTGCGATAAGAAATTTATGGACAAGTGTTAGATTTTATTTTAATAGTGAAAATTAAAATTAGTGAAAGTGTTAAACTGATTATTGTGCACTTTCTTGAATTAAATAAACTCTTAACTTAAATTAAAAGACATTGCGTTTTCACTTTCCCGGAACGTTAAAATTATAGGCCGCGAACCAATAACACGCGACAGTGGTGTCGAGAAGTGCGATTGAAATTTTGAAGTGAAAACGTTTAAACAATTTTAAAGTGCACAATTGTGAAAAGTAACTTAAAAAATAGCCGAAACAATAAAAAATGCCAGGAAATTTACATCTTAAAATTAATCAATTGAGCATATCGGAGCTCAAAGAGGAGTTGGAACAACGAAATCTGGCTACACAAGGTACAAAGGCCATACTGATTGCACGCTTGCGTGATGCGATCGAGTCGGAAGGCGTGAATCTGGATTTGGGTGAGCTCTCAGATGCAGAAAAAGACGCAGAAGGTGGTGAAGCCGGAACACCAAAACCAAAGGAACCAGAAAATGCGCTGATGCAGATGTTGATGCTGATGCAGCAAGAGCAGCGACAACAGTCATCCAATTTAACAGCGAAGTTAAATGAACAATCAGCGAAGCTAAGCGAACAATCAGCGCAGCTAAATGAACAGACATCCAGTTTAGCTGCGAAGCTAAATGAACAATCAGCGCAACTAAATGAACAATCAGCGAAGCTAGACCAACAAGCGTTCGAAATGAAGGTGGACATCGCACAGAAGCTGGAAAAACAGTCAACCGAAATAAAAGCGGAGCTCAGTAGTCTCAACAGCCAAATTAAATGCGTCGAGGAGAAGGTATACCAGGTCGAGGAGAGAATCAACCTTGAGATCAGCCAGGTCAACCATGAGATGGAAAAAGTGAAAAAGGATTTGGAAGCAGCGAAGGCAATAGTAACCGCCTCACCAGCCCCAATTATAACAGCAGCGCAAAGCTCATCTAGAAATGTGCAAGCACCAATATTCGATGGGCAAACGGCCTGGACTATTTACAAAACCCAGTTCGAAGCAGCCGCTCGCATAAATCACTGGAATGAACAGGAACGAGCAACTGCATTGATTCTTGCTCTAAGAGGCCCAGCTGCCGAGCTGTTGCAGACGATCCCCGTTGAATTGCACTCAAACCCGAATGCTATAATGAATGCGCTCCACATGCGTTATGGAGACCACCGATCTTATCTGATAGAGCCAACGAAGACATCCGCATTGCGCAGTTTGATTGTAGGACGAAGCCTTGTAAAATCTTTAAGGAACGGATATGTGCCGGTTAGAGTCCTTAACACCGCAGACTCAACCACGAGCATCAAAGCGGGAGAAGTCATCGGCAGCTGCCAGCCTGTTTCCACCATCACCTCTTTGGAAGCTACTCACAACCATCATTGGAAAAGGAGGCAAGACACAGACAAAGCCCGGGAATCCACGTCTGCAATATTGAAGCAAGTCAAATTGCCGGTGCAGCTATTCAAACGAGCCTCTGATCTGGTCACCAAGTACAGTGACATCTTCTCAACAAGCCCGGATGACCAAGGCCGAACGAGTTTGGTAACTCACGTCATAGACACACAGGGAGCCAAGCCGATTCGACAAGCACCAAGACGTCTCCCTATAGCCAAACAAGGAGAAGTGAGCGCGCTGATCTCGGACATGGAAAAGCAAGGCATTATCGAACCTTCTGTAAGTCCATGGGCCGCGCCTGTAGTTCTAGTAAAGAAAAAGGATGGTAGCACTCGCTTTTGTGTCGACTATAGGCAGCTTAACGACGTCACTAAGAAAGATAGTTACCCGCTCCCACGCATCGATGACATCATGGACAGTTTAGCCGACGCAAAATGGTTTTCTACACTCGATCTCAAGAGTGGCTACTGGCAGGTAGAAATTGACAAGAAGGACCGAGAGAAGACCGCATTTTCAGTTGGGACCGGATTGTGGATTGTGGCAATTTGTGGTGATGCCGTTTGGGCTTTGCAATGCTCCAGCCACTTTCGAACGCTTGATGGAATACGTGCTACGTGGTCTAACCTGGAAAACCTGCTTGGTGTACCTAGATGACATCATCGTCATCGGGAGAACGTTCGAAGAGCATGTGCGGAACTTAGAAGAGGTCTTCTCCCGACTGCGACTGGCAAATTTGAAACTTAGTCCCGACAAGTGTACCCTTTTCGCAGCCGAAGTAAAATACCTGGGACATGTCGTATCAGCTGAAGGGGTCAAAACAGACCCTGAGAAAATTGAAGCCGTGAAAAGCTGGCCAACACCAAACAACAAGCGCCAACTACGAAGTTTCCTGGGCCTGGCAACCTACTATCGAAGATTCGTCAAAGACTTTGCCAAAATAGCTAAGTGTCTTCATCAGCTAACCGAGAAAAATCGTCCGTATGTCTGGAATGAACAATGCCAGACAGCCTTTGAGACCCTGAAGGAAAAGCTATGTGCATCACCCGTACTGGCGTATCCGAAACCCGGAAAAATGTTTGTGGTTGACACCGATGCAAGCAACGGCGGTATTGGAGCTGTACTCTCCCAGCAGATCAATGGCGAAGAAAGAGTCCTCTCGTATTACAGTCGAGCTCTTTCAAAAAGTGAGAGGAACTACTGTGTGACCAGGAAGGAGCTATTGGCTATAATAGAGGCCACCAAGCAGTTCCACAAGTACCTATATGGCCAGAAATTTGTTCTTCGAACGGACCATGCATCATTGAGATGGCTACTTAACTTCAAAAACCCCGAGGGACAAGTTGCGAGATGGATCGAAAGATTGCAGTCATACGACTACGAAATTGTTCATCGAAAGGGCGGAGTTCATGGAAATGCTGACGCCCTATCTCGTCGCCCATGTCCAGCTAACTGCAAGCATTGCCGACGGATTGAGGAAAAGGAACCGCCCGTTGATCTGCGACTGATAACGGCCGAATTCGATGAAGGTTGGTCATCGGAGGAGATTCGAAATGCCCAGCTAGCCGATGAAGACATCGGACCATTGCTCGTATGGAAGGAGACGACTGGGCGACCTGAGTGGAAGGACGTTTCAACGCATGGCGCAACCCTGAAAAGCTATTGGGCACAATGGAACTCCCTTCAGGTGGAGGGTGGTGTACTCAAGCGGAAATGGGAAACGGCAGATGGCAGCTCCTATAGGATGCAAACTATACTACCCAAAAGCCGAATCCACGATGTGGTAAAGGAAATGCATGAAGGATCCTCGGGAGGCCATCTTGGTGTTAACAAAACCTTAGCGAAATTGCGGGAAAGAGTCTACTGGCTCCACGCTCGAGAAGACGTAGAGGACTGGTGTCGCAGATGCACCATTTGCGCTTCCGTCAAAGGCCCAAAACGACGACTGAGAGGACAAATGCAAACCTATAACGTAGGCGTGCCATTCGAAAGGATTGCTGTTGACATCGCTGGACCCTTTCCTGAATCTGAATGGGGAAATCGATACACGCTGGTTGTAGCTGATTATTTCAGCAAGTGGCCCGAGGTCTACCCCATTCCCAACCAGGAAGCAACTACTGTAGCCGAACAGCTAGTGTTAAATTGGGTCAGCAGGTACGGCGTGCCTTGTGAACTACATTCGGATCAAGGCCGAAACTTTGAGTCACTAGTTTTTAGCGAAATGTGCGAGCAGCTGGGAATACGGAAAACGAGGACAACACCGCTGCATCCCCAATCCGATGGAATGGTCGAACGTTTCAACGGCACGCTCAATAAACACCTGGCCAAGATGGTTGACGAGAACCAAAGGGACTGGGACCGATATATCCCACTATTTTTAATGGCATATAGAGCCGCTGAACATGCGTCGACGGGCCAAGCCCCAGCCAAAGTCATTTTTGGAAAGACTATTCGTTTGCCAGCCGATATAAAGTTCGGAACACCCCCTGAGAAACCCCCAACGGTTTCGGAGTACGCAAGTGATCTAAGACAACGGTTGAACCAGATACATCGGACAGTGCGAAAACACCTCGAATCGGCTACTGACCGCATGAAGACCAGGTATGATCTAAAGGCTAATTCTACTGGCTTCCAGCAAGATGACTTGGTGTGGCTTTATAACCCGCAACGGCGAAAGGGTAGGTCTCCAAAGTTGCAACATAATTGGGAGGGACCATACCGAGTTACAAAGCGAATCAACGACGTCGTATACCGAATACAGGAACATCGTAAGCCAAGAGCTAAAATGAAAATCGTGCATCTGGACCGTCTTGCCCCATATTACACCCAGGGAGAATTGACTACAAATAGCGACACATCTTTTCGGGGCGAAAAGAACTGAGATGGGGGCAGTGTTACATGTACAAATAATTACATGTACAAATAATTCTGCGAGCTACTGTCGCAATTATTTTCATCATCATTAAGAACGTCAACAAATGAATTTACTCGAACCCGCGAGTAAATTCAACAAGCATAATTAACATCTGCAAGCGACGTCACTCCATTCGTGAATTTGCTCGAACCTACCAGGTACCTCTCGGTAGAACGTTCGCCAATATGCGAGAAATGGGTGAATACTTAGAGACCCTATATAAAGGCGAGCTGAATGAATGGGAGAATCATTCATTCGACCGCGATAAGAACTGCGAAAGTGTGTAGGAAGTGTGTTTCGTAATAGTGAAGTGATTTAGAAGACAATTGCGAAAAGAAATTTATGGACAAGTGTTAGATTTTATTTTAATAGTGAAAATTAAAATTAGTGAAAGTGTTAAACTGATTATTGTGCACTTCCTTGAATTAAATAAACTCTTAACTTAAATTAAAAGACATTGCGTTTTCACTTTCTCGGAACGTTAAAATTATAGGCCGCGAACCAATAACACGCGACAATATATATATATATATATATATATATATATATATATATATATATATATATATATATATATATATATATATATATATATATATATATATAATATATATATATATATATATATATATATATATATATATATATATATATATATATTATATATATAATTTAGTATAAATATATATATATATATATATATATATATATATATATATATACTCGTATATTGTTACATGTACAAATAATTACATGTACGAATAATTCTGCGAGCTACTGTCGCAATTGTTTTCATAATCATTAAGAACGTCAACAAATGAATTTACTCGAACCCACGAGAACCCAACAAGCATGATCAACATCTGCAAGTGACGTCACTCCATTCATTAATTTGCTCGAATCTACCAGGTACCTCTCGGTAGAACATTCGCCAATGTACGAGAAATGGGTGAATAGGTAGAGACCCTATATAAAGGCGAGCTGAATGAATGGGGGGATCATTCATTCGACCGCGATAAGAACTGCGATAGTGTGTGGAAAGCGAATAGAAAAGTGATTTTCGTACTTGGGAAGTGATTTAGAAGAGAATTGCGATAAGAAATTTATGGACAAGTGTTACATTTTTTAATAGTGAAAATTAAAATTAGTGAAAGTGTTAAATCGATTATTGTGCATTATTGTAATTGAATAAACTCTTTTTAAATTTAAAGACATTGCGTTTTCACTTTCCCGGAATATTAAAATTACAGTGGTGTCAAGAAGTGCGAAAGAAAAATTTTGAAAGTGAAAGTTTGAACATTTTTATAGTGCACAATAGTAAAATTTAAAGAAACATTAAAAATGCCACGAAGCTTAAACTTAAAAATTAATGAATTGACCATGTCGGAGCTTAAGGAAGAGTTGGAACAGCGAAACCTGGCTACGCAAGGTACAAAGGCCACACTGATTGCACGCTTGCGTGACGCGATCGAGTCGGAAGGCGTGAATCTGGATTCGGGTGAGTTCTCAGATGCGGAAAACGGCGCAGAAGGTGGAGAAGTAGCAACACCAAGATCAAAGGAGCCAGAAAATGCGCTGATGCAAATGTTAATGCTGATGCAGCAAGAGCTGCGACAACAGTCATCTAATTTAACTGCGAAGCTGGACCAACAAGCAATCGAAATCAAGGCAGACATCACACAGAAGCTGAAAAAACAGTCAACCGAAATAAAAGCGGAGCTCGGTCATCTGAACAAACAAATTAAAGGCGTCGAGGAAAAGGTTGACCAGGTCGAGGAAAAGGTTGACCAGGTCGAGGAAAAAGTCAGCCAGATCGAGAAAAATGTCAGCCAGGTCGAGGAAAAGATCAGCCAGGTCGAGGAGAGAATCAACCATGATATGGAGCACATGGAAAAAGAATTGGAAGCAGCGAAGATAGTAACCGCCTCGCAAAGCTCATCTAGAAATGTGCAAGCACCAATATTCGATGGGCAAACGGTCTGGACTATTTACAAGACCCAGTTTGAAGCAGCCGCTCGCATAAATCACTAGAACGAGCAAGAACGAGCAACTGCATTGATTCTTGCTCTAAGAGGCCCAGCTGCCGAGCTGTTGCAGACGATCCCCGTTGAATTGCACTCAAACTCGAATGCTATAATGAATGCGCTCGACATGCGTTATGGAGATGATCATCTAAAGCAGATTTATCGGTCACAGCTAAGACATCGGGTGCAGAAGTCTGGTGAAACCCTACAGCTGCTAGCCCAAGACATTGAGCGACTAGCACTTTTGGCTTACCCAGCCTGCGACCCAGAACATGGAGATGATGCAGCGACAGAAGCATTCATCAGCGCACTAAAGGATCCGGAATTGCAACAAGCCGTGCGTTTAGCTCAAAAGCAAACAGTTAAGGACGCTTTGGCTTATAGTCTGAACTTTGAGGCAGCGAAAAATGCGACTCGTACCACTGCCCGGATCCGTGAGGTAGTGGCAGACGAGTGCAGGTGTGAGCGCGTGGAAATTGAGCGAGACCTGCATGGAAATGGTGCGCCTAGATGCTGGAATTGCGGCGAGAAGGAGCACCTGCAAAGGGACTGCAAGAAGCGAAGAAAACCGAGCTATTGCCCAGGGTGTGCAGCTAGGAGGAGATCCAGACCGAGTCAGGAGCCCAGAATGGAAGCCCTTCAAACAGAGCGGTCGGGAAACATGTAAGAGCCAACTTCGTGGGGCAGAGGTTGGCTAGGAGGATCGACGTCCCCAGCACCACCATCACCGTGTCAAGACTACATCGTGGAGGAGCGGACTTATGCCTTCGGGTCAAATTGACGGAGAACACTGCACCATAACAATCGACACTGGTGCAACCCGATCGATTATCCGACCAGACCTAGTTAGACAGCAACAACTTCACAAGGGCAGAATTTTCTCACTACGAACAGCTACGGGAGAAACTGCACCTGTTCATGGAGAGGTCAACCTCCAGATACAGTTGGGAGACCTCGTGTTCCGACATAATTTTCTGGTCGCGAACATTATGGATGACTGCATTCTCGGAATGGATTTTCTGCGACCACATGGAATCACGTTGGACTTGGGCAAACGTGTATTGAAATGGCAGAATGTCGAAATACTGATGGAGGATCCCAGCGTCCAAATCCCCAAGATGAATGTAGTGGTATGTACTGACACTGATGTACCGAATTCTTCCGAAAGCATTGTATGGGCCAAGCTTGATGGTGATTCTGGAGACCACCGATCTTATCTGATAGAGCCAACGAAGACATCCGCATTGCGCAGTTTGATTGTAGGACGAAGCCTTGTAAGATCTTTAAGGAACGGATATGTGCCGGTTAGAGTCCTTAACACCGCAGACTTAACCACGAGCATCAAAGCGGGAGAAGTCATCGGCAGCTGCCAGCCTGTTTCCACCATCACCGCTTTGGAAGCTACTCACAACCATCATTGGAAAAGGAGGCAAGACACAGACAAAGCCCGGGAGTCCACGTCTGCAATATTGAAGCAAGTCAAATTGCCGGTGCAGCTATTCAAACGAGCCTCTGATCTGGTCACCAAGTACAGTGACATCTTCTCAACAAGCCCGGATGACCAAGGCCGAACGAGTTTGGTAACTCACGTCATAGATAAGATGCGCGTCAAGAATAAAATAAAGAAAAAGGATGGTAGCACTCGCTTTTGTGTCGACTATAGGCAGCTTAACGACGTCACTAAGAAAGATAGTTACCCGCTCCCACGCATCGATGACATCATGGACACTTTAGCCGACGCAAAATGGTTTTCTACACTCGATCTCAAGAGTTGCTACTGGCAGGTAGAAATTGACAAGAAGGACCGAGAGAAGACCGCATTTTCAGTTGGGACCGGATTGTGGCAATTTGTGGTGATGCCGTTTGGGCTTTGCAATGCTCCAGCCACTTTCGAACGCTTGATGGAATACGTGCTACATGGTCCAACCTGGAAAACCTGCTTGGTGTAGCTAGATGACATCATCGTCATCGGGAGAACGTTCGAAGAGCATGTGCGGAACTTAGAAGAGGTTTTCTCCCGACTGCGACTGGCAAATTTGAAACTTAGTCCCGACAAGTGTACCCTTTTCGCAGCTGAAGTAAAATACCTGGGACATGTCGTATCAGCAGAAGGGGTCAAAACAGACCCTGAGAAAATTGAAGCCGTGAAAAGCTGGCCAGCACCAAACAACAAGCGCCAACTACGAAGTTTTTTGGGTCTGGCAACCTACTATCGAAGATTCGTCAAAGACTTTGCCAAAATAGCTAAGTGTCTCCATCAGCTAACCGAGAAAAATCGTCCGTATGTCTGGAATGAACAATGCCAGACAGCCTTTGAGACCCTGAAGGAAAAGCTATGTGAATCACCCATACTGGCGTATCCAAAACCCGGAAAAATGTTTGTAGTTGACACCGATGCAAGCAACGGCGGTATTGGAGCTGTACTCTCCCAGCAGATCAATGGCGAAGAAAGAGTCCTCTCGTATTACAGTCGAGTTCCTTTAAAAAGTGAGAGGAATTACTGTGTGACCAGGAAGGAGCTATTGGCTATAATAGAGGCCACCAAGCAGTTCCACAAGTACCTATATGGCCAGAAATTTGTTCTTCGAACGGACCATGCATCGCTGAGATGGCTACTTAACTTCGAAAACCCCGAGGGACAAGTTGCGAGATGGATCGAAAGATTGCAGTCATACGACTACGAAATTGTTCATCGAAAGGGCGAAGTTCATGGAAATGCTGACACCCTATCTCGTCGCCCATGTCCAGCTAACTGCAAGCATTGCCGACGGATTGAGGAAAAGGAACCGCCCGTTGATCTGCGACTGACAACGGCCGAATTCGATGAAGGTTGGTCATCGGAGGAGATTCGAAATGCACAGCTAGCCGATGAAGACATCGGACCATTGCTTGTATGGAAGGAGACGACTGGGCGACCTGAGTGGAAAGACGTTTCAACGCATGGCGCAACCCTGAAAAGCTATTGGGCACAATGGAACTCCCTTCAGGTGGAGGGTGGCATACTCAAGCGGAAATGGGAAACGGTGGATGGCAGCTCCTATAGGATGCAAACTATACTACCCAAAAGCCGAATCCACGATATGGTTAAGGAAATGCATGAAGGATCCTCGGGAGGCCACCTTGGTGTTAACAAGACCTTAGCGAAATTGCAGAAAAGGTTTTACTGGCCCCACGCTCGAGAAGACGTAGAGGACTGGTGTCGCAGATGCACAATTTGCGCTTCCGTCAAAGGCCCAAAGCGACGACTGAGAGGACAAATGTAAACCTATAACGTGGGGGTACCGTTTGAAAGGATTGCTGACATCGCAGGACCCTTTCCTGAATCTAAATGGGGAAATCGATACACGCTGGTTGTAGCCGATTATTTCAGCAAGTGGCCCGAGGTCTACCCCATTCCCAACCAGGAAGCAACTACTGTAGCTGAACAGCTAGTGTTAAATTGGGTCAGTAGGTACGGCGTACCTGGCGAACTACATTCGGATCAAGGCCGAAACTTTGAGTCACTAGTTTTTGGCGAAATGTGCGAGCTGCTCGGAATACGGAAAACGAGGACAACATCGCTGCATCCCCAATCCGATGGAATGGTCGAACGTTTCAACGGCACGCTCAATAAACACCTGGCCAAAATGGTTGACGAGAACCAAAGGGACTGGGACCGACATATCCCACTATTTTTAATGGCGTATAGAGCCGCTGAGCATGCATCGACGGGCCAAGCCCCAGCCAAAGTCATTTTTGGAAAGACTATTCGTTTGCCAGCCGATATAAAGTTCGGAACACCCCCTGAGAAACCCCAAACGGTCTCGGAGTACGCAAGTGATCTAAGACAACGGTTGAACCAGATACATTGGACAGTGCGAAAACACCTCGAATCGGCTACTGACCGCATGAAGACCAGGTATGATCTAAAGGCAAATTCTACTGGCTTCCAGCAAGATGACTTGGTGTGGCTTTATAATCCGCAACAGCGAAAGGGTAGGTCTCCAAAGTTGCAACATAATTGGGAGGGACCATACCGAGTTACAAAGCGAATCAACAACGTCGTATACCGAATACAGGAACATCGTAAGCCGAGAGCTAAAATGAAAATCGTGCATCTGGACCGTCTTGCCCCATTTTACACCCAGGGAGAATTGACTACAAATAGCGACACATCTTTTCGGGGCGAAAAGAAATGAGGTGGGGGCAGTGTTACATGTACAAATAATTACATGTACAAATAATTCTGCGAGCTACTGTCGCAATTGTTTTCATAATCATTAAGAACGTCAACAAATGAATTTACTCGAACCCACGAGAACCCAACAAGCATGATCAACATCTGCAAGTGACGTCACTCCATTCATTAATTTGCTCGAATCTATCAGGTACCTCTCGGTAGAACATTCGCCAATGTACGAGAAATGGGTGAATAGGTAGAGACCCTATATAAAGGCGAGCTGAATGAATGGGGGGATCATTCATTCGACCGCGATAAGAACTGCGATAGTGTGTGGGAAGTGATTTTCGTAATAGTGAAGTGATTTAGAAGACAATTGCGATAAGAAATTTATGGACAAGTGTTAGATTTTTTTAATAGTGAAAATTAAAATTAGTGCAAGTGTTAAACTGATTATTGTGCATATTTGTGATCAAATAAACTCTTTTAGACTTAAATTAAAAGATATTGCGTTTTCACTTTCCCGGAACATTAAAATTATAGGCCGCGAACCAATAACACGCGACAATATATATATATATATATATATATATATATATATATATATATATATATATATATATATATATATATATATAGATATATATACGAGTATGGCGCATATATTGATGTGAAAAAGTTCCTGTTTCTTCAACTGCAAATTATCCGGTACAGAGAGAACTAGAATATCTCCAATACCGAAAGAAAATTTTAACGGGCTGTACCATTTAGAGCCTCGAGAAATTAACACAGCTACAGACGTCACACAGGAGCTATTTTCTAAGGAAGAGTTAAGCAGAACTCAAAACCCCGTGATAGGTATGTGGTTTTGATGATTTGTTTGCCATTTCATCATTATATTTATAAAGCCCTCAATATTTTCTCTAGAACCATCTCACGTAAATGGGAATCATTCACATCACATTGCACAAATGAGTTCAAGTGAAGGTACATAATTTATTGCATCCATTTCTGAACTAATATCTTGAATTCTACTGATATAGTGAACTCAGGAAAACTATTTGAGTTATTGACAATGGTAGCTTAAAAAGAACAAGACATGAAAAATGCAGTGGAAAAATTAGGAAAAGAAAATTTTCATTGAAAGCGGAAATAAAGACACTTCGAAAAAACCAATGTGCACCATCGAGAATGTCACATTTACTACCGAGCCTTCCATGCGTATCAAAAGAGGATTTTCTTCGTTTCGAACAGAGAATTTGTTCGGGAATCAGAGCTTCCAGATGCTTTGGTAACTACTTTTTGTTTGAAGAATTGAATTACATATACCATTAATCAAACCTGTCCTTTTTTCTATATTTTCTTCAAGATGCTACTAGCACTATCGATAAATGTCCAATGCATCAAGTTAACTTACATAAATCTTCACAATTCACTTGTTTTAAATTATTATAACACTTTTATTTGCGAATATTTTACAGTTTCAAATATTTCAAATGGAATGTGGTCAATTATTTACGATTTGATTTAAAAAAATAATGTAATTTCTTAGCAGATGAAGACTTGCATAAAAATAATTAATCCTGCTACCGTTCTCATGTTTGGCCACTCGGACACCTCATATGATTCGTTTTTGATGCCAATCGTTCGATTTAAGAGGTGCCTACTGCAGTACGATGTCGTGTCACCCAGCGTTGTGTCCTTTATTGTACGGAGGTTTTGGCACTCACTGGCCGGAAATGTTCTGGAATCAGCCTGCTACCAGCCTCCGATGATTAAACTTCACTTCCCAGCAAGCACAGCCCGTATTCGTTTTTACTGAATGGATGACTGTAACTCGGTCGGCTAATGTTGTGTAAAACTGTTTCACGTTTTTATTTCAGGAGAACCGTGTTCTTGTGGAACGGATGACAGCAACTCGGTCGACTAAGGTTATCACCGTTTTCCCCGGTTTGATTTTTTTTTAAATACCGTGTTCTTATGGAACGGATTGCTACTAGCCCTATCGATAAATTCAAAGTATTTTTGCCAAGATTTGGTTCTACTGCATATAATTTTACTCATTATTTTTTTCTATAAAATATTCTAGAGAGACTTTTTCGGAACAATTGTGTAATGAATCATGCGACGTCGTTGGTGACCACTACCAACACACTTTGCTGCTAGGTTGCTTGTCATTTTACGTTGGTTGCGACCAGTGCACATCCCACGTCTATTTTATCGTGGGATGCCAACCGAATTTTGACAGCCACATGGTAGCAAAGTGTGTGGGTGGTGAGTGCCACCGAAATCAATTGCTTTGATCGCAGCGGGATTTTGGTGTGAAAATTATATTGTGAGTTTTGTGGATGGTGTGAGGATTTTGTGTTGCAGCCTGAACCTAAACGTGAACATTTCAGGTAAATATGCTTTTGGACGAGGTTAAATGGTGATGTAACTTAGTTCTTAATTCTCGCTAGAGCGATAAAATCAGTGCGCCGCTAATGCTTAGCCAATTTGCGGGTGGTCGTGTATAGGAAGGCGATGGAGATGTGATGCTTTCGCCGGTCCGTCATAGGAAATTCATACGCTCGACACATGTCGGCCGCGATTGCAATGAGGATGAAAAATGGCCAGTTCGATTTAGAATTTCTGCGACATAGTTTTGGAGGATGCCTGGTCGAAGAAGGTGACATAGTTATAGATAAATAGACAGAGGATATTTGGAGGTTAGTAAAGCGCGTTTAAAATTATTGAATCAATGCACGAAAATCAGCAACAAATTTCCTGGCATTTTGTAAATGTGTGTTACGCAAACAAACAATTGATGGAATGTTTGTGCTGTGGTTGTTTTTACGAATCGACGAAATATCAAGTATTTCCATTCCTAACAAAATATTTCCCGTCACCCGGAAATTCTGAAGGAAAACAACACTTTTGCATGAATACTACACAAAACAATTTATAGCAAATAAAAAGAGGATAAAAGAAAAACAAAAATATTTTTACCGCAGGCACTATGAGGATAATTTTAAACCGTAACTTAATAAAAGTCAAAGAAATCGAGAAAATGTAATAATGTACATTAAAATATGTAAAGTTGTCAAATTTTTTATAGAAACATAACAAAAATAAAGACGTGTATATCAATAAAAATTAAAGGAAACAATTCATCCGAGGAAAATGAACCGGTAATCCGAAAAAAATAACATCTCGGTATGAAATGTAAGCAAGGATATAAAATTTATAAAAATATGAATATTACACGAAAAATAGTATGAAGCAGACGCAAGCCCGCATGCACTTTCTTGTTAGTTTCTCCAAAGCGATTATTTATATCACTCATGTACCGTAACTTGTATTCACCCGCGTTGCATTCAAGAAATAAATTGAAAATTTCCATCACGGAGAACTCGTTTGATCTGCGTCACATGAAATTACACAATATGTAAAAGTAAGTTTAACTCACACACTTTTGGGAGTAACTTAAATCACATGTGGTTTAGCCGAAAATTCGTATTTTTCGCATCCACAATAAATTATAATTCTTGTATTTATCTGAATATACACATATTTATTAGAACGAAAGAAGAACAATTAATAAGCATATAATTATATAATTAGCAAGAAATCAAATAATTTGAAATTGTAGACATTAAAGAGTAACGGGAAAAGGTGTCAGAGAAAGAAAATTAAAAATATACTTTCAACTGAAACTCTCGAATAGCTCTTACCGCCAAAAGTAGTAACCTGCATGTTACACGTAGATGTACAATATAAATAGAGAACAAGAAACAAAACAGACACGTTTATCTAAAGACTTTTTATAATTACCAATATGTATTTTACTTACGCATAACGTAATCAAATTTGCTAGAAACAAATCGTGAAACAGAAAAACGTATGATTACATATTCATTTTTTTTAAACAAACAGTGTTTCAAGGTATTTTATAGGCTAACAGAAAGGAGATCTCCAATCATTATTGCGTAGTGTGTAAACTAAATAATTCTCATTTTAGAGATGTTGAAAGAGAAAAACTTAATGCATTTATTCTCGTCCTATTGGCTTGCAATATCAAAGAAATATTTATGTAAGAAAAGATTGCGAGTTAAACTCTTTCGTAGCTTATCATTTTTTCGGTGCTTGTCAGATTGATTTGTGTTGCGCAGGAATGATCAAGAAAACAAAGGAAACGAAACAGCGTTACGACAAAGAATAAAATAAAAAAAAACGTGTCTACTCGTTGACGGTCAAAAACAGACTAGTTTATTGTGTACTGAACTGAAGAACATGAGATGACTACGTTATAGAATTCAAACAAAGAAAATAGATCAGAGAGAGTTGAGAACGCATACATTAACACTCCCACTCGTTCCTTATCTCTCAAAAGAATACAAATTATTTTATATTTAAAGTATTACATAGCTTCATAAAGGTTTCACGATTAAGTCCTTTGGTGAATAGATCTGCAAATTGGTCTGAACTACCTATCTGCTTAATCTTGATTTTGTTGTCAACAACCAATTACCTCGAATAGTGAAATTTGACTTCTATGTGTTTCGTGCGACGGATTCTGGATTCTCTATTAATTTCTTCGCTGCTACGTTGTCAGTATACAAGATAGTTGGCTGTTGTTGCTTACAGCCTATAGATTCTAGAAGTAATCTAGCCCAAATTACTTCCTTTGCCGCATCGTGAATAGCTACGTACTCGGCTTCAGTTGTCGATGTCACTACTATTGTTTGCTTCCGTGAAGACCATATTACGGGGCTGCCATTAACCGTTAAAACTACACCACTGACACTTTTCCTAGTGTCTAGGCATGCTGCATAATCAGCATCACCATATGCATCCATTCTGCATACATCGTTGCCCCTAAATGACAGTCCGATGTCCAAAGTACCTCGTAAATACCGTAGGACACGTTTTGCTGCTTGCCAATGCTCCATTGATGGTCGTTCGAAGAATTTTGATAACGTGGAAACAGCGAATGTAATATCGGGGCGTGTACCAACAGATAAGTACATCAATGCACCAATTAGTTGTCGATAGGGTACATTTGCGACTTCTCCGGTATTTGCCACAAGTTTCGCATTGCTTTCGAATGGTGTTGAGATCGTCTTGCAGTCGGACATGCCAAATCGTTCCAAGATAAGTTTGGCATATGCTGACTGAGATATTCGAATAATAGAATTGGTCTCCTTTTGGATTATCTCAATACCCAGATAGCAGCTTGCAATATTGCTTTGAATTTCGAATGTATTGCTCATTTTTAGCAGCAGATCTTCAACGTCAGACTCGAGTCGACCACATACAAGTCCGTCGTCGACATACAGCACCACCAACAAATCGCCACCTTTGCCAATGTATACACATGGGTCAGCAGATGACTGCATCAACCCAGATTGCTTCATAAAATGATCGAATTTGATATGCCATTGTCGAGGAGCTTGCTTTAAGCCATACAAGGCCTTCCGCAAAAGATGAACTTTGCCTGTTCCATCGTCAAAACCATCAATCTGCTTCACATATATTTCTTCTGCTAGTTCGCCATACAAGAACGCTGTTTTGACATCGATTTGGAGTACTCGATACTTTTTGGCTGCAGCAACTGCTAACAAAGTACGAACTGATTCAAACCGTGCCACCGGTGAAAACGTATCATCGTAGTCGATTCCCTTACGCTGACCGCAACCACGCACAACTAAGCGTGCTTTGAAGCGATCAACAGTTCCATCAGGGTGTGTTTTGATACGATACACCCACCGTGTTGAGATAGCTTTCTTACCACTAGGCAATTCGACCAATTGCCCAAGAACACCATGATCGCTTAATGATTTCATCTCGTCTTTCATACAAAGCTCCCACTTGTTAGCATCGGCACAAGACCGAGCCTCTGATACGCTGTTAGGAATGACAGTATCTGCAATGAAAGCACAACCGGCATTTAGCAGTTCTGCCATATTTATGGAACGAACATGGGGTCTTGTCCTTTTCGAAATTGGAGCTTCCTCAATAGATCGACTTCTCGTTCGAATCAGTGAAATATTCGATAGATTATTGTCATCGTCAATCGCATCGTCAATATCTTCAATGTTTGAGCCATTACTGACTCTGATTGGTTCGTTGATAATATCAACGGTTTCTGGCGTAGTTCGCTTCGCAACAGTTTCCGCATTTTCGCTCGTCACATATTGAGTTTTCCGTAAATGAGTATCTTCTTCTACAAATACGACGTCACGACAGGTAACTACTTTGTTAGTACCAGGACGCCACAATCGATAGCCTGCAGGCGCATACCCAACTGAACGAAAATTTCCGCTTTTGGTTCTAGTTTCGACCGCTTCGATTCATCAATCAGAGCGTATGCCTTGCAACCAACTGTTCGTAATTTTGTAAGCTCTGGTTTTCGTCCGTACCATACTTCAAATGGTGTAAGACCGCGAAGACGATTGAGCGGTATCACGCAGCGTAAGTTAGCTGCAGTTGATAAAACTTCAGCCCAAGCTTCGTATGGCAAGCCATTACACAACATTGTGCGTGTCGATTCTAAACAAGTTCGATTTTGCCGTTCTGCACGACTATTCATCTGTGGACAACATGGCACTGAGTTTTCCATTTTGATCGAATGCCGTAAAAGTAAATCACGCATTGGTTTCCCCGTAAATTCACTCGCGTTGTCGCATCTGAACGGGTGAATATGATGTCCGACAGATTTAGTATTTATGATCAGTCGTTCAAGCGCGTCGACTACTCTGTCTTTTGTTTTTAAAGGTTCGGCAAAAACACTTCCACTATAATCATCAGTAAATAAGACCGCGAAACGATTTCCTCCCCAAGACGGCACTTTCATCGGACCGATAATATCGAAATGGATAAGTTCTGCGCACTTTGTTGCTCGCTTCTCATTTTTTACATATGGTAGGCGATGCATTTTACCTAATATGCATGACTCACAAAATGTGTTTTCGTTCGCGTCGCAGGTAGAATTATCATTTTTACTGTCTTCTTGCCCTTCAACTTTAATGTTTCCGAACAAATTTCGTTTCAACATTTCACGAACCGCGCGATAATTCGGATGACCCAATCTTTCATGAAGTTGTCGAACACTTACAGACGCGACACATGCATTCGACGGTTGAACTTCTTCATAGTCCATTTCAAATAGGTTGTTGTTTACTTTCCAGGCACAGCCGACTATTTTACCATGTAATTTCAATACGGCTTTAGATCCTTCGGCTTCGTGTCTAGCACCCTTCTTCGAAATGAACGAACCTAACGACAGAAGTTTTCGTTTTAAGTGCGGTACATGATATACCTCTCTGATCGTTACGAGACCAGCCGACTTAGATACGAATTGTAGCGATCCCTTGCCAACTGCATAAATTATATGATCGTTTGCTACTGCGATAGGTTTCTCGTCTCTGCATAGCGGCACATAGTTGAACATGTTCGAGCAATCGTTTGTCATGTTGTCTGACGCTCTGTTGTCTAATAGCCATTTAGAGTTGTTGTTGTGCGTGTTAGATGCATTGAATACAACATCTTCAGTGATTGCACATTTCGCATCCGCGCCGTTAGTATTCTTCTTGTTCTTTCGGCGATAACAATTTTTAGCCATGTGGCCAAGTTTGCCACATTCAAAGCATTTTATTGCTTTACGTTTAGGCTTACTTGCATATAATGCTTCGTTTGGTTCGACGTTGTTGGTACCTGCACCTGGTTGCAGTTGGTTTTCGATTATCTCTAATTGTTCACGCAACTTGTCAAAGGATAACGAAACTCCTGATGCGGCCGAAATCATGTACGTCTGCTTGAAAGTGGTGAATTTTGCAGGTAATTCGTTGATAACTTTGGCTACCATGTGTCCGTCGGTTATTTCATCGCCATCTGTATGTAGCCTTTGTTTCAAAACGGACAATTCAGAGCAAAAGGCACCGACACTTTGGCCTTCTCCGAATTTCTTGCCCATAAATGCCTGAGCCAACAAATATTTATTTGTTTCGGTTTTCGCTTCGTACAGCGATTTGATTTTTACGAACATTTCTCTTGATATCGTACACTCACGAATAACCGCGTGATCATTCGCGTTCAGGCCTGCTGATAATATGCGTCTCGCTTTTGCATCCCACATCTTCCATACTCGGAGATCAGCAGCTACTTGAGGCTTAATTACGACGCCATTAGCAACCTCGTCAACACCACACATTTCCAAAGACGCGTTGACTTCGAAAAGCCACTCTTCGTATGTCGCCTTGCTGAGTTTCGGAACAGAAATCTTTTCTTCTTGTCCAGCCATTATCAAATTTCAAAAAAAAAGTCTAACACAAAAGAAACCACAATGAAATACAAATGTCACTATGTCCATAAAATACGATCCCCATTTTACACTTATTAAACTTTCGATTTTTGCACTAGAACTGGGCCCATAACCTGTTGCGCAGGAATGATCAAGAAAACAAAGGAAACGAAACAGCGTTACGACAAAGAATAAAATAAAAAAAACGTGTCTACTCGTTGACGGTCAAAAACAGACTAGTTTATTGTGTACTGAACTGAAGAACATGAGATGACTACGTTATAGAATTCAAACAAAGAAAATAGATCAGAGAGAGTAGAAAACGCATACATTAACAATTTGCAGTAACGTTTACTTCAAATTAATTTCTATTTTTAATAATGTTAAAATATAAACTTTACGTCACTTTCCATTTGTGCTTCATAAGCTTAAGTTGTCCTCAAATGATCAAAATGTTAATAGCGTGTGCAAGTTGAGGGCAATTATTATTAACGCTTGAATAAATCGTAGTCTTTTATCGAAAAGGCAAATACATCACGAAAATTGCCTATTAATAATAATCAATCGTTTGGCAAGTAGTGAGAGTTCAAACATTTTTTATTTTCTATTTTCCTTGCATTCCACTAAAGTAACGAAAAAGACCGAGAAAAGTAATAAAAAAGGACGTAGATTGTAAACTGAAATGATAATCATTAAAATATCTTTTGACGTATTGATTCCATAATTTTTTTAAAATAAGACATTAATTACATTGTCGTTGTATCATTCCCAATTTTACTTATTTATATAATGAAATTGAAGAAAGTAAATAATAAACGAGAACATATGTTAAGGTCGAAATCGTTAAAAAAATAGTTATTTACACTATTATTCTTTTATTATTGATAAGTCGCGAAAACACGCAATTATTTTATGTTTATTATTTTACTATATATATACATAAATAATAATATGAATTGCTAACGAAAAAATAGACTTTCCTTTCCAGTGGTTCTGCTTTTCAGCGGGAAATGAGGTGCAGGGTAAGTATGCCGTCGCGAGGGCAGGGTTTGAGAAAATCCGCTGAAGTCGGTTTCGCGTTGCGCGCGGTACGCGGTACCTTTGTTGTTTTGCTGTTTTATTAGAGTAGCTTTCGTCGGGATGAGTTAACGTAGTATACTTTTCGGTACCGCGTCGGGAACTCGGGAACGCGAAATAAAAATTAGATTTTGTTCTTTTGACTGGTTATAGGAAGAAATACGGAGTAACGTAGAATAGGTTTCCTCTCCGTATGGTTTTGTTTGGTAACACGTTTGAAAACGGGCGTGTATAGGTGGCTGAAATATGTAAATGAGCGTAACCCATTCGGAGACCCGCGACCGAAATCCTCTCCGATCTAGCTGGCCGATAAGCAGCCACCGCGTGAATGGGTTACGGTGCACGGATTGGTTGACCGATTGGTACCATCCGTTGG
This sequence comes from Odontomyia ornata, assembly GCA_963969285.1. Taxonomy (NCBI): domain Eukaryota; kingdom Metazoa; phylum Arthropoda; class Insecta; order Diptera; family Stratiomyidae; genus Odontomyia; species Odontomyia ornata. The sequence goes on along the minus strand of OZ017742.1, from coordinate 16,967,392 downwards.
CCCTACTCAGACTTAACGTCTAAAACCGATGAGAGGTCGGTTCCGCGTTCGGACGTTAACGTAAAATCATTACAAATGGCGCCCAACGTGGGGCCCGAAGGGGAAACAACATCACTCTCCTTCGAGTTCTCACATTTTGAATTTTGCTGTCGGCAGATGAACCGATTCAATTTTTATTGTCGCCCTCACCATTTGATATTAACGTAGCATACTTTGGAGGGTTCCGTAAAGTAAAGATAGAGTCACCGATAAACTTTCTTTTGGTGTTGTTTGTCTTGTCTTCGGTATAATAAGGTCTATAGCATCTTCTGGAGTTCTTCGTTCGTGGTGGCTCTGCCGCCTGAAAATGCCAATGATGTTATAGGGTAGTTCGTCCCTTAATGTTACCAAAAGAAAGGTTTGCACATTTTCATAAAGTTTGTAGTCGGACAGTTCTAATTTTGGACAAACTGATGGTGCCAGTTGAAAACCCCTGGAGTTGCGTCAGTTTTTGCTGGGAGCTAATCTGATGACCGGCAGTGATAAAATCCGCATCATCAATTAGTCCTGACCGACACCTGATTTGTTTTTATGATTGGTTAGCGGTTTTTATTAGCATACTTTCGTTGAAGACAGGGACTTGTATTCAAGGAGAGGGGCCTAAAATTATAACAACCATCTCTCCACTGCGGAAACAATTGTTTCTTTTCTAGTGAAGAGCGAAACCCTTCAGTCTCTCCATGTCTGGGTCGGCATCAAAGAGACTGTCCTGTAATAAACATAAGCAGCCGAGCAGCCCCGTGGTGATCAGGAGTGGCTGCTCCTGAAGAGATAAGGTGGTCACCCCGTCAAAACTGCTTAGTTTGTTGTTTTACTAGTATAAAGTAAACTGCATCCGTCAAGTTTCCATCGTTTAGGCAGAGATGAGTGGTTCACTTCAGCCACTTTAACATCTTTTGGTTTGACATTCCCCTAACGACCTAACGACAGAAGTTTTCGTTTTAAGTGCGGTACATGATATACCTCTCTGATCGTTACGAGACCAGCCGACTTAGATACGAATTGTAGCGATCCCTTGCCAACTGCATAAATTATATGATCGTTTGCTACTGCGATAGGTTTCTCGTCTCTGCATAGCGGCACATAGTTGAACATGTTCGAGCAATCGTTTGTCATGTTGTCTGACGCTCTGTTGTCTAATAGCCATTTAGAGTTGTTGTTGTGCGTGTTAGATGCATTGAATACAACATCTTCAGTGATTGCACATTTCGCATCCGCGCCGTTAGTATTCTTCTTGTTCTTTCGGCGATAACAATTTTTAGCCATGTGGCCAAGTTTGCCACATTCAAAGCATTTTATTGCTTTACGTTTAGGCTTACTTGCATATAATGCTTCGTTTGGTTCGACGTTGTTGGTACCTGCACCTGGTTGCAGTTGGTTTTCGATTATCTCTAATTGTTCACGCAACTTGTCAAAGGATAACGAAACTCCTGATGCGGCCGAAATCATGTACGTCTGCTTGAAAGTGGTGAATTTTGCAGGTAATTCGTTGATAACTTTGGCTACCATGTGTCCGTCGGTTATTTCATCGCCATCTGTATGTAGCCTTTGTTTCAAAACGGACAATTCAGAGCAAAAGGCACCGACACTTTGGCCTTCTCCGAATTTCTTGCCCATAAATGCCTGAGCCAACAAATATTTATTTGTTTCGGTTTTCGCTTCGTACAGCGATTTGATTTTTACGAACATTTCTCTTGATATCGTACACTCACGAATAACCGCGTGATCATTCGCGTTCAGGCCTGCTGATAATATGCGTCTCGCTTTTGCATCCCACATCTTCCATACTCGGAGATCAGCAGCTACTTGAGGCTTAATTACGACGCCATTAGCAACCTCGTCAACACCACACATTTCCAAAGACGCGTTGACTTCGAAAAGCCACTCTTCGTATGTCGCCTTGCTGAGTTTCGGAACAGAAATCTTTTCTTCTTGTCCAGCCATTATCAAATTTCAAAAAAAAAGTCTAACACAAAAGAAACCACAATGAAATACAAATGTCACTATGTCCATAAAATACGATCCCCATTTTACACTTATTAAACTTTCGATTTTTGCACTAGAACTGGGCCCATAACCTGTTGCGCAGGAATGATCAAGAAAACAAAGGAAACGAAACAGCGTTACGACAAAGAATAAAATAAAAAAAACGTGTCTACTCGTTGACGGTCAAAAACAGACTAGTTTATTGTGTACTGAACTGAAGAACATGAGATGACTACGTTATAGAATTCAAACAAAGAAAATAGATCAGAGAGAGTAGAAAACGCATACATTAACAATTTGCAGTAACGTTTACTTCAAATTAATTTCTATTTTTAATAATGTTAAAATATAAACTTTACGTCACTTTCCATTTGTGCTTCATAAGCTTAAGTTGTCCTCAAATGATCAAAATGTTAATAGCGTGTGCAAGTTGAGGGCAATTATTATTAACGCTTGAATAAATCGTAGTCTTTTATCGAAAAGGCAAATACATCACGAAAATTGCCTATTAATAATAATCAATCGTTTGGCAAGTAGTGAGAGTTCAAACATTTTTTATTTTCTATTTTCCTTGCATTCCACTAAAGTAACGAAAAAGACCGAGAAAAGTAATAAAAAAGGACGTAGATTGTAAACTGAAATGATAATCATTAAAATATCTTTTGACGTATTGATTCCATAATTTTTTTAAAATAAGACATTAATTACATTGTCGTTGTATCATTCCCAATTTTACTTATTTATATAATGAAATTGAAGAAAGTAAATAATAAACGAGAACATATGTTAAGGTCGAAATCGTTAAAAAAATAGTTATTTACACTATTATTCTTTTATTATTGATAAGTCGCGAAAACACGCAATTATTTTATGTTTATTATTTTACTATATATATACATAAATAATAATATGAATTGCTAACGAAAAAATAGACTTTCCTTTCCAGTGGTTCTGCTTTTCAGCGGGAAATGAGGTGCAGGGTAAGTATGCCGTCGCGAGGGCAGGGTTTGAGAAAATCCGCTGAAGTCGGTTTCGCGTTGCGCGCGGTACGCGGTACCTTTGTTGTTTTGCTGTTTTATTAGAGTAGCTTTCGTCGGGATGAGTTAACGTAGTATACTTTTCGGTACCGCGTCGGGAACTCGGGAACGCGAAATAAAAATTAGATTTTGTTCTTTTGACTGGTTATAGGAAGAAATACGGAGTAACGTAGAATAGGTTTCCTCTCCGTATGGTTTTGTTTGGTAACACGTTTGAAAACGGGCGTGTATAGGTGGCTGAAATATGTAAATGAGCGTAACCCATTCGGAGACCCGCGACCGAAATCCTCTCCGATCTAGCTGGCCGATAAGCAGCCACCGCGTGAATGGGTTACGGTGCACGGATTGGTTGACCGATTGGTACCATCCGTTGGCCCTACTCAGACTTAACGTCTAAAACCGATGAGAGGTCGGTTCCGCGTTCGGACGTTAACGTAAAATCATTACAAATGGCGCCCAACGTGGGGCCCGAAGGGGAAACAACATCACTCTCCTTCGAGTTCTCACATTTTGAATTTTGCTGTCGGCAGATGAACCGATTCAATTTTTATTGTCGCCCTCACCATTTGATATTAACGTAGCATACTTTGGAGGGTTCCGTAAAGTAAAGATAGAGTCACCGATAAACTTTCTTTTGGTGTTGTTTGTCTTGTCTTCGGTATAATAAGGTCTATAGCATCTTCTGGAGTTCTTCGTTCGTGGTGGCTCTGCCGCCTGAAAATGCCAATGATGTTATAGGGTAGTTCGTCCCTTAATGTTACCAAAAGAAAGGTTTGCACATTTTCATAAAGTTTGTAGTCGGACAGTTCTAATTTTGGACAAACTGATGGTGCCAGTTGAAAACCCCTGGAGTTGCGTCAGTTTTTGCTGGGAGCTAATCTGATGACCGGCAGTGATAAAATCCGCATCATCAATTAGTCCTGACCGACACCTGATTTGTTTTTATGATTGGTTAGCGGTTTTTATTAGCATACTTTCGTTGAAGACAGGGACTTGTATTCAAGGAGAGGGGCCTAAAATTATAACAACCATCTCTCCACTGCGGAAACAATTGTTTCTTTTCTAGTGAAGAGCGAAACCCTTCAGTCTCTCCATGTCTGGGTCGGCATCAAAGAGACTGTCCTGTAATAAACATAAGCAGCCGAGCAGCCCCGTGGTGATCAGGAGTGGCTGCTCCTGAAGAGATAAGGTGGTCACCCCGTCAAAACTGCTTAGTTTGTTGTTTTACTAGTATAAAGTAAACTGCATCCGTCAAGTTTCCATCGTTTAGGCAGAGATGAGTGGTTCACTTCAGCCACTTTAACATCTTTTGGTTTGACATTCCCCTAACGACCTAACGACAGAAGTTTTCGTTTTAAGTGCGGTACATGATATACCTCTCTGATCGTTACGAGACCAGCCGACTTAGATACGAATTGTAGCGATCCCTTGCCAACTGCATAAATTATATGATCGTTTGCTACTGCGATAGGTTTCTCGTCTCTGCATAGCGGCACATAGTTGAACATGTTCGAGCAATCGTTTGTCATGTTGTCTGACGCTCTGTTGTCTAATAGCCATTTAGAGTTGTTGTTGTGCGTGTTAGATGCATTGAATACAACATCTTCAGTGATTGCACATTTCGCATCCGCGCCGTTAGTATTCTTCTTGTTCTTTCGGCGATAACAATTTTTAGCCATGTGGCCAAGTTTGCCACATTCAAAGCATTTTATTGCTTTACGTTTAGGCTTACTTGCATATAATGCTTCGTTTGGTTCGACGTTGTTGGTACCTGCACCTGGTTGCAGTTGGTTTTCGATTATCTCTAATTGTTCACGCAACTTGTCAAAGGATAACGAAACTCCTGATGCGGCCGAAATCATGTACGTCTGCTTGAAAGTGGTGAATTTTGCAGGTAATTCGTTGATAACTTTGGCTACCATGTGTCCGTCGGTTATTTCATCGCCATCTGTATGTAGCCTTTGTTTCAAAACGGACAATTCAGAGCAAAAGGCACCGACACTTTGGCCTTCTCCGAATTTCTTGCCCATAAATGCCTGAGCCAACAAATATTTATTTGTTTCGGTTTTCGCTTCGTACAGCGATTTGATTTTTACGAACATTTCTCTTGATATCGTACACTCACGAATAACCGCGTGATCATTCGCGTTCAGGCCTGCTGATAATATGCGTCTCGCTTTTGCATCCCACATCTTCCATACTCGGAGATCAGCAGCTACTTGAGGCTTAATTACGACGCCATTAGCAACCTCGTCAACACCACACATTTCCAAAGACGCGTTGACTTCGAAAAGCCACTCTTCGTATGTCGCCTTGCTGAGTTTCGGAACAGAAATCTTTTCTTCTTGTCCAGCCATTATCAAATTTCAAAAAAAAAGTCTAACACAAAAGAAACCACAATGAAATACAAATGTCACTATGTCCATAAAATACGATCCCCATTTTACACTTATTAAACTTTCGATTTTTGCACTAGAACTGGGCCCATAACCTGTTGCGCAGGAATGATCAAGAAAACAAAGGAAACGAAACAGCGTTACGACAAAGAATAAAATAAAAAAAACGTGTCTACTCGTTGACGGTCAAAAACAGACTAGTTTATTGTGTACTGAACTGAAGAACATGAGATGACTACGTTATAGAATTCAAACAAAGAAAATAGATCAGAGAGAGTAGAAAACGCATACATTAACAATTTGCAGTAACGTTTACTTCAAATTAATTTCTATTTTTAATAATGTTAAAATATAAACTTTACGTCACTTTCCATTTGTGCTTCATAAGCTTAAGTTGTCCTCAAATGATCAAAATGTTAATAGCGTGTGCAAGTTGAGGGCAATTATTATTAACGCTTGAATAAATCGTAGTCTTTTATCGAAAAGGCAAATACATCACGAAAATTGCCTATTAATAATAATCAATCGTTTGGCAAGTAGTGAGAGTTCAAACATTTTTTATTTTCTATTTTCCTTGCATTCCACTAAAGTAACGAAAAAGACCGAGAAAAGTAATAAAAAAGGACGTAGATTGTAAACTGAAATGATAATCATTAAAATATCTTTTGACGTATTGATTCCATAATTTTTTTAAAATAAGACATTAATTACATTGTCGTTGTATCATTCCCAATTTTACTTATTTATATAATGAAATTGAAGAAAGTAAATAATAAACGAGAACATATGTTAAGGTCGAAATCGTTAAAAAAATAGTTATTTACACTATTATTCTTTTATTATTGATAAGTCGCGAAAACACGCAATTATTTTATGTTTATTATTTTACTATATATATACATAAATAATAATATGAATTGCTAACGAAAAAATAGACTTTCCTTTCCAGTGGTTCTGCTTTTCAGCGGGAAATGAGGTGCAGGGTAAGTATGCCGTCGCGAGGGCAGGGTTTGAGAAAATCCGCTGAAGTCGGTTTCGCGTTGCGCGCGGTACGCGGTACCTTTGTTGTTTTGCTGTTTTATTAGAGTAGCTTTCGTCGGGATGAGTTAACGTAGTATACTTTTCGGTACCGCGTCGGGAACTCGGGAACGCGAAATAAAAATTAGATTTTGTTCTTTTGACTGGTTATAGGAAGAAATACGGAGTAACGTAGAATAGGTTTCCTCTCCGTATGGTTTTGTTTGGTAACACGTTTGAAAACGGGCGTGTATAGGTGGCTGAAATATGTAAATGAGCGTAACCCATTCGGAGACCCGCGACCGAAATCCTCTCCGATCTAGCTGGCCGATAAGCAGCCACCGCGTGAATGGGTTACGGTGCACGGATTGGTTGACCGATTGGTACCATCCGTTGGCCCTACTCAGACTTAACGTCTAAAACCGATGAGAGGTCGGTTCCGCGTTCGGACGTTAACGTAAAATCATTACAAATGGCGCCCAACGTGGGGCCCGAAGGGGAAACAACATCACTCTCCTTCGAGTTCTCACATTTTGAATTTTGCTGTCGGCAGATGAACCGATTCAATTTTTATTGTCGCCCTCACCATTTGATATTAACGTAGCATACTTTGGAGGGTTCCGTAAAGTAAAGATAGAGTCACCGATAAACTTTCTTTTGGTGTTGTTTGTCTTGTCTTCGGTATAATAAGGTCTATAGCATCTTCTGGAGTTCTTCGTTCGTGGTGGCTCTGCCGCCTGAAAATGCCAATGATGTTATAGGGTAGTTCGTCCCTTAATGTTACCAAAAGAAAGGTTTGCACATTTTCATAAAGTTTGTAGTCGGACAGTTCTAATTTTGGACAAACTGATGGTGCCAGTTGAAAACCCCTGGAGTTGCGTCAGTTTTTGCTGGGAGCTAATCTGATGACCGGCAGTGATAAAATCCGCATCATCAATTAGTCCTGACCGACACCTGATTTGTTTTTATGATTGGTTAGCGGTTTTTATTAGCATACTTTCGTTGAAGACAGGGACTTGTATTCAAGGAGAGGGGCCTAAAATTATAACAACCATCTCTCCACTGCGGAAACAATTGTTTCTTTTCTAGTGAAGAGCGAAACCCTTCAGTCTCTCCATGTCTGGGTCGGCATCAAAGAGACTGTCCTGTAATAAACATAAGCAGCCGAGCAGCCCCGTGGTGATCAGGAGTGGCTGCTCCTGAAGAGATAAGGTGGTCACCCCGTCAAAACTGCTTAGTTTGTTGTTTTACTAGTATAAAGTAAACTGCATCCGTCAAGTTTCCATCGTTTAGGCAGAGATGAGTGGTTCACTTCAGCCACTTTAACATCTTTTGGTTTGACATTCCCCTTGTAATGCAACGACCTTCTTAGGTGAAAGTAACGGTTGCTTTTTGTGTAATGTTTGCGTTTGTCTCAAGCCTCCGTGTCCGCTGACTTTAACGAGGCAAAAAATATTGAATTACTGTAGAGTAGCTTAATTGACACCAAATAGAACTTTTCTAAAGACAATACAAATTGATCGGTGCGTCTTGTAGAGTAGAGTATGCGTGATAAGTATTTTGTAGTGTAGCTTCGTGGCTCGACAAGAACCCGCCTCATATGATCCCGCAAATGCTAGTCGTCAAGCACGCGTACGCGGTCGTTAAGCGAAGCTAGTTAGCTGAGCTCGGTTTTGTTTATAGCTCGCTGACACTTATGCCAGACCATCGGCACCCGTGTCCTACACGGACTTAGACAGAAAATCATTACAATTGCTGGCCCAGATATAGCATCGTTCTCAAAGAGATGCTTTATAGCCATCGTGAACGATGAAGTTGCTTCGAACTTCACGTGGAAGGGCCTTGGAAAAAATATTAAAATTAAAAATTTTATGATCGTTTCTGTTTTCAAATGTTTGTTGAATTATCTTTCTATTCAAGAGATTGAAGCTTTCTTGAAAAGGGTTTTTTTCAACACCAAAGGAAGGCTCAATAAAAGCCAAAAACGAATTGGAGTTTAACGCTAATACATATATAATGTACGGATTTATTTCAATTTTTTTTGAAACGTTTATTTATATGTATAAGTATTGAAATTGTGAATTTAGATAATTTTTTAAATTTATTTTGTTTTTACAGTTAGTTATAATATAATGAATTTTTGTACGTTGAATCATGCGTTTTAAGTCATTCAGGATTCAAATGCCATAGTTTTTACGATATTTTTTCACATTCTCCACATTTCTCTAAATCGGAGCAGATAACCTGTGTCCAAGATCATTTAACGTAATTTAACGGACGATTGTTAATTAAATTATATGTGAACCAAGGCAATACAAAAGACACTATTCAATTGTGAGGATGCAGAGAAAGTGGAAAGATATTGAGAATATACCATACCTTTCTGAATGGAATTCTAAAGTGGTTCGCTCATCATTCTTAAAAATTTTTCACTGAGCTTTGAAAGAAATTTGAAATAAATATTTAGCAACATAGCACGAATTTTGAAAGAATTCCAAAAGAATTCACAATAAATTTTGAGCCAATTTATCAGAACTATTTAAAGAATTCTTTGTGAAAACTCAAGAAAACAAAAATATATTCGGCAGAAAATTGAGGGGAAACTTTCGGCACTGTTGGAAATTTTGTAACGTTTCACATATGTATATAGGTTTCAAAGAAGACTGAATAAATTTTTGGTCTTGGCCCTCTCGTTCTATCCCCTTGAGGGCCTTGCACACTGAGCGAGCTTGTCCTAACAAGGACTAGCTCCTTCACGTTCGCCGACGGAACTTTACTCTTTGACAAGGTGTGTGGTCCTGACAAGGACTGGTTGCGGGCAGAACGAAAGTAGAAGCGCTTCAACCAAGGAGAGAAAGACAACTAAACGACATGAAATAAAAAACGAGTGTTATCGTTTGACTCATGTATTATGCTAAACACTAAATGCGAGATAGTACAACTTGTAGACGTTATAAGCTAAATTTAGTCAAGGCGCGGACAAGATAGAACAAGACACAAGAATTCTACTTTAAAGGACAAGAATGATAATCACTATTTTAAAGCGCAGCTTGACTGCAGCGCAGTACGAAGAGAGTTTTTGCGTTGAGCTCGTGCCGTCATATCAGATTATGAGAATCTGAAAGAACGGCACGAGCTATTTTCTATTTTCTGGCAGCGATATTGCGGATGCTGCTCAGCCGTGATGCGCTGCGAAAATCTGCCGCGGGAGCAGGATCTGCTTGCGGCGCGAGGAAGATGTTGTAGTTGGGGCGGCCCGTGCCGCCACAAATTCTTTTGAGAGTCCGCAAAAAAATTGTGAATTTTAGTCCTAATTCTCAATGAATATTTGATTAAAGTCCAAACTTGGCACACTGGGTATTAATGCAACTCAATTGTGTACCTACACACAAAGAATTTTCATAATGTATATGTTTCTCATTAGGGATGTCAATATATAGTGTCGAGATTAGGGAGGTTTACCCTATTCTTTTGTAAATTGTAATTTGTCAATGCTGAAAAATTCTCGTGATTCAAACCACTACAATCGCAGTTGAAATTCTGCGTTCACACGCTAAGTAAGTACTTAAACCATATCTTATTGAAATTTTCCTCTATTTCTGATTATATCAATGCAAAGTCTGACAAATAATTGAAAAAGGAAGCATTACAGGGTTATTTAAACAAACTGGCAAACCCATAGAATTACAATTAAAGAAGTTTTAAAATTTTTTCATACCTGTCAAAATAAATTCACCTCATTTTAGTACTGACATCTCACCACCATTCCATCCACTTTGCTTGTGGAACAAAAAAATCAAAATACATTTCGCTGATGCCACATAACTTTTCAACCCGCTTATCATTCTACAGTGTAGTGTGTGAGAGTACGGTTCAGTTTGACGGAAACGCTTAGAGAACTTCCTACATGCATCGCCGGGAAAAATCCGATAACAAAATGACTGAATCCTTTGAAGGTAATGGCGATTTTAATAATTACGACGAGGAGACTGACTTCAAAAGAGGTAAAGGATCCAATGCTGGAAATCAAAACGATGGAGGCGAAGAACAGCAAACGGAGCAACCGTCCATCAATGAAAAGGCTCAAGAGTACATTCGCGACTGCATGACGGAGAAAAGCAAATTGGACAAGGGCATGCCGATTGCTGAACGACTTTTAAGTGCAGGTAATTGAGTTGACTTGAACTGCTGGTTGATAGGATAATTGACGATCTTTCGCAAAAGTAATTTGCATGTCTGTTTTCCGATCAAAGATGGCCGTCCCGGCGTCTAAGCTGGGAGCGCCTCATGTTGAGGGTTGTGAAAAGGAGCCTGCGTCGTGTGGGTGACCGACATTTTGTCTATATAATGCCGGCAATTGCAATTTTAATGTTTACAAATCCCTTGGGAGCGGTTTATGTTTGTGGAGCTTAATTGTTAGGAATTCACGATTTGCGGGACATCGACATGGGATTCCAATTTGAAGGGTGGCACTTTGTTAGCCTGACAAACAAGTGTGACTTCTATGGTTATCGATCCGTTGAAGATTTTTGCTTGCTTGGATTTGCGTTTTTCCGGGTATTGATCTGTTTTTGTTTGCAAATGATTTGATTTAGATGTTTTTATGAGACATCAGTTTTCACTACGTGAATTCCGCTAATTAGCTAAGCACGGTGCAACCACGTTGCGTTTCAAAATGCTCAATGCTCCTAGTGTAATTATTTAACGAGGTTTAGCCGACAACGTGCTTCCCCAACTTAACAGTTAACTTTATTTATCCCAAAATTATTAGCACAATCACATCCTTCTGAAATGGATATTGAATTCCCGGCAAATAGACTTTTTCACAATGAACGTGTTTGTTAGCTAGCTGGCCGGCCGTGTTTCTGAATGGAAATTTTTATGTAGAGACAATACTTGCTAACATTTAATATCCTAAGCAAAACAGACGTGCAAATGAAAGTCATATTTTCGAACCTAAATTCCTTACTTTACCCACTCGTTCGATAACGCATTTGGCTATTGAATAGAAATAAAACTGAGTCGGAAATTTCTTATTGAAATCTAATTGCTCACACTATTTTTCCCTTCTGGCCTAACTATGTTTCTCTACTTTATAGAAATTGAAGTGGTATCCAGAACGGGTCGTATACCATCTCGTGATCCCAAATATGTAGATATCTATCGCGAAAAGCCAATCCGTGTGGCACAGAAAGTGCTGGTGCCGGTCAGAGAGCACCCAAAAGTAAGTTTTAATTTACCACACAGCTAATTTAAAATTTCACTAACAAACATTCTCAATTTTCACAGTTCAACTTTGTTGGAAAATTACTCGGTCCCAAGGGCAACTCCTTACGTCGCCTGCAAGAAGAGACTCTCTGCAAAATGACCGTCCTCGGTCGCAATTCAATGAAAGATCGTGCAAAGGAGGAAGAACTGCGCAATTCAATGGATCCCAAATATTCCCATTTGAATGACGATTTGCATGTTGAAATTTCAACAATTGCTCCACCAGCTGAAGCCCACGCTCGTATGGCATACGCCATGGCAGAATTGAGGAAATATTTGATCCCGGACAGTAATGATATCATTCGTCAAGAACAATTACGCGAATTGATGGACGCACAATCGCAAGAAGGGGGACCAGACAATGAGAAACCCATGGGTGCGCCGCCATACAAACCAAGACCTCCACCAGCTGGCCTTGGTGGACCTCCACGATCATCGTATGGTGGTCCGGGAGGTTATCGCGGGTAAGTTTCAACGATGTTGCATATTAAGAGGAATCAGTTTGTTAATGAGATTTATCATTTTTTTACAGACCTCCACCACCACCTGGATCAAATCATCCACCGAATACGGCTACAAGAAATAATTTGCCACCCAAACAAAAAGTAATGTCCATATTGGACAGGGCGCGTTCAGCTATGGACGATGGTGGTTACAGGTAAATATTTTGACATTAAATAACTATAAGACGTCGTGAGTCGAATGACTTTAAACAACCGATCTGAACATATTACGTGCGTTAGACCAGAATAAATCAAATCGTTTAGTTCATGCGATCGCTGTTTAATCATCTTATTGGTCATTGTTTCTTCTACAAATTCTCTGAATAAGACTCAGTGCCGAAAAGCATTCTATTTTTGAAGGATCTTGCAGTTCCAATGTCACTTTTCTTTATGATATCGGTACTGTAACGCCTATCTTTCAAAACAATAAAGAATGGTGATGCTGTGCAAGGTTTTTTACCTGATTTTTAGCACAAAACTGATGAGTTAGTAAAGCTTAGTGGGACAGCGAGTTTGCATGTGAAGGAACCATGAGCTATGTCATCACAATTTTGAGCTTTACGGATTTTGAGCGCAATTAAAAAAAAAGAAATACCGGGGGTTGAATGTTTCATTGAGATATGAGTTGAAAATGCGGAATTCTACGTCTAGCACTCGTTGCGTGTAGACGTGTTTTTAATTCGCTCCTGTTTTTATAAATTAAAATAATTTTTGAAACGCCAATTAGAAAGTAATTTTAGAAAAAAACTTGTTACCATCGTCGAACTATTCGAACATTTTATCGAGTATCTGGATTTTACCTGCGAGAAAGTTTCAAAAAAGAAGAAAAGATTTTTTCACGGGGGGATGGAGGAGCCCGACCGCTGGGGACCCAGAGCCAGGCATTTCTAAAATTACAAATGATAAAATCATAAAGCGAAAAAACGAACAAGGCAACTGTGAGCATGGCAAGCGTATTACGCTTTCAAGCGAAGAGTGCGAAAAAGTAACCAGGGAAAACGATGAGTTGAAACTCCGTATACAAAGTTTGGAGGATATGGTCCGGACATTATCAAATGCGAGCAAACCAAAAGTGATGAAGCCACAGAATACTTCCGGCAAAGAAGAACCGATATTAACTAAGAAGAGTGAGAAAAGGGAAACAACAACAAGCAAGACCAACGAAAAATCGGTACAAACACAGAAGACTCAAATATATAAAACAAAATCGCAAGATGCTCTTAATAGTGTCAAAGCTCCCAACTTCACATACACGCCAAAGGCGGAAAAAAATCAGACCTTCCTGTTGAAGGGCTTGGACTGTGGGGAGAATACAGTTGATCTCCTTGAAATGTTGCAGGAAGCAGCACCAGCTGTTAAGTTCATCTGCGTGAAAAATTTTGCTACAAGGAGATCAACTGTCGAACCATTTTATTTGGTCCAAATTTCTAACGATAGCAGTCCGAGTGCCCTCCAACAGGTAAGGTACTTAAACTTTAGAATTGTGAGGTGGGAACGCCTCCAAAAAACTGAGGTCAACCAGTGTTACAGGTGTCAAAGATTTGGTCATTCGGCTGCCAATTGTGCAATGGACTATCGCTGTGTTAAGTGCAAAGATATTCACGCCCCCGGTGAATGCAAATTGGCTCAGATGGAGCGAAAAGAAAAATCATATTGTGTTAATTGCGGTATATTTGGTCATCCAGCATCAAATCGAGGATGCCCTCGGTTTCAAGATGCAAGAGTTAAATTTTCCCCAAAACAAACCAAAGTAAATCACAATTTGTTACCTCCCAGCTTCGTCAAACCCGGGGTATCGTTCGCAATTGCTGCCAGAGGACCAGCAGACAACAATGTAAATAAAATAAATAATGTAAGTGGCAATAATGAGCTGCTTCTCAAAATCTACCAACAGCTTGAATCTCTTTCAGATAGAATTAAGACCAAAAAATCAATTTCGTTTTTCAACGTTTAGGCCAACATGCTTCAAAATAGTTTGTCATCCAGTCACATTCCCATGGATAGGATTCGTCTCATCTCGATCAACGTCCACTCCATTTTTACTATACATCGGCGTGATTATCTCCTTGAATTCATGGTTAAGCAAAAGCCTGACATCATGCTTCTCACTGAAACCCACCTCAATTCATGGCACTCCATGACATTCAAGGATTTTGAATTTGTAAGAAACGATAAGGTAATAGGTGATGGGGGAGGTGGCACTGGGATATTGGTTCGAAGACCGTATTGTTTCCAAAATATTGAAAACGTCGAATTCAAAAGCTTTGAATCTCTTGAAGTGTCCGTTATCAAAATTTCACTGCCAGGTGTGTATAACCTCTTAGTTATCTCTGCCTATGCAACTGGTGGAACTGTTCTCAAGCTCAAGGAGGAGCTCAATTCCTTGTTTGAAATACTCCAATTCAACAGGTTGCATAGTTATTATATTCTTGCTGGTGACCTGAACGCCAAGCATACATCATGGCTGAGCGCCACCAATAATCCAAGAGGTGTATTCCTGAAATCGTGGATAAAAGAGAACCAAATTGAATACAGGTGCAATCTATATGGGTCGGAGTTCCCAAAATACCCTAGGAAAAATTCATATTTGGACCTCTGCATTGCTGACGCAAGACTTGAACTCAGCTTTAATAGTCCTCAACGGAAACTGCAGGTGCTTCCTTATGATAGCGACCATAACGCAGTCGTAATGGAAATCAATCATCACAGCGATGATTTCTTCCTCATTCCAGTTCAACATGAAAATCATCGGTTGAATTTCAAAAAAACAGACTGGGGAAAGTTTCAAAAGAAGTTTAATCGGGAGTACCAGAAGCAATGTCCCCCTTCTGATGATAGCAACTCTTGCTCAATGGTTCCTAATGACAGGAATCTAACTAACGATGAAATAGATCTCTATTTGTCGAAGTTAGAGAAGCTGACGTTGGAAACGATTGACGAAGTCGTTCCCAAGATTAAACATCGAAACAATATGGAAGGATATGAAACAACAACCATTGCAAGGTTGAAAAGATTGAGAAGCCTACTCCTCACACGCGTCAACAATATTTAACAATTAATTAACAATATTTATCGACGACTACAACCATCCCTCGTTGGGTTTTGTTGAAATTACACCTGAAGAATGTCCGGAACTTAATCCGTTCATACTTCAGGAGTGAGGTCAGCAATTAATGGGCGGAAAAGTTGACCCAGGATCCAGATAGAGTTTTTGCGAAAGTGAATAGCATATTCCGTAAGAAGTCTCGAGTGAGGGTATCGAATCTTCAAGTCTCTAGTGATGAGATAAATCGAAATTGATAGTACGACTCCGGATAGAAACGGAAACAGGATTATTTGTGAGGGAGCACATAAACTTGCCCTGATTGGAACACATTTTGAATTTGTTTATCTACCAAACCCTAAGAGAGGGAATAAAATATTTTCAGAGGTCGTTGAAGCAAAAGTTTCCGACTTCAAATCAAGCTTGAAACATCTGATCTCATACGGAGCTTGAACCTTATTGAATATTTTGTCAGCTATGAAGACTTGTGTTTCATATTTCGCAGGATAAACAAGAAATCATGTGGTACTGATGGTATTCCAAATGTAGTTCTCCGACATTTGCCTGAGGTTGCTATTAGGAATTATTGCATATTGTTCAACAACATGTTGAGCGATTCATATTTCCCAAATGAGTGGAAAAAGGCTAAGGTATTTCCGATCTTGAAGAAAGGAAAAGAATCTTCATACCCTAAATACTATTGCCCAATCAGCTCGCTGCCTAACATCAGCAAGGTGTTTGAAGTGATACTCAACAGAGCATTAAACGCCCACATTGAGAAATATGAGTTGATGCCAAGCTGCCAACTTGGTTTTCGTGTCAGGCATTTGACCATACATGCGATAACGAAAGTAACCTCAGACATCTGTTGGAAACTAAACAACAGGAAATGTGTTGGAGGGTGTCCCATTAATATGGAGAAAGCCTTCGATACGGTGTGGTTAGATGGACTAGTTGTTAAACTCCTTCAGGACAAGTTCCCCAGACACCTTGTCGCCATGATGTGCAATATGTTATACGGGAAATCATTTGTTGTAACTGATGGAAATCTGACAACTGTGCGCGAATTCAAGGTCTTGAATGTTATACAGCAGGGAACAGTTACTGCGCTTCTGCTCTTCTCAATATTCATTCGCAAGCTATTGAACAGCTTTGATTTTAATGTCTTGCCAACGCGATCATTGGTAGCGTTTGCTGATGATCTGATCATCTATAAGGCAGACCAAAAAGCTACAATAGTTCAGAGCAATCTCCAAAAAAATTTTCAATGATGTGCAGCTGTACACTGACAATTGGCGAATGAAAATCAATGCGCTGAAGTGTGAAACAATCTTGTTTCGGACAACGCTGCAGAGGCTCAGTCAAAACCTGAAACGTAATTGGAAAGATTTCTACATCATGGCTGTTGAGGGTAGTCTAGAACGAGTTCCACATAAATCCTGTGTTCGATACCTCGGTGTTTATCTCGATCAGTATCTGTACTATACTGAACATGTAACAATCATGCTCAGTAAGGCACTAAAAGTAGTCATGGCCCTATGAATACTCTTTCGTTCCAGATACATTGATCCAAAAGGTCAAAATTATCTGTCACAAGACTCTGGTTAGACCAGTTTTAACATTTGGATGTCAAATCTGGTACAACCAGAGTGCTAGTACTATGGAAAAATTAAGAGTTTTCGAAAGGAAATGTCTTCGTGCATGTACTAGTTTGTGCAGAAAGCCTGAGACGGATTGGAAACATTATATATCGAATAGAAGAATTTATCAAACTGCTCAAGTGACAAGAGTAGATATCTTCATATTGAAACTTCTTCGGAATCATATCGCAAGATCTGTGACTGTGAGTGAAAATCCTTGGATTTCACAGCCGTTCCAACCTATAGACGGGTATATTGCGACTTGCCTCGCTACTTGCTTCGTTCCTCCAGAAGCATTCATGTATTTGGACATAATCGATATGTTTTTGATTCTGACGGCGTCCCAGTCATTACATATATAGATGGGCCACTGGTAAGAAGATAAAATATTGTCGCGTGTTATGGTTCACGGCCAATAATTTTAATGTTCCGGGAAAGTGAAACCGCAATGTCTTTTAAATTAAATTAAAAGAGTTTATTTAATTACTTAAAAATGCACAATCATTTTAACTATTTCTCAATTTTAATTTTCACTATTAAAAGTCTAACTTCCACTTGTCCATAAATTTCTATCGCAATTGTCTTCTAAAATCACTTTTCTATTCGCACTCCACACACTATCGCAGTTTTTACTATCGCGGTTGAATGAATCCCCCCATTCATTCAGCTCGCCTTTATATAGGGTCTCTAGTCATTCAACCCAGCGGGAACATTCGAGCAGCGTAATGAATGGAGCAGTGACTCACTTTCAGATGTTGATGCTTGGTGGGTTTTCGAGTACGTTCGCTTTGTTGATCATGATTAATGGGTTTTCGAGTACGTTCGTTTTGTTGATCATGATCTTCTTAACGATTGTGAAAATAATTGCGACAGTAACTCGCAAAATTATTCGTGCATGTAACAATATCCTCCGTTTGAGTCCACGAGACCATCAATTCCAATGGAGATACTCATTTGCTAGATTCGTTGAAGCTAATCGAGCTGAGACGGGGAAATCTACGTATTGGTGGCTGAATGACAATGTCTAAATTCGTGTTTATTTCCAGTTTTTGTGTTTTTCGTTACTTGTTGAGTTTCAGCTCATTATTGCTACATTTAGTGTTGTTGTTTATTTGTGTTAAAAATCAGGGATCAATTAGGTATATGTTATGTTTATTTTATTAGGTGAATTTTTTAGTATAAGATAAAGTTTTTGATTGAATTTTATTAGAATTAGGTTATAACATATTAGTAGTAGGATCAAAGTTCACTGTTGTGCTTGAATTATAAATAATTTTTGAATAGTGTATGTTGTTTTTTCTCCTTTTTCCAATCAAGTCATAAAATATGTCATAGTCTTAATTAATTTGAATTTGCTATAGTTTTTTTGCTAAAATGTGTTTAATGATAATGTCTAAATTTAGAGAGCCATTAAGTTATTGTATTGTTTGGAATTTGCTTTATATTTTTTTTTAAATTTATAACGGTTAGTATTGAATAAAGCGCTATTGACTTTGAGGATGAAGGGTCTCTGCTTAGAGTGATGTGCAGTAGGTGTAGATCGTACTCTTGATGAATTCCCTGAACTTTTCTAAGAAAAAATTAGGATCAGCTGGCCTGTCTTCATTAATGAAAAATTCGCGTGGGATACGAAGGTCTGTGCCAAACATAAGTTGGGCTGGTCATGCATTGATGTCCTCTTTGAAACATGATCGAAAATCAAGAAGGACTGTTGGTAGCAATTGTGGCCAAGACGTACATTAAAGCAGCTTTGACGGTCCTATGTCAACGCTCGATGAGTCCGTTGGCTTGTGGGTGATACGGTATCCACCAACCGTCTGAGCTAGAGCCGTAAAAAGTGCGGACTCAAACTGAGTGCCTTGATCCGTTGTAATTGCGAGCGGAGTGCCAAATTGCGCGATCCAATGATTGAAAAATGCAGTGGCAATAGTATCTGCTGTAATGTCAGCTAGAGGAACTGCAACCGGCCGGCGAGAGAAACGATCAATCATTGTCAGGCAGTAGCGAAAACCGTTGACTACTGGCAGCTGAAAGATGTCCAGATGGATGTGATCAAAAGATTGTCCCGAACGTCGATGTGTCTCGGCCTATACTAATGTGCCTTTGCAATTTAGATCGTTGACATGAAATGCATTCCCTCGCCCAGGTCAGAGGATCTGCTTGCATGCGAGGCCAAATAAATGTTTCCTTTAAATGTCGAGCCGTTGAACGATTTCTAGGGTGAGCAGGGCGTGATGTGAGATTTTGGAAGATAAGGACGAATCCATCCCGTGGAGGTATCACAGTAAATTTGATGGCCTTGGTGATTTAGGAGTTGTAGTTTAAGAGATTGGTTGTCGTTTAATAAATTTTGGAGCTCTTGGTCTGATTGTTGGGCATCTTGTATGGTTTGGAAGTCTAAAGCTCGCCTTTAACATAAACGATTTCTGTGGTGAACTCGGAAATAAAGCTGAGTTGGTTAAGCTGTCTTGGAGAAGCTTTGTCCAATTTTTGTGCAAAAGCATGAACCATTGGGCGTTGATCAGTCATAACGATGAATGTTGGACCTTCCAGGATATGTTGAAAGAATTTAATACTGGCGAAAATGGTAAGAAGTTCCCTGTCGTAGGTATTGTAGTGTGTTTCAGCGGGGCTTAATTCCCTAGAGTAAAATCTAAATGGTTTCCATGTTCCATCTTCCTTCGAATTGCACTAATGACGCACCAATGGCATGGTCAGAAACGTCCGTAGATAATGCAATAGATGCTGACGGTGATAAAAAGGCAGTGACAACAGCTGATGAGATACTCGATTTGCACTCCTCTAGGGCAGTTTTACGTTACGGTGTCCAGTTAATTTTTGTTTTGTCTCGCTTTTTTGCGTTCTTTAGGAGCTCATTGAGAAGTGCCTGAATAGCAGAAGTCTTCGGGATGCAACGTCGGTAATAATTAAGCATGCCTTGGAAATCAGAAATTGCTTCAGGAATTGGATAGTTGAGAACTGCTTCTAGTTTCTCTGATGGAGCTGTGAATCCATCTTTGTTGAGACGATAGCCACGATACACAACTTCTTCCTTGCTAATGAACATTTGCTGGGATTAATAACCAGGTCATTTTCCCTTAGAATCTTGAAGATAGCCTGTAGATGCTCGATGCGCTCTTCTACTGATTTAGAAAACATGATTATATCGTCGATGAAACAGGAGGCAAAGTTAATATTGCGAAGAAGGTTATCCATGTGACGTTGAAAGGTTTTTGTAGCATTTCGAAGACCTGGAGGTATAACACAGAATTCAAACAGCCCAAATGGCGTTGTAACCGCTGTTTTGGGGATATCCTCCTTCGCAACTGGTATTTGATAGTAGGCCTTCACAAGATCAATCGTTGAAAATATTGAACAGTCATGACAGCGATGAAGTAGATCGTCAATCATAGGAATCGGATAGCTATCCGGTATTGTCTGTTTATTGAGGCGGCAATAGTCACCCGTTGAACGCCTACCGCCAAGCTTCTTTGTTACCATATGAATAGGGCGAGCCCATTCACTGTTGGAAGCTCTAATGCCACCATGTTGAAGCAGAAGATCAAAATCAGCTTTAGCTGCTAAATATTTTCCCCCGTGAGACGTCGAGAACGTTCTGATACAGTAGGTCCATTCCTGACAATATGATGACGAGTTTTTGTAGATTCGAAGATAACTGGAAATGGTTTAGGCACAGTGATATCAATAAATTTTTGTAGAAGCCGTCTATAATGTTCCAATTTTGTTGAAAGAAGAATCCTTTGATGATGCTTTAGTTGAAATACTGTGGACGGGTGCTTCGGCAACTTAGCCTCGTGTGCCGAGTTTGGTGTTTTTGTCAATGAGACATTTGCCTTGTAGATCAATAAGTAGTCCGTAATAAGACACGCAGCTATGATAGCGTGATTAGTATCAGCAACAACAAACGATCATTTGCAATCATGACGAAGGCCAAGCTGTAGAGAGAGATGATGATTGCCGTAAGTGTTGATAGTAGAGTTGTTAGCAGCAAAGAGTTTGTAGTCAGTCAGTTCGAGCTTATGACGTATCCAAGATCGTCGAATGATTGATAGCATAGAAACAGAGTCAATCAGTAGTAAAAGGTTTCCCCATAAGAGGTGTTATTTTGAATAGCCCGCTATTTCGGTAGATGTCACTTTTGAAGCTGTCATTTTTTGACATTTGACAAGTAGAAACTACGCCATTAATAAAAATGGAATACACGCTTCAACAACGCATTGAAATTATTCAAATTCTCTATAAAAATGGTGAAAATTGGCAGAGACGGTTTTTAAAACTCGAAAATTTTTGGGTCGTCGTGAAGCACCTTGTCGGACCGCAATACAGAAATTGGTGGAAAAATTCGAGGTATTGGGAAAACTTAGTGATGTAAAGAATAAAACCCGTGCACGTCACTCAAGAACAGCCAAGAATATTGCTGCTGCAGCCGAAAGTGTTGAAGAAAACCCAGGTTTGTCCATTCTTCGTCCTTCTTTGGAATAAGGCATTCCACAATCGTCACTACACCGTTTTTTGCATAAGGATTTGGGTCTTAAAGCTTATAAAGTTCAATTCACACAAGAACTCAAGCCGGTCGATCATCAACAACGTCGTGTCTTTGTTGATTGGGTTCTTGAAATGCATGAAAATTATCCAGAGTTCCATCGAAAAACAATCTTGAGTGATGAAGCCCATTCCCACCTTGGTGGCTTCGTCAACAAGCAAAATTGTCGCATCTGGGGCTCGGAAAACCCAAGAATTATTGTTGAAAAGCCTCTCTATCCTCAACGTGTGACTGTTTGCTGCGGTTTATGGTCCGGCGGAGTCATTGGACCTTACTTTTTCCGAAAATGAGGCTGGAGCAACAGTTACGGTGAATGGATTGCGCTATCAAGAGATGACTAATGATTTTTTATGGCCGGAATTGGATGATATTAACCTGGACAACGTTTTCTTTCAACAAGGCGGCGCTACGTGCCATAGAAGCAACGAAACCATTGATCTTTTATGGGAAAAGTTTCCGGACCGTGTTATCTCTCGAAGAGGTGATCACAATTGGCCACCGAGATCTTGTGATTTAACACCTTGCGACTTCTTCCTTTGGGACCTCGTGAAAGAGAAGGTCTACGCCAACAGCCCAGCGTCGATTCAAGACCTCAAAGATATAATATATTGTCCCGTGTTATGGTTCGCGGCTAAGAATTTTAATGTTCCGGGAAAGTTAAAACGCAATGTCTTTTAAATTAAATTAAAAGAGTTTATTGAATTAATGAAAAATGCACAATCACTTATTTTACTATTTCACAATTTTAATCTTCACTTAGTCTATAAATTTGTAATTCAACTGTCCACTTAAAATCACTTCGCACTCAAACAATCAATCGTCTTCACTTCGCGTTCCACTATATCGCAGCTGTAATGAATGATCCCCCCATTCATTCAGCTCGCCTTTATATGGGGTCTCTACCTATTCAACCCATTTCTCGTACATTGGCGAATTTTCTGCCGAGAGGTACCTGGTAGATTCGAGCAAATTAACGAATGGAGTGACGTCACTTTCAGATGTTGATCATGCTTGGTGGGTTCTTGGGGTTTCGATAAATTCATTTTGTTGATGTTCTTAATGGTTGTGAAAACAATTGCGACAGTAGCTCGCAGAATTCTTTTTACATTTAACAATATATATAATAATTATTTATTACTTATCAACTAACGTTTACCACAAAAGGTATTATATCTTAATTCTAGGTATTCTCCTTAAATTTATAACTCAATGTAATCCACGCTTGCTTCAATTCTCGGTCTGAATCGCGAGCACGCCTTCTTTAACTGCTCTTGTTGCAAATTGATAATTGCTGCTTCAAGAGCGGTCTGTAGAGATGCCACATTAGTATTTATGGACTTGTTAGTAACCCACTCAATAACGCTTCACACGTAATAGTCCAGGGGGTTTAAATCTGGGAGTTGGGAGGAACACCGACACAAGTCACAACGGGCAATCCTCGGACAGCATCTGTCGCATCTTCACTACGTAGGACGTGTATCTCAAGTGCTCTTCAGCGATTCGACGCATGGAAGCCTCACACCTAAGATGGTCGCCATTTTTCTGAGCGAGTTCCCAGGATCCTCCGAAATGAGGTCTTGAGCCCTTCGAACAACTTCCGGTTCCTTGTCGTCTTCTCCTTCGCATGTTTTCCTTGCGGGACTAGGAGAACCTTCCTAACAATTTTCCGCGGCCGCATACTTCTGAGCAATATCGTAAACTGTGGATTTCGGATATCCGAAAACCTTATAATTTCTGTTAGCGACCGTCCAGCGCGAAGACTTTCAATAACCGCCGCTCTTCGATTGTATTGCGCACTCGATTGCACTAACTCCGCCATTTAGAATGCATACACGTCTACTCAGTTGAAATGACAACAAATGATTCCTGTCATTGAGATCCACTACAGCCTCAAATTAATTTGGTTTCTCCGGATTTTTCTGACGCATCCTGTTCAACAGCTTGGTTACGTAAACAAACTCGATGTTTGGGCTCCTCACGAATTAAAAGAAATCCACCTCGCCAAACGCATTAACATATGCGACTTTTTGATGAATCGTAACTAAAACGATCCATTCCTAAAAAGAATCATAACGGATGACGAAAAATGGATTGTTTACGATAACTTAATCCGAAAACGAACATGGACCAAGCAAAATAAGCCCCCACAATCGACATTCAAAGCCGATATTCATCAAGAGAAGACTATGCTTTCTGTGTAGTGGGATTAGAAGGGTATAGTCTTCTTTGAGCTGCTTCCAAGGAACCAGGTTATTGATTCAAATGTCTACTGTCGTCAACTATCAAAATTGAACCAAGAAATCGAGAAAAATGCCCTGAACTGGCCAATCGTAAAGGCGTGATTTCCATCATGATAACACCAGACTTCATACCTCTCTGATAACCCGTCAAAAATTAACGGAGCTCAAATGGGAACTGATGCCACATCCACCCTATAGCCTTGATTTAGCACCATCAGACTATTATTTGTTTCGCTACCTCCAAAACCATTTGAATGGTAAAAATTTCGATTTAGTTCTGGCTGTTAAAAATGACTTGGACCAATTCTTCGCTTTTAAAAACCAAGGCTCCTTCGAACGTCGAATTTCTCAACTTACCGAAAGATGGCAAAAGGTCGTCCAACAAAATGGTCAATATATCATTGATTAATGTTTGTTGTTAATATAAATAACCAGATTGAATAAAGTCAAGAAGCATGTCAATGACGATTTTATTGGAGAAACTATGAAATTCGAAGATCATACTATTATTAACAAAGTTGAAAGAATTTAGACTTCTGAGGTTTTTGTTATTGTTATACTCATAAATATCTCCCTTCATAATTATTTCAGATGTCCATTCGCGAGGGAGGAAACACATTTTTCATGTATTTCCCCCCTGTGCCCCCACTGAATCAAAAACTGACAGTTTAAGAACTGTTTTGAAAAGCTCCCATGAAAACTTTCATACTCATACCGGCTACGTTTGATGAATTTTTTTTCAGGGGCCACTCTCCTGTACTGTTATCATCGATTGATAGCCAATTTTTTCGAATCCTAGAGTTGTTACAAAACCCTTTTGCTAGGAGCTCTCTCCCACCTCCTTGACTTGTTTCACTTATGAGCATTAATTGTAGGTACTCATCTTCAGTCATTCATTAAATTGAATCAAGTGTTCAAAGCATGCACCTTAAACGTTGAAGTTGGGAAAAAATAACTCAAAATTATTCAATCTTCGCATTTAAAACAGCCACTATTTTGTTTTACGATTACTGATACCACTAGCTGAACTGATTCTCAAAGTCATTCATGACACCTATCATTCCTGAAATTTGCATGCAAATCCTAGCAAAACTGTAGTGTCTGAGTCGGTAAAAAGCGCATGTTGTTCCATAGCCATATGTTGCCATAGTAATACATGCAGCGCATATTGTTCCATAGTAATACAGGAAAATTCAAACCGCTATAACTTCGCTAAATATGATGCAATCTGTATGAAACTTGCAGGGTTAATCAATCTTATAAATAGACAATTTCATTGAATTTAAGGGTACCGTTAAGATTTTATTCAAGAAAACATAAAATCGATAAATCATACTATTACTAACGAAGTTGAGTGAATTGCGACTTCTCACGTATTTGTTGTTGTTGTACTCATCAAGGCCTACATTCTTGATTTTTTTCAGATTTTTCGAATGGAAGGTGTCCAATCGCGAGGGGGGGGGGACACAAATTTTTCGTGTATTTCCCCTCGCTGTGCGCCCCTCGAAGCAAACTTTGCCAAACTAAGACCTGTTTTGAAAAGTTCTCATCAAGACCTTTCATTTGATACCCATATCGGCTACCTTCAATGAATTTTTTTTTTTTCGGGGGGTCACTCCCCTACATGGGGAGACCCCCCTTAAATACCTTATAAAATTTTTTAGTAGTTGGACTTTGAAGAGATCACCACTTTACACCTACATACAAAATTTGATGCTTCTAGCTTAAGTAGTTTCCGAGAAAAACTGCTGTGACACACGGACGGACGGACGGACAGACAGGACGCGATTTTAGAAGGGTTTTGTAAAATTATTTTACAAAACCCTAAAAAAACGACATTAATTGTCGAACAACCCAATAAATTACGTATGTGAGATTTTTGGCCTTCGACAAAACGTATTTTGAAATGGTGCCTTTCAAGAACATGATAAGCAAAGTCCTTAGATCCACACTTGTACTACTACAATCGTGAAAAATTTCTAAATCCACTCGATACAGCTATATCTTACTGTCAATTCAGCTTAATATTAATATATTCCAATACAATCATTTAATTCAATTTTTCATTCTCTTACTTTTCAGTCGTCACTATGAAGAACCAGTAGGCTACGAACCTCCAGCATATGACAGCTATGGATACGGACATGCTCCGCCACAATCAAGCCGAGCACCACCATATGAAATGCCCGAATATGAATCGAATGAATACCGCCGGGATTACTACCCAAATTCGCCAATATATTCAGGTAAGTCGTATTCTCGACATAACCGTTCTCCACCGCGAAAAACAATACGCGTCGAATAAGTACTCAATGTCGTCAAAGTGAATTATCTATCATTTACAAAATAATAAAAAAAGAAAAAGAACAATGCCCGAACTGCAAACAATAAGGAAATATTACCAAAGAAATAAATAACTCTAAACCCTCCGTATTGCACAGAGAGCGACATATTTAATCGCGTTCTAAAAAACTTAACATTTAAAAGATAACCAAAGCTAGTGAAACTCGTATAATTAAAACAAAGCGCAGACACCAGAAAACGGCAAATCTAGTTTATATAATAAAATTAATATGAAATCCTGTGAAAAACTAACAATAATAAATTGAACTCTGTAATCTTCCACATATAAAAGATAAACAGAAAATGCTTGGCAAGCCAACATCAATTCCATCAGCAGGACGTGCACCATGGAAACCCTCTAATAATAGTGGTCCATCATACCATTCACCGACCGCTTCCCGACGTCACGACGATCTTCATGCTCCAATGCAATCAAGCTCAAAACACAGTAATCGTGAAGCACGTTACAAAACTGCTCCCTATCCGCGAACCAAATAAAAGGTTGCGTAATCGGAAGGGAGGAGGGAATACATTAATCAAGTAAATGATGAATTTTTAAGAAGTTCAAAGAGTTCAATTTTATGTATTCTTTAAAAATCTAATAAAATAATCATGTCATAATATTCAAGGAAAAATGCATAATGAAATTAAATATAATACACACATTAAAAAAAGGAGAAAAAAAATGATACGTTTAATTATAGGGAAATTAATTCTCGTGTATTACTGCGCAATGATTTATAGGAAACAAATACAATTAGAAAAGGATTCGCACGTTAATTGAATTAATAGAAAGAAAAAAGAAATTAATCAATAGTTTATTCATTTATTATTACCTACAAATTGAAAATATCCTAGATTTTATACACAAAATTCACGAAAAAAAAAACAATTGAAAATATCGCTATTTATTCAAATTAATTAAAATAAATAAATTCATTATATGTAAATATTAAATAATTGATAAAGCGACATAAAAACAAACAAAGATTGAATTGCGTTAAAAACCGGACAAACCAACAAAATGAATTTGAAATATTCAAATAAATAAAATTATGCATAAAATAAAAAACAACGGAGCTCGTTAAGTGTGAACGTGTGTCCCAGGTATAATGTATATTTTTAAATTAATGTGTAGTGTTCAGCTTGACTTGACATGTAATAAAAGAAAAAAATCAATGTAACCATAAGTTTTAAACCTAATAAAATATTTCTTCTTAACCTACTAATCAGATCGGTTTCTAATACTTCGTGTCTATAAAATTTTTAATTTAATATTTCATCATATAATTTTTCATAATTTTATCTTTTTGGAATATACAAGTGTCATGAAAGTGATATATTATGAAATTGAAAGGTTTTTTTATCGTTTTCGTTAAAATTCATGAGTCTAATGATGTGTAAAGATTTGAGTGAGTAGATTGTATGGATTGTTATTTTGCACTTCTACCCTTCCAGATAAATTTATTGTGCCCCGTTCTCACTGAAGTACCTGAAGCTGAGTTTGTTGCCGCTCCATTTGTATTCATCGAGCAGTCACACAAGCAAACTGCTCGAAAACCTTCCTACCCTCTAGTCCAAATGATGTAGCAGATTTAGAAAAAAAATATGGAATTATTTTCATTGTATTCGTAATTTGTAAAATAATTTTTCTTCTTATTATTATTACATGTAATTTTCTATCAATTTTCCTTTATATTAAATTTAAATGTTTCCCTCTAATTATATTCGTTATGAGATTTAACTTTTATTATTATTTCAAAATCTATTCATTTTGCTTTACTTCGGTCAAATTTAGTTTTTTAGAAATTTTTAAATCTGCCACATAAAATTTATAGGGTAGGAACGTTGCTCTGGTACACCTTACCGGTGTACTATATTGGGAATGAAATGGAATTGAAACGGGGTGGAGAACTGTCAAATAATTTTGGTGGTTAGGATGGGTGATGTTTTGCCGTCCATGAAGTTTGTCGGTTGAATACCGTTTGGCTTTTCCTACCGAATGAATAATTTTGCATTTCCATTTGATTCGAAGATTTAGACTTTTGATCGGCTACTGAATAATCCGGTTTTATTATTGTATGGAATTTTTGTTACTAATAAGAGCTAAACAAAATTCCAGCATTGCAAGATATAATCTACGCTTCATTTTCAACTTCTGTGGCTACAAAATCTGCGCCCTGTTCAAATCGGATACATTATCGCGGTAAATGAATCCGTCGAGGAAATTATAATGCATTTACATCGGAAGCGTCTTGAAAAGTTAACATAATTTAGATGCGTTGTTGACCACTGATTAGAGCACTTCTTATCGACGTGATTCCCACGCATTTTCATCATACTTAAGTAAACTATGCTAACTGAGTTCCAATGTTCTCTCGACGTTTGAGCTAAGTCAGTGTTCGAGATCATGAAGGATAAAATTCAGCATTTTTAAAAATATTTCCATTTTTCATCACTCCACGCTCTTTCTTCGTCGGAAAACGCCATGCGATCAACACTTCAATGTTCATCTGTTTCATCAACTGTCAAAAAAGAGCTCGGCTCGAAACCTAATCTGTGATTGCGTTCGGGAGTTCGTTGCAAGCCTGTGTCATCGTACATCAAGCTGCTGGAGTCGACGGGGTGTGTCCATGTTAGTTACAGCCAACTGCAAGGTGCAGCCTGGAAGGTATTTAAACAAAGAAATGCAAACTCGCCAAACTCTACTTTAAGTGAAATTAAAATGTACTTTTCGATTTTCCGAACATTTATGAGGAACCCTTTACTGAACTCTAGCACAATCAAGCATCGCCGTGCGTTGTAACGTCTCCCCTTGCAAACAAGTCAGCCTTTGCATTTCCAGTTAACTTTCGTCAAGCATAACGTATTGTTCAATGTAATATTTCGAGACGAGCTTATTGACCCCTTTCGGATATGTCTATCTATAAAACAGGGCTCCAACCGCACTTTCACGCAAACTGCATTCCACTTCGAAAACACTTCGTCGAGCGCTGAATTAGTTTTCCGGTGTCGAATAAACTTTTAGCTCATTGCAAAGAATTGGGTTTCTCGAGATGAAGTCGTGAAGCATAACAGGCCAATTGAAAAGTCCCCGGTCAAATGGGACCTTTTTTAACGATTTCATCCTTTAAACGATCCAATAACGCTATATAATAATTGCTGGCCCTTTTGGAGGTAATCAATGAATATTATACCTTGCGCATCCCAGAATACTGATGCCATAACCTTGCCAGCTGACTGTTGTGTTTTTCCTCGCTTTTGATTCGGTGCATCGTGTGCAGTCCACACAGCTGACTGTCGATTGGACTCCAGAGTGAAATGATGGAGCCATGTTTCATCCATTGTTACATATCGGCGCAAAAATTCAGGTTTATTCCGCTTAAACAGCTTCAAACACTGCTCAGAATCATTAAAACGTTGTTGCTTTTGATCGATTGTGAGCTCACGCGGCACCCATTTTGCACACAGCTTTCTCATGTACAAATATTCGTGAATGATATGATGTACTCGTACACATTCAGATGATATCTTCACAGTCTCTGCTATCTCGATCAACTTCACTTTACGGTCATTCAAAATTATTTTGTGAACTTTTTCGAGTTTTCGTCGGTGACAGCCTCTTTTGGGCGGCCACTGCGTTCGCCGTCTTCGGTGCTCATTTCACCACGTTTAAACTTAGCATACCAATCAATGATGGTTGATTTTCCTGGTGCAGAAACTCTTCATCAAGCCAAGATTTTGCTTCAACTATATTTTTTCCCTTCAAAAAGCAATATTTTATCAGCACACGAAATTCTTATTTTTTCATCTTTTTTCAAATAACAAAAGCAGCTACACTCACGACGCAATATCTCACAAACAAGCTAATGATCGGACTGCTGTCAAATTTTGACACGTATCGTTTGAAGGTTGGTACTAACTGAAAATCATATGGATTTCATACTAGCACCGCCATCTGTGTATCACACCGGGGACTTTTCAATTGGCCTGTTACTAGTAAGTTTGCGTTTGGTTTAATAAAACACGATTTTTAAGATACCGAAAGAAGCATTAAGAGAAAAGATTTCTTTGCGGCATAGTTAAGTAGAAAAGTGATGCAAAGAAGAGTGTTCGTGAAGTCGAAAAGAAGCTGAAATAATTTCAGAGAAAACTAATAGTTGCATCCTTGTGTCTTTCAAATCCAAATTTCCATCTAATTCGGTCGTTCTTGCCTTTGCTCAAAAAAGGGTATAGTTGTATTATGCACAAGTTATCGAATTGACGCGAAAAACTTTGGTGCTTTTGCGAAATACGGCACTATCATAACACTAACTGGTACTCAGCTCATACATTAAACCGGTTTAATTTGAATCAAGCAACTCAAAGCGATTGGTTCCAAAATTGTTCAGAATGGCGTTCAACGCTGGAATGTCATCCAAGTCTTCCCTAGGTCAAGTTTGCTCTTAGCTTCAGCAATTTTCGACCCTTAGTTGGTTACCTCTTTTTCGAATTCGGTCGACATTTTTTTGACTCCGGGATTCGTGGATGCGAAATTCTTTTATAGTGAGTCCTTTTGCTGGGAGAAAGCACCCGCACCACGACACCGGAACGCTAGCCTGCCAGTGCATTCACGAGTCCCCAGACAAGGCCAATCTCGGCGGATCTTAACATCCTCTTCCGTTGAGGCAGCAGAACATCGCTGCAGTCCTATACGGACATATCTATACCTACTATTACTACAAATCCGTCCGTTTTCCATGTAGTCAATGAAAATCACGCAATGTGTATCCCAAAAAACAGACGCCATGACTTTGCCAGCAGACTGCTGCGGTTTTGGACGCTTTGGGCGGCTTTCGCCATGTTTCATCCATGTTCACGTATCGACGCAGGAAATCCTTTTTATTACGAGTAAATAGCGATAAACAGCTCTCTGAATCGTCGACTCGTTGCTTTTTTTGTTCCACTGAAAGCAATCGCGGCACCCACTTGGAAAAAACCTTTTTCATGCTCAATTTTTCATGAAGGATTGTAAATACGCTTCCAGATGATATCTGTGTCATTTCTGCAATCTCACGGACCTTCACTTTGCGATTTTTCATTACAATTTTTAACACTTCAGTCACATTTTCCTGTGTAACGGCTTCCAATGGCCTACCCGAACGTTCCGCATCGTTTGTGTCCGTAGGACCACGTTTAAACGATGGAGAGGAGTCCGGGTAATGTTTTTCAAGCCATTGCTGGGCTTCTACGGTGTTTTTAACCATTAAAAAACAATGTTTTATTAACACGCGAAACTAGCTTTTTTTTTTTCCATTTTTCAAACAAATTACAAAGTGACTTTACTCTAACCTCGATAACTTTGTTGTCTGTGAGCCGATCGACGTGAAATTTGTACACGTTTCATGTAAAGGTTTGCACTCTATGGAAACGTGGCCAGTTTGGTAGTACTATCACCATATCTCTGGGTTAGTCTCGGGACTTATTCAACGATGTGATATAGTCACATTAATGCATGTCCTCAAATACCGTACGCACCCTCTCCTAATAGCAAAAAATGGGAACGGTCAAAACAACTTAGACCATAATAGTGGCTTAGGCCGTTTTAGCACTGACCGCCTCCATTATTATTAGGCCATGTAATGAAGTCAGCTATCACTTATTCTGTTTTATTTTCGCTTCAAAAGCTGTCGGGCATTGCTTCTTTGGGTGAGCGGACGTCATCTTCAGTGTTATCTTTAATTGAAGAAGAATGAAGAGGACTCAATGGAGTCAAAACGCGTCTGCTCACTCAAAAAAGCAAGGCCCGACGGCTTTCAAAAAGGAAGACAATTGGCCTGCGGGTATCGAATAAACAAAATAATTGACTATATCACTAACTCTGCTTTAACAGATTATGAAATAAATAGGTTTTTTTTTCTAATCACCTGATGTGCTCAATTCGATTTTGCCAAATTTGGCGGTTAGTTCAGTCTGATTACACACCAGCCATTTTTTATCGACCGGTGAGTATTGGAATTTTGGTTGTCAATATGTTTTATAGCAATACTGCATAAAAAAATTGACTATTTTTTCTTCTCAATTAAGCTCATTCACGCCACACGCTGTCACAAGGATTAAAATTAGAAATTTTATCCTTTAGAAAACAAAGTAATTAATCAACGCAAAATTTTCAAATGGTTCGTATTTGTGTTTTCTTTTGTCTATCACGCCATGAGAGGATAGAAGGATTCTATAACATAAATTGGCTACGTCTATATTTCTCATTTGACGGGAAAATTTATGCAAATTACATTTTTATGCGTTTTCCACTCAAATGGAAAACCAAGTATTAATTTGATTCAAATTTCGAAGTCAAGTCGTCTCACTTTGCTGTCATTCTATCATCATCTTCTTTCAAACGGTATTTACTCTCTTTGAATAGCTATCATCTACTCTAACTTTTGGAAACAGCTTCCAAAACTAGATTTAATTTGTTGCAAGAAATTAATGGCGAGATTGTATGCAAACCATATCTTGCTCTGGACCTTATTCCGTTAAATTAATGACGTGGGCACTGCCGATATTTCATCGGAAAACTTTCTTGCTAACATATAAATATCCTTCTATATATTTATCCATAACTATGTCACCTCCCAGCTGTCAAAACGCGGTTCAATGTCCGCGAGTGGTTAAATGGTCGTTTCCGAACCGTCGACGTCAATAACGAACTGCGGATCGTTGTCAGTGGCTTAGGGCTGATTCATTACAGTATCTACTAAATAGCAGCTGTAATCAGAACAAATTTTATTTCTTACGTTACTTATAGAGTAGAGAGAATTGGACCAAAAGTGCATATGTATGGTAAACAAAAACTTGAATTTGCAAGCAATTGAACCAACACATAGTAAAACGTTATCCAACTTTTACACGTTTATTTGCCTCTCTTCTCATTTTGACAGCTCCCTGATTGCAGGTGCTAGTTAGTGTACAATGCTCTGACCCAAGTATATGGCGATATGTAAACAGAATAAAGAGCATGCGCCGCGATGTACCGCAGTTCAGCTAAAAACTAACATTTATTAAATTATAGCTTGCTGACCCTCGTGCCAGACCATCGGCACTCGTGCCCTGTACGTACACCAACATCACCGGAAAACACTACAAGCTGTCAGTGCAGAGTATAGTACATTCACATAGTTTCCACACCTTCCATTTACCCAGTGTTGCACACTTTCTGAATTTTCCCAGAGGCCGGTCAGCTGAGTTGAGGCCTGTCAAATAAAATTTCCGACGCACGAGTTTTTTTACGCATTTCAGAACATGGGAATGCTGCCTGATCCTAATAAAAACTAAAGGATTGCATAAAACGAATTTGTTTTTCTGTAAAGTTATTGATTTTTTGAGATCTGGTAATCCTGAAATCTCTCATCGAAGCACATGTTTATATGCGCGCCAATCCTCGTTTCAGCGTTTAACCTACCTGCCTGCTGCCGAAGGTTTACGGTCGCTCTTCGGCTTGTGTTCGGGGTTTTTCGGAAGGTAGATTGAGTGTGGATACTATGTGAGTATACTATGCTGCGGACGACTTATGGTTCGCCGTTCGGCTTGTGTTCAGTTTTTCCCGGAGACTAGGTTGAGTGTGGATACTATGTGAATGTACTATGGTGCAGAATATGGACTTCATATACCCGTCTTAAAAACTGGAGGAGCGGACAGTTAAAGATGGATTATAAGCATGCAAGGAGTGTGATTTGTCTCCTTTTTATTAGAATTATGATTATACGTAAGTCGCCATACAAGCGTTTCAAATTGAATGAAAGCTTTGCATATTTCTTTGCCTTTGCCGGAATTTGTAATGTTTTTTGAACTGTTTAAGTTTGTGCAGGGAACGAGTGCCGATGGTCTGGCACAAGTGTCAGCGAGCTTTAAAGAACGAGCACGGACGCGTGCTGGCTATTTGCAGGATCATATTAGGATCTTGTCGCGCCACGAAGCTACACTACAAAATATTTATCACGCGTACTCTAATCTACAAGACAATTTTTTTTATTATCTTTAGAAATGTTCTACTATGTGTCAATTAAGCGACCCTACAGTAGTCAATTATTTTGATTATTTGATATCCGCAGGCCAATTCTCTTTTAACTTTGCAAAGCCGTCGGGTCTTGCTTTATTGTGTGAGCTAGCTAACAGGAACGGCTCAATGCTAATGGAACACTGATTTTTCTTGTCATCATTTCTCTGTTGATAGGCAGACGCGATACTTCATTGAATCATCTTCAGTGTTTTAAAGACAGTCATTCAAAATTGGTATAGTCTCGTTAAAATTAACGGATACGGAGGCTTGAGACGAACGCAAACTCGTATAAAAAGCAATCGTTACTTTTCCTGAAGAAGGTCATTGCATTACAAAGGGAATGTCAAACCTAAAGATTTTAAAGTGGCTGAAGTGAGCCACTCATCTCTACTTTAAGGATGGAAACTTGACGGGTATAATTAACTTTAACCTAGTAAAACAACAAACTAAGCAGTTTTAATGGGGTGACCAGCTTCTCTCTTCAGGAGCAGCCACTCCTGATCACCACGGAGCTGCTCGACTGCTTATGTTGATTACAGGAATTAGTTATTTGCTCCTCCATTTGGCTCATCGAAAATTTCATCTGCTGTATAATATACTTTCCTGAATTTAGAAGTAACTTCTCCCGGACACGGCCCGCATGTTTTCGCACAGCAAAGAACCTTCACTATCAGCCATTTGTACTCAGTTTTTCTGCTTTCGGAAAGACGAACCCGCGCTCTCGCCGTTGTTTACAAAGTAGACTGAAAACTTCTTGGAGCTTGTCCAAAGTAGCCCAACTACTCCGTATGCAAATTGCTATCATATGGCTTATACTTGCGTTGGTTCCGATATGCGTTCATATGTAGTCCACATGGTGTACTGGTTAGAGTGCTCGCTGCGCA
Source organism: Odontomyia ornata (assembly GCA_963969285.1). Classification (NCBI taxonomy): domain Eukaryota; kingdom Metazoa; phylum Arthropoda; class Insecta; order Diptera; family Stratiomyidae; genus Odontomyia; species Odontomyia ornata. Next base: position 16,932,394 of record OZ017742.1, on the reverse strand, counting down.
AGCCGAAGGTCCCTGGTTCGAATCCAGTTGGTGACACCGAAATTTATTTCGGACGGATTATAAGCGCGTCCAGCTATGATACGTACTGATTTGAATTCAGAACGTATCGCAGCTGGATGGACGGACACACGGCCGAAGTGGTACTGACCATACGAGTATTAACTTCTCGAGCGCCGATACATACGTTGAAGATAATGAGATGCTCTAGCTAACCTCTGAGTGAATGCCCGAAAGAGGCTGTAGTACTAAAAGAATACGTCCCTATGAAATACTCGTATGTGCTAGTTTTCTGTACTACATATATGAATTTGAGGTTATAATTTTCACATATGATTAGAGGATCATGGCAAAATCTATTCAAGCAACTGTTTTAAAAGATTTTTAATGAAAAATTTTGCACTAAAGGACAAGATTGTCGAGCAACTATCGCAATTTACACATGGTTAAATGTAAGTGCGCGTTCTGCGACAATTCTTTTTCTTCGTAGCGCTACAGCCCCTCTCGGGCCTTCGCTTCCTGCAATGAATGAATGATTGTTGTGTTTCACGTATAATGGCAAGGTTCAATCTTTATATTGAATAAAAAATTTCGTTTTCATCTGAATATTTAATGTGTTTTTAGGTCTTCGTAAAAAAATTTTTTTACAAAGACCTACTAGTTTCTCGACCTGTCTGTCCGTCCGTCCGTCTGTCCGTGCGTCACAGCTAATTTTCTCAGAAACTATAGAAGCTAGAATGCTCAAACTGTGTAAAAAGGTCAGAAGTGATGGTCTCTCAAAAGTTAGGGCCTTAACAAAAATTTAAACAATTTTTAAGGGGGGTCCCCCCAAATAACGAATTGGCCCTTAAAAATTTTTTTTAATCAAAGGTAGTCGAGTGGGGTATCAAATGAAAGGTCTTGATTAGAACTTTTAGAATCTGAAATAAAAAAAATCATTTTATGAATTAGGGGGTCCAGGGGAAGGCAAAATGTTCAAAAAAAGTGGCTGCCCTATGTCCTCGATAGCCTCACGAATTTCATCTTTGAAGTCTTGAATCGACGCTGGGCTATTGGCATAGGCCTTCTCTATCACGTGGCTCCAAAGGAAGAAGTCGCAAGGTGTTAAATCAGAAGATCTATTCAAAATAACAGCTCTTATTGGAAAATTAAAATTGACTTAGGCACTTTTATTTTCTTTCAATTTTCATGAAAATCTAAGGAATAGTGTTTAATTGAACATGTTCAATCGGCCGAGCATTCAGAAAAATCATTTAAGCTAGATTAAAATGGCGGCTGCACTGTCCTTATGAAAGAAACTGTGCATCTTTTGTATAAATTTGAACGATTTCATATCTAAGTATTGGATGAATAATTCAAGTTATCGATTCACGCCATTAGAAAACTTGCTTCTAACCCTAGGATGTTTACAAAGACCTTCTGGTAGGAGCACTCTCCTGCTTACTCAACTTGTTTAGCTTTACTTTCCCAAGCGTAAAATGGATAACCCTACAGTACTCGCTGCGTAAGCCGAATGTCACTAGTTCAAATCTCGAGATTTGTTTCAAGTGATTCATTGGAGGGACTACAAGCCCATTCAGTTACGATACGAACTGGTTTAAAATCAGAACAGAGCTAAGTGCACCGACATACATCCAAAGCGTGATACTGATCGTATCACCTCCTCGAGTGCCGATATATTCCATCGCATCTTCTAACATCAATAAGCACTACATACTGCGACAAAATGTGGATCAAAAAATGATTTCCTTTGAACCTATCATTTAAAATTCACATCATAGAAATATTTCTGAATTTTGAGATTGGTTTCGTGACGTCCATATCTGCATTTCATAGATTGAGTACAAACGCCTTCTGACAGGAGTGTACTCTTGTCTGCTCGATTTGTTTCTTTCTTTGGAAAGCAAACCCAATAATATATTGAAAGCAGACCTACGAGGTGTGTTCAAAAAGTATCGCGAATTTTAAATTTTCGCGGGTTACGTATATTCGAATTTCGATTTTTTTGTGGCGTTATGTTGGTACTCATGTCTGTCACTTATGCCGACAAGCTCGACCATTTTGAATGTTCACTTAATTGGTGATAGCTGCTTTACTTGCACGTGTTTTCAATCGTCTTCGATTTTTACTTATTCAAAAAAATGGATCAAAGAACGTGTATCAAATTTTGTGTGAAAAACGAAATTAAGTGCGCGGATGCATTCCGAATGTTGACTGTGGCATACGGAGAAGCTACCTTGGACCGAAGCAACGTTTATCAGTGGTACAAAATGTTTTTAGAAGGCCGAGATTCCCACTGGCACCACTAGCTGGAAAAGCCAATTTCTAGTAGATATCCTTAATTTCAATAAGAAAATTGTGACACTATTTAATCACTTCGGTACGCCGCTCACCGCACATGATACGACACAATCAGCCAGCTTCCTGTTCGCACAATTTACATCCATGGCGAATGCCTGGCTGTGCGCCTCCATATCATAGTTGTCGACCGTAGTCGACGCTCGGCTTTGTGGGCATATATTTGGCAGTCGACTATTGTCGACGGTCGTACCAAAATGGTTAAAATAATTTTCTATTGTATGAATACTTCTAATGTAAGCCATTTCAAAAATGTTCATGAAAATTTAGTCAAAATGTTGGTACCTTATTGTAATACATAAATGCACGCAAATTTATTGAGCCTTTATACTCTGCTATACGAGTTATTATAGCCGCCAAGCCCTTCCAGAAAGGCTCAATAAATTTACGCGCATTGAACGCACCCGAGATGAGTGCCGGAAGGCATTCTGTTCGGATTAGGCCTGTGGAAAAGCTCAGTCAATAATAAGTGCACTGATGTGAAAAACTACAGAAAATCTTCTCTTTTGTTACTTTCGATTTTGGCGGTCACTGTTTCATTGCTACGGCGGTAGAGTCAAAAGGTGGCAACAAAACCACCAATCGCAGCTGTTTCAGCAGACTCTCCACAAAGTGCGTGGAAAGGAGGAATGAGGCTGCCGGCCCACCCTGTAAAAAGTGAGCCTACCCAAAGAGGTGGGGTATGTGGCTAAGCAAATCGCTGAAAATATATCCTACCATTGACGTTTCTTAATCACAAAAAAGGCTATATTCTTTTGGTGATGATTGTCATCGGCGTTTCGCCTGTCTACGGTAGTAGGCCAAAGATGGTAGGGTTCAGATAGTGTGTATGTGCTAGCCATTAAATGCCCGGGTATATACGGTGGTAATATAGAACAATTCGAAGGATGGGTTTGGTATTGTACTGTAATGTCAAGCCCATTAATTAACTTGCAAAAACTGGGCAATTCTTAGACGTTAGATACTAAATTTAACAACACACATCATTACCTATCGATTTAAAAATTCTCACATACGAATATTTACCTTGCGTAATGACATTTTGCAGAGAACTCGCTTCGTTTTATTGGTAAGGTAAATAGGTAGGGTGAAACCTACCCTACATATTTACCTTACCCATAAAACAAACGGATACCAAAAAGGTAGACCAGTGGTCTGACTCGGTCGACGAAGACAGCTCATCGCTGCTCGGATTTCGGAATTGGAAGACGCGGTCAAGCGAAGGCCCGAGAGGGGCTGTAGTGCTCAGAAGAAGAAGAAATATGTAGGTTATATCCAAGTAGGTGGGGTACACAAACCATCCATTTCACGCAAACAAAATCAATCGCACGAAATTGAAACAAACTGAAATTATTTTCGTATCATAAGTTTTGGTGGGGATATTGAATGGGGGCGCGACCCATCGTTTAATACGCCCTACGGAAGGCATTTAAAATGTCTGGTCAGATACGTTTTCATACTTCGATGGGAGGGTCGTTACCTTAGGTATGTAACGGGTTTTCTATGAAGGACATAACAATGAATAAATTAATTTCAATAAATCGATTATGGGGCGTGCTGTGTGGCTAGTGGCACCGTCTTGTTGAAACCACATATCGATGATGTCAAGTTCATCCAATTCTGGCCAGAAATAATCTTCCAACATAACACGGATAGCGTTCTCCATTGACGGTAATATGAGGATCGTTTTCATCCACGAAAAAATACGACCCAATCACACCTGCGGCATGAAAACCGTACCAAACAGTATTTTTTTGCGGATGCAACGGTGTCTCAAGAAGCACATGTGGGTTTATTGCTGACCAATAACGCATTTTGCTCATTAACAAAGCCATTGAGCCAGAAATGAGCTTCATAACTGAAGATGATTTTTTGATGATATTCTTCATTTTCTTCAAGCTTTGCCAGATCCCAATTGGAGAAGTTTCAGCGTTTCGAATGATCTATTGGCTTTAGTTCTTGAGTCAATTTGATCGTGTAACCATGTAGACCAAGATCTTTTCGCCACAGTGTCGTTTGAACGATGCCCAATCCTTGAGAACGAGGTGGAATTGACTGATTTGGTTCATTTTGAGTCGATGCACTGACGGCTGCGATATTTCCTTCGCTTTGAGCGGTGGTACGACGTCTTTTTGGCACCGGAACGTCCAATAGTGAAAATTTGGTCAAACTTATCCACTATAGCACGCGCAGCCTATCGGGTGGGACGATTACTACGGGCGAAAATTAGTAAGAGATCTTAAAGTTGCGACCACCAGCTCAGAATTCCGGTAGTAATTTTCAATAATTTCCAAACGTTGCTGGTTCGTGAACTTTTCCATGATGAAAGTGTTGACTTTAACTAACGTTTTACCATAGACAGTTCATTAAACAAGTTGGGTAGACAGACCTATGCTCATGTCAGAAGGGTTTTGTACTCTACTTACAAAATGCAGTAACCAGTAACGAATAAAATCAAGAAACATGTTATGCTCGAGGATCATACTATTATTAGCAACGTTGAAAGAATTTTGACTTCTGAGGTATTTGTTATAGTTATACCCATAAATATCTCCCTTGATAATTTTTTCAGATTTTTAGATTACGGGTGTCCATTCGCGTGGGAGGAAACACATTTTTCATGTATTTCCCCCCCTGTGCCCCCACTGAAGCAAAAACTGTCAGTTTAAGAACTGTTTTGAAAAGCTCTCATAGAGAACTTTCAGTTAATACTCATATCGGCTACCTTTCAGGAAATTTTTTTTCAGGGGCCACTCCTGTACTGTAATCATCGATTCATGGCCTATTTTTTCGAATCTTAGAATGGTTACAAAGCCCTTTTGCTAGGAGCTCTCTCCTGCCTCTTCGACTTGTTTCAATTGTATGTACTCATCTTCCTGATAACTATCATTCCTGAAATTTTCATGCAAATCCTAGCAAAGCTGTAGTGTCTAAGTCGGTAAAAAGCGCATATGGCTCCATAGCCATATGTTTCCATAGTAATACAGGGCATATTGCTCCATAGTAATACAGGAAAATTCAAATCACTATAACTTCGTTAAATACTATTCGATCTTTATGAAACTTTCAGAAAAGATCAATCTTAGAAATATTAATCTGCTTGCTAAATTTTATTGAATTTAAGGGTACCGTTAAGATTTTATTCAGGAAAACATAAAATCGATAAATCATACTATTACTAACAAAGTTGAGTGAGTTTCGACTTCTCATGTATTTGTTGTTGTTGTACCCATAAGGGCCTACATTCATGATTTTTTTCAGATTTTTCGTGTTGGGAAAGGGGGTATTTATTCTCATGAAGAACTTTAGGAAGGTGATTTTTACTTCTGATGTTCTCTCTAGGAGAATCTACACAAGACTGACCAACAATTATCCTGAAGTATTTATTCTAACTAACTATATAACTAAAAATATGAAGAGTGGGCTACAGATGTCTGGTAGGACTCTAAAAAGTATTTATTATCCCAAACACATTTTTTATTGCTATTGGGATTTTCCCTGGGATATTCTTATCATCCTTTCCTTGGGTATTTCCTGAGTCCCAAAACCTCAGACCACTCACCATACTTTCAATAGAGTAATTTTTGTACATTTTAATAAATATTTCAACATTTCGGATGTAAGGTGTCCAATCGCGAGGGGGTACGCGAAAAGTTCGTACATTTCCCCTTCCCCTGCTCCCCTTGGTTCCGATTGTGAAATTTTAAGACATGTTTTGAAAAGATCTCATTGAGACCTTTCCAATGACACCCTACTCGACTACCAATGGTGAAAATTTTTTTTTGAGGGGTCACCTCCCTATATGGGGAGACCCCCCTTAAACCCATTTGAAAAATTTTTCCACCCTTGAACTTTTAAGAAGTCACCACTTCTGACCTTTCCACAAACTTTCATGGCTGTAGCCTCTATAGTTTCAGAGAAAAAGTGCTGTGACATACAGACGGACGGACACAATAGGTGGTGAAAGGAGGTGAAAGCCCTAATATGACTGGGCTATAAGTCGATTTGGCATGGGATAAACCAATTTGGCTGTGTCTTGCCTGATAATTTTGCCCCATTCATCGACAATGATTTTTTTCAGCATTTCCTTCGAGGTTACGCTGTGCTGACGGATCCTGCGCTCCAACAAGTTCCACAAATGCTCGATAGGATTAAAGTCTGGGGATTGGGGCGCGTCCACATTAGATGTTTTTTGTTGTAGAGCAACCAAAGGTTCATATTGTTTGCTAAGCTTCCGATCATTTCTATTAAAAATGGCATTTTTCTTTTAATATCAAAATAACACCTCTTATTGGAGAAGCCTGTAGAGAAATAATGGATTTTCTTATAAGTGTGCACATCTCTTTGACATATTTCTTCATTACTGGTGACTGCATTTCCGAGAAGTTGGGTTTAAAATCCTTCTGACATGAGCGTAGGTCTGTCTGCTCAACTTGTTTTTTTAAGTCGTCGGGCCTTCCTTTTTGGAGTGGTCAGATGCGTTTCGACTCCTTTTAGTCATCTTCAGTAAACACTGAAGGTGCCTCAAAGGAGAAGTTCACTAAAGCTAACTCAACAAAATCAAAACGCGCCTGCTCACTCCAAAAAGGGAGGCCCGAAGGCTGCTTGCGTAGTGGCTCTCAAGGTCAAATCTCGGTGGTGGCATCGAGTTTGAGCTTTTGAAAATAAAGAAATAATGAATTTTCTCTTAAACGTGCATATCTCTTTGACACGTTTCTTGGCTTTATTCATTACTGGTGACTGCATTTCCGAGAAGTTGGGTACAAAACCCTTCTGACATGAGCGTGGGTCTGTCTGCCCAACTTGTTTTTTAAGTCGTCGGGCCTTCCTTTTTGGAGTGGTCAGATGCGTTTCGACTCTTTGAGTCATCTTCAGTAAACACTGAAGGTGCCTCAAAGGAGAAGCTCACTAAAGCTAACTCAACAAAATTAAAACGCGTCTGCTCACTCCAAAAAGGAAGGCCCGATGGCTGCTTGCGCATCGACTCTCAAGGTCAAACCTCGGTGGCAGCATCGAGTTTGACCTTCTGAAAATAGAGTAATAATGAATATTCTTTTAAACGTGCACATCTCTTTGACATATTTCTTGACTTTATTCGTTGCTGGTGACAGCATTTCGGAGAAGTTGGGTACAAAATCCATCTGACATGAGCGTAGGTCTGTCTGCCCAACTTGTTTTTTTTAAGTCGTCGGGCCTTCCTTTTTGGAGTGGTCGGATGCGTTTTGACTCCTTTGAGTCATCTTCAGTGAACACTGAAGGTGACTCAAAGGAGCTGGCTCAACAAAATCAAAGCACGTCTGCTCACTCCAAAAAGGAAGGGCCGAAGGCTGCTTGCGCCGCGACTCTCAAGTTTAAACCTCGGTGGCGGCATCGAGTTTGAGCTTCTGAAAATAGAGAAACAATGGATTTTCTCTTAAACGTGCCATCTCATATCAAAATAACACCTCTTATAGGAAAACCCTGTATAGTGAATTTTAATCATTTCAATGCGTTTTTGAAGTGTGTATCGTTCCATTTTTATTAATGGCGTAGTTTCTACTTGTCAAATGTCAAAAATGACACCTTCAAATGTGACGTCTACCGAAATTGCGGGCTATTCAAAATAACACCTCTTATTGGAAAACCCTTTACATATACATCAAACAATTTTGCGAGCTACTATCGTGGTTTTAGTATTACCCCCATTCATTGAGCTCGGCTTTATACAGGGCCTCTAGTCATTCAATTCATTTCTCGTACATAGGCGAATGTTCTGACGAGAACTACCTGAAATATTCGAGCCAATCTGAATGCCCGCAGTGACGTCACTTTCAGATGTTGATCATGGATCTACTTGGTCCATTCTTGTGCTTTCGAGTACATTCGTTTATTTATCATGATGTTATTAATAGTTGCGACAACAAGTGCGACAGTAGCTCGCAAAATTGTTTGGACATGTAACACTGCCCCTTCTTCAGTCCTTTTTGCCCCGAAAAGATGTGTCGCCAGTTGTAGCAGGTAGAAGGTAGGTAGGTACAGTTTATTTGACTGGTTCGTGTAGGATGGCTCCGATGCCCTCGTTTGGCGGTACTCTGTAATGATTTTCGTTGAAACAATAACAACTCGTATGCGTCTCGAACGAAATCTGAACCGACCTCTCATCGGTTCTAGACGTGAAGTCTTGGAACGTGACAACGGACTGTACCCTTCAGATCAACAAGTCCGGACACTCTTAGTCTACTCCGAGGTGGCTGCTGGCTAGCTAGCTAGTTCGGAGAGGAGCTCGGACGAGGGTTTAACGCGAGCAGACTAAGTCCGAAATACAAAAATTCAGCCACCGACTCACAAGCCCGATTTCAAACGCGTCTAAAATACAACCATACGGAAACGAAACCTATCTAATCCCGCGTTCCCGAATATCACCGACGCGGTACCGAAAAATATCCTACTCTAACAAAAACCACAAAAACCTCAAAGCGAAATATGGTACCGCGTATCGTGAAAAGGAAATGTACAAGAAAAGAAAATTTTTCTTCTTGAGCACCTCTACCTTGCAATTTGCCCGTTCATTACTCGCGCGAGAACGCGGTTTTGTCGTAGAACCGTTGCGAATTCACGATATCGTGTCGACTGGTTTTTCTACGTGGAAATTCTGTGTGTAGTACTTGACTTTGGTTAAAAAATTGTAATATACTCAACTTCTGCCAAAGAACAATAAAACACATGTCTTACGCGACACTCGGATTGGCGGCCATCTTGTCCGGAGTCTTCCTCTTTCCCATTCAATCACAAAACTTTCATCTTCCTAAGAGCTGTCCAAAACGCGAGTGGTTAAAGGGTCGCTCCCGAACCGTCGACGTCAATAACGACCTGCGGATCGTTGTCAGTGGCGTAGGGCTGATTTATTACAACTCAAAGTCTTGCACTTGCACTAGGAGTATTTATTGGACAGTGAACTCTTCACCAGACACTGATCAATTCCCTACGGGACCCCAAGGGCACAATGCATATTGCATCGTGGAACACGCTGCAAATGCGCATATTCTAATCAGTTATTCTGATCGCCATCGAGGGGAAAGAAAACTCCATGATTTGTGATAGGAGTACGGCCTGGGCTCAAGGATATTATAGGCGGACGTGCAGCTAACTTAGCGGGCTAGACAGTGATAATTAAAATGTGTTCGGGAAGCAAAGAGCGAAGGAGCTGACACTAAAGTCCAGAATTTCATAAGTTCATTGTAAGTACGAGTATTCACAAAATGCTGCATACAAATTTGGTATCCAGAGTGCCAGTTCCTGCATTTAAAGGTGGTTCAACCAAAACGCACGATGTTAATTTAAATTAAATTGATCACTTCGCGATTTTTCCGGCCTCTGTTTACTCTTGCTGCGGTCAACAAATCTTCTCCGACACGTTTTACGTATGATTACGACAACAAATTAGTTACAGTGTTCTACGTGGACCCTTTTACTGCTCCTAGTACTACGCCTTTATTATTTCGAATCTATTGAACTGTGTGTTTAAACGAAAGATACATAGGCGAATAGATTCGCGCTTCCAAACTAGATATCTCGCACTTTGCTGCCCACACGGAAAAGTGATTTTCGTCGATGGGAAATTGAATGGGAACGAGAGAAAACTTATCGTGAGATGAACGGAGAAAACTATATTTATGCACCAAATTCACTGTTATTTACGTTACAATTGCGAATTCTGCGGTACTGAAATTTGTGATTAGGTTTTACTGCTGCAGATCTTACAGATACTTTCTGCTAAAACCTCTGAAGATTCACCGAGAGAATATGTGAATGGTGTGCACTGCGTTCTGTTGACGATGTTATCTTCTTTTGATTAAAACCAAAATGCATATCCCCGATGTGAGTCATCCGTATTCGCGCTCGTTAAATTCACCTGTAATCCTCACGACAGTTAAAAATGCTCCCAATGATTTGAATAGTTAATTGCGCGTTTCGGTATATCTTTACGCCACAATAATTAAACGTATCAAAAGAAATTTATTGGCAACTATTGGATAATGTAAAATCAAGATTATATGGTCGTGTCTAGCAACTCCTCGAAAATATTTCAAAGCTATTAAACCACTTCATTCCAATCCATAATTGACAAACCCAACCGCCTCTTTGAAATTTCCTTTCCGAGTGTGAATAATATCGCAAAAATCTGAGATCGGCAGTCGCATTTGCCCAAACCAATCTCGCTGGAGTAGATGTTGAAAATTCGAAAACGTGTCGCATGCAGCTCGTAAGTTCGTCTGGCAGAAATCCCTCTACACATGGTTCACTATCCACAAATCATTCAATTTCTCATTATGTGACTTTTAAACTATTGGATTTGAATTAATAATTCCTCGCACCATCTATTGTAACGTTAATTTTAATATAGCGGGCACACTTGTTAATTCACTCGTGGATTCTTATTTGCCCAAATGCGACAATAGTGCTTATTAACGAATCCACTTTGTAAAGTCACTTTTCCCGTCTGTCTGTTCAACCAACCATTCGGCGTATTGCCGACGCTTGAAATGGTCGTTAGGTTTCAGCTCTTGAGTCAATTGAACCTTGTAAGCGTGTTATTCAAAATTCACATCAGTGATGTTCGTGAGATGTTCAATTGTTGGGCACGACGACGAGTCGCTGATGACGGCTCTTCTGCCACAATATCGCGAACAACAGCAATGTTTTCCGCAGAACGAACTGGGCGAGCATGCACAAGTGATTTCACATTTCCTACAGACCCGGTTTGCTGAAATTTGCGCATAATTCTCCCAATTGTGGACACATTTGGTCGATTATGCTGACCAAAACGATCACGATTTTGTAAAAGGTTTCAACAACCTTAACGCGCTGCTCAATTGTGTTATTGAATTTTTCAAACACTGAAACAAAGAAATGTCAAATTAAGTTGGGCGAAAAACTTGACGTTAAGATGTGACTCACAAACATCGTGGATTATGGTTGGACCACTTACAATAGAGGACGGAACAGGCCGAGGACGTTTGCAGCTCAAGCTGAACCGGCATCGCCATCAGTGAAAAACGGCAAGCTCCTGGATCCAAATCGAAGACTTTGATCAGCAGGCATTTTTGAATTTGCGACTTTGCTTTGATGCTTTTAATCAATGTATCAAACCCAGCAGTCTGGTAGGTAATATCAGTGCTGAGTGAATAATAACATAATTATATTGTTCACTCGACACTGACAATATCACCACACTGCCGGGTTTGATCAACATCGGTTATAGTGTTGGTTGATTTTTTCTCCTTTTTCCAATGAATCATAAAATATGGAATAATTTTAATTAAATTAAATTTGATAGTTTTTTGATTAAATGCTTTTAACTTAATAATGCATAAATTTGGAGAGCCATTTGGGCCATCAAATTTTTGTATTTCTATTGCTTGGAATTCGCTTTATATTCCTTGAAAATTTATGAACGATTGGTATTGAATAAAGCGCTTTTGACTTTGATCAACATGGGTTGAGAGGTTTGGTCACAACTAAAACAGTAAATTTCTGAACGCTCTCGATTTTTTTTTCAGGCGGTTAAATTTTTTATTTGGAACCTCTGTATCATTGTCCAAATTGGAGCTATACACGAATTTTCGCATAAAATGGCTGTCATTTTGTTTTCGCTCAGCCGATTTGGATTGGTTAACGAACTTAGCCGAGGTATTCACTCAATGTACCTTTCCTGAAAACTTTTTGCAAACCGAAGCAAAATTGCGATCTCCAACGTGTTCACAAATGTCTCTATATTTCGCAAATATAATGCTGACACCAAAATCATTCAACAAGTACTTAGCCTACAGAAGAAAAACGAAAATTTTGGGAAGGTGGCAATTTATTTTTCCACGTAATCTACTTTAAGCTCGATACACTTGGCCCAGCGATGCTCTAACTTTTTCATCCCGTCCAAAAAATACATATTCTCGAGGGCTGCAAAATAGACCTCCGTGGCGGCGATGACCTCCTCATTCGACCCAAATCTATTCCCGGCGAGTGATTTTTTCAGGTTTGGAAACAAAAAGTAGTCACAGGGGGCCAAATCTGGAGAGTACGGTGGATGGGGCAGCAATTCGTAGCGCAATTCGACCAATTTGCCCATGGCGACGGCGGAGGTGTGAGCCGGCGCGTTGTCGTGGTGGAACAGCGCTTTTTTCTTCGCCAAGCGGGGCCGCTTTTTCTTCAATTCGACGTCAAATCGGCCCAATAAGTCTGCATAGCAGCGCCCCGTGATTGTTTTACCCTTCTCGAGGTAATCGATGTGGATCACACCTTGTGAATCCCAGAAAACGGTGGTCATCACATTTCCGGCCGATCGAACAATCTTCGCCTTCTTCGGAGCACGTTCACCGGGTGAAGTCCACTGTTTCGACTGTTCCTTGGTCTCTGATGTGTACCAGTGAATCCATGTTTCGTCGACGGTCACGAAATGACGCAAGAACTCGGCCGGATTGCGCTGAAACAGCGCCAAACACGTCGCCGATGTGGTCTCACGGTTGCGTTTGTTTTCCGGTGTGAGCAAACGCTGCACCCAGCGCACCGACAACTTTCTCATGCCCAGTTCTTTGTGTAGAATATGATGCACCATTCCTTCTGCGATGCCAACAGTCTCAGTTATCTCGCGAACCTTCAATCGACGGTCTGCCAACACGAGATCGTGGATTTTTTTAACGTTTTCCTCCGTTGCAGCCGTTCGTGCGGCCACGAACAAACTCGTTGAACCAATTCTTGACGGTCGCCATCGAAGGAGAAGAGTCACCGTACACAGCATCCAAGCGATCTTTGATTTCGCTGCGCGTTTTCCCTTCCAAAAACAAAAATCTAATCACTGAACGATATTGTTCTTTTTCCATTTTTGGACAACCGACCGACATGCTCGCTTCCAAAGGCTATCAAAACAAAACTAATGAAGGGAATTGACTGAAACTTTGACAGTAGGCTACTGGGCTCGTAGGATATAACCCAGTCCGTCTTTTGAGATGCCTACTGTCTCAACTATCCCGCGCATCTTCAATCGGCGATCTGCCAATACGAGCTCGTGGATTTTTGTCACGTTATCCTCTGTGGTAGCCGTTTTCGGGGCACCGGCACGTGGCTCGTCAAAAACCTAAGTGCGACCACGTTGAAACTCGTTAAACCAACTTTTTACGGTCGTCATCGCAGGAGTGGAGTCGCGGTACACAGCATTCAAGCGCTCTTTGATTTCGCTGCGCGATTCCCCTTCTAAAAACAAGAATCGAATCACCGGCCGATATTGCTCTTCCTGCATTTTTCTAAAATCTGCGGACATGCCTATATGGGGATTGTTAATAAGCTATGCGCGATCCCCATGAGAAAGAAAGAATATTACTTTTACTAAAACACAAACATAACTTTATTGGTAAAACTAAAGACAGAATTGTAAGTATTGAATTGAATGTAGTGAAGGACTACATGTTGGCGCGCGCGACTTGACTCGTCGGAGGTTGCGAACGAAGTGAGCGTCTCGTTGACATGAGTTGTGAAATTCATGGCATCCACTATGAGTTTACTAAATAAAGACTGTCGTCGAAACGAAATTGCTTTTGCTATGCTATGGTATTGGTACTTAGTTGGGTTGGTAACAAAGAAAAAACGCGTTTTAACCGGTTCAATCCAACCTAAGCTTCACTTCAAGCCAACGGCCAAACGCACACCAATCCAAAAACATTATGTCGACCGTCGATGTTGGTCGAGCAAATTCAGCGAATTCTATTTTTGGAAGTTGGCATAAACATCGAGCCGATATATCGTGTAGAAATATCGATGTAGGATAAAACATCGGAAGTCTAACATCGATGCAAAAATATCGATATTTTTGCTAAAACATCGATATTCCAAAAATATCGATATCGATGTCGCAGCACTACCACTAACTGCTTGATGCGCTCCTTGCGGTGAGCATGTGGACGCCACATATATATACATATATATATATATATATATATATATATATATATATATATATATATATATATATATATATATATATATGTATATATATATATATATATATATATATATATATATATATATATATATATATATATATATATATATATATATATGTATATATATGCTGCTTGATGCGCTCCTTGCGGTGAGCATGTGGACGCCACATACGAGTATATATATATATGTATATATATATATATATATATATATATATATATATATATATATATATATATATATATATATATATATATATATAATATATATAATATATATATATATATATATAATATATATAATATATATATATATATATATATATATATATATATATATATATATATATATATATATATATATATATAGGGTTATCCATTTTACGTTTGGGAAAGTAAAGCCAAAGATCACTCATAAAATATTCAAATGGAAACGAAATTTTTTATTCATTAGAAAGATTGAACCTTGCCATTATACGTGAAGCACAACATCATTCAAATGTCGTCCACGGGACCTCTTACAGGCCTCAATCCTTTTGAGGTAATTTTCAATGACTTTTCGGCACATTTCCGGCAATGTCTCGGCCATAACTTCACCAATATTGGTTTTTAATTGCTCAAGATTTTGAGGATTGTTCGCGTAAACACGATCTTTCGCATAGCCCCATAAAAAGAAATCCAGAGGTGGTGTTAGGTCGCAGTGTCTTGCCGGCCAATTGACATCACTCAATCTCGAAATTACGCGTCCTGGAAATTTCTCTTGCAAAAGTGCTCGATTAGCCTGTGCTGTGTGGCTTGTGGCTCCGTCCTGTTGGAACCACATGTTCTCCAGATTATAATCTTCAATTTCTCTCCAAAAATAATCGGTTAACATTCGTCCATAGCGGTCAGAATTGACAGTAATGGCTCTTCCTTGATCGTTTTCAAAAAAATACGGGCCAATAACACCACCAGACCATAATGCACACCAAACGGTCCCTTTTTCCGGGTGCAAGTGCCTTTCTGCGATCACCTGAGGATTTTGTGAGCCCTATGTGTGGCAATTCTGTTTATTTACGTAACCACTGAGCGAAAAATGAGCCTCATCACGAAAGAAAATTTTGTTCGAAAAATCGTTATCAATGGCTTGTTGTTCAGTTACCCAATTCGCATACATTCTGCGTTGTGTATGGTCTTGAGGCTTAAGTTCTTGAGTGAGTTGGATTTTGTACGGATGGAGATACAAATCAAAATGCAAAATCCGCCACAATGAGCCGTAAGACAAGCCCAAATGTTGAGCACGTCGAGGAATCGATAAATTCGGGTCTTCCTCCACAATTTGAGCAACGACAGCGATATTTTCAGCAGAACGAATGTTGCGATGATGCACAGGCCTTGCAATATCAATATCCGATCCAGTATCTTCAAATTTTCTCTCTTTGTTCGAAACTGTTTGCTGTGTAGGTCGATTATGTCGACCGTAATCGGCTCGTAAAGCCCTAAATGTTGATACAGCAGAATCACCATTTTTAATAATAAAATTTAATAATTTGAACGCGTTCTTCGACTGTTAAACGATCCATATTTCTAAATGGCAAACCTTCAACTAAAAAAAAACACGCTTTTGATGACATTTAATTTTGACAGATGTCAAATGGCCGAGTTATACTTTCCCAAACACGAAATGGATAACCCTGTATGTGTAAATATATTGGGTTGTTCGATAATTAATGTTGTTTTTGCATGTTTACAAAGTAAATTTATTTGTATTAACGAACATTAATCAATGATATATTGACCATTATGTTGGTTTTTGGAAGTAAAACAATAAAATATGCCGATAATGTTCATTTTGATTGTCCATTTTCAAGTTTTTTTAAGCCAACTTGTAGTTTACTAATGACGCTCAGTGTTTGACTGAAGATCGCCTAAAGTGTAATCCTTAAAATAGTTAATATCATTACTGCATGAAATATGCAGTTCACGTCATTTGTGAGAAAAACGTCAGAAATTATCGAACAACCCAATAGTAACCAAGATTGCTCTTTCATACGCATTGTAAATGTTAAGTATGCTAAATCAACGCGCATTTCACGCAATGGTTTGAAACATACTTGAAAATATCACCGTTCACGTTCTAAAATGCGTTATTTTGAAATTACATGCCAAAGTGCGTTATACAACACACGTGTCCTAAGAGAATACGAATAGCACATTTTTTGCTGTGTATAAAATTACACGAGTGCCTTAATATACAGGGTGCGGCAGCATAACTTCCTTTTTTGAAATGCCCGCCCTTAAAGTGCTAACTGTTATAGCGCGGCGCTAGTAGTCTCATTCGAGAGAGGTGATTTTAAAGTTTTGCTCATCCCTTGGTTAGTCGCTATCATGCGTTGGAACAGTGCGGAGCGTGCATTTAAACAAGTACCGCTGAAAATTTGTTTTGTTGAATTTTGAAAAAAGGAAGTTATGCTGCCGCACCCTGTACTATACTTAGCATTCAGGTGCGAACGCGGAGCGTGAAGATCGCCCCTGTGAATGCCTAATTCTGAAATCCAGCTAATAGATTACGGAATCACTCGTTTACTTCCAATTCTCTATGATTTCGTTTTCCGTATGAAACACATGCTGACAGCCTATCTCAAGCTCTCTTCCGGATACACATAGTACCAGGTGAGACCAATCTGCGCTTGAAAATCGATTCGTCATGGAAGGAACTTATAAAAAACACAAAATTAATTGGGCCACACTCTATTGTTCATGAATTAACAGATAGGATGTTTTTCCTCTGCAAAAATCACCCAAAACGCCTTTAATTATTCGTTCGTTTATATGTAATTTATTGTCGGTTCGATCTGTTCCAGACCAGTTCTCGCAAACCTTAATTCAACCTGAAATTAAAATGCGCTTTATTGATTCAATCGTTATAAATTTTTATAAGAACGCAAAGTTTAAAACATTAAAATATTCAATGGCACTCTAAATTTAAACAATATTCTACAATATAATGAAAAATTAGTTTGTATAAAAACTACTAGTTAATGCTTGTATAAGAACTATTTGTCAGTGCATGAACCATTCTACTGCTGTAATCCGAATTGAATTGTACAGGGATAGGTAATAGAAAGGAGAAATAATAATTTTACAAAACCCTTCTAAAATCGCGTTCTGTCTGTCCGTCTGTCCGTCCGACCGTGTGTCATACCACTTAATCTCGCGAACTGCATAAGCTAGAAACATAAGATTTTGTAAGTAGGTATAAAGTGTCACCTCTTCAAAGTTTCACCACAAAAAAAAGTTATAAGGTGTTTAAGAAGGTGTCCCCATACAGGGGAGCCCCTGAAAAGAAAAATTTTATCACAAGTGCAATATGGGTATCAAATGAAAGGATACTTTTCAACACATGTCTTAAAATGACAGGTTTTGCTTTGAGCAATGCAGGGGAAGGGGAAATGTATGAAAATTTTGTATCCCCTCTCACAATTGGACACTTTTGACCTGAAAAATTTGAAAAAAATCACAGAGTTGAGTCTTTAGGAGCACAAGTGAAACAAATACCTCAGAAGTCAGATTTCGATCAATTTTACTAATAATAGTACATTTTATAAATTTTACATTTTTGTCTATAAAATCAAAATGGGACCCTTAAATTTTCCAAAAGCTGCAATTTAATTATTCTGATAGCAATTGTATGTGTCCTGAGAATTTCATAATAGTCGAACAATAAACAGTTAAGTTACAGCCGATTGCATATTTAACATTTACAACAACATTAACACGTGATACTAGGGAGGTACATGTTTGCAATGTACCATAATAATTGAAAAGTCCCCGGTCTACCATAGTAAAACACATTTTTTTTTGGCAAAATTCGATTTTATTATACAACATAGTTGCCTTCGAGAGCAATGCAGCGGTTATAGCGATCTTCCAACTTTTCGATACCATTTTTGTAGTACGATTTGTCTTTCGCTTCAAAATAGGCCTCAGTTTCGGCGATTACTTCTTCATTGGCGCTAAATTTCTTTCCAGCGAGCATTCTTTTGAGGTCTGAGTACAGGAAAAAGTCGCTGGGGGCCAGATCTGGCGAATACGGTGGATGCAGAAGCAATTCAAAGCTCAAATCATGCAATTTTGCCATTGTTTTCATTGATTCGGGACAAACGGTGCATTGTCTTGATGAAACAGCACTTTTTTTCTCAATGGGGCCGTTTTTTAACGATTTCATCCTTTAAACGATCCAATAACGCTATATAATAATCGCTGTTGATGGTCTGGCCCTTTTGGAGGTAATCAATGAATATTGTCGCGTGTTATTGCTCACGGCCAATAATTTTAATATTCCAGGAAAGTGAAAACGCAATGTCTTTTAAATTAAGTTAAAAGAATTTTTTTACTAATAAATGCACAATCATTAATTTAACACTTTCATTAATTTTAATTTTCACTTTGTCTATAAATTTTTCACTTTAACTGTCTTATCTATCACGAAAATCACTTTACTATTACTCGACCAATATCGCTTTCCAATTCGCACTCCACACTATCGGAGTTTTTCTATCACGGTTCTAATGAATGATCCCCCCATTCATTCAGCTCGCCTTTATATAGGGTCTCTAGCCGTTCAATCCATTTCTCAACCATTGGCGAATGTTCTGCCGAGAGGTATCTGGTATATTCGAGCAGCTTAATGAATGGAGCAGTGACCCACTTTCAGATGTTGATCATGCTTGGTGGGTTCAGGTGGTTTCGAGTAAAGTCATTTTGTTGATGTTCTTAATCGTTGTGAAAACAATTGCGACAGTAGCTCGCAGAATTATTTGTACATGTAACAATATTATACCTTGCACATCCCAGAATACTGATGCCATAACCTTGCCAGCTGACTGATGTGTTTTTCCTCGCTTTGGATTCGGTGCATCGCATGCAGTCCACTCAGCTGACTGTCGATTGGACTCCGGAGTGAAATGATGGAGCCATGTTTCATCCATTGTCACATATCGACGCAAAAATTCAGGTTTATTGCGCTTAAACAGCTTCAAACACTGCTCAGAATTATTCACACGTTGTTGCTTTTGATCGATTGTGAGCTCGCGCGGCACCCATTTTGCACACAGCTTTCTCATATACAAATATTCGTGAATGATATGATGTACACGTTCAGATGATATCTTCACAATGTCTGCTATCTCGATCAACCTCACTTTACGGTCATTCAAAACTATTTTGTGAACTTTTTTGATGTTTTCATCGGTGACAGCCTCTTTTGGTTGGCCACTGCGTTCGCCGCCTTCGGTGCTCATTTCACCACGTTGAAACTTAGCATACCAATCAATCATGGTTGATTTTCCTGGCGCAAACGCCGGCAACTCTTCATCAAGCCAAGATTTTGCTTCAACTGTATTTTTTTCCTTCAAAAAGCAATATGTTATCAGCACACGAAATTCTTTTTTTCCATCTTTTTTCAAACAACAAAAGTAGCTTCACTCACAACGCAATATCTCACAAACTAATGGTCGGAGTGCTGTCAAATTTTGACACGTATCGTTTGAAGGTTGGTACTAACTAAAAATCATATGGATTTAATACTATCAGTTCCCTGGTCTGATACACAGATGGCGGTGTATCAGACCAGGGACTTTTCTATTTTAAATTGGCGGCTCCGCTCTTTTTCTGGCCCGCAAATAGTATTTGGCAAAAGCAAAGTGTCCACTGTTTATTGCTTTCTCTTTCACCCTCCTTTATTGGATCGTCAGTCTATGTCTTATATGTCTATAAATCTACCAGATCGGACATCCATATGTCGACACTGGTCTAACCAAAGCCTTGTAACAGATATCTTTCACCTTTTTATCAATGTATCTGGAATGGAGGAGTCGTGGAAGGAACATGTATAATCACTTGCGGCTCGGTCTCGGAGAGAGATCTCGCATTCGGCACTATGGCAACCCATCAGTTTAACAAGTGCCGGAGTGACAGATCTCTGTCCGGGAACCGCCGTAAGACTTTGCGGCGTCGTTTTTCGTTGATGTCGTCGACTAACCTAATTCACTGTCTGTTATCGACAAGTTTAGCACTTGTCATTAACGTGGAGTAGTTTTCGCGTGAAGCTAATAAAAGTAGTCAATTATTTTGTTTATTTGATATTCGCAGGCCAGTTCTCTGTTTTCTTGAAAAGCCGTCGGGATTTGCTTTGTTGTGTGAGCAGATGGCTCAAAGGACTTAAAATGCGTCTGCTCACACAACCAAGCAAGGCCCGATGGCTTTTCAAGAAAAATAACCTCAAATCTGTTGACAAAAACAGATTGCGGTGCACCTGCATCTGGGAACTTCTGTTTTTCTTCTTCTTTTTAGCACTACAGCTCCTCTCGGGCCTTCGCGCTAACAGTGATGTTGAACTGTTAATCCTAGGCTTAACAGACACCATTTCGAATGTTAACCGCATCCGTTTTGAAAGCTTATTCTGCTGAAGTTTGTTTGCACATAATACACGAAGGAGAATCCATCTCATAAATTCTCTAATAATAAACAGGATAATAAATGTTAACAGCATACAAGAATTGCGGCCATTCTTTATTGCAAGAAACGTCTGCCATTGATGAATAGATTTCTTCAGCTCGCAGCAAAAGTATCGCCAAAGATGGCATACAGTGCTGATGTATCCACATCCAAAACAAAACAAGTCTCCCATTGAATAATTTTGTTACTTTCACATGAAAATGTGATCGATTTGAAATTGATTAGTCTCTGAAGAACACGCTCACTAAAATTTTGTTTTCAAGTGCAATTGTAATCTGGCTGGACAATCGGCATGGACAAATTTACTAACCTGTATATTATTAGAGAATTTATGAGATGGATTCTCTTTCGTCTACATGTTGTTCAAATCCCATTCGTGACAATGTTGAATTCTTACGTTCACAATTAAGAAAATCGACTTCAAATGTCCTAAAAAAGGTGAAATAAGTCAATCTGCCATATTGAACTGTTAATATATTATCTACAGAGTCCTTGAAAGAATTAGAATTCTGTACCGTTACATTTTAGATCAATATTTTATCTTTCATTTGAAGCCTCTATAGTCAAAATCGTTGTATGCGTCGATCAGTTATGCTGAAAAATCAGATTGAAAGTCGGAAACTTTAGTTTCAACGTTAAAAGTCCTTTACCGTTACTTGAATTTCTTATCCTTTAAATGGGACCTAACTAGAAGAAAGACCTATCATTTGCCGAAAACAGGACTCTTCTATCCATCTCCGTTTAAAAGTTATTTACGAACATCTTCTTAGCACTACAGCCCCTCTCCGGCCTCCGCTTCCTGCAAACAGCGCCTCCAAATGTCTCGGTGCATTGACCGCGTCTTCCAATTCCGAAATCCAAGCAGCGATAAACTGCCTTCGTCGACCGAGTCAGACCAGCGTTTCCTCGATTTCCCCACTAGTCTCCGGCCTTCAGTACTCCCTTTTTGGGTATCCGTTGTTCGTCCATACGATTCATGTGGCCAGCCCATTGCAGCTTCCGCAGGCTTACAATCGTTAAGAACTCCGGATCGTCAAAAATTTCATACAGCTCATGGTTGTATCGAATTCGCCATTGGTCCCCGCCTAGCTTCACTCCGATTATTCGCCTCAGGACCCGTCGCTCAAAGGCGTTCAATATATTTGCGGATGCTTAGGTTAGGGTCCTTGTTTCACACCCATAGCATAACACAGGTCTTATCACAGATTTGTATACTTGGAGCTTTGTTTTTCTGTGTATGCAGCTGGTCTGCAAGATCGGCAATACTGAATAAAATATTTTATTTGCGAGCTGTATTGTACGGCGTATTTCTTCTCTTTCATTGCCCGTGCATAAACATACATAAAACAGAAAGCAACAAAAAAATATACGTGATAAATTGATAACCTTCTTTTCTTTGGAAGTCGGTTAAAATTGACTTTAAATGCCCTTTTTTGTGGTAGGGAGGTGAATGCCATTTATGCACAGAGTGTGGGATGCTCGCACGAATGCGATTGGACTACCCACTAAACACCTCCTTTGTCAACCTGAGAACCCAGCCTGGAACCGTTTGACACATTACTTCGGGCCAGGTCTCGTTTTGTTACGCCGTGAGGCGCCTTCAAGCTGGGGATCCCTTTCCCAGCGGGAGAGGGGAAGAGGAAGTTCCTGAAAAGCAATCCCCCAGCCCCAACGCCCCCGGCTGCTGTGAGTCCCTTTTATATTTTAGAACTGCCCGAGCATAATATGCCACCTAGTTACATTTGTCAACCGATTCGAGCATCACCGCAACTATATTATCCGGGGTGAGCTCTCCCGTCTCCCTTTAGAGTTCCCTTCGTAGCCTAACCCATTTTGTACACGCAAAAAATGTGTGGCAGGCATTGTCCTCCTCTCCTGGGCAAAACCAACAATCAGACTTACCAATCTTGTGCAGGTAAGACTGAAAACATACATGCCCGCTCAAAAGCTTGGTCAGATAGAAGTTAGTCTCACCATGCCTTCGATTTAGCCACGGTCTCACATCCGGGATGAATCGCGCGTCCACCTTCCCTTCGTGCAATACACCCACCCTTCGTGCGATTCACCCAAGACTGCTGCCAATCGTTGAGCGAGCGCTGTCTCTCCTCGTAGACTACCATCTCCCTCGCATCCTGGTTTCGGCGCAGGTAAATAGAGTGGCGCTCTCTAGCAAGGAGGGCGATAGGTATCACGCCTGCAATAACTCTCACCGCCGAATCAGAAACTGTCGGATACTAAGATGCAATTCTCAGTGCTCCTCTTCTCTGTACCTGTGCCAAACGTTTTCGGTATACCTCCTTGCTGAGAGCGTCGCCCCATACTTATGCTCCGTACAGTAGCACTGACCCTACAGCGCTCATCAAAAGGTGCCTTTTTGATGATCTGGGTCCCCATACGTTGGCCATAAGTTGACCCAGAGCCGATACTCGCGAAGCAGCCTTCTCAGCCGTTGTCTTGATTTGCTCAGAGAAACTCATCTTCGAGTCGACTAGTAGCCCCAGGTACTTCACCGATGGCTTCGATTAGATTCACAAGTCTGCAATACTGATCATCCTTACTCTAGGGATTTTTTGTCAAGATGACCACTTCGGTTTTCTCCAGTGAACCCGCGAACAGTCATCCAGTCCTTCACTCGTTGCATTAGCATACCTAGTCTAAGTTGCGCTTGTTCAACGGTGTGTCCAGCGATCGGAGCCGCAAGATCATCCGCATAGCCGATCAAGCGCGACTCATCTGACATCCCCAGTTTTAGTAGCCCGTCGTAAGACACATTCCATAGGTCCGGAACAAGGAAAGATCCCTAGGCAACACCGGATGTAACAGCCATCCTTTGTTGGCCCTGTGTCGTGTCGTAGAGCAGGCTTCGGTCCTTTAGGTACTTCCTCAAAAGCCGCATTAGATATTCTGGAACTTGAAAAGGGTTTTCCAGCGGATCCAGAATATCCACCCATCTAGCGGAGTTGAAGGCATTCCTGACGACGAGTGTCACCTATAGGACGAACTGGCGCTTGGTGCAACTATAACATATGCCTCTGCCTTCCGGACGACGCTCACCACCTCTGCAATCGCATCAATGGTAGAACGTCCTGCTCTTAAGCCGTACTGCCGAGGAGATAGGTCCCCAGCAGCACGAATCGCGTCAGTGAGTCTTCCCTTGATGAGTTTCTCTAGCACTTTCCCAGCCGTGTCTAGCATGCATAACCGGCGGTATGCAGACGGCGATTCGAGATTTCCCTTCCCCTTGCTGATCAGAACGAGCCTCGCCACCTTCCATCGTACTGGGAAAACCCTGTCCCATAGGCAAGCGTTGAATGTGCTGAGCAGCAAGTCAGGACAATGGTGATAGACTAGCTTCAATACCTCAGCTGGAACACCATCTGGACCTGGAGCATTCCTCGGTTTCAGCCAAAGGACTGTCTGTTCCAGCTCCATGGTCAGCGTCAACATGGGCAGGATGGGCGGGGAAGAGTGCCCGCACTGTTTCATCCATCTTTCCCGCATCATGTATACAAGGTTTCCGTCGTCACCAAGCTTCCGCATAACTAGCTTGTAGCCAAGGCTCCACGCATCCTTGTTCACATTGTCCACTAGATCTTGCCAGCAGCGAGCCTTGCTGTTGTTGATCGATTTGCGAAGGCATTTCCTGGTCGACTTATATGCTGCTACCCGGTTGCTTGCCTCGTCACGGTTCCGTGCTCGTTGAGCCTTATGCCGAAGCTTTTGACACTCCCTTCGTTTTTCAGCGATTTTAGTTGACCACCAGTACACTGGGGACTTGCCGTGCCAGGGTTTTCGACGGGACATAGAAGCTTTGCAAGCAGTGGTGATGATGAAACTCTTAGTTGAGTTCACCACGTCTTGAGCTGCCAGTTCTTCCGTCCCCTTCGGATCTCCCTGCAGCGATGCACCTGCTGTGAGAGAACCTCAACGCACCTCTCAACGTCCATCATTCCGATGTTCCATCCAATTGTAGAAAGCCGAGAGCATTGACGTCGGGAGACAACATCGCTTATCTCAAGCAGAATGTATTCATGATCATTGGCTGAGTAGTCGTCTAATACTCTCCAGTTGTGTATCCTCCGTACGAAGGACTACCCGTAAAAGGATGAAATAAGTCAATGTACCATATTGAACTGTTAATATCTACAGAGACCTTGAAAGGATTACAATTCTGTGTCGACACATTTTAGTCCAATATATTGTCCTTCATTTGATACCCCTACAATCAAAATCCTTATATGCGTCGATCAGGTATACTGAAAAACTGGGGCGAAAGTCGGACATTTTTAAGTTTTAACGGTAAAGGTCCTTTAACGTTATTCAATTTTCTTGTCCTTTAAATGGTAGTTTATAAAAAGGAAGACCTATCATTTGCCGAAAACAAAACCCTTCTATCCATCCCCGTTCAAAAATTATGCGTGAACATACATAAAACAAGTTGGGTATCCAGACCTACGCTCATGTCAGAAGAGTTTTGTACTCAAGTTACAAAATGCAATCACCAGCAACGAATAAAATCAAGAAACATGTAAGAGATTTGCTAGTTTATTTTATATAATTTTCTTTATTAGAATGTATGCGGTACAGAGGCCTTATAATATAGTAGGTGTTCCGACAAAGTCATTTCACCATCATTTGAACATTACTTAAAACTATGCATATTATCGTATTTCTATGTGATTATTACAATTAGCTAGAGGAAAATTTAGGCAAAAACCTCTACTGAACTTATACTAGCTCAATATAACTTAACTATCTACTTCATTTTCAACTAACAAAAATCACTCAAATCATGAAATCCCAAAAGCATTTATGGCATCGATCTTATCTGGAAATTTTGAGAAGATCGAATCAAAACTGCAGTGTCTGGTTCGATGAAAAGATTTTTTAGATCACAGGTGTCTAATCGCAAGGGGGGAAACACATTTTTCGTGTATTCGAAAATTTCGCTTTCCCCGGTGCCCGATGGTACAAATCAGGCAACTTTAAGACTTGTTTTGAAAAGATTTGATTAAGACCTCTCCAATGACACCCTACTCAACTACCAACGGTAGAAATTTTTTTTAAGGGTCTCCTCCCTATATGAGGAGACCCCCCCTCTTAAACCGCTTTGAAAAAATTTTCCACCCCAAAACATTCAAGAAGTCACCACTTCTGACCTTTTCACAAAGTTTCATGGCCAGTTGTTGGGATGTGGAAATAACAACGCCAACAGTTAATGGACAAACTTGTTTAATTAACACATAAATACAATATCGTATAATTTCGAATTTATGATGAGCGCGTCTGAGTTTCGTTGTCGATGGCTTTGCGGCTTGTCACAGACAGCGATCGAGAATGACAAGATGCATAAGGTGTCTTCTAAGCGACGGTGGTCTTCTATAGTTTCGGAGAAAAAGTGCTGTGACATACAGACGGACGGACAGACGGACACAGGTCGTGATTGTAATAGGGTTTTGTATTTTAGTTCAAACCCCTAAAAACGAAAAAAAAAAAAATTAAAAAAAATATATTCGACAAACTAATAACCTTCTTTCCTTTAGAACTTGCTTAATAAATGAATCAAGTTGTTGATATCCAAAGAACATTGATTGATTGACATAGGCCAGCCACTTTGCGATTTGGTTATGGAAAAAAGCGTGGTCGTGGTGGTTATTTGCCTGATGTTGTTTTCCACTATTAACGGCATACCTTCCTCTTTATAATGAAACAAACATCCGATCATTTATATTAAAAAATTGAATTTTTCTCTTAATATCAAAATAACACCTCTTATTGGAAAACCCTGTATTTTACAGAAAACTCCTCTGGCAGGAACATTCTTCTGTTAATTCGACTTGTGTTAAGAAGCTTTTTCTATAAATTGCATCATATCTTATAGCTTCGAATGCTCATATCGTTGTATGCGGAAAGCTCTGAAGCTTTCGCGAACGCAGGCTGTCTGCTTAAAGACTTAAGGTAACGTTCGTTTCAATTCTTGGTTATAGGAAAACTAGAAGCAAATATCGGCAAAAGCACTCAAAGTTATAAGTTTTCTGCGATTGAAATGGTTTGGTAGAAAAGAGCTTCTTGCAGGCTATACATTCATTATCCCTATATAAGGGGATGACCATTAAAAAAGCATTTCCTCCATACGCAATTTTAAGGCCGTTTTTCAAAATATATCGTCAATATCATTTGTGTTAGTTTTGGTGCGATCTTTTCAAAAAAGACCTTAAAATTGCGTAACAATAATTTGCATAACAAAATTTGAACATGCCTTAATAAAATCGGTACCTGTGCCTACGTTCCTCCGCGCATCTCAAGTTTTCTTTGAAACTTTAGAAGCTCTTCTCTTTTTTCGTAGCACTACAGCCTTTCTCAGGCCTTCACTTCCTGCTAAAAGCGCTTCCAAATGTCTCGGTCCATCGACCGCGTCCTTATAATTTCGAAATCCGGGCACCGATGAACTGTCTTCGTCCACCGAGTAGGATCAGCATTTCCGCGGTTTCCCCACTCGCCTCCGTCCTTCAGTTCTCCCAAAGAATACCTTGTAGTAATCGAGCAGTCACCTAGGCAAACTAATCGAAAAACAGCATTATGCTTGATCCAATTTTAATTTTACATTTAAAAAAATAAATATTTGAATTTAGAATTAAAATTCGATCACGGCAACCCTTTTGATACGCAATTTATCAACGAATTGCGTTTTCCCGCAAGGGAAACTATAGTTGACGGCATGAGTGGGCTCGCCAAAAAACAATCGTTGCGGCATACAAGAGGAAGTCTGATTGTGATCGCGGAATGTGGTGGACGTTGCGAATGTGAGCGGCGACACGAATTTTCCCAGCAAAAAGTGATCGTTCGCGGATACGTTTGTTCCGGCTCAAGTTGATTATGGCCGTAAATCATTGGATGGTGAACTTGTCTGTCCATCGAATACCGCAAAGTGCTTGTTTTATGCATGTTCATGCTCACTTTTCATTTTGTATTTTGTCGCGGCGGTGCAGGGGACTTGAATGTTTCGCTCGTTTCCTATTGAATATGAGTTCTTTATTACGTTCGACGGTGAAGTGATATCTTCTGATTGATAGATTTTGTCGCACATGCTTGAGTTTCATTCAAGCCATCGCCAATATCGTTCGGGATCTTGCATTTGCATTAGAAGTCGTGTGTGACGAAAAACAAAATATGCACATCGACATAACGTCACCTCTAGCCCAGTCATATTAGGGCTTTCACCTCGGAATGAAAGATAATAAGCTGCAAATTGGTATGAACCTTTGTTTTGTCATTCTAAATGTTGTCTCAAAAGTCACAATCGTTATCGTGTTCGCGTCTCAAGATATTCAAGGTCAAAGGTCACAAAAATCGGTTTTTCGCGAATATCTGGCTTCCTATCGGTTAAATGAGATTTGCATTTATTATAAAAGTTGTAGGCTATAAAATTCCCTACAACTTTTGTTTAAACTTTTTTTTCATACGACCAACCGTTTTGAAGGTAGAGCGCGAAGAGTGCACATCGTACAGTCATATACGGCCTAATGCAAGGTCAAGCGTGAGTTATGGTTATCAGTACGTTATAAAGTCAATTATTTACTTGGAAATTATAATTATTAAACAATGCCTATTATTTATGTACTAACTATTAATTATTTATATTTAATTAAAGTAAGTAACTTGATTATTTATATATAATTATTCATATTTAACTATTTAAGTATAAAATATTATTAATTCTGGATTATATATTTTAGTTTTATTTTAAGTTAAAATGATAGTAAGAGTATATATTTTACACATATTTTTATTTATTATTAAATACGGCATAATATACATTTATCAAAATGTGAGTTCAAATATCAAAAGTATCTTTGTTGATTTTAATTGTAATGAAATTGGAAATGGAAGCTAATTATCTTCTTCTTGTTCGTCGTCTTCTTCTTCTTGTCGCTCAAAAATGTTCGATTCATTGTCATCATCCTCATTATCTGTCATGTTCATCTCCAAACCTTCCAGAATATCGGGATCATATGTATTTTCTTCATCGGGATTACTTGGATACAGTGAAGCGTTGAGGCAAGCTTGTCCGTTGCACTGGCCGCAAGCTAAAGAACATTGTAGCCCTGATTTTCTGCATCCACAGCGGGAACCACAACCATTTTTGCAATTGCAAAATATTACGTTTAGTAGTTCGGCTGGTGCTGGAGGTAATAACGTTCGTATGGGCTCCAGGATTTCATTTTCAAGCATCCAGCCCCATTCTTTAGGTTCTAAGTCCTTCCCTAACCACGTTTGAATCTGGTAGTAGACACGTTTTATGTGTTGATGAGCTGCTACACTTGTTGGTGGAAGTGTTGACAGTTGTACAGGTTTATTTAGTTTTGTAAATTTGATGAATTGCGTGTAGCGGAAATGATCAATGTTGTCCTCAGATTTTGGAGCATTATAGAATGCCAACAAGATGCGCACTCCATTTTCTAATAATGTTTGTTTTGGGCAGTTTTCTTGTTGAAATACTTCCACCAGTTTATCTAAATCAGGAATTTTTTCCAATGCTCTAGTAACAGTTTTTTTTCCTTTTTTAAATAGCGCAGAAGTCGTGTCACAGCCACTGAATGCGTGTAAAAATAAAATGTGCTTTTTAGTACGAGGATATTGGTCAAAACTTTTAGTAGAATATATTTGTGTTTTGACATTGCCTTTGCCAACTTTTTTCAAAAAAATTTCCTGATGATGTGACTGAGTACGTCCAATTAAAATAACGAGCAAATCGATATCTTCTCCTATGATGACAGCAGTCTTTTGATGTTCTGATAAGGCAATAGCTGTGTCAATGATGAGTTAAATATGAATAATTATATATAAATAATCAAGTTACTTACTTTAATTAAATATAAATAATTAATAGTTAGTACATAAATAATAGGCATTGTTTAATAATTATAATTTCCAAGTAAATAATTGACTTTATAACGTACTGATAACCATAACTCACGCTTGACCTTGCATTAGGCCGTATATGACTGTACGATGTGCACTCTTCGCGCTCTACCTTCAAAACGGTTGGTCGTATGAAAAAAAAGTTTAAACAAAAGTTGTAGGGAATTTTATAGCCTACAACTTTTATAATAAATGCAAATCTCATTTAACCGATAGGAAGCCAGATATTCGCGAAAAACCGATTTTTGTGACCTTTGACCTTGAATATCTTGAGACGCGAACACGATAACGATTGTGACTTTTGAGACAACATTTAGAATGACAAAACAAAGGTTCATACCAATTTGCAGCTTATTATCTTTCATTCCGAGGTTGACCCCTTTTTTTACCTAATATGACTGGGCTACTCAGTCACACTTACTCGGGCCTGCCATCGCTCCATCGCATGCTCCGTCGTTACATCTTGGTGTTGTTTTGTAATAATCCCTTTAAAGATGTATGGCTGTAGACACAACAACAGAAAAAGTCTAGTCGTGCAAAGTGATACAAGTTCAAAGGAAAAGGCATAGTGAGTGTGGTTGGATCGCGAAATTAACAATGCAATAAAACGAAATGAATAGCAATCGTAGAGATTTGTTATGAAACAGTAGTGCGAATTGTCGGTGTCGACAGTCTTTGCTGCGGACACGGTTTGTCATTCATCGTTTTGACATGTCATATATTTGACAGTTGACGTGTGTCACATTGGAATTTCGTTCGCGCTGGGCGCCAGTGAAGTTGTAAATGTTTGAAGGAAAATCGTGAAGAAAGTACTTCACCAAAACAAAAAAGTTCGAAAAAATGGAGTTAAAAATCTAATTATAGACTGAAATGAGCTTCATCACTGAAGATGATTTTTCGGTAATAGTACTTGTAATCAATAGTAATCTTAAATAATTTCGTAACGTTTCTGGTTCGTGAACTTTGCCATGATGAAAATGTTAACCTTAACTAACGTTTTGACATTGAAAGTTTATTAAAACAGTTTAAGAATGCGTTCATATAAAGATACGAAATTGTTATGTGTCCCCAATGGAAAATCCTATAGGACGATCACGAAAATGTTCGCAAAAATTTGCTGCAAAAGCATTTCGCTTATTCTTTCTTCCTCCTTTGTGAATTCAATATGAATATAAGGTGTAGTAGTTTTCCAACATTTTCTTCTTCCCTAAAGCTGAAAACCAAGAATTTTTTATTCTTGCAAAATTATTTTGAATAAAGAAAGAAATTCTAGGGGTGCATATGCGGCAAAATAACGAAACGTGCTGTGAACGACATTATTCACGAATGGGTGGGTACTCGCTTCATTTATCATCTACTAGTCGTAGTTTTAAGACCATATCTTATCGATCCCATACAATAGGCTGTCCACGCAGAATATTCTGCAGGAGTTGTGCGTTTTCATTGAGAAGAGCATTGTCATTTTGAGCAATTGCAGCAACAATAGCGCACAGTCGAAACAAACTTTGTGCGAATCTCTACAAGGATAGAAATGATGAAAAGAAGAAATCTTCCCTAAGTCAAACGGTATCACCTCTGTAGAATAGTCAGCAAGAGCATTTTCTCAATTCAAATAAAATGTTCGAAATGAATATGTAGAGTTGTGTATTAATCGAGCAGTTCGTCCCCGCGAACTACTCCAATGCACCCGCAAATGCATCAGCCGACGCTTATGCATAGGCATCCGCGACGCGTATGCGTATTTGGCGGCAATACTATGCCAGCACCAGCTGTCATAATCAGCGATCCCGCGATGCGATACCCGACAGAGATCTGTCATCCCTACCTAATCGCGATCAGCTGACAAGTGTTGAATGACACATCTCTGCCACTGAACCATCACTTGACGTCGGCAGTGTGGTGAGTTGATTCACACCTTAAATTCTGCCACTGGACCGCGGCTTGACGTCGGCCTTTGGTGAAGAAAAACGGCCTATGGAAATATAACATGGCATGTGTTTGTGTCAGTGATCAGTCGTCGAAACGGAAAAAATTTATCACTTCAAAATTTTCTGTCCTAAAATCAACGATTTAGCCTCCGTTCGTGCAAATTAATTGCATTTGATAACCAGCGTTTTCGTTTGTAAACATTTTAGAAAGTTCGTAAGGACGGATTGTGGTGAAAATTTGATCTGGTTTTAAATGTAGATGTGATAGGTGGTGTTCCGCAATTGATAATATTTTTTCCATTCGTTCGGATTGTTTAATATCTGCAAATTTCCTAAAGAATGCAAGCAAGGAATTTTGGATGTACGTCGGCAAAACTTCAAAAACACATGTGCTCAATAGGAACAGGTCTGAGATAGCTGGTAAAAGTAAGGATACTGGAAGCAAGAGCCGCTTAATAAAGCTTGGGTTTGTGAATAATACAGCTATGAAGAAAAGTATTGTGGCTCAAAAGAATCTCAACAAGCGAATTACACCCACGCTCAAAGTTCCAACGTCTTCAGTACTGTCTGGTTTTAGAAATCTTCAGGTGGATACATTCACAACGGTAACTGAACGGCAGCCTCTTAGATCTAGCAATCAATTGAACAGCGACCGACAGTAAACACTCTCGCCGAGAACGCGCAGTGTAATACAGTACTTGGCTAACGATCTTCATCATCATAATCAACATTGACATCACATCAGCATCTTTTAATCGTCTTCATTTGACGAACAATGCATCGCGCAATATAACCTAAGGGTTCGGCCACATTGCGATTTTACTGTCGTAACGAGCGATTCTTAGACACAAATATGAACACACTACGACAAGATTTGCAAAGGAACTTCAGGCATGCGCAGAACTAATATGCTCATTTGAAGGTATGTCTTTGCCGAGAATACATGCGCTAACTCATGTTTTAATCGAGCAGTTATACAAGCAAACTGCTCGAAAACCTTCCTATCCTTCACTTGTGATTTTATGTGGTAGATTTTAAAAAAATAAATAATTAATTATTTGCATTCATAACCGTCCCTTGTAAAATAGTTTTCTTATTATTATTATTAAATGTAATTCTATATCAATTTTTCTTTATATTAAATGCAAGATTTTTTTTTATCAATTTAACTTTATATTAAATGTAATTTTATATCAATTTTCCTTTATATTAAATTTAAAGGTTTTCCTTTAATTATATTTTTCATATTTACATTTTATTACTATTTTTAAAAAATCCTGTTCATTTTTCTATACTTCATTCAAAATCATTTCATTTAGTACAATTTAAATCCGCCACATTAAATTAGCACTGTCGGAAACGTTGATCGGATACTCCGAAGCGGTGTAATAGATTAGGAAGTAGTGTAGGGACGTCAAAAAGACAGCACGAAGAGGAGGCAGAAAATGGCTGCTCGTGCATAATCTTTCCTCAACTGGTGACGACGTGTGCGTGTTTTCATTTGTTTTTTTGTGCTTCTGTGAACTTACTCCTGTTGGACAGGCGTTCGACTGCGTGGATCACGAGACGCAAAATTTGGTCAAGCGCTAAGGTCGTCAGTCTACACTTCGTATCCAGTTTACGCACGGCCTAAGGAAACGGCATTCGTGAAAAGTTCACTAGTTGATCCGTTCGGTCAGGTTGTATTCACAACTGGTGGTGCATCGTTCGGAAACCCACCCAGCAGCGCTATGCAAGAAACTTCCATGCACGTCAACGTCAAATGTTCAAATGATGTGCGCCTGCGCGAGTATCGCAAAAACTTCCTACCAAACTGGTTTTAGGGAAAATCGCAAATTCCTACGACTACCGACTTGGCCAAAATTGTCGAAAATCGCAGTGTGCGTGCTTCTATTTAACCAGGTGTAACTTGCGACTATATAGTCGTTGTCTGATCCATTCCTAAGTAGGCTCTGTTGCACCTTGGCAAACTATTCATCGAAATCATTTCAAGACAATCTTCGATCACGGTCAATTGAAAATTAGAAGCCAGTTTGGATTATCCACGCCCACCAAGAAAAAGAAGCCAAGACTTAATCTGTGCTGATTGTCAAAGAGAAGTAGGCACTGAAATGCTTCGTATCCAGCGTTGTTCAGCTTCTGCGTAGAATTTGCAATAATTACTCTACAGTCTGATCACAAACTGGAAACACTTCAAATAACACGGTAGAGCTTCATCTTATTGCATACATCAATCATCCCAACTCTTTCTTTGTACCTATCTCAAATTTTTCCTTTGGCAACACATTGTCATGTTTTGAAAATAGACATCATACCGAAAATAAAAGCTATCAATACCATCTGAAAAAAAAAACACAAACACGTTAAAAACCCCGCGAATTTTCTGTAGAGGGCCCTTGTACTGAGGAAAGAGAACACGACACCGCGACGCTCGCCTGCAAGCGCATTCACGCGTCCTCAGACACGGTCAGTTTTGGCAAGCACTAATATTTTCGCTCGCTGAGGCAGCAGACCATCGCTGCAGTCCTTTGCAGCCCATTTGAACATCCATAAAATCTACAGTTGGGTGAAAATGATGAGGAAGGTGCTTTGTGAAAGGACAGCGTAAAATTCGGGGATGAAAATTCAATAATTCAATTTCTTGATATTTTTGAGAAACTTGTGTGTGTGTTGTGTTTGAAGAGCATTGATCAGCATGTTATTTGATTTGCATTTCAAATTTCCAAACAGCATTATTGAGTTTCCTATTTTGCGTTTGGTTAAGTTTAGTATTTCTAGCATGCCTCAATAGAAAAATAAATCTTTGGGGTAGGGAACGAACATCTTTTTCTTTTTAGCACTACAGCCCCTCTCGGGTCTCTGCTTAGAGATAGCTAGAGTATATCATTTTCATGAGCGTATTGATTTTTTTCGGAAGTTGGATTGGTCAATACCATGCTCCCATGTGTCTGCTCAGCTATGATATGATCTGATTAAATCAGTACATATCACCACTGAGGGAACACTCGTAATCTGTCCGAAAATCTGGCATTTGTCACTATGGCAGCCCTAGCCAGAAGTTGGCAAGTGTCAGATGACAGATCTCTGTCCGGGAATCGCCATCAGGACGTCGATTGCTGTTAGGTCGTGTGTAGCGTCCAAGCGCCAGTAATTGCTTATTTTCAATTTGATAGTTAGTGCGAGCAAAATTTTTAGTAGGTTTATATTCACTCACGTTTTCACCATCCTTCTCAACGCCAAGCGAGGTGATTTATTGTGTAGAAATAGTTAATTTATGGCGTCGTCTAGTTCTGCGCGTAGCTAACCTCAATTCGATTTCTTCGTTCAAGTTTGTTTCGAGAGTGCGGAATTGAATCGGCTTGTGGAGCAGCGGCCGATGTTGTGGGATCGGATTAGCGTTCAGTATGCCAATAAAATCGCCTAAGACGAAGCTTGGAGCGAAATTTACAATCATTTGTATCCGAATTTCACTTGCTTCTCGCGGGAAAAACAACCGATTTTAGGAGTTACAATCACCACATAGTGTAATTTTTGCGATGCGGTTATTCGTTCGGTTGAACGCAAACATTCCGCTGCAGAATACCCTTACTCCTTATTGTCAAAATCGTTTAAGATCAAGACAAAAGTCACTTCGCTTGCAATGTAAACAGTTGTAGTGAATCGAGTGGATATATGTTTCCATGGGATAGTCTGCTGCCTCGGCGAGCGAGGAGGTATGTTGGTGCTCGCCGAGATTGGCCTTGTCTGAGGACGCGTGAATGCGCTGGCAGGCTAGCATTGCGGTGTCCTGGGGCGAGTCCTTTTCCCCAGCACAAGGGCCCAGTACAAAAAAATTTCGCATTTACGGATTGTGCATGACACGACTCGGTCCGATGTTGTCGAGGCCGAGGTAACCTACTAAGGGTGGAGATTGCCAAACCAAACAACAAACTGGGCCTGGCGAAAACAGACGAAACTTGGGAGTATTTCATCTTTACCGACGATACTTATGGCCCCCAAATAAGAGTGGGGCATCCCCACAGCAGACCGTCGCTGCAATTCTACACGGACATTTATATACACTCCATTTCACTACAAAACTGCGCCCAATTTCTTTCTGCATTCTGTCGGGAATTATCAAACATCCACTATTTAGAAAGTTAATTATTACGTGCACTTCATAATAGGGGTACCGGATAATTCGTGCGGTTTTCTAACAGATGGCGTAACTTGATGTTTATTCCAGTAATTCACCTTTCCAAATATGTGTTGGAAAGCTACTGTCATATAGTTTCAGAATCAGTATGTGTCATTTAGCTGAAGCCCAAACAACAATACTTTTTTTGCTCTGAAAATGTCGAATTTTGTGCCGAATAAAGTGTTTTTGCGGGAAGTACTTCTTCATTACTTCAATATGAAAAAAAAGGCTGCCGAAATGCTCTAGCTGAGCGTACTTGCCAGAAGTGTTTTGCAGGGTTTAAAAGTGGCAATTTCGACTTGGAGGGCGATGAACGGCCCGGACAGCCAAAAAAGTGTGAAGATCACGAATTGGAGACATTGCTCGACCAAGATCCATCCCAAACGCAAGAAAAACTTGCAAAATCACTTGGCGTCGCTCAACAAACCATTTGTAACCATTTTTTCACAATAAAGCTTCAATTTTCGAAAAAATCCGCACGAATTAACCGGTACCCCTTACCATATCGAATCGTGATATCACTTGTAACTAACCCCGATAGAGGCGATACCCATGAAACCCAGGATGTAATCCACTTGGACAATTTGATGAAATTCATAATTTTAACATAACAAAGCCGGTACGTCTTGTGTAGACAATTGTCCCAGCAACGAAAGGGAAAAAACCTCTAAACATAATATTTGAGCAGTCTATTTCTAAGCACATTTGAAACCTGTGGGTTGACACCAGTAATAAATTAAAATTTTGATGAAATGCAACAATACAATACACAATTAGGACTCAATCAGAATATGAAATCGTAGCAAAAGACTGTTCGAATTTTTGTGGTTTAGCTTGTTCTAAAATTGATTTTTTTATCATCTTTTAGTCTGCTATCTTCGTTCTCAGCTGGTGTATCTACAAATGTTTCTTCACATCGTCCAATTCTTTGTAGCACTACAGCCCCTCTCGGGCCTTCGCTTAGAGATAGTTAGAGTATCTCATTTTCATGACCGTATTGATTTTTTCGGAAGTTGGTTTGGTCAGTACCATGCTCCCGTGTGCTTGCTCAGCTATGATCATCTGATTAAATCAGTACATATCACCACTGAGTGAACACTCTTAGTCTGTCCGAAAAATCCCCTGAACTAAATCACGTGGCTCCCAACGAGATTTGAACCTGGCACCTTCGGCTTATGCGTTTATGCTCTAACCACTAGACCACACAGACCACTTGCTCTAACCACTAGACCACACAGACCACGAAGGAATTGGGCCTTACATTTCAAGTTAACTGAGTTCTCTGTGAACTTTTGGCGGGATGTTGTGCTATCTCATATGCACAAAGTGACAAGGATGGAAGCATACACGTATATCATTTCACTCTTTTAATCGTACACTGCACTTGTCTCTTTACCAAACGTCATAAATCGTAGCAGAGCTCTTCTGTCCCTTTCCCACCTAACACGCAATCATTTCAATTCAAAGTCTAAGTGTTTAGCCTGTCCAAATGCGATCGCTCATCCGTCCAAGAAGTCTCGTTGGAATAAAATTATTGAATAGATATCGTTAACAAATTTCTGAGGAAAATCACGGCCCGAATGATGGCGCCATCTCAAATAAAGTACACGTATCGTCAATATGTACGGGTGGTGTAGTGGTTAGAGCACTCATCTCTTAAGCCGAAGGTCTCTGGTTCAACTTTCGTTCGCGGCAAAAAAATTTAGTTCGTGATTCTTCGATGGACTATAAGCCCGATCAGTTATGATAAGTACTGTTTTAAAAATCATTGAGATCATATACTTTCAAAAAAATGTAAAAAAAATCGATTTTTCGAAATTAACAAAGTAGAA
The DNA here is from genome assembly GCA_963969285.1 of Odontomyia ornata. Classification (NCBI taxonomy): domain Eukaryota; kingdom Metazoa; phylum Arthropoda; class Insecta; order Diptera; family Stratiomyidae; genus Odontomyia; species Odontomyia ornata. The sequence continues at coordinate 16,894,710 of OZ017742.1, read as the reverse complement.
TGAATAGCCCCTTTACTTGAATATGTTCAATCAGCCGAGCATTCAGAAAAATCATTTAAGCTGGATCAAAATGGCGGCTGCACTTGCTTATGAAAGAAACTGTGCATCTTTTGTATAAATTTAAACGATTTCATATCGAAGTATTGGATGAATAATTCAAGTTATCTATTCACGCTATTAGAAAACTTGTCTCTAACCCTAGGATGTTTACAAAGACCTTCTGGTAGGAGCACACTCCTGCTTACACAACTTGTTAAAAACAATTACCGAACAAAAAGTCCAAATTGAAAGGTCCACACCAAAAATTCCACAATAGAAGTTCGAAATTTAAATAGTCCAGTTGTATTGTAATGCCTGCACTCGTAGCTTATGCCACAACGACCTGTAGTAAACGCTGCCCGCTTTCGGCTTACACTTCAGTAAGCGAAGAAGATACATGTGCACGAAGAGACCGCATGGCTGTCGAGCGACAGTCCACTTTATGGGGTATAAAATGTAGATGTATATGTGTCAGAATTAATCCGAAATTTTTTTTACTCTTTGGACCTAAATTAATGGGAGCATTTGAGGGTAGACTTCTTTTTGGACTTTTTGTCCGGGTACGTTTTAAAAACACATAAAAGTACAGAGTGCAGCAACATAGCTTCCTTTTTTCGAAACTTAATAAACATCCGCTCGAAAAGTAGGCCTCCGCAACAAAGCACGCTCCTCACTATCGCATCGAATGATGGCGACTGAGCGATGTCGGGGCATAATTCTACGAGGAGCGTTTGAAAAGGCCGTGCAAAAAAAAGTGCTTGCGTGTTTGGACTAAACCTTTTTTATTTTTCGACATAGTCTCCTCTTAGGCATACACTTCGTCCAACGATGTTCAAGTTTGTTGATCCCTTCTGAATAATAGAATTTGTCCAAGTCTGCAAAATATCCATTAGTGTCTGCAATCACCTCCTCGTTTGAATAAAATCTTTTTCACGCCAGCCATTTCTTCAAATTGGGGAACAAATAGTAGTCGAAGGGAGCCAAGTCTGGAGAATACGAAGATGTGAAACGAGTTGGAATCCTATTTCTTGAAAATAACTCGACTTCTTTGATTCACACGAATGCCAAACACAAAGAAATAGACCAGTATGGCTGAAACTTGGTGTGCGTACATTCAAGAGACGCTACTAACTAAACATGACCTCGATACGTTCCGTCGGTGCCATCTCTCTGACTTTGCACCGACTTTTCGTATAGTCCCGTCTCTCGAACGAGACCACTAACTCTCCGCTACATCATCAATAAACTAAGTGGCGCGCATTTTAAGCTTGAAGGCGCCTCACGGTGTAACAAAGCGAAACCTGGCCCGAAGTAATGTGTGAAACGGTTCCAGGCTGGGTCTCAGGCTGAAAGGGGAGGTGCTTAGTAGGTAGTCTAGCCGCATGCTTTCGAGCATGGGAGTCCCACACTCTGTGCATAAATGGCATTCACCTCCATATCACAAAAAAAAAGAAAAGATATACTGGTGCGCCCTATATGAAGTTTTGAAAAAAAGAAGTTCTGCTGCCGCACCCTGTATATGAGACCATTACCCTTAAACAGTGTTTGACTTGCAAAGTGATGGTCAATAAAATGATTATTTGCTTTCATAAGCAAGGGTACCTACGAGAAATTTGCCTTTCCGGATTCCCTTTTAACTTTACAGGCAAAAACGTTGAATTGATCAACTGAACTACAATTCAAATGTTTCGGTAAACGTTTTACCGATTTTAAAACAAAATTTTATATTAGCTCTTAGTTCGAAACTCATTTTTGTACCGATGATACAAACATACTGTCACTTTAGACGCATTAACTTCGCTTCAACTGAACCGAATGTCACCAAACGTTCACTGGAATCCAGGGAGGGATGTAACTTTCCAACGCACTATCTCATTCACCGATGGCGCCACCGAAAAAAAAATTATGATAAGCGTCCCGTTTATTTTAAAAAGCACCTTATATTATTCACAAAGACTTCGAATTTTGACTTCTGAGGTATTATTGCATAGTTATTATCGAAGCAGTTTTTCAAATTTTTCAGTTCAAAGGTGTCCAATCGCGAGGGGGAGGGGTGTTAGAACTAGTATAAACCAAACAATATAAATTGTCATCGTTATCTAAATAGCTCACTAGTTGGAGCTAATGTCAATGCCTTGATTATGTCATTCTGTTCGGTCGAATAATACTCACTCTTGTGTCAACTGTTTTTCTGTGCTAACTAGATTATAAATAAATCTCAGTATACCAATTTAATCTATTGTTATTTTCGCCCAATCTCATCAAGGGGAACACAAAATTTCCGTACATTCCCCCTCCCCTGCACCCTTCGAAGCAAAATTTGTTCGCTTAAGATCTATTTTGCAGAGTTCTCATCAAGACCTTTCATTTGATGCCCTATAATAATTTGCTGGCTTGATCTTAGAGAGGGACCTGGCATTAGGCAACCCCAATCAGAAATGACCAGCATCTGAGTGGCATATATCCGTCCGTGATCTGTCGTCAAGTAAAACATGAAGGGATTTTGACAGATTGTTAATAGAAAGTTGGAAAAACCGTAAATTTTACTGTGCGTCAAAATTCACTTTTAAATACGAGTATATCTTGCAGGATTTTTTATATACTTACATTACCTTTCCCTCGACGACGAGCGCTCGTTGACGAATTGTAGGTAAGCAAGTCCTGTAATTCATTTTTAAGCGTATTATTGTACCGGTTGTAACTTATGAGTCACGACTTCTTTCTTTTGGTAGTGTAGATTCGCATTCGTATAACAACTATTAGTACACGAGTATGAAGGCATAAAATATATCCTAAGTGTGTATACAATCATATAAAAATTCAGCTATCAAAGTGTAAATACATGTAAGCTTCTTTGAATATCACAAAAGTATGGTCTTCGAACGTGGTAATGCTCGCTGCTAATTATTCTACTGCTTTCAATATTTAATACTTCGTTTTCAGGGGTGTCTTGAGTCTCAATTTGATTCACGAGTTTATCGACCCTCTTTGTTGAACTATGTTTGAACGCACAATGCGCCTCTTTGCATCCATACGGTGTGTTTTCCCAGAAACAGGGAGTACGGTCCCGCCGTTTCCCAATCAACATGTGCCGCTCCTTACAATGAAGATCTTCACCTCGGCCTTCCAACTACCTGTTGCACATCACTTCGTGACCTAATGCTGATGGCTCATGGCGATATTAGCAGCTGCTATCGTTTTTTTACCGCACTGTAGTAGAAAAAGTAGCAATCTGTGAAGTTCCTCTTTTTTCCCTTTTTTTTTTCTTTTCGCTGTGCATCCACAGGATGGTAGAAGTTATCTCTGCCAACAACCATCCACCAAGACTTTATTTTGGTTTTAAAGGTTTCCTTCGCTGGTGTAAACTATTCTCACTATAAATTCACAACCTTAACTTAAGGGAATTCACGACACTAAAATGGCCACCACGCGTACTTTTCTGCGTTCACTCGCCTTCCTCTCACGAGGATCTTGTGCAACTACCAACTAACATGGCGGGGCCGAGCCATCGAGCAACGAAACAGCAAAAGTTTTTTAGCGTGTGACTTTGTCCACACTGCGGAAATGAAAGATCACACAGGTAAAACTAGATAAAACTCTTTATTCGCTTATGGTTGTCAATGACAGATGCCTTGCTGCTTGCTCGCGTGTTACTGACTGACCGACTGCATGAATGACTGCGTGCTATGCATTGGTTGCTGTTGCTGCACTTGATTGCTCATGTCATCTCTAGTGGTAGTTGTCTCTGGGCTGCCACAATACTCCCCCCTGAGTGCGGAAGCCCGTGCTGGAGCTGGAGGGTAGGTTCGGATAATGTCTCTGGGCTGCCACAATACTCCCGAGGAAGTACGGATAGTTCCGCCCCCGTGTCCACTAAAAACTGTACTTTTGTTTCTTTATCGTAAACGTGCAGGCGATTGCTTCCTGTGTCACTGATCAGCGCCTGTTCCGTCAGTGACCTTTTGCGTTTCCCGACTTGAAAGAACACGGCTGTACGCAGTTCCTTGCTCTGGTTCCAAAACGAGAGTGGAACCAACAGAGGGTTGGATTGTTACGATGTGGGCTGCGTCGCGATATGTCTGTTCGCCATTGCTCGCCCTGTCTCTTCTCTTGTATTCGACGAAAATCCGCGCGCATACCCGATATTTCATCTGCCAATGCGTCTCGCAATTGCAGATCCGCTGATGTGTTCGTTGTACTGGCGCATTCGCTTATAGTAGATTTTGTCACGGAGTATATGTTGGTTTTGTTGATTTCGGCAATGCGGTCGGCTGCCGCCGCAAGTTCGTCCAGGGCTACGGCACTAGAACCCGCCAATATTGCTCGCATTTCTGCCGGTAGTCGTTCCAACCACAATGATTTTAAGAACGCCTCCGGCACTCCGTTTTTCGCGATGCGTTGCATGTTGCGGAGAAGCTGCGATGGACGCTGGTCGCCCAATTCCAAGCCGTGAAGCAGCTCGCGAATTTGTTCTTCATGACTTTGCCCGAAGGCGGATAAAAGACGTGTTTTGATGGCAAAATATTTCCCTGTCGTTGGCGGATTTTCTACTATGTCCGCCACTTGTGCTAGTGCGGCCATTTCTAACTCTCCAATCACTTTGTCAAATTTTGATGTATCGTTAATTATTCGATGCGATCGAAATTGAGCTTCTACACGCGCGAACCATAATGCCGGATGCGCCTGCCAGAACGATGGCAGCTTACAAGCGGTGATTTTGAAGATTTCTGCGGATTGGTGTTTTTCCTCGTGCTCGCCTTCGCTTGCATCCCTGAAGTTTTCGTCTTCAGATGTCATTTTGAGAGCCTGCCGTTTCTCTAATGCTGAGTACGTGTCCTCTTTTATGTCTGGGGTCACCAGTTTAGCGTGTGACTTTGTCCACACTGCGGAAATGAAAGATCACACAGGTAAAACTATAAAAAACTCTTTATTCGCTTATGGTTGTCAATGACAGATGCCTTGCTGCTTGCTCGCGTGTTACTGACTGACCGACTGCATGAATGACTGCGTGCTATGCATTGGTTGCTGTTGCTGCACTTGATTGCTCATGTCATCTCTAGTGGTAGTTGTCTCTGGGCTGCCACAGTTTCGTTTAATAATGCCATCTATGGGTGAACACGCGGTGGTGATAATGCACACTCGTTTCGGTTGTTTTTAAAATTTTAAGTCGTCTCTTGTAGATTCGCTTAAATTATCAATTGAAAGCAATTTATGTTTATAATTATTAGGCGTAATTAAGAGGGAAATAAATCGAAAGAATAAGACAGGCACGCGTTAATTACCGACAAACAAAACAATTTTTAATTAATATTATGGTTGGAATGGGTAAAATTTGACAAATTTTGTGGGGTTTAAATGATACAATGATTTTATCGTTCATATAATTTAAGGGGTTAACCGTTTCGTTCTAAGCATTTGCATACCGCGTTACACCGCAATTAGTTAAATTATATTCAAAAGATATTGAAATAAAATCACTACGCATTAAAATATTAAACAGTTTTAGAATTTTGTTTCCCGGGTGTTAAGTACAAAAGAAATTTTTTCACTTATTTTTCATGCGAAAAAAAAAAAAAAGAGCGAGTGTGGCGATGGGGAAGGTGACTGAATCGACCGAATCCTTGTTAAATTGCGTTCGTGCTGTGTGCCTGTGTCAGCGCTGCTTTTAGAGCCATAGCTCCTAGATTACTACATCTGTCTCTGTTAGTTTACATGGTCGACCACTCCTTATTTCGTTTTCCACCTGATTATTTTTTCTGAACCGTTTCACGATATCGAAAACTGTCGAACGACTTCTTCCAATTATTTTTGATATTTCAGAAAAGGATTTATTCTCTTTATACAACTTTATTATAACTTTTCTTTCATGTATACAGGTTTCTTTGCGATTCTTAGCCATGTTTAACTTTCTTCACTTAAAACTGACAAGTAAATGACTGATATCAGAAAAACACATATCAACATATAATTAGGGGAATTCCCTTTTAAACTCGGAAATGAAAAGAAAAGAATTGCTCCAAACTTCAATGACTAATTTCACACTTTTCAAAATGTCCGATTACTTTTGTCCACTTGATGCAATGTGAATTTGAATTAGTTGTTAATTTTCTTGTGAAAATCTTTTTATTTCTGTTTTATTTTTTTGTGCAATTAATTGAGAATACAAGTAACTTTTATACAAAGGGAAAAATTTTTATTTCATTTCAAAGCTTATGCTCGTAAAAGTATTTTATTGCTTGTTTCTTGTATTGTCCGATCACTTTTGGCCACCTCTGTATATATATATATACATAAATATATATATATATATATATATATATATATATATATATATATATATAATATATATATATAATATATATATATATATATAATAGATATATATATATATATATATATATATATATATATATATATATATATATATATATATATATATATAATAGATATATATATATATATATATATATATATATATATAATAGATATATATATATATATATATATATATATATATATATATATATATATATATATATATATATATATATATATATATATAATATGTATATATACAGGGTGCGGCAGCATAACTTCCTTTTTTGAAATGCCCGCCCTTAAAGTGCTAACTGTTATAGCGCGGCGCTAGTAGTCTCATTCGAGAGAGGTGATTTTAAAGTTTTGCTCATCCCTTGGTTAGTCGCTATCATGCGTTGGAACAGTGCGGAGCGTGCATTTACCGTTGATACTTTTCGAACGGAAAGTCGGTGAATTTTGAAAAAAGGAAGTTATGCTGCCGCACCCTGTATATATATATATATATATATATATATATATATATATATATATATAGATATATATATATATATATATATATATATATATATATATAGATATATATATATATATATATATATATATATATATATATATATATATATATATAGATATATATATATATATATATACATATATATATATATATATATATATATATATAGATATATATATATATATATATATATATATATATATTACATATCTCTCGGCTTGAGTTCATGTAGAACCCAATATCCAGCTGCTTTTGAACGTTTTGAAATGGCTGCTTGAGTGACACCCAAAGATTCTGCGATCTCTTCTTGTGTTTGGCAACAATCTTCATCGAGTAATGCTTCCAGTTCTTCATCTTCAAATTTTTTTTGGCTGCCCAGGACGTTCATCGTCTTCCAAGCTAAAATCACTTCTTTTAACTCGTGCAAACCACTTTGGCAGGTTCGCTCAGCTAGAGCATGTTCACCATAAACTTCCACCAAAATGCGATGACTTTCGGCAGCAGATTTCTCCATATTAAAGTAATGAAGAAGAATTCCCCGCAAAAAATTGTTGTTAACGCTTCACATGAATGGCATACACTGAAAAGACGTACAATGACAGTAGCGTTCCGACGCAGGTTCAGATTATTGGAACGATGTGATATTATGCAAGTTCCGCCATCTCTTAGGAAAACGCACGAATTAAGTTATAGTCTCAATAATATACAAGTTACGCCATCTCTTAGCAAACCGCACGAATTAAGTTATAGACCTGTTGCGATGTGGAAATAACAACGCCAACAGTTAATGGACAAACTTGTTTAATTAACACATAAATACAATATCGTATAATTTCGAATTTATGATGAGCACTTCTGAGTTTCGTTGTCGATGGCTTGGCGGCTTGTCACAGACAGAGATCGAGAATGACAAGATGCATAAGGTGTCTTCTAAGCGACGGTGGCGCCAGAAGTAACTCGGTGGTGAACTCCGGAGGTCGCTACAGACCCAATAGTATTTATACATTATTGGTGTCTGCATATCGTAAGTTCTATCTACCCGACATTGGTATACATTGTGACAAGAAAGTACCCGGAAATTGCAAATAAAACGCAAAATGTTTAATTATCCATCAAATTCACACGGAGCCGAATCTGGTGAATACGCAGGCGCGGATCCAAGAGGGGTCATGACCACTCTTTCAGTTTTTTGTCGCTTATTATTTCTAGCACAATATTTTGTATGGAGTTGGTTTAAGTGTAATGTATTGAAGCAAATAAATTTGTTATATTTTGTTATATATAATATTTTGTTATTTTTTATATTGTTCTACCCTGTGAGCCCCTCCGGAACAAAATTCTGGATCCGCCCCTGTGAATACGTTAGTTGATCGATGGTACTTGCTTTTGGCTTCAAATTCGATCACAACAAAAAAACCCAAAATCACAAAAATCGCAACGCACTACTGAAGTGTACCAACTTAAGCAGCTGCTGTAAACAAAGTAGTTGACAAATCGCGCTCATATTTGGCATAGTAATTAAGGGCAGTCCTATCAACTTAACAAAATACATTTTTTTTAAATATCATTTACCCGGGGAATTTAACTTACAATTTGCGGGTACTTCGTTGTCACAATCAATAACTAAAATATAAGGTTATCCATTTTACGCTTGGGAAAGTAAAGCTAAAGAAAGCACCTAAAATATTCAGATGTAAACGAAATTTTTTATTCAATATAAAGATTGAACCTTGCCATTATACGTGAAACGCAACATGATTCAAATGTCCTCCACGGGACCTCTTACAGGCGTCAATCCTTTTGATGACTTTTCGGCACATTTCCGGTAATATCTCGGCCATAACTTCACGAATATTGGTTTTCAATTGCTCAAAATTTTGAGGATTCGCGTAAACACAATATTTCGCATAGCCACATAAAAAGAAATCCAAAGGTGTTAGGTCGCAAGATCTTGCGGGCCAATCGACATCACTCAATCTCAAAATTACGCGTCCTGGAAATTTCTCTTGAAAAGTGCTCGATTAGCTTGTGTTGTGTGGGTTGTGGCTCCGTCCTGTTGGAACCACATGTTCTCCAGATTATAATCTTCAATTTCTCTCCAAAAATAATCGGTTAACATCCGTCCATAGCGATCAGAATTGACTGTAATGGCTCTTCCTTGATCGTTTTCAAAAAAATACGGGCCAATAACACCACCAGACCACAATGCACACCAAACGGTCACTTTTTCCGGATGCAAAGGCCTTTCTGAGATCACCTGAGGATTTTTAGACCCCATATGTGACAATTCTGTTTATTTACGTAATCACTGAGCGAAAAATGAACCTCATCATTAAAAAAATGTCGTTCGAAAAATCGTTATCAATTGCTTCTTGTTCAATCACCCAATTCGCATACATTCTGCGTTGTGTATGGTCTTGAGGCTTAAGTTCTTGAATGAGTTGGATTTTGTACGGATGGAGATGCAAATCCAAATGCAGAATCCGCCACAATGAGCCGTAAGACAAGCCCAAATGTTGAGCACGTCATGGAATCGATAAACTCGGGTCTTCCTCCACACTTTGAGCAACGGCAGCGATATTTTCAGCAGAACGAATGTTGCGATGGTGCAATGGCCTTGCAATATCAATAACCGATCCAGTCTCTTAAAATTTCCTCACTGTGTTCGAAATTGTTTGCTGTGTAGGTCGATTATGTCGACCATAATCGGCTCGTAAAGCCCTAAATGTTGATACAGCAGAATCACCATTTTTATAATGAAATTTAATAATTTTGACGTGTTCTTCGACTGTTAAACGATCCATATTTCTAAATGGCAAACCTTCAATTAAAAAAAAACACGCTAACCCTGTATTTAGATTAAAACTCTCAAAAAACGGTTAAATTGCGAGTTGCTAAACTAAAATAATGTCAAGGTGAGGAAGCATTCGATGTAGGGATGGCAGTTTTTGGTAAATAAAAAAACCTGTTCTTCGGTTTTTTCATCTTCGGTTTATTCTGGCGGTTATTATGCAGCCAAAAAAAAGGATTTTGGAAATACCGTTTTTTCGGGGTTTTCTCAGCAAATTTTTTAAGTAAAAAAAACACGAATCAAAATTAAATGCATATTTTTGTGTCCATCGATCATGGTTTATCATGGTTTATCAATTTTTCATTCAAAAAATTCAAATCAAAATGAACTGAAGGATATTTCATCTTTGTATTGCAAATAAGAGACAAACGTGTTGAAATCCAATCGGACAGCTTACTGTTAAGCTAAGTCATTCATTTACAGTATAACGATCAAATACCCTTCAGTTCAGTCCCTAAACATTTTGCATTTAATGTGTATCGTGTGCTAGCTTCACTTCGCACTCCAAGTGAAGTCCTCTACATTGAAACGAAGCAATCAACTAATACCAAGAACCAACCAAACATTAAAATATGCCTTTAGCGACTGCGGTCATTACTCCTGCCATGGTAGGAATGGCGAAGAAACTGTTTCTCAGTTTTTTGTATCCGATTCTTGAATTTGAATGCGAAATCGGTTTAAACGGGGAGGAAAAATCCGGTTTATCGAACCAAAGAAATCGGTGCTTTTTCCCCATGCCTAATTCGATGTAAACTTGCCTGATGTTATTTTCCACTATTAACGGCATACCTTCCTCTTTATAATAAAATGAACATCCGATCATTTGTATTAAAATGGTATTTTTCTTTTAATATCAAAATAACACCTCTTATTGGAAAACCCAGTATTCCTGTTTTTCTTGAAAAGCCGTCGGGTCATGCTTTATTCTTGTGTGGGCAGACGCGTTTCGAATCTTATATGTCATCTTCAGTGTCTAAAAGAGTTAGATTCTTTAGACACTGACGATGGCTCAAAGGAGTCGAAATGCGTCTGGTCATACAACAAAGCAAGGATGAGGGTCCTTTAGACACTGAAGATGACTCTAAGTAGTCGAAATGCGTCTGCTAACACAATGAAGTAAAGCGCGACGGCTTTTCAAGAAAAAAGACTGTTGGCTTGTGGATATCAAATCCACAAGATAATTGACTAAACTGCTCTTGATGCCCGTCCATTCTTTAGGGCACCCTTCTAAAGGAGTTAAATTTGTTAGCTGTCCGACGAACGAATGTGGTGCTTCTTATCTGTGACTTGATATGTTATGGAAAAGTTCTTAAATTAAGTTTTTTCCTCACCTTATCATTTCTTATCAAAAAGTGCTCTGGAATATAAAATTTCAGCCCAATCGGTGCAGCGGTAACAATTCGATAAAACGGTGCTACAACCACAGTGAGTAGTTTGATCAAAGCGTTAATTTCACGCCAGGTGGGATTCTTCCACGCGTTCTGATTTGAACAGTGCATTAAGGAAATTGCTTCAGGTAGTGCAATCGCCAACGCTGGTCTGACTCGATCGACGGAGACAGTTCATCGCTACTCGGATTTCGGAATTGGATCACGCGATCAATGGACCGAGACAGTTGGAGGCGCTATTTGCAGGAAGCGAAGGCCCGAGAGGGGCTGTAGTGCTAAGAAGAAGAAGAAGTAGTGCAATCGCATACTGTTGTGTCTTTTTGTGTTGTGTGCATCTCACGAATCGGGCTGAAAGTTAGTGTAACATCTGCTACGCTCGCTCCTTGGTAATTCTGAGGACTTCATCTTTTCCCTCGCTTTGTAGGGTGTTGCGAACTGAGCATTATTCGTTAAAATTTTGTTCGTTTCATTCAGAACTGGTGCACGCTAACGCCCTCTGGATACTTTTCACGCATTTGCTTCCGCCACTTTGTACGTACAGTTCTCGCGACCATAGTATACTCACATAAAGAATACATGCGTCGGAAATTTTATTTGCTTTTATTTTGTTTTTTGAACACGACAGGGCTTGGCTCAACTGACGTGCCCCGGCTGGGCTGACCTGTCCCTGGGAAAATTCAGGAAGTGTGCAACCCTCGGTAAATGGAAGGTGTGAACACTATGTGAATATACGATGCTCGCGACGAACGACATTGACAGCACCGTTAAAACAATCTTTCCTAAGTGCTGTGTCTTGTTCATCGCGGCCGCAGGATTTGTTTGATCTCGCCTAGTGTCGATCATTGTGGAACAAGAAATAGTGGGGGAAAGACGAGAGCCACATTCCGTAGCCTGTTGTCAAACCAGTACGAGTTGGCTCTCTTGGATTCTGTCTTTTGCTGTAACGTCAAAATTGATAGATACGAGTAACCGCTGTGCCTCAATCAACATAACACAAAATAAGGAACTTCAAGTTACGTAGCGCGCACATAGTTCGCCTACATACGATTCGCGCTTATGAGATGTTGACAGATACGGAGAAGTGTCATTGTGGCAAACATTATTGAAGAAAATGGACGATTTCGAATTGATTCTGATGTTTATGTTTTTAACAATGTGTTATAATTTTGTTGATGAAAATTTTCAACGACGTATTTCATCCTTATGTCAAATGTACTCTTCTTCTTCTTTGTAGCACTACAGCCCCTCTCGGGCCTTCGCTAAGAGATAGAGGATCTCATTTTCATGACCGTATTGATTTTTTCGGAAGTTGGTTTGGTCAGTACCATGTTCCCGTGTGCCTGCTCAGCTTTGATATGATCTGATTAAATCAGTACATAACACCACTAAGTGAACACTCATAGTCTGCCCAAAAAAATCCCCTGAACTAAATCACGTTGCTCCCAACGGGATTTTAACCTGGGACCTTCGGCTTATGCTTTCATGCTCTAACCACTAGACCACACAGACTACTCAATGCCTTATAAAATATTCGGGTTCAACTTTTTTGACATTTGCTTTATGTCTGCTTATATTCATTGTAGCTCAGCCTTAATACAACAAATGAAACTTCTAAATTTCTTAATTAAATACGTGACGAGGGTACTCGCGGACATCCCTGTCGAAGCTTTCCAGAAATGTTATGAAGCATGAAAAACACGCTGGAATCGTTGTATAGCTGCTCAAGGGCACTACTTTGAAGGGGATGGCAGAGTTGTAGAATAAGTTTTAAATATACATTCATGGAATCAGTCTCATTATTTAATTGTCACACCTCGTATTGTGTTTTTACATGTATAAACATTTTATTGTATTTGTTTCTCGGATCTTGCTTTGTTATGAGAGCAGACGCGTTTCGACTTCTTTGAACTAACGAAACGCGTCCGCTCACACAAAAAGGCAAGACCCGACGGCTTTTCAAGAAAAAAATAATTGGCGTGCGGATATCAAAACAAAATAATTGATTATAAAATTTTTAAGCATATGCGCCAAATGCGCCACTAGCATTTGACCATTTCCACAATGCCTTTGTACGTACTTGTGTAAAATATTATCTTGCATATAGTCACTCCACCATTTTGGGTATCCATTGTTCGTCCATACGATTCATGTGTCCAGCCCATTGTAGCTTCCGCCAGTCTGACAATCGTTGAGACCTCAGGCTCGTCAAAAATTTCATACAGCTCATGGTTGTATCGAATTCGGTATTGGTCCCCGTTTAACTTTGCTTCGACTATTCGCCTCAGGGCCTGTCGCTCAAAGGCGTTCAATAAAGTCAATGTCAAAAGCGCTTTATTTAATACCAATCGTTATAAATTTTTAAAAGAACATAAAGCAAATTCCAAACAGTAAAACTATAAAAAACTTAATTGGCCCGAATGGCTCTCTAAATTTATACGTTATCAGTTAAACACATTTAATAAAAAAAATACACTAGCAAATTTAAATTAATTAAGATTATTACATATTTTTTGATTCAATTGGAAAAAGGAGAAAAAACCAACCAGCATTATTCAAAATTACTTATATTAAAAGGCGTTCAATATATTTGCGGATGCTTGGGTTAGTGTCCATGTTTCACACCCATAGCATAGTACAGGTCTTATCACAGATTTGTATACTTGAAGCTTTGTTTTCCTGTGTATGTAGCTGGTCTTCAAGATCGTTAAAACTGAATGAAATATTTCATTTACGAGCTGTATTCTTCGGCGTATTTCGTCTCTTCCATTACCTGTTCTTGTCATTTTGACGCCTAATTACACAAATTCGCCAACATTTTCGATACTGTACTCACCAAGTGTGATGAGGGTTTCCGGATGAGGCAATCAGTTTGGTCGTGGAATTCGTGATCTGCGCTATTGCCTTGTGCGCAAGCTACAAAGTACGAAAGCAAGCAAGGAAAATGCTGTGAAAATGAAATTGCAGAGTTTTTGTACAAATCTGAGCAGCTGTACCTAAAGAAAAGTGTATAATTGTTTGCTGTAGAGGACATTAGTTGGTTTTTGGAATCTAATGTACACCCGCAAGTGCTGAAACCACTTACTAAGAAAAATAAGTGAGCCGAGTCTCAGTCGTTTTAAGCCGAGGACGAGTTTTACTAGTAGCAAAAAAACATCTTTACAAACTTTTGATTTTTTTTTTAACTACCTCCATTCTCTACCGCTTTCTCCATCACTTTTTCTTTGTCGCACAACGCTCGTGCGATCTGCATTCACATTACGTCGCTTCGTCCTTTGTGCCACCCAGACAATGTTTAATACATCGGTATAAGGGGGCACACAAAATAATGTGAACTTGTCCTTTTCATGAACATGAACATCTAGTCCAAAATCATGATCAGCTCTCAGAGATAAAAAAATTCAATATAATGCGACGCATTCAAAAAAACTCTGAGTAACTGTCTCCTCAGTATCTCGCCGATAGGGTCAAAAATGCCCTAAAATACCGACCTCAGAAAAACAGAACTACAGGTCCACCCTTCAATCATAGTACAGTAAATCTATCGAAAAATAAATCGTTTTACAGAAATGATTGCCTAGGGGTTGAATCTTTTTTTATTCGATGTAAAATGATGTCAATAAAGCTACCTTGAGGGTGGGCACGTGCAAACTCAAAAAAAAATCCAAAAAATTTTTGAAATGCGTTTATCTCGTTGGCTATGCATTTCACAGAAAAATCGATTGATGATAAAATGTAGAGGACGTTAAAATCTACAATTTATGCCATTGGAGCAATACTGTACGACAAAAAATGCACACGGTAGGTGGCGCCAAAGTCTCCAAAAAAGTGTTTTTCCACTTTTTCACCCTGAAAATGTTATTTTATCGCAAAGACGTAAATGCAAAAGTTGTTCCTTACTTTATTATCAACAACTTTTATTTAAACAATTTTTTCATATTACTTGCCGTTTTGAAGTTACAGTGCAATATAGCGCTGCGTATACAGCACCGTGCTGTTAATGGTAATTTCGTCGATCCTACTGTAACTTTCTCCAGCGGCGATGGCATGCTTTTAACAAAAGGGATTATTCGGCCACCTGCCCTATTGATGACTAAGGACCGTACATTTTTCAGTTGCTATGTGAATTTCGGAGAGCAGAGACAGCAAAACTTAGCTCTCCGAAAATGAGTGATAATGTGCCTGTTTGTTTCTGGATAATTACTCATAAAATACTCATAAAGTATAAATACAAACTAAACTGTTGAAAACATTGATGAATATTTCCGTTAATAATAACAGTAATAATAATAATGATAATGATTATAATGATAATAACAATATTACACTTGTTTACATTAACAATCAAAATTTTTTCTTGTTTGAATGAAAAATCACGATTGCCCAAATATATTTATATAGAATAATTCATACTAATATTTGTACACTAGTACTAACCATTGATAACTTCATGTCAATACCTGAATATAATTATTAAAATGTTATACATTAAAAAAAAATAAATCTTCATTAAAACGTTTACCTCCGATGTGCACTCATTGCGTGCAACTGTATTATTGGGATTTTCATAATTCTGCAAGCTGCAACTTCAAAACGGTAAGTAATATGAAAAAATTGTTTAAATAAAAGTTGTTGATAATAAAGTAAGGAACAACTTTTGCATTTACGTCTTTGCGATAAAATAACATTTTCAGGGTGAAAAAGTGGAAAAACACTTTTTTGGAGACTTTGGCGCCACCTACCGTGTGCATTTTTTGTCGTACAGCATTGCTCCAATGACATAAATTGTAGATTTTAACGTCCTCTACATTTTATCATCAATCGATTTTTCTGTGAAATGCATAGCAAACGAGATAAACGCATTTCAAAAATTTTTTGGATGTTTTTTTGAGTTTTTCAAAAAAGCCGGAAGAGTTGCACGTGCCCACCCTCAAGGTAGCTTTATTGACATCATTTTACATCGAATAAAAAAGGATTCAACCCCTAGGCAATCATTTCCGACCTCAACCTATAGATTTACTGTACTATCAGTGCTCATTAAATGCTCCCTTAGTCTTTTCTAAAATACCAAAAGTGTTTGCTTTCTTAATCATTTCTAGTAGATTGTTATAAATTGTTATAACGGGTTTTCCAATAAGAGATGTTATTTTGGATAGCCCGCTATTTCGGTAAATGTCACTTGATGCTGTCATTTTTTGACATTTGACAAGTAGTAACTACGCCATTTATAAAAATGGAACGATACATGCTTCAACAACGCATTGAAACTGTAAAAATGGTGAAAATTTGACAGAGACGGTTCGTAAAACTCGAACATTTTTGGATCTTCGTGAAGCACCTTCTCGGACCGCAATACAGAAATTGGTGGAAAAATTCGAGCTGTTGGGACAACTTAGTGATGTGAAGAATAAAACCCGTGCACTCACTCAAGAACAGCCGAGAATATTGCTGCTGTAGCCGAAAGTGTTGAAGAAAACCCTGGTTTATACGCAGAGCATAATTCATTGCATCGTTCTTTAGACGATCCGTTCTGTCAAAAGGTATTACGAATTGATCTGCATTCCTCGCATTATATGGGTTGATCTGTGATACCTTAATTAATGGTATTCGTTCCGAATACCATTAATATATTATGTAGATAAACTTAGCTTTCTCCATTAAAATGATTTGACTAAAGGTTAAGATGTTACTAATTGATAAACTAAACTAATTTGAGTAAGCATTGGCAGTTTCAGAATGTTTTTATACGCTTTGATCAGCAGCCAAACCGTAAAACTTACAAATCATACTATTATTAACAAAGTTGAGCGAACTTTGATTTCTGAGGTATTTTTTTGCCCTTATGCTCTGGAAAGCCTACTTTTTAGGGTTTTGTAAAATAATTTGAGAGGCGCACAGGGAGGGGAAATACACGGAAAATTTGTGACGAACGGTACCCTTAGATTCAATGAAATTCAGTACGTAGATGTCTATAAGATTGTTCTATCCTGAAAGTTTCATGAAGATTGAATTATATTTAGCGAAGTTATAGCGGTTTGAATTTTCCTGTATTACTATGGAACAATATGGGGGCACAGGGGGGAAATACATGAAAAATGTGTTTTCTCCGTCGCGGATGGACATCTGAAATAATTATCAAGGGAGATATTTATGAGTATAACAATACCAAAAACCTCAGAAATCGAAATTCGTTCAACTTTGTTAATAATAGTATGATCTTCGTATTTCATATTTTCTCCAATAAAATCGTCTTTGACATGTTTCTTGATTTGATTCGATCTGGTGACTGCATTTTGTAAATTGAATACAAAACTCTTCTGACATGAGCGTAGGTCTGTTTAGCCAACTTGTTTTCTCAATTTTTCGGGTGAATGGTGTTCCAATCGAGACGAGTGGGGGCACTAATTATCGTACATTTTGCCTCCCCCGGACCTGCTGATGCGTAAAATAACTTTTGTTTCAAATTCTACAAGTCCTAATCAAGAACTTTCATTTGATAGCCCACCTGATTGTATTTGATAAAAAACATTTTAATTGCCACTTCAATATAAGGAAGAGTCCCCTAAAAAGTTTTGAAATGCTTGATAAGACCAAGTTTAGAGAGATCACCAATTCTGACCTTTCCACAAAGATTGAGGTTTCTAGCTTCTATAGTTCTGAGGAAACTTGCTGTGGCGCACGGACGTCAGACAACAGGCCTTATGTAAAATGAGCCCTAAAAATGACAGGTATTTCAATGGCATATACTCGTATTTCTCATCCAAATGCATCGATTCTTGATATGGCATCGTAAAACAATACATATGAATGGCTTTAGATGACAGGTCGGATATTTATGGCAGATCGTGTATCCTGTCAATAAAATGCACTTTTTTGGCTGGATACAAGATCTATCATAAAAGTGTTTGAGTTACGCTCATAACTCTGCGCTCGTGTTATTTTTCGTCATAAAAAACCAAACTTTGTATTTAGGTGTAGAACGGTGCCCTCTTCAAAGTTCAACTACAAAAAATTTTATAAGGCTCCAAGGGAGTGGTCCTTGAAAAAAAGGTAGCCGATATGGGTAACAAATGAAAGGTCCTGATGAGAGCTTTTCGAAACAGTTCTTAAACTGACATTTTTTGATTCATTGGGTGCACAGGCAGGGGAAATACACGAATCTGAAAAAATTATGGAGGTAGGTGGTTATGAGTACAACAGCAACAAATACCTCAGCAGTCAAAATTCGCTCAACTTTGTTAATAATAGTATAACCTTCGATTTTCACTTTTTCCCCAATAAAATCGTATGGATGAGATATTTAGGTAGTCTTATAAAAGGTCCTAATACTCTGTAAGTTTGATGAAAATCGAATCATATTCACGGAAATTATAGCCATTTGAAATTTCTCCAATTACAACAACAATAACACACGATTTTGGTATTTTTTAGACTTTACGGCGAATCAGACCCTACAGCTTTAATTTGATCTTGATGATTCAGATAATATCGATAGTTTAAATATTTTTGGGAATTCATGATTTGGGTTATTTTTGTTACTTTGCAACAAAATGGCGAACGTTGAAGATGGAGAAACAATGGATTTTCTTTCTCTTTGATATATTTATTGACTTTATTTGTTGCTGGTGAATGCATTTCGTATGTTGAGTACAAAACCCTTCTTACTTGAGCGTAGGTCTGTCTACCCAACTTTTTCAAAACTTAATACAGAGTGCGGCAGCATAACTTCCTTTTTTAAAATGCGCGCCCTTCAGTCGGTTGATGTCGTAGCGAAGCGCTAGTGGCCTCATTACAGAGGTGGGACTATACACAATAGTATTGTTCCGACATAGTTCAGTCCCCACCAGTGAGGAGCTTGCTTTTGCTGTTGAGGCCTACTTTTCGAGTAGACGTTTATTAACTTTTGAAAAAGGAAGTTATGCTGCCACACCCTGTAGCTTTAAACGCACTCTCATTATTTGAATCGGATCGATGTCGTCCAACCAGTGTAGTTAGAGCGGCATTTTCTATCCAGGGAACAGTGTTTTACGTGAGTACCTGCCTAGAACAGGCCGAACCTCACGGTCTCCATAAGTGGAGTCGAACTAAGTGACAACTAACGCCCCTCATGATGAATGAAGTTGCAGTTAACCAGAATACCCGCCATACACCGGTTGGTACGCAAATCTCGTTTCTAACCACAAGCAACCACGTTTCAGCCAGGATAGGCTCATCGCAGTCTAGGGAGTGACAGTAACCTGCCATGAGCTCCCCCTAGCCTGTAGTACAGATCTCATCTCTGCTCAGGTTGTTCTGACACACCGAATCTTGGGAACAGTCGGACGTTAACCTTCTTCTTCGTAGCACTACAGCCCCTCTTGGGCCTTCACACTTCCTGCAAATAGCGCTTCCAACTGTCTCGGTCCATTGACCGAGTCCTCCAATTTCGAAATCCGAGCAGTGATGAACTGTCTTCGTCGGCCGAGCCAAATCAGTGTTTCCTCGGTTTCCCCACTAGACGTTAATCTTGATAACACCTTAATAAAGAGACTCTTTCCAAGTTATCCTGAGCGGTTTCGTAGCGAAGGTTTTTCGGCTTCGCTGTCAGCAAATGCGATGAACGAGAAAAAATACTCTGCGAATAATTACAAGCTTTTTACGAATCAAAGCGGCCCGTTGGTGGTTATTGCGGTATCCAGGGATGTATGAAGGATCACTGGTTACGGTCATGCCTGGTAGGGATTGCTCAAACGCTCAAGCGCGGAGATTTGGAAGCACGTCGCATAAGTCTAGGACAGATGTCGTACAAATGACTAGGGGCTTCTTTTTCTTCCCCCTTTTATATAATGGAAATCAATGCCTTCACGAATTCGATAGAAGCTGTATGGAAGTTTGACGAGCCGGTGGTTTCAAGGATTGTAAGACTGCGAAACCTGCAATGGGCTAGCCATGTGAATCGTATGGACAAACAACGGATATCTAAAAAGGTATTCATTGTAAGAACTGAAGGGCGAAGACCAGTGAGGAAACCGAGGAAACGCTGGTCTGGCTTGGTCGACGAAGACAGTTTATCGCTACTCGGATATCTAAATTGAAACGCCTCCAACTGTCTTGGTGACTGCCATAGACGGGACAGTTCGAGGCGCTTTTTGCAGGAAGCGAAGGCCTGAGAGGGGCTGTAGTGCTACGAAGAAAAAGAAACTTACGAACCCAGTCCATGTGGGGCAGTCGGTTAGGGCACACTCGGGTTGCGCAGCAGCTGAGCTGCTGATACTGCTTTCGGACTATCAACCCACCCAGCTGTGATGCGTACTTATTGAAAAATTAAGTAATAATCATATAGTTGAGCTTGATATTGACCATATTGCCTCGAATACTGTTACGTTTATGGAATGAGATACCCTAACACTAAATCTCAACACCAAGGTTCGGATTTGAACTGTTGCACGATGGATTACAGGGTGCATACGGTATTTGAGGACAACTTGAGAGTAAAATTAATTGGCTTGTATTTTTAACAAAATTTAATGAAATTTCAGGAATTTTTTATGCAACGTTAAATTAATATATGGCTATAAAATTATTTAATGAAATCGCCATTAGCAGCAATAACCTCTTTGATCCAGGTCCGGAAACGATTACATCCCCGAATCAAAAGCTCCCTGTTCATATTAACCATAACGGCATTAATAGCAGTCTTCAGCGAAGAAGTGGTATTATGAGGACGCTTATTGGTCTCACGTTCAACTACGCCCCATACGTAATAATCCAAAGGATTAAGGTCTGGGGAGCTACGTAGCCATAGCTTCGGTGCTATGTGGTCATGAAAATTTTTGGCCATCCAATCTTGTGTCGCCATCGCTTTATGTGAAGGAGCAGAGTCTTGTTGAAAAATGTATGGTCTGCCTCCGCTCACATTGTCTATCCAGGTTTTCACTACCGTCTCCAAAACCTCGATGCATGCAGCAGAGTTCACTCGAAGTCCTTGAGTAAAAAAGTGAGGTGGCATAACATGTCCTTCGTTGCTGACAACACCTAAAATCGTAAAAGTGGCTGGAAATTTTGTGTGCATAACAACAGGAACCTCCGATTCTGTATCGCCTCCTGATGCTTCATTCACGACGAACCTTATGCACGAATGAAACGGGCGCAATTAAGAAAATCAGAGATCTCTAAATCTGTATGGTTCGCACATATAGCGACGATGACACTGTGTCTCTTTATTTCTTGAGTGATGTTGTAGTCCGCCATTTCTTATCTGAAAAGGAAAAAAATAAAATTCGCGAAGTTATAGTCACATTTATGCATGTCCTCAAATACCGTACGCACCCTGTATTATTGTACAGGGTTATACATTTCTTGGTAGGAAAGTATAACCCTGCCATTTGACATCTGTCAGAATTAAATGTAATCCAAAGCGTGTTTTTTTTAATTGAAGTTTTGCCATTTAGAAATATCGATCGTTTAACAGTCGAAGAATGCGTTAAAATTATTAAATTTTATCATGAAAATGGTGATTCTACTGTATCAACATTTAGGGCTTTACGAGCCGATTACGGTCGACATATTCGACCTACACAGCAAACAATTTCGAACACAGTGAGCAAATTTGAAGAGACTGGATCGGTCCCGTGGAGGACATTTGAATGATGTTGTGTTTCACGTATAATGGCAAGGTTCAATCTTTATACTGAATAAAAAATTTCGTTTCCATCTGAATATTTTGTGTTTTCTTTAGCTTTACTTTTCCAAGCGGAAAATGGATAACACTATATTACTCATCATGGGGCAAAGCGCTCCAGGAGCACAATTTCCCGTTTAGCGCTCAACTGTATGCGATATACGGCATCTTTGATTCGCTTTATTGTGTGGCTGTATAACCCGCGCCGTAGAAACGGTAGATTTCCGAAGCTGTAGCCACCCACCCATTCATTAATTAATCTACAGCTTCGCCGTTCCCACATCGTGGGTTATACCCCGAATCGTCCCGCTTGAATCCGTATGACTTTCCTCATGCGGTCAGTAGCCGACTCGATGTATTTCACTGTTCACGATATCTGACAAAAATAGTCGTTTTGTAGTAGCATTCTTTACGCCCTCAGCGTGGGAATTCCAGATAAACAAGGTTTCTGGGCTTTCCTCTAAACAACTCCGCTAACAACCTGAGAATCTGCCTCGAACCGTTTGACAAATTACTTCGGCCTAGGCATCGTTTTTTTACAGCTTGAAGTGGGAATCAAGTTACAGGAATCCCTTTTCTTAGCCCTCCGTCATACATCATCCTTTTTGTATAAACCGTCAGTCATCTATGATCATATCGTCTTTCAGCATAATTAAACCACTTGGAGCTATACAAAGATTTCAAAAAGAAAGTCTAGGAAATAAGTTTTCCAACTCATTTTGACATTCCAATAGTTTTTGCCCTATAAGCTCCCGATACTTAACATTCCAATAGATTTTGTCGTATTGTTTTCCCGAGATATTGAACATGGGAAAGGTAATTATCGAAGAAGTCGGCATGGATGAATGCCGGAGGATTAGAAAAGTGGAATTGCTAGAAAACAGACCGTGCAAATATTCCTTTTTTAACTGTTGCTACATTAAACCTTGCCTGCCCCATCCCTCACAAGCTATCGTGTTGTTTCCTTAAGTTACGTTGGCTACAAGTCGAATGAAAGCCAATACAGCTACTACAGCTTGTATTATCCATTACTCTGGTATGCTGGGGAAAGTCATCTTTGAGTCTATCAGTAAGCCCAGGTGCTGCACTGCTGGTTTCGAATCAACCAACACTTCGTCCATACTAATGTTCGTTAGTTTAGGAACTCTCGTCTTTCTCAGCATAACCACTTCGACTTTCTTCAGTGAACGGCTGGAACCCCGAGAAATTATCTAGTCTCTCACTCGGAACATCAGCCCACCTAACTTAAGCAGCGCTGTGCATCCAGCGACTACCGCCGCAATATCATCCGCATAGCCGATAAGGCCTGACAGCCGAATACATCCTATTTATAAACGATAGTAAACTAAATTTTTTACTTTTGTAATAACTTGCGGCTTGGTCTCGGAGAGGGACCTGGTATTCGGCACTATGGCAACCCCAATCGGAAGTTGATAAGTGTCTGAGTGACAGATCTTTGTCTGGGATCCGCCATGAGACTTTGCGAGGCTACGACTATCGACCCGGCAGCTTGCTTTGTCAGCGGAATGGAGCTGGAGTTTCTGGTAAAAGAAACTTCTAAAATTGACAAGTGAATAGACCTTTTCATTTCGAGTACTGAGTAACCGAAAAGAATTAAAAAGTTTCGTTTTTTAAAGTTTTGATTCATAAGTTCGCGCCGGTGTGGGGGCAAAAAAAAGCAAATAACAAGTTGACGCATTTTGATATCCGAATTGAGAAATGTGCCTGGTGAAACGTAGAAAACAACCACAGATGGCGGAAATAATTGGAAAGAGCGGCGGAGGACACGTTGCGTCGAGCGGACGATAATCTATTCTATAAATTAGTGGTTCGGACTCAAAGCATTCCAGCCTCGTAGCTGCAAACGATGTTAGTGAGCTGTGATTTCTTTTTACTAAACCCGCCCTAAAGATATAAATATTTTCTGCACATATAATCCGTGTGGAGCTGTGGGTTAGGGCGCTCTCCTCGCTAGCCCAGCAGCTCCAAAGCTCAAACCTCGAAGGTGGCATCGAGTTTAAGCTTCTGATGCTGCTGTTGGACTATCAGCCTACCCAGCTGTGATGGTACTAATTGAAAAACTGGGTAATAATCACATGATGGAGCGTGATATTGACCACATCACCTCGAATTCCGTTACGGCCATGGAATGAGATACACTAACAATAAATCTCAATGCCAAGGTTCGAATTTGAACTGTTATGCGATGGATTATTATTTGATGTACATGTAATTGAAGTTTTTCTTGAGTTTATTCATTATTGCTGTCTGCATATTATATGTTGAGTACAAAACCCTTTTGATTGGAACGTACATGTACCCAGCATGCTCGTTGCTAATATAAACTTGACACTAAATGAATGCAGTTCTGTAGACTGAGGCATAAAAGAGCCGAAATTGTTTCAATTCTTATCAAAAATGTGTGGAAAGCTTCCCATACTTAAGAGTCTAACTTAATAGAAAGGACATAGAAGACTGCCGTACACGCACTAATTTCAACTGTGACTGTACATTGGAATCTCCCGGCTCATGTCATACAAGTATGTAACCTCACTTGTGATACGAGCTCGAAAAATTTGAACGCGCTTGTCTGCATTATTCCTTTGTTAATAAATGTGTAATAATTAAACATGCGTTTAATTATAAATAGGAATAGGAATATCAAGCAAAGGAAAAATGATGTAAAGAACTCTTCTTTTGAGCTTATTTATCCTGCGACTTTAGAACAGGAAGTCCAGGGAAGCAAGTTTTGGTTGCCGTGTTTATATGTCCAGATTCTTGTCTCTTTTGATGTCCTTTTTATCAAGGCTTACTCCCTGGTACGGGTGTCTATCCACTCCTTCTTCATCTTCGTCGCAGCACTAGAGTCCTTCTCGGGCCTTCGCTTCCTGCAACAAGTGCCTGCAATTTTCTCGATCCATTAACTGCGTCCTCCAATTTTGAAATCCGAGCAGCGATGAACTTTCTTCGTCGACCGAGTCAGACCAGCGTTTCCTCGGTTTGCCCACTGGTCTCCCTCCCCATTACGAGGCTCTGTTTCAGGTTTCGAAACAATTTAGGTTTTTCCAGGACGGGGAGTTAACCCGTCGCCCAACCTCCATCCCGACGGCATGGTTATTACTTTGGATTCCGTTATCGGGCATGGAATATTCGCCTTCACCGTCTTTCGTTCCCCACAAGTGTAAGTAAAATTTATTAGCAGAGCTGTAGGTGTATTTTACAGTTATTGGCATTTCTCGGCATTTAATGTCCCATCATTGGGGAACCAGTAAACTCAATGTGCGACCCGGAGACCATTTGCTACCACTTGGTCACGGAATTTAGGAAGTGGAATCATAGACGCTGTGGGTTGAGGAAAAAAGGGGATCCCTCCTCCTTTCTCAAACGGCCTTGGGGACCTAATACGGAGGAGTGTCTACTCCTTAGTTATATGTTATTTTTTTAATAGAGTTACCCGGTTTGTTTTTTTTTATTTTTCCTATTAATCGATGATATTTCGTAAGTTTCATTTGACAACATATGATATCCGCAGGCCAATTCCCTTTTTTTCTTGAAAAGCCGTCGGGCCTTGCTTTTTTGAGTGAGCAGACGAGTTTCTACTCCCGAAGATAACTCAAAAGAGCCAAAATGCATCTGCTCACTCAAAAACGCAAGGTCCGACGGCCTTTCAATGAAAAGAAAACATGATATTGTTTACTTTTTGACTAATTGTTTATTTGAATATTCTGTATTTAGAGGTTTTTGCCAAAATTTTCCTCTAGCATATTAGAATATTCACATAGAAATACGATACTACTCATAGTTTTAAGTAATGTTCAAACGATGGTGAAATGACTTTGTCAGAACACCTACTATATTATAAGACTTCTGTACCGCATACATTCTAATAAAGAAAAATTATATATAATACTCGTACTACAATTAACTCCGCAATCAGGCAGTGAAGGCTCGCCTTGACCCTCTCACGTTATCTTGTTTACATAAAAGTATGTGCCATTAATCACAAGGAAGTGTTAGAAGCAGACTTGTCGAATAATAAATACTTGATGTTTCCTAACAACTAAATCTTCATTAGGTACTTTTAAATTCAATTCAGCGCGGAAAACATTCCATTTAAAACGGTCCTTTTATATATCAAGAAAAAAAGTGGAATTAACACGATTAAAAGAACAATTTTAAATGGAGTAAAAGTTTTCTGAAACGTAATGATTTTATCTCTTCTTCTTCCACTTTCCTTCTTTTTGGTCGCCTTTTTCGGCTGTTTTGAACTTGCTTTTGCGTCCAATTTTTGGGCGGCACTAAATGAGTGCTATTGTATAGCCGCGTGGTTTTTCAAAGCAAAGAAGGTTATCAATTCATCACGCACGTATATTTTTTTGTTGCTGCTCTTTTTTATGTATAATATTTAGATAAATGCCACAACTAGTGCAAACCCTGCGCTCAAATTCTCACGCCACGCTTAAACTAAATCACTTGAGTGGTTTCAAGTGACTTCAGTGGCGACGTCAAGTGGCGGTCCACGAGTATGTTGTATTTGTTCGCTCGCAACACAGAAATCTGTTATCCAAAACTTGCCAGCTGATCCCAATTGTGTAGGGATGGCAGATCTCTGTCGTGTATCGCTCCACAAGATCGGAGATCAGTACAAACTGCAACATTTAATACTGTTGCGCGTGTTAGGTACGAGGCCTATACCTGTAGTGCAAATGGGTAGTTTAACATTCGCTCAGGACTGCAACGATAGTCTGCTGCCTCGGCGAGAGAGGATGGTGGTATCCACCGAGATTGGCCTTCTCTGGGGACGCGTGAATGTGCTGGCAGATAAACCTCGAAAGAAACAAATACCGCTGCTCATTTAAAATAAAAATGTAGTCCGTGTAGAGCAGTGGGCTAGGGCACAATCCGCTTGCCCAGCAGCTCCCAAGTTCAAACCTCGGTGGCGGCATCAAGTTTGAGCTTCTATCAGCCCACCCAGCTATGATGGCTACTAATTGAAAAATTTGGTAGTAATCACATAGTTCAGCGTAATATTGACCATATCACCTCGAATTCCGTTACGGTCATGGAATGAGATTTTCTTTTCGTAGCTCTACCGCCCCTTTCCGGCCTTCGCTTAGAGATAGTTAGAGTATCTTATTGTCATGATCGAATGTATCGGCACTTCGCAAGGTGATATAATAATTATCACACTTTGGCCGTGCGTCCGTCCACCCAGCTGCGATACGTTCTGATTTTAAACCAGCACGTATCATATCTGAACAGGCTTATAGTCTTATAGAACTATTCGAACTAAATCTCGTTGACGCCAACGAAACTTGAACCAGAGACCTTCGACTTAAGGGCTTAGTGCTCTAACCACTAAGCCACGCGGACTATATATATATATATATATGTGTATATATATATATATATATATATATATATATATATATATATATATATAATTGAGATTTACATATTTTATGATTTGATTGGAATTGAAACACATCTTACTCGAATGGCTGCCAAATCCAAACTAACCTAAGCGTGACTCGATGGCTTAAATTATTCCGAAACTTGAATAAGAAATCCATCAATTTTATGAAAAAGATGCAGAGTTTGCTACGAATTGCGGCGTACCGGCATTCTCCCATTCGCAACTTCAAATTGCCTCCGTAACATCTGCACCTTCCTTCGGGCATAAGTACAAAACAGCCGTCATTTTGTTCCAGCTTAAATAATTTTTCTGAATGCACCGCCGATTGAACTTATTCAAATTAAACACTATTCCTTAAATTTTTTTGAAAATTATAAGAAAATAAAAGTGCCTAGGGCGATTTGAAATATGTATCAACTATCAACACATGTTATTGTTGTTATAATTGCATACAGTTGAAATGACTATAACTCACTTGATTTTGATCCGATTTCCATAAAGTTTTGTGAGCATAAAGGGTTATATCAATCTGTATACTTGTACAATTTCAAGAAGTTGAAGAGTACCGTTTTGATTTAACGGGCGAAAATGTAAAATCTACAAATCCAATCGCAACGCGGCGGGACACAACAATTTGGTACATTTTGCCTCCCCCTGGACCCCCTGATGCATCAAATGATTTTTTCGATCCAGATTCTAAAAGTTCTAAACAAGATCTTTCATTTGATACCCCACTCGATTACCTTAGATTTAAAAAATGTTAAAGGGCAAAATTTTGAAATGTTTTATAAGACCAACTTTTGCGAGGCTACCACTTCTGACCTTTTCACAAAGTATAGGCTTTCCAGCTTGCATAGTTTCTGAGAAAATTTGGTATGACGCATGGACAGGCAGGACGCGAAATAAGAAGGTCTTTGTAAAAAAAAATTTAACAAAGACTTTAAAATTACAACACCCATTAAAAATTCCAATACTCAATTAACAATTACAGTACCCAATCAAAAATTTTACTATTCTGTCAGTGCGTCAAAGGAAATTTCCTCAGGTAGTACAAGAGTCGATTTTGATTAACGTGAGTTCCCGCCAAGAAGAGGCCTAACCCCACGGGCACCCATAGACAAGGATTGGTTTAATCGCCAATCGTCGCCCCCCAAGATCGGTTCCAGTTTACATTGAGGGAACTCTCAACTTTCATACAAGTAGATATGACACCCAGCTGTATCTGACGCTATAAGCTCAACGCCAACCTTTGTTTTTAACCACAACCACCACGGTACTCTGCTGACCATCCGAAGATGGAGGCTCATAAGCTGCTCGTGGTATCTGAGTATACCAGCAGCTATGAGTTGATCTTGTTATCGAACAATCACAAAGCCACTATGCTTCTGATCAAGTTTCTGTCCTAGTATTTTTACTGAGCGATTCGGATACCCAGGGAACACTAGTCCCCGTCGATTTCACTGGAATCGGAGACGACAAGCCAACAATAGCAGTTGAACTCCTTTGAATTGCCAGATCAGTCTCGCCTTGGGCGGCCTCAGGTAATACAACTAAACTTTGTAAAACGCTCAGAAGTGGTGGTCTAATAAGCCGGAGGCTATAATTTTTGTACTTCCCTGCATTTGTCAGTACTAGCCGCTATCTCTTTCATAATAGCTATGGTTGTCTTTGGAAAGCAGAGAGACCATGGAAAAGTTAGCACTAATCCTCCTAATATAAACAATGGCTCAGAATGAGACTAGCGCTAATTGGGAGTGCGTCACAACAGAACCTACTCCATTAACTTAATGGTGCGAACTTCGAACGTACTCAGGCCTGCAAATGTTCTATGCACAGCATATGTGTAATAGGCAGTAGTTTAACTTTCATACTTGCCCTTAGATAAACTTGTTTTGTCTCGATTCTCCCAAAGGCCAAATGTCAAAGACCTCGTTCATATCCCTGCGGTATCAGTAGCTCTATCAATTATTCCTCCATACTATTTCAGCTGCTGAAATCTTCGTTTATGTTTTTAGTAAATTATTTTGTTCATTCGATATCCGCTGGCTCATTCTCTTTTTTGGGGCTTTACAAAATCCTAATAAAATCGCGTCCTGTCTGTCCGTCCGTCCGTCCGTCCGTCCGTGTGTCACAGCAACTTTTCTCACAAACTACATAAGCTAGAAACATACGATTTTTTTTTAAGTAGGTACCCTTTTCAAAGTTTCACCGCAAAAAAATTTGTAAGGTGTTTAAGGAGAGTCTGCCCATATAGGGGAGTGACCTTGAAAATAAAAATCACCAAATATGGGCAATATGGGTATCAAATGAAAGGTCTTGATGAGAGCTTTTGAAAACAGTTAAGACCTGTTTTTTAACAAGTTTTGTTTTGAGGGGTGCAGGGGAAATGTACGAAAATTTGGTGTCCCCCGCCCTCGCCATTGGACACCTTTGACCTGAAAAATCTGAAAAAAATCATAGAGATAAGTCTTCAGGAGGAGAACAAAATAACAAATACCTCAGTAGTTGGAATTCGATCAACTTTGTCAAAAATAGTACATTCTATAAATTTTACATTTTTGCCTATAAAATCAAAATGGGACCGTTAAATTTCCCAAAAGCTACTGTTTAAGTTTTCTGATAGTAATTGTAGGTTTCCTGAAAATTTAATAATAATCGAACAATAAGCTGCTAAGTTACAGCGGATTGAATATTCAACAATTCTAACAGCATCAACACGTGATACTAGGGAGATACACGACCTAGACACAGCAAATATGAAGAAATTTTGATGAAAATTTTTGAAATGGTTTGTAATATCGATGTGTTATCATGACTTACTAAGGAACGGGGTCAAAATACTTGAAACAAAATAGCGGCGAGTTTACAATCATAATGACCATAATAATTTTTCGAACTCTAATTATGGAATCTGTATATTAGTCAAGTTTTGATATGCAGAATATATTGTTTGATTTACTAATTGTTTTCCAATACCCTTCTGGCAGGAGCACTCTCCTGCTGCTTCAACTTGTTCTTGAAAAACCGTCGGGCTTTGCTTCGTTGTGTAACCAGTTGCGTTCCCTTGAGTCATCTTCAGTGTCTCATAGACATTGAAGATGACTCAAAGCAGTCGAAACGCGCCTACTTTTGTAGTTTTAGTTTCTGTAATTTTACAAAACCCTACTAAAATCGTGTCCTGTCTGTCCGCCCGTCCGTCCGAGTGTCACAGCGCTTTTGCTCGGAAACTACTTAATCTAGAAACATCAAATTTTGTATGCAGGTTTAAAGTGGTGCTCTCTTCAAAGTTCAACTATAAAAAAATTTTATATGGTATTTAAGGGAGGTAGCCGATATGAGTATCAAATGAAAGGCCTTGATGAGCATTTTTCAAAACAGGTCTTACTTTCACACTTTTTGCTTCGAAGGGGGCACAGAAAGGGGAAATACAAGAAAAACATAAACATTGTAAGTTTGATGAAAATCGAATGATATACACGGAAGTTAAAGCCATTTGAAATTTCTCCAATTACAACTACAATAACACATGATTTTGGCATTTTATGGACTTTCCATCGAATTAGACGCTGCATTTTGATTTGATCTTCTTGAAATTTTCAAATAGGGTCAATAACATTAATATTTTTGGGAAATCATGATTTGAGCGATTTTTGTTGGTTTGGAACAAAATGTCGACCGTTGAAAATAGAAAAACAATGGATTTTCTTTTAAACGTGCACATTTCTTTGACTCGTTGGTGGTGACTACGTTTCTGAGAAGTTGGGTACAAAATGTGAGAACTAGTATAATCCAAACAATGTAAATTGTCATAGTTGCCTTGATTATGTCATTTGGTTCGGTCGAATAATACTCTCTCTTGTGTCAACTGTTTTTCTGTGCTAACTAGGTTATAAATAAATCACAGTATACCAATTTAATCTATTGTTATTTTTGCCCAATCCCATCACAAAACCCTTGTGGCATGAGCGTAGGTCTGTCTGCCCAACTTGTCTTTTAAGCCGTCGGGCCTTCCTTTTTGGAGTGATCAGATGCGTTTCGACTTCCTTGAGTCATCTTCAGTGAACACTGAAGGTGATTCAAAGGAGAAGTTCACTAAAGCTGACTCAACAAAATCAAAACGTGTCTGCTCACTCCAAAAAGGAAGGCCCAAAGGCTGCTTGCGCAGCAGCTCTCAAGTTCAAACCTCGGTGGCGGTATCGTGTTTGAGCTTCTTGACCTTGCATTAGGCCGTATATGACTGTACGATGTGCACTCTTCGCGCTCTACCTTCAAAACGGTTGGTCGTATGAAAAAAAAGTTTAAACAAAAGTTGTAGGGAATTTTATAGCCTACAACTTTTATAATAAATGCAAATCTCATTTAACCGATAGGAAGCCAGATATTCGCGAAAAACCGATTTTTGTGACCTTTGACCTTGAATATCTTGAGACGCGGACACGATAACGATTGTGACTTTTGAGACAACATTTAGAATGACAAAACAAAGGTTCATACCAATTTGCAGCTTATTATCTTTCATTCCGAGGTTGACCCCTTTTTTTACCTAATATGACTGGGCTATAAAGCAATAATGTATTTTCTTATGAACATGCACATCTTTTTGACATGTTTCTTGACTTTATTCGTTGCTGGTGACTGCATTTCCGAGAAATTGGGTACAAATCCTTTCTGACATGAACGTAGGTCTGTCTGCCCAACTTGCTTTTTCAGCCGTCGGGCCTTCCTTTTTGCAGTAATCAGATGCGTTTCGACTCCTTTGAGTCATCTTCAGTGAACACTGAAGGTGACTCAAAGGAGAAGTTCACTAAAGCTGACTCAACAAAATCAAAACGCGTCTGCTCACTCCAAAAAGGAAGGCGCCAAAGGCTGCTTGCGCAACAGCTCTCAAGTTCAAACCTCGATGGCGGCATCGAGTTTGAGCTTCTGAAAATAGAGAAATAATGGATTTTCTGTTAAACGTGCACATCTCTTTGACATATTTCTAGACTTTATTCGTTGCTGATGACTGCATTTCTGAGAAGTTGAGTACAAACTCATCTAACATGGGCATAGGTTTGTCTACCCGACTTGTTTTTGATTTTACCGTGTTGAACATAAATTGATTCTTAGATTTGAGCCGGCCGCGATTTGCACCTCGTCGGTATACCGTGCTATGCAACTAGTTCTGAGCATATCTACTAAATAGCAGCTGCAGTTAGAACAAATTTTATATCGTACGGTACTGACAGAGAAGTGAGAAATCGATTAAAATTTCATATGTACGAGTATTGTAAGCAAAAACTTGAATTTGGAAGCAATTAAACTGGTACATAGTAAAATTTAGCGAGCATTTACACGTTCATTTGTCTCTCTTTTCATTTTCACAGCTCCTTGATTATAAGTGCTAGTTAGTGTATATGTTCTGACTTGGTCTAACATATATCTACCAGTTCAAAATGTGAATTTCAACTCAAAGTCCACATATTATTGCAGGGTCTTAAGACACGGTTAAAATTATATGTAGAAAGTGGTCTAACATTCTAATCATGTCTTAAGGAACGCGACCCAGTGACATCTCAACAGTTAGAACTTTACTCCCTGTTTTGAGGGGGTTTTGTAATATTATTTTGTAATATTATTTTACAAAACCCTATTGAAAAAACAAGCTGTAAGTTCGTCCGTCGCCATGTCACGCAATTTATTTTAGTAACTAAAGTCGCCAAACTTGTTCAGAAGTGGTTGCCTCTGGAAAATTAGGGATTCAAAAAAAAGGCTCAGTATACATAAAATTTTGGTACATTTTGTCCCCCCCGAACCCCCTGATGCAGATTCTGAAAGTTCTAATCAAGACCTTTCATTTGATACCCCACTCGGTCACATTTGAATAAAAAGGGTCACTTCAAAATCAGTGGGGAAACTCCCTTAGAAAATTTGAAATGTTTTATAAGACTTTAACTTTTGAGAGACCACCACTTCTGACCTTTTCACAAAGTTTCAGCTTACTAGCTTCCATTGTTTCTAAGGAAACCTGCTGTGACGCACGGACAGAGAAGACGCGAAACTGGAAGGACTTCTACAAAATTGTTCACAAAGACCTAATAAGGAAATTTCACCCCCGGCATTTCTGAATAAAAAAATCTCCGTTGGCAGCACCAGCCGGAAAGGTAAATTTCTCGTATGTAGCGTTAGATATTGGACGTTTTCCGACCTTTGAGCGGCCGCCGTTTTGTTTCAGCCGTACCGACTTTGGATTTTTAGGGTTTTGTAAAATAATTTTACAAAACCCTACTAGTTTCGCGACCAGTATGTCCGTCTGTCCGTCCGTCAGTGTTTCGCAGCAGTTTTTCTCGGAAACTACTTAAGCTAGAAATATCAAATTTTGTGTGTAGGTGTAAAGTGGTGATCTTTTCAAAGTTCAACTACAAAAAATTTTTATAAGGTATTTAAGGGGGGTCTCCCCATAAAGCAGAGTGACCCCCCGAAAAAAAAATTTCATTGAAGGTAGCCGATATGGGTATCAAATGAAAGGTCTTAATGAGAACTTTTCAAAACAGGTCTTAGTTTGGCAAAATTTGCTTCGAAGGGCGCACAGGGAGGGGAAATACACGAAAAATTTGGCCATTAATCGATGATAACAGTACAGGAGAGTGGCCCCTGAGAAAAAATACATGAAAAATGTGTTTCCTCCGTCGCGGATGGACATCTGAAATAATTATCAAGGGAGATATTTATGAGTATAACAATACCAAAAACCTCAGAAGTCGAAATTCGTTCAACTTTGTTAATAATAGTATGATCTTCGTATTTCATATTTTCTCCAATAAAATCGTCTTTGACATGTTTCTTGATTTGATTCGATCTGGTGACTGCATTTTGTAAATTGAATACAAAACCCTTCTGACATGAGCGTAGGTCTGTTTACCCAACTTGTTTATTGTGAGATTCATCACATATATCAGTGAACCTTTGTACCAAATTTCATGCAAATCGGAGCTATACTTTGGTTAGAACATAACATCGTCTACAATGGCCGCCATTTTGTTTTCGCCTGGCCGATAAAGCTGGTTCATGAACTTAATCGAGATATTTACTCAATACACCTTTCCTGAAAATTTGATGAAAATCGGAGCAAAATTGCAACCTCTAGCGTTGTCACAAATTTCGTTATATCCCATATATATATATATATATATATATATATATATATATATATATATATATATATATATATATATGTATATATGTATATATATATGTCTGCTAATCAGTATCTGGTGCTGTAATGGTAATGGGGATCTAGGTAAAGAGAACCGGGCTGAAGCAGTTGCCTCGAAGCGCTTGGAGAGATAGCGTACGATCGAGCAACCGAACCAGAGTTTTTTAACCACGTTATTACAGGAGGCGAGACGTGGGTTTTCGAATACGATCCTGAGACGAAGCAGCAGAGGTCGGAGTGGCATACACCGGCGTCACCACGACCGAAAAAAGCGCGCATGAGCAAATCGAAGGTGAAGTCGATGCTCATTGCTTTCTTTGACGTGAAAGGCTTTGTTCACAAAGAGTTTGTGCCACCCGGCCAAACTGTAAACGGCCAGTACTACAGAGAGGTGCTCCGTCGACTAACCGCCCGGGTTCGCCGAGTCCGTCCGGAGATCGCCGATTCGTGGATCCTCCGTCACGACAATGCTCCGTCACACACCTGCCTGCTCGTCACCGAGTAGTTGGCCAAACAGTCGAGGGCAACGTTGCCACAGCCTCCTTACAGCCCGGATATGGCACCAGCGAACTTCTTTCTATTCCCCAAGATCAAGAGACACCTTAAGGGGACGCGGTTCGGGACTCTGGAAAACGTTCAACGTGCTACGACGAGAGCTCTAGACAGCATCGAGGTTGCCGACTTCCAGGGAGCGTTCGGGGATTGGAAAATCCGGTATCAACGTGTCATCGACTCCAATGGGGACTACTTTGAAGATTTCTAAAGAAAAATTGTACATATTTTGCCAATAAAAAATTTCCTGAAGTCACTCCGGTTACTTATTATTCAGTCCCTGTATATATATAACAAACGATTACGCACACTAGATCGCAGATTATATTCCATATTGCTTTAGAAAAAATAAAAATACTTTCATTTTTTTTTTGTCTTTTTAAATCAATCTATCCATTTATAAAGTAAAAAAAAATTCAATTTTTACCTCAAAATTGACGTTGAGTACACAATGGGGTCAAATTGACCCCAGGCTGATTTCAAAGGTTTCTCAACAATAACTACGTATTCGAAAGGTAAACAAACTATGTAAACTTATAGTCAAGACACTAAAATATACTTAGAAGCCCATAATACCCCCACCCTCCCGCAGGCCTACGCGCTGCAATCGGTCAAAGTAGCGTCTGGGGTCAAATTGACCCCATGTGTACTCCGGTGGGTTAAGGGGGAGTCTCTCCATATAGGGGAGTGTTCCAGAAAAAAAATTTCATCAAAAGTTGTCGATATGGCTATCAAATACATCCCTTATACCGATACATTAAGGTTGGATCAGACAACGACTATATAGTCGCACTACTGTCGCAAGTTCTTCTTTGTAGCACTACAGCCCCTCTCGGGCCTTCGCTTAGAGATAGTTAGAGTATCT
The DNA here is from genome assembly GCA_963969285.1 of Odontomyia ornata. Lineage (NCBI taxonomy): Eukaryota > Metazoa > Arthropoda > Insecta > Diptera > Stratiomyidae > Odontomyia > Odontomyia ornata. The sequence goes on along the minus strand of OZ017742.1, from coordinate 16,858,915 downwards.
AATTTTCATGACCATATTGATTTCTTCGGAAGTTGGTTTGGTCAGTACCATGCTCCCGTGTGCTTGCTCAGCGATGATATGATCTGAATAAATCAGTACATATCACCACTGTGAACACTCGTAGTCTGTCCGAAAACTCCCCTGAACTTAATCCCGTTGCTCCCAACGAGATTTGAACCTGAGACCTTCGGCCAATGCTATCGCAAGTTACACATGGTTAAATGGAAGCGCGCACACTGCGATTTTCGACAATTTTGGCCAGGTCGGCAGTCGCAGGAATTTGCGATTTATCCTAAAACCAGTTTAGTAGGTAGTTTTTATGATACTCGCGCAGGCGCACATCATTTGGACATTTGACGCTGACGTGCATGGAAGTTTCTTGCATAGCGTACAAATGAGTAAGCGCATGTACAGGGTGGGCCAGAAAGACGTACGATTTTAAAAACACTCTTGCGTTTGAAGCTTTAGAGAGGGGACTGCGCGGGTGGTGGGGTTAAATAGCTCGGTTCTCGGAAATTTAGTCGCGATGGATCACTTCACCGGAGCGCAACGTGCATTCTGCGTTAAACATTATTAAAAATCACAATTCGTGCGCTATTGTTCGGCATTTATTTCGGCGTGAGTTTGGATTACATGACCTAAATCAGTGTCCGAAAGAAAGTGTGATTCGATCGTGGGTCAGAAAGTTCGAAGAGACTGGTTCGACTCTCAAACAGAAGCCTGCAGGACGCCCAAGGTCAACAAGAACGGAATTATCGGACCCTACTTCTTCGAAAAAACAAGGCCAATCTGTCACTGTAAATTCTGACCGATACATAGCCATGTTAAGGGATTTTTTCTTTCCACAACTGCAACAATTTGAAGCCTATAATCGTGTGACATGGTTTCAACAAGATGGCGCGACATGCCATACAGCTAATGCCTCTTTGGCGGTCGTAAACGAGATGTTTGCTGGGAAACTGATATCGCGCCGAGGTGACATTGCATGGCCTCCTAGAAGTCCGGATCTGACGCCACCGGACTCTTTTTTGTGAGGATACCTAAAAAGTAGAGTCTTCACCAATAACCCAGCCACGATTAACCAGTTGAAGACCAATTCCGGGAAGAAATAGCAGCTATTCCCCGTGCAATGTGCCAGCGAGTTTTACCAATTTGAGGGTCAGATTCGAAGAATGTTTGCAGCGGGATGGTGCACACCTGGATGACGTTATTTTTAAGAAATGAATTTCCCAGATGTCGATTTTTATAGAAATAAAAATTTGTATGTGAATTGTACTCAGTTTTTTTTTAATGATTTTTTCAAATTCGCAATTCTTTCTGGCCCACCCTGTATTCCTGGCAAAGACATACATTCAAATGAGCATATTAGTTCTGCGCATACCTGAAGTTCCTTTGCAAATCTTGTCGCAGTGTGTTCATATTTGCGTCTAAAAATCGCTGGTTACGACAGTTAAATCGCAATGTGGCCGAATCCTTAAACATTGTCTAGGTGGCACAAAAGACGAAGCGGCGTGATGCGAAATAGATAAATAATGGGCTTTTTCACACGCGAATGGAACTCACCCATAGTAAAACAGGTTTTGCGCCTATGTTTGGACGTCGTCATAGTTCACCCAAGCTATTTTTGTATACGATACACGTCTTGCGAGTGTATTTGTCGAAAGGATCATTTGATCGTTAAACATTGTGCGGACAACATGAAAGCAAAGACACAGAGATAAGCGATTGAGAATTGATGTTTTAGCCTTGAATTGTACTCGAGGTAATCAAAACTGACATGAAAAATGTATTTTAATGATTGTTAAGCCCGGTCCAGACGCTATGTTTTGCACAACGTTTTGCCTGCGCAGTCATATTTAAGCCCTACCAGCTCAAACATCGCTGCAACTGCAAAGTTCTATGCCCAGCTCTAAAACGTTGCATTTTTCTCGTCTACACACAACATTTTGCCTGCAACGTTTTAGTTTGCGCAGGCAAAACGCTGTGCAAGACGTAGCGTCTAGACCGGGCTTTAAAGTTTGTCGATTCAAACTTCTATTGGATTTATATGAATCCTTCGTGTTTTTCCGCTTTCTGAAAAATATATTCCGAATTTGAATATCTTTTTTAGTCGCATATTTTTCTTGATGTGTTGTAAACTTGCTTATTATAATGTGATTCTATGAAGATTATGCGTACTGTTAATTTCCTATGGATTTATAATAGGCAATATAACTTTATTGAAATCGTGATATCCCTCGTTTTGTTTCCTAAGTTTCCTAAGCTTTTATAAATTTATTATATGACGCGTAGCTTCTCATGTCCATGCATCCATTTTTGCACGCAAATTAAAGAAAGGCAATCGTTTCATGACGACTACCTTCTTCACCGAATGATCAACTCGGAATAATCGCCAGCGTTTGTATAAAATTTCCCCGACCAAGTGATCAACAAAATGCGTTTGTGTATGTGCATTACGCTCGTTCACCATAGAAAATTTTGGAGTGTTTTAACCATAAAGTTTCCTCGATGCCTCTCTCTCTTCTTGCCCATATAACCTGTTTTCGCGCTTACTATTTACGCTGCATGTGAAAAAGCCCAATGAATTTTCTTTTAAACGTTCACATCTCTGACATGTTTCCTGACTTTATTCGCTGCTAGTGATTGCATTTCCGAGAAGTTGGGTACACATTCCTTCTGACATGAACGTAGGTCTGTCTGCCCAACTGACTTTTTAAGCCGTCGGGCTTTCCTTTTTGGAGTGATCAGATGCATTTCGACTCCTTTGAGTCATCTCCAGTGAACACTGAAGGTGCCTCAAAGGAGAAGTCCACTAAAGCTGACTGAACAAAATCAAAACGCGTCTGCTCACTCCAAAAAGGAAGGCCCGAAGGCTGCTTGCGCAACAGCTCTCAAGCTCAAACCTCGGTGACGGCATCTAGTTTGAGCTTCTGATGCTGCTGTCGGACCATCAGCGCACCTAGCTGTGATGGGAACTATTTGAAAAATTAGGTAATAATCACATGGTTGAGCGTGATATTGACCATAACTGCTCGAATTCCATTACGGTCATGGAATGAGATACCCTAACAATAAATTTTTGACGAACCGGAGTTCTCAACGATTGTAAGACTGCGAAAGCTTCAATGGACTGGACACATGAATCGTATGGACGAACAACGGATACCCAAAAACGTATTCGCTGGGAGAACTGAACGCCAGAGCTGACTCGTTCGACGAAGACAGTTCACTCCTGCTTGGGTTTCGAAATTTGAGAACGTGGTCAATGGGCCGAGACGAAGGCGCGAGATGGGCTGTAGTGCTACGAAGAACAATAAATCTCAATGCCATTGTTGGGATTCAGACTGTTATGCGATGGATTATTCGAAACACTTCCAGCAAAGTGTTGTTCGTTATGATACGATACGATACGTAGGCAAATCTTTTGCCGCCGAGCCATTTTTTCAGATTCGGAATAAGAAAATAAACCGAGGGAGCCAGATCTGGCGGAAAGGGTGCGTGAGGAAGCAATTCGAACTTGAACTCATTGAATTTAGCCATCGCAATGACGCACGTGTGGACTGGTGCGTTGTCGTGATGAAACAACACTTTCTTTTTCGTCAGATGGTGCTGTTTTTTCTGGATTTCATCACTCAAACGCTGCAATAAGGCTGAATAATATACCCCGTTGATTGTTTTTCCTTCTTCGAGATAATCAATAAATATTCCACGCGCATCCCAGAAAACGGATGCCATGACCTTGCCAGCTCACTGAACTGTGATTGCTTTCTTTGGAGCCGGTTTTCCCTTCTCAGTCCACTGCTTCGACTGCTCCTCGGTCTCAGGTGTAAAATGATGGACCCATGTTCCGATCATGGTTACGAATCGAAACAAAAACTCGGCTTTATTGCTGCGAAACATTGTCAAACGCTCGATGAAAACATCCTCACATTGCTGTTTGTGCTCCATTGTGAGCAAACACGGCACCCATCTTGCGCACAGCTTTCTCATGTCCACATTTTCGGTCAAAATGCAATGCACAGCACTTTTTGAAATCCCTGCCAATTCTGCTACCTTGCGCACTTTTAGTCGACGGTCATTCAATACAATTTTGTGGATTTTCTGACGTAGTGACCTCACTTGGTCGACCACTGCGGTGTTCATCTTGGCAGCTCGTACGACCTCGCTTAAACTCAGCTGCGTCCAATATTTGACCGTTGCAAACGAAGGAGCAGACTTCCCCAGGGTAGAATCCACCTCAGCTTTGATATCGGTTGGACTTAGACCTTTCAAATGAAAGTATTGTATCACACGATGCCCGATTTTTTCCATATTTACAAATTCACTGAGAGGGTTCACTTTGGATGTCTGTAAAAAATAATAATAAACGTACCGTTATGAAATTTTCACATTGATTTGTTGAAAGGTAGTATTGTCAATCGCAGTAATTGTTTTTAGGGTTTTGTACTAAAATACAAAACCCTATTGCAATCACGACCTGTGTCCGTCTCTATGTCACAGCACTTTTTCTCCTGAACTATAGAAGCTACAGCAATGCTCAGAAGTGATGACTTCTTGAAAGTTTTGGGTTGGAAAAATTGTTCAAAGGGGTTTAAGGGGGTTCTCTCCATATATATATATATATATAGGCAGGTGACCCTTTAAAACTTTTTTAACCATTGGTAGTCGAGCAGGGTGTCATTGGAAAGGTCTTCTTCTTCTTTGTATCCCTACAGCCCCTTTCGGGCCTTCGCTTAGAGATAGTTGGAGTATCCCATTGTCATGATCGAATGTATCGGCACTCCACAAAGTGATATGATCATTATCAACGCTTTGGCCGTGTGTCCGTCCACCCAGCTGGGATACGTTCTGATTTTAAACCAGCACGTATAACTGAACAGGCTTATAGTCCGTCCGAAGAACCACATTGGAAAGGTCTTAATGAGATCTTTTCAAAACAAGTCTTAAAATTGTCTCATCGGTACCGAGGAGAGTGTAGCGTATTGTACACTACTTATAAATTAAATTCCACATTTTCATAAAACGCACACAAAAAGAAATAGTAGCCGTAGATAAATACATGAAATACATGAAAAATGTATTTCCTCCCCCGTGAATGGACACGTGTGATCTTAAAAATCTGGAAAAACTATCAAGGGAGATATTTATGAGTGTAACAATAACAAATACCTTAGAAGTCAAAATTCGTTTAACTATGTTAATAATAGTATGATCTGCGCATTTCATATTTTCTCCAATAAAATCGTCTTTGACATGTTTCTTGATTTGATTCGTTGCTGGTGACTGCATTTTGTAAATTGAATACAAAACCCTTCTGACATGAGTGTAGGTCTGTCTACCCAATTTGTTTTTAAGCCGTCGGGCCTTCCTTTTTGGAGTGATCAGATGCATTTTGATTCCTTTGAGTCATCTCCAGTGAATACTGAAGGTGAAGTGCACTGAAGCTGATTCAACCAAATCAAAATGCGTCTGCTCACTCCAAAAACAAAGGCCCGAAGGCTGCTTGCGCAGCTGCTCTCAAGTTCAAACCTCGGTGGCGGCATCGAGTTTGAGCTTCTGAAAATAAAGAAGTAATGGATTTCCTCTTAAACGTGCATATCTCTTTGACACGTTTCTTGACTTTAATCGTTGCTGGTGATTGTACTTCCGAGAAGTAGGGTACAAAATCCTTCTGACATGAGCGTAGGTCTGTCTGCCCAACTTGTCTTTTGTTCGTCGGGCCTTCCTTTTTGCAGTGATCAGATGCGTTTCGACTCCTTTGAGTCATCTTCAGTTAACACTGAAGGTGCCTCAAAGAAGAAGTTCACATAAGCTAACTCAACAAAATCAAAACGCGTCTGTTCACTCCAGAAAGGAAGGCCGGAAAACTGCTTGCGCAGCAGCTCTCAAGGTCTAACCTCGGTGGCGGCATCGAGTTTGACCTTCCGAAAATAGAGAAATAATGCATTTTCTTTTGAACGTGCACATCTCACCTCTTATTGGAAAGTCCAGTATAGTGAATTTTAATAATTTCAATGCGTTGTTCAAGCGTGTATCGTTCCATTTTTATTAATGGCGTAGTTTCTTATTTATCACCAACTTCAGGTCCATATATTGACAGATTATGACAGTTTGGTCTTTTAGAATTCTAACCATGGCGTTATACACATCAGCCGAACGTTTCATTATTGTTAACACTTTTTACAAAAATAATGAATCGCCAGTGCAAACATTTTGCGCTCTACGTGAAATCGAATAATTTCACGAAATGGACCCATAAATTGGCCGGCGAGATCGTGTGATTTGACATCTTGTGACTTCTTCCTTTGGGGATTTCTGAAGGATCGTCTTTACGCTGATGCTCCCCAGACTACTGAAGCATTAAAAAACAATATTCGAGCCAACATACGCCTAATAACGCCGAAAATGTGCGAAAATGTCATCGAAAATTACACTCATCGTTTGATAGTCTGTAAAGCAGCACGAGGTGCACATATGCCCGAAGTAATGTTTCATATTTAATTGTAAGGGACCAAATTTTCATAATAAATAAACAATACAGCTCAATCTTCACAAAAACTATGTTTTTTTTCGACAAAAATGTGTACACTTGTTATGAATCACCCTTTACTTGCCAAATGTCAAAAATGGCGGCTTCAAATGTGACGTCTACCGAAATAGCGGGCTATTCAAAATAATCTTATTGAAAAACCCTTATATATACACCAAATAATTTTGCGAGCTACTATCGCGGTTTTACTATTACCCCCATTCATTCATCTCAGCTTTATATGGGGTCTCTAGTCATTCAATCCATCTCTCGTACATTGGCGAATGTTCTGACGAGAACTACCTGGAATATTCAAGCAGCTTAATGAACGGGGCCGTGACGTCACTTTCAGATGTTGATCATGCTTGGTGGGTTTTCGAGTACATTCTTTTGTTGATCATGATGTTCTTAATGGTTATAAAAACAATTGTAACTGTAGCTCGCAGAATTATTTGGACATGTAACACTGCCCCCTCCTCAGTTCTTTTCGCCCCGAAAAGAGGTGTCGCCAGTTACAGTCAAGTCCCCCTAGATTTAATATGGAGTTTAATTCAGTTTGGCTCTCGGTTTAGGGTGCTCCTGTATGCGATATACGATGTCGTTGCTTCGCTTTGTAACCCGGTTTGATTCCTCTCAATCATGCTGCAACTTCGGAGACCTACCCTTCCGCCGTTATGGGTTGTATAGCCATGCCAGATCATCTTGCTGGGAGAGCCACTATATCAGCCGGCAGACGAATAGTCTTTCCACAATGACTGTCTGGGGCTTGGCCCGTCGATGCTTGATCGGCAGCTCTATACGCCATCAAGAATAAGGGAGTGTCCCTTTGGTTCTCGTCAACCATCTTAGCCAGGGGTTTACTGACTGTGCCGTTGAAGCGTTCGACCCGCGCAAGACTTGAATTCAAGACACATTTTCTTCGACCGCTCGGCATCGCAAATTTTTTTAAGGTTTTTAAGAAGTGTCTGTCCATATAGGGCAGTGGCCCCTGAAAAACAATCACCAAATGTGGGCAATAGGGGTGTCAAATGAAAGGTATTTTGGAAATAAAAATCCTTGTCTTTAGGGTTTTTTTTATTTTTTTACCACTATAGCCCCTGTTAGTTAGAGTATCTCATTATCGTGATCGAATCTTGCGGCAATCCACAAGGTGATATAGTCCGTATTACGCTTTGACCATGTATCCGTCCACCCAGCTGCGATATGCTCTGATTTTAAACCAGCACGTATCATAACTGAACGGACATATAGTCCGTCCGAAGAATCACTCGAACTAAATCTCGTTGCCGCCAATCAGAGTCGAACCATGGACCTTCGGCGCACGGGAATTCTCTAACCACTACACCACGCAGACTACTGTCTTTAGTCTTTACTCTTTGGAAATGACAGAATTAATTACTCCCTTTTGTTTACGATGAGGTAGGCGGCTACGACGATGAAGATGATGTCGTTGTTGTTGATGATGAATGATGATGTCGTTGTTGTTGATGATGATGTTGTTGGTGATGATGTCGATGATGATGCTGAATATGTTGTCTAGGTTTTCTCATGTATGTTAATTCATGGGAAGCTAGAAGAGCGGCTCAAGCAAATTTCCCTTTTTCTCATGGGAATTGCTTGCATCGCTGATATGTGGAATCGGCTGGCAGGCGAAGATTTCTTGTGAAACGAGGGTCTGTTTGCGCCGTGAAGCGTACGCTGACGTTGGAACTTTCTCTTATTTCTTGAAAAGCCGTCGGACCTTGCCTGTTCAAGTCAACAGACGCGTTTCGAGGTCATCTTCATTTTCTGTGACTCAAAGGAGTCACGCGTGTACTCACTTAAAATCGCAAGGTTCGATGACTTTTCAAGAAAAAAGAGAGGCCTGTGGTTATCAAATAAACAAAATAATTGACTGCACTAAACTTCCGAGAGACCACCATTTCTGACCTTCATTTCAATAAATGATATTCGCAATATTGCAACAAAATATTCAGCTTTTTAAAATGAAGTTTCAATGGGGTTTACATGCCAGCTGTTTTTCTGAGTCCACATATCAAAGATCAAGCTCAAAACTATTTGACAGGAATGTAGTTCTGTCTATTCAACATGTATTATTGACGTCGTCGACCCTTTAACCACTCGCTGACACTGAACCGCGTTTTGGCATCTGGGAGGAAGATGAAAGTTGTGGTGGAATGGGAAAGCTGGGCTCCGGACAAAATGGCTGCACTGCCATGAGGATTTTCAGATGTCATCGGGCTTTGGATATTAAATAAAGTATACGCGACGCAAATTTCTTAACGCAATCGTCATTACTGTGAAATAAACTAAGAAAAGTTTTGATTTTTTAGACGTAACCGTAAGAAAATTGTGCGAAAAGTCGAGCGCAGAAACGGAAGACGGGAGGAAAATTTTCTGTCCGAGTTCGCTAAGCTCCGACGTCGTGAATTATGAAAAAGTTTCTATTTTCTGCCAGAAAAAGCGACTACTCTTTGGCTTTAAATCCAAGCAGGGCTTCATTCAATTTATGTTTGTTCAGACTGGAATGTCCCATTTCGGTATCAAATAGAGGCAAAAATTATTTAAAGCTTGAAATTTCGACTTAGGTATGAAAAAGCCTACTTACAACCTAAAAAGGTAGCCAGAAATATCAAGCCTGCTTAAATGATTTTCGGATCAACTCAACTGAGAAATCCCGAGTCGAATCAAGCCTATTAGTTGTAAGCTCAAAGTACACTCGTTTATAATAGAGTTGGTTGATTTTTTTTTCTCTTTTTCTCATTCTTCTCGTAGCACTACAGCCCCTCTCGGAACTTCGCTTCCTGCAAAAAACGCCTCCAAATGGCTCGGTCCATTGACTGCGTCCTCTAATTTTGAAATCCGAGCAGCGAATAACTGTTTACGTCGACTAAGTTAGACCACCGTTTCCTCGGTTTCCCCACTGGTCTACGGCCTTCAGTTCTCCGAACGAATACCTTTTTGGGTATCCGTTGTTCGTCTGTTGCATAACCAGTATACCCTGTGTATACTGGTATGAACCGGGAGCTCATTTTGATGTGTATCCTATGTATAAACACCGTCAAGGCTCCCGGGGAGGGAGATCTTTCTGTACGCCACTTACCTGCTAGTATACCCATTCCAACTAAATAAACCATGACAAGAGTTAACTTGAGAGAATTGATTTTATTATAGTGTTCATTTTTTAAACATTTAGATTACAAATGAATTGGTTAATCAACGAACTATCAATATTGGGTGAAGCGCTTTTCGCTTTCACCTCAACTTATCGCGCTTCACAGGTGAGAGTCAGGCTGTAGAGGGAACTACAAAGACGAGTTTGTGGATCGGGGTGGCCACATGGCGTGAAACGCCAAAAGGCCGACGGAGGATCGCGGCTCGATTCAACACCTTTCCCCTTACCACTTAGTAGTACACTGAACAGCATTTCTAACGATTCGAACTTAAACCGCAGATGTCACGTCACTACTTGAGTGACGAAAAGCTTTTGGTTTCGAAAGAGTGCTTTTCGCTTAAGCTTTCGGCTTTCCCACGATCTATTGAGGTGAATTAGCGAAACTGGGGACATTGAACAAGAGAGCGTTTACGCCGGAACTTTCGGTTTTCTTTCCGCTTAACTCTCTTCGAAGTACACGCAAAGCTTATCATGTGAAGCGCATTGCGGGTTAATCTTTTTTGTTTACTTTTCCGCTCGCTTATTTACTTTTACGCTTACACATTGGATGACATGCTTCAATACCAATGGGCCTATGTGCTTGTTTGACTAATTTCATTGGCGAAGCGCGAGTACATAGGTAGTGTTTGCTCGCTCGCAACTACTTCAGTGATAAAGCGTAAGTATACACGAGTATGTTGTATATGTTCGCTCGCAACACGTTCATACGATTCATGTGTCCAGCCCATTGCAGCATCCACAACCTTACAATCATTGCGACCTCCGGTACGTTAAAAATTTCATACAGCTCATGGTTGAATCGAATTCGCCGTTGGTCACTGTCTGATTTCACTCCAATTATTCACCACCGGGCCCGTCTTGCAAAGGGTGTCAATATGTTTGCCGATGCTTGGCTTAGGGTCCATGTTTTGTAATAACTTGCTGGCTTTGTCCCGGAGAGGGATCTGGCATTCGACACTATGGCAGCCCCAATCAGAGGTAATAAAGTGTCTGAGTGACAGATCTCTGTCCGGAATTCGTCGTGAAGGAAAGCACGAGAGTAAGTATGTAAATTTTATTGAGACTTTTTATAACTTGACATTACAGAGTATGCTTAATGACTTTGTGACATTTGACAGTATATGGATATCAAATAAACTTTGACTGTTAGAATATATGTATACTTATATTACATCAGTGTTTTTGGATATATACACTTTGCCATTTGCTCTTATGGCTTACGACTTGAACAGTTTGACAAATAAATACGTTAAAGCTTAAACTAAATCTAATCCTAAGATAAATTAAATCTATTCCTACATCTAACCTTAATAAGCTGTTTAGTACAGCACTCGATGCTAAGGAAAGCACGAGATGATTTTAACAGATTGTTAATTGTTAATAGATGGTTGGAAGAAGTGGAAATTTTACTGTACGTCGAAATTCACTTTTAGATCTTCTTCTTTTTCAGCACTACAGCCCCTCTCGGGCCTTCGTCTAGAGATAGTTAGATTATCTTATTTTCATGACCGTATTGATTTTTTCGGAAGTTCGTTTCGTCAGTACCATGCTCCCGTGTGTCTGCTCAGCTATGATGTCATCTGAATCAATATTAACACTGAGTGAACACTCGTAGTCTGTTCGAAAAATCCCCTGAACTAAACCACGTTGTTCACCAACGAGATTTGAACCTGCCCTTCGGCTTATGCGTCTCAAGAATTGTTTCAATTACTTGATGATATTTAGTAATTTTTATTTGATATTGTTTAAATTTAGAGTAATATATAAGCCATTACGTTCTTGAGTACTTCAATGGCGGTTTCAATCATTTCGTTTATTGGATATCCGGAGGCCGATACTTTTTTTTTGTTTTCTTGGAAATCCGTCGAGCTTTGCTTTTTAGAGTGAGAAGACGCGTTTCGACTCCTTTGAGTCATCAATGTGAAAAGCGCTTTATTCAATAGTGATTGTTATAAATTTGTAATAATTTTCGATATTTCGGAGCGATACCCGACAGAGATCTGCCATCCCTACACATTTTGCTAACTAGCTGACAAGTGTTAGATGACAGATCTCTGTCACTGAATCGCCACTTATCGAGTGACGAAATTATATTGAATTATTAATTATTTTGAAATGATTGTGATTCTGGTCCCCATGCACCCTGGCTGCGTAGTCCTCAAGCATTGTGTGTATTTTTCTGCCAGTTTTTCGTGTCGCCTTCCGCAAAGTTAATTCGCGGAGTTTTTCTCGGTTGTCGATTTGGCCATCGTCTTCGTATGTGCATAGTATTGGTAGCCAATCGCTGGCAGCAATCGAACCAATTTTCGAAACAGGTTTGTTGTCATTGTCACCCTTGTTTAATTTAGGGGAATTGTGGCTGGCGGTACCTTTTAGAGCTCGCGTAGAGTTTCTGCAGACCTATCTAACACGAAATTTCTTCGCCACAAGACGTGGTAAGCGTGGAAAATGTTGATATCATTGCCGACGGTGGAGTGCGAGCGAATCTAGTTTATTCGGTGTTCGTTGTTTTACGTTGTGCGTCTAAGAAAATTTGTGAAAACTGTTACAATGGATGTTTCCGTTTGCAAACTTCTATGGAATGGCATGAGCTAGGGTAAGGCGAAAAAAAATTTTTTTTTTCTTCAAAAGCCGTCGGACCTTGCTTTGTTGTGTGAGTATACGCGTTTCGACTATTTTGAGTCATCTTCAGTGTCTTCTCACACAACAAAGCAAGAATGTGGATCTTTCAGACACTGAAGATGACTCAAAGGACTCGAAATGGATCTGCTCACACAACAAAGCAAGAACCGACAGCTTTTAAAGAAAAAAGTGAATTCGCCTGCGGATATCAAATAAACAAAATAATTGACTGCGAAAACATTCCTTGGCAATGATCAGTTATTGGGTGTAACTGGCCATGATGGAAATAGCTCGTATAGGGTTGGATAGGACGTGAGTGGCTGCCCGGAGCCGCCACTGCCGTCAACAGTGCTCGATCGCGAGACATTGAAAAACTCCGCTTGTTGCGGTGCGAATTTTCGCAAACAAATCTGCAGCAGCAATTAAACATTTTAAGCAAATCGTGTTCTGCTACGGTGCGAAATCAATAAGGAATCGCGAAGGAAAATTTAGGAACTGCAAAAGGGAAGAGTATGAAAATGGAACGTGTGGTTGAGAGCTGAACCCGCGTGAAATGTGCGAACCTAGTAGCTAAAATTAAGGTATCAGAGATTAACCCATATAATGCGAGGAATGCAGATCAATTCGTAATACCTTTTGCCAGAACGGATCGTCCAAAGAATGATGCAACAAATGATGCTCTTTGTATATATAACAATCTACCAGAAATGGTTAAGAAAGCAAACTCACTTTTGATATTTAAGAAAAGACTAAGGGAGCATTTAAGGAGCACTCATTGAAGCGTGGACCTGTAGTTCTGCTTTTATGAGGCCAATATCTTTGGCATTTTTGACCCTATCGGCGAGATACTGAAGAGGCGGTTACTCAGTTTTTTTTAATACGTCGTATTATATTGAAATTTTTCTTTTATCTCTGAGATCTGATCATGATTTTGGACTAGATATTCATGAAAAGGATTAGTTCACATTATTTTGTTCTGCCCCTTTATACCGATGTATTAAACATTGTCTGGGTGGCACAAAGACGAAGCAACGTAATGTGAATGCAGATCGCACGAGCGTTATATGACGAAAAAAGAGTGATGGAGAGAGAGGTTGGGAATGGAGGTACTATAAAAAAAATTATTCGTTAGCAGTGTCACCGCCACGTGATGTCGGTGGTGTTCATGGGTACCGAGGTCTGCATTTTCAAGTTTCGTGTTTTATTAACAAAACTGCAGATAAGGAAGAATTACTCAATTAGCCGTTCAATTACCTCTATGACGGATAGATCCGTGTGTCAACAGAAATGAACTCCACCATCATCTCTTGTTCAATGGAAAGCTTGCACTCTCGAGACCCCGCGCAGTGTCGAGTGTAACAAGGGTAAAGTGCCTCGTAGTGGAACAGTCACTGTGTCGTTCCACCGATTGTAATGAGCACCACCTTCAAGCAGGACACTCCCCGCGAGCATAGGGTATGAACATGCATTCTTTATGCATGCTGCGTTGCTTATAATTTGTGTTAATCGAGCAGTTCGCCCCTACTTGATAAATCAACCAATGCATCAGCCCACACATATGCATAGACACTCGCAAAATGCATCTACAACGCGTATGCGTATTTGGCCGGTAATATTATGCCACAAACAATCGTCATAACCGGCAATCCCGCGGAGCGATACACGAGAAAGATCTGTCATCCCTACACAATTGCGATCAGCTGGCAAGTGTTGGATGACAGATCTCTGCCACTTAACCACCACTTAGCATCAGCAGTATGGTGAGTAGATTTCTGTCACTTTACCACCGCTTGACGTCGGCCGGGGCGGTGAAGAAAAAGAAAAACGTCCTATAGAAATATGACATGGCATCAAAACGGGAAAAAGTCATCAGCTGGAGATTCTCCTTAATATTTCCTGTCGTAAAATCAACAATTTAACGTCCGTTCGTGCGAATTAATTGCATTTCATAATCAGCATTTTCGTTTGTAAACATTTTTGGTAGTTCGTAAGGAAGGATGGTCGTGAAAATTTGATCTGTTTCTAAATTTCAACGTGTTCGAGACGCTATCTATCCTTAGCCAACTACCATGCAAGCCCACATTTGAGTACACGTGGATATGGGGCTGACCCATAAGTGACGCAAGCCACTGAGCAGCCATAAATTGCAATATGGCGTTACGGCCACAATCATTGGTTTTTGTCATATGATCAAACCTTACCTACTTTCTATCAATAATACAAATAACGATAGTAGCGGATTATTTACACTTATTGAACGACTTTTATCGCCAATGGAAACAAATATGAACGCCTGAGGTCGATTTTTTCTGCATTATAATTTTGAATTCTTCGTACCACTACAGCCCCTTGCGCCTTCGCTTCCTGCAACAAGCGCCTCCAACTGACTCTGGCCATTGACCGCGTCCTCCAATTTCGAAATGCGATCAGCGATCAGCCATACGGCCAGCCCATTGCAGCTTCCGCACTTTTACAATTGGTGAGACCTGCGGTTAAAAATTTCATACATCTCATGGTTGTATCGAATTCGCCATTGGTCGCCATCGAACTTAGCTCCAATTATTCACCTCAGGACCCATTATTATATATTTTATGATTCCATGGAATAAAAGGAGAAAACTCAACACTGTAACTCCCTTGAGTCATTTTCAGTGTCTAAAGGATATGGGGAAGGAAATGACTTTATATAGGTGTAGGATGGGGTAAGCAGGTAGACCCTAGGTTAGACCTTTAATGCTTTCAAACCTGCTTTATGTTTTTATGAAATCTAAACGATTCCAAAAAGTTTGAGATTTGGAGCTTCTATAGTTTCTGAGAAAACTTGCTGTGACGCATGGACAAGCGGACTGACAGAACTTGAAACACTAGTAGGTATTTGTGAAATTAGTTTTACGAAGCTCTAAAAATAAAAATTACACATTTTGAAAAATGAAACCAATTTTGGAGTTCTACTCTAAATTATGAAATCGGGACCTGTGTTCATACATACGTCTATGTATCACAGCATTTTTTTTTTCAGAAATTTGTGGAAAGGTCAGAAGTAATTATTTCTGAAACCCGTTTAGATGAAAAAAATTTTCAGTGAGTTAAGGGGTCAGCCCCTTAAAGAAATGGTTTACCAAAGGTAGTTGAAACAGGTGTCTTACCGAAGATCTTGAAGAGATCTGTCATGATTTTTTTCAGTATTATACACAAATTCAGGATGCAGACTGATTGGTGGTGTAATTGTAGAAGTGTGATCTTATTTTTAGGGTTTTGTAAAATAATTTAACCAAACCCTACTAAAATCGCGACCTGTCTGTCTGTCCGTCCGTCCGTATGTCACAGCACATTTTCTCGCAAACTACTGAAGCTAGAAACATCAAATTTTGTATGCAGGTGTAAAGTGGTGCTCTCTTCAAAGTTCAACTACAAAAAATTTTATGAAGTATTTAAGATGAGGTCAACCCACCATAAAGGGGAGTGGCCCCCGAAAAAAAATTTGATCAAAGGTAGCCAATATGGGTACCAAATGAAAGGTCTTGATAAGAACTTTTCAAAACAGGTCTTAATTTGATACTTTTTGATTCGAGGGACGCACAGGGAGGGGAATTACACGAAAAATTTGTGCTGGACAAGGAGAACCTTCCTTACAATTTTTCGCGGCCGCATGCTGCTGAGCAGTATCGTAAACTGTGGATTTCGGATACCTTGGCGACCGTCCACCACGAACAATTTCAATACCCGCCACTTTTCGATTGTACTGCGCACTCGATTGCACTAGCTTCGCCATTTAGAATTCACGCACGAATGCACACACGTGTACTCAGTTGAAATGACAACAAATGACTGCTGTCGTGTAATCGGAGCGGAGCTAGACGGAGACCAATGGCGAATTCGATACAGCCATGAGCTGTATGAAATTTTTGACGAACCGGGGGTCTCAACGATTATAAGACTACGGAAGCTGCAATGGGCTGGCCACGTGAATCGTATGGACGAACAACGGATACCAGAGAAGGTATTCGTTGGGAGAACCGAAGGCCGGAGGACAGTGGGGAAACCGAGGAAACGCTGGTCTGACTCGGTCGACGAAGACAGTTCATCGCTGCTCGGATTTCGAAATTGGAGGACGCGGTCAATGGACCGAGACAGTTGGAGGCGCTATTTGCAGGAAGCGAAGGCCCAAGAGTGGCTCTAGTGATAAGAAGAAGAATTAAGTGTGGCCAAAGCTAGGTATCATGAGAATTCTTTCCTCGGCGAGGAAAGCGGTGACAATACAACTTATGCAGCGCTATAATTCAAAGCTTATTTGTCGACTGCAAGGCTGCAGAAGAAGTTGAAAAACGCTTCAGGTTGGGACCCCTCTTAAAGTGTATTTTAAGCAAAAAGTAAATGCCGAATGAGAGCATATTGAAGGACTTATTATGAAAATTCCTCAATATAGGATTATTTGAAGATGAAGAAAAAAATCGCTAAAATATCGTTAAAATAATTCGTCATCAAATGTGTTCTCTACTACATACAGTAAGATTTTTTAATAAATTCTACTATTATTAGCAAAATTCAACGAATTTCAGCCTTTCAGTTATTTGTTATTGGATCTACTTCGAAGATTTTTTCACATATTATTTTCATAACACAATTTTATGTAATATTCTCATTTAAAACGGTTGCTATTTAGTTTTATGATTACGGAACAAATTGTCCAAGATATTAATTATGAATATAATTCCTGCAACTTTCAGGTGAATCCTACCAAATTCGTAGCCCCTAAGTTGATTGGAACTGATATTGTCGCGTGTTATGGTTCGCGGCCAATAATTTTAATGTTCCGGGAAAGTGAAAACGCAATGTCTTTTAAATTAAGTTAAAAAAGTTTATTTACTATTAATGCACAATCATTAATTTATGAATGAATCCCCCCATTCATTCAGCTCGCCTTTATATAGGATCTCCAGTCATTCAACCGTGTTCTCATACATTGGCGAATTGCCTGGAATATTCGAACAGCTTAATGAATGGGCAGTGGCCCACTTTCAGATTTTGATCATGCTTGGCGGGTTCTCGAGTACATTCGTTTGTTGATGTTCTTAATGGTTGTGAAAACAATTGCGACAGTAGCTCGCAGAATTCTTTGTACATGTAACAATATTGTCCCATAGCCGTGTATAGTTTGCTGCTGTTATACAGGAAGATTTAAACCACCATTACTTTGTTAAATAATATTCAATCTCTCTAAAAATTTTCGGTAATGATATTTGTAAATTGACATTTGCATATTGAATTCGATTGAATTTAAGATTGCCCTTACGATTTTATTAAAGAGATTGTAAAGTTGATAAATCATACTATTAATAACAAAGTTGAGTAAATTTTCACTTCTGACGTATTTGTTGTTGTTGTGCTCATAAAGATCTACACTCCTGACTTTTTTCAGATTTTTTGGATGAGAGCTGTCCAATCGGGAGAGGGGATTCGCGCAAATTTCGTGCATTTCCCCTTCTCCTGCCCCCCTCGGCACTGCTAAAGTAATCTTAATACCTGCTCGGGGAAGATCTCATTGAGACCTTTCATATGACACCCCACTTGACTACCTTTGATGAAAAAAATTTTTTTTAAGATCACTCCCCTATAAGGGGGAAATTTTTTTTTGTTTTTGCCCAAAAACTTTTTAAAAGTCATAATTTCCGACCTTTCCACAAAGTTTTATGGCTGCAGCTTCTATAGCCTGGGAGAATAACTGTTGTGACATACAGACGGACACAGGTACCGATTTCAATAGGTTTTTGTATTTTATTGCTTGCTTTAGCAGTATAGCCCCGTTTGTGCCTTCGCTTAGAGATATTTAGAGTATCCCATTATCTTGATGGAATGCATTGGCACTCGACAAGGTGATACGGTCAGTACCACACTTTGGCCCTGTGTCCGTCCATCAAGCTGCGATACGTTGTGATTTTAAACCAGCACGTATCACAACTGAACGGGCTTGTAGTCCGTCCGAGGAATCACTCGAACTAAATCTCGTTGTAGCCAACGAGACTTGAACCAGGGACCTTCGGCTTACGATGTGGGTGCTCTAACCACTAGACCACGCGGACCACATTTTTGTACTTTATTACAAAACCCATAAAAGCAACAACAAAATATGCGTGATAAACTGATAACCTTCTTTCCTTTGGAAGTCGGATGAAAATCATTACTCTTCTGATGTATCAATGAAACTGATTTTTGGATCTGTTTTTGTTATTGACGTCGGAACTTATAGCGAACTCGGACAGAAAATTTTCCTCCCGTCTTCCGTTTCTGCGCTCGACTTCTCGCACAATTTACTTACGGTTACGGCAAAAAAATCACAACTTTTCTTAATTTATTTCACTGTAATGACGCTTGCTTTAAGAAATTTGGTCCTTGCGGATTTTTTTTAATCGGTCGCGTATATTTTATTTAATATCCAAAGCCCGATGACATCTGAAAATCCTCATGGCAGTGCAGCCATTTTGTAACGGATTCTTCCGCTTTCCAATTCCACTACCAACGTTCATCTTCCTTCCAGCTGTCAAAACGCGGTTCAGTGTCAGCGAATGCTTAAAGGGTCGCTCCCGAACCGTCGACGTCAACAGCGACCTACGGATCGTTGTCAGTGGCGTAGGGCTGATTTATTACACCTCGCGTTCGCGGTATTCGTTTAGTCGAACTGTGAAGTTTCTTACGCCCTTTCATTTTCCAAGTCTTCCATCCTTCCTCATGATCTTTGTTGTTCCCTTTGAGGAACGGATCAAATGAAGATGCTTTGCTCATATAAATTGCATGGGAAATTATATGACCGCGTTCCTGAGGCTGATTGTCATGTCATTTCCAATAGTTTCTAATTTCTCCTCTCGCGAGTCCAATTGTCAATTTGACAACCAAAGATAGACGCGAAATTTTACTAACGCTGATTTTGTGGTTTTTTTTTGCAATAAAATCGTATGTAATTACGATTGCATAAATGTTTGTTTACATTCTTGTGATAACCCATTGGATTCTCCTTAACTAGTTGGAATCGAGGTCGCAGGGGTAGGTGCAAAGACACGTAGTTTAACAGGCAGTCGCAGGGGTTGTTGCGACAACCTTCACGTTAGATGTCCACTTCGGTTTTATCTTTTTCCTCAAAGGCTGTACCGGCCAGCGTTGTACAGGGTTCTTTGAACCTTTTGATCAATTTTCGAATGAGACCTCGATTACTAGAGCATCTTCGACGCGCTACAGTCGTTGAATGAGCGTTTTCGTAAAACTCTCGCACGCACAATGCGCGGTAGCGACTGAATTCCCAAAAGCCAGGCTAGCGATTTACATTCTCACCGCCCTCATCCGACTCGTTGCGTTCACGCAGTAAGCTAAACAAAAATAAACTTTCTTTTGAGACACCCTGTAAAAAATTAGTGAAATACCTGCACTACACCATAAAAATAGAGCATCTTACTCAAATCAGAAGTATACAAGAAAGATAAAGTAGAAATAAAAAAAACTTTTAGAAAAAAAAGAAAGCCGACTTCAAAACGCCCTAAAAAGGATGAAAGAAATATTATGAAAGCGGTGCCATATCACTTTTTCCATTTATTTTGTGATGGTGCACATGTTGGAAGCTTTTATGGTGAAATGGGGACATTGATTTGGCATCGCTTCTATAAAATTTATTTCATCCTCGCAAGGGCATTTTGAAGTCGGTTTTCTTTTTTTTCTAAAAGTTTTTGTCGGATTTTTTTCAGTTTTAAAGGTAAAAGTCCTTTATCGTTATTTGATTTTCTTATCCTTTGAATGGGACTTAAAAGAAAGAAAGACGAATACAAGACTCTTCTATCCACCACCATTCAAAAGTTATGCGTGAACATACATAAAAACAAGTTGGGAAAGCAGCTCCTATCAGAAGGTCTTTGTAACCATCCTAGGGTTCGAAACACGTTTTCTAATAGCGTGAATCGGTAACTTGAATTTTAGTACCCCTTAAACATTTTTTGGTAAGAATAAAACTTTAGAGAAACCATCACTTCTGACCTTTTCACAAAGTTTGAGCATTCTAGCTTCCATAGTTTCTGAGGAAACTTGTTAGAACGCACGGACAGACGGACAGACAGGTCGCGAACCAGTCGTAAAAAAATTTTTTTTCACAAAGCCCTTTTTGTTGTAGGGAAGTGAATGCCCATTTACGCATGGAGTGTGGGGCTCCCATGTTCGCAAGAATGCGACTGGACTACCCACAAAACACCTTCCCTGTCAACCTGAGAGCCTAGCCTGGAACCGTTTGACACATTACTTCGGGCCAGGTCTCGTTTTGTTACGCCGTGAGGCGCCTTCAAGCTGGATGATCCCTCTTCTAGCGGAAGGGAAGAGGAAGTGCCAGATAAGTGATCCCCCATCCCCGGCTGTGTGAGTCCCTTTTATCTTTTAGGACTGCTCGAACATAATGTGCCACCTGGTTCCATTTGTCAACGGATTCGAACATCACCGCGACTAATAGGGGTGCCGGTTAATTCGTGCCGTGTTCTAACAGATGGTATAACTTGATTTTTAATCCAGTGATTCCTCTTTCCAAATATATGTTGGAAAACTACTGGCATAGGAAGAAAACAAGACGCATAAATCCTAAAAATTTTCCAACAACCTGGCCGCATGCAATGAAACAAATAAAATAATCCAAAATCAAATGCATGCATTCAAAATGGCAACCCCCAAAGGTCAAAAGGTAAGCGCGATTCGCTATTTTAGTAGCAACTGAAATAATGAATATTTTTCATGGAAGCGTTTTAAATGGCTTAACTTGTAAGTATTTATAAAGAAGACCATTTTTAAGGATATTGTAAAATATTTTTACAATACTCTTAAAAAATTATAAGATCACGACCTGTTTGTCCAAACGTCGGCCGATTTATGTTAATAAATACCGATGTGGTGCTACGAATGTTGCAGTAAGAACTCTAGTAGCAAGCACGCTAAACTCTTTTTCGAAATCTTACATTACATACGAGAAATTTACCTTTCCGGCTGGTGCTACCAATGGGGATTTTTTCATAATTGCGGAATCCGCATTAGGCTTCAATGCCGGACGTAACGCATTACCCATAACTGCCTGAATTAGGCAGTGATGGGGCTTGCCTAACCAGTTCCTAATTTAGGCTGTTATGGGTCTTGCCTAAGCATTTCTTTAATTAGGCAGTGATGGGGCTTACCTAAATAGTTCCTAATGTAGACAGTGATGCGGCTTGCCTAAACACTTCCTAATTCAGGCGGTGATGGGGTTTGCCTAAACGGTTCCTAAATACCAACAACTTTCTTGGCAAAATCAATACAAAAGATATAATTTTAATAATTTTTTTTATTTGCTATCCGCAGGCCAATTCTATTTTTTCTTTAAAAGCCGTCGGGCCTTGCTTTGTTGTGTGAGCAAATGCGTTTCGACTACTTCGAGTCGAGACACTGAAGATGACTCGAAGTAGACGAAACGCGTCTGCTCACACAACAAAGCAAGGCCCGACGGCTTTAAGGGATGCATCAGACTACGACTATATAGTCGCACCTCTGTCGCAAGTTACACATGGTTAAATGGAAGCCCGCACACTGCGATTTTCGACCATTTTATCCAGGTCGGCAGTCGCAGGAATAAGCGATTTTTCCTAATACCAGTTTAGAAAGTAGTTTTTGTGATACTCGCGCAAAGCACATCATTTGGACATTTGACGCTGACGTGCACGGAAGTTTCTTGCATAGCGCACAAATGAGTTAGCGCATGTGTTCCTGGCAAAGACATACCTTCAAATGAGGATATTAGTTCTGCTCATGCCTGAAGTTCCTTTGCAAATCTTGTCGCAGTGTATTCGTATTTGCGTCTAAAAATCGCTGGTTACGACAGGAAAATCGCAATGTGGCCGAACTCTTAAAGAAAAAAATATATATAATTTTGTACATAATACTTATCATTCTCTTCACTTCACAAAATATTTACATTTTCGCTATCGCTTTTGACGAATGTTCGTTAAATGCTATGTTCTTTCTAAGAAATTTTAGAGTTGCTCACACTTTTCGCGACAAAGATTTTTCTGTCTAGGAATTGTTTAGAAAAATCCCATAAGGCCCTAAGACGGAAAGCCCCATCAGTGCGTAAAGTCGGTTTTTTTAGCAATTGATGTGATAATGCGTTACGTTCGCCATTAGAGCCTGATCGGGCTTTCGTAAACAAATCCTAAACTGAACAAGCTTAGGCATGCCTAATTAGGCCCGCATTAGGCAAGCCCCACTAGGTCCACATTAGGCATGCCTAACCTGACAAAAAATTAAAAATCACTAAGCTCACTTTGAATTGCAAAATTTTCATTTGATCAGTTTTTTGTTCTCTACGTTACACTAAAACCAAAATTTTCAAAATTTCTTAAGTTAGGCATGCCTAATCAGGCCCCCATTAGGCCCGCATTAGGCATGCCTAACTAGACAAGCCCCACCGTTTCCGCATTAGGCATCATGCCCGTATCGGCATGCCTAAACTGCTTCCTACTCGGGATAGTGCCGAATGCCAGGTCCCTCTCCGAGATCAGGCCAGCAAGTTATTGCAGTTATTTGTTGTTGTACTCAAAAAGAACTACCTCCATGATTTCTCGGGGCACAGGTGTCCAACGACGAGAGGGAGACACGAATTGTTCATACATTTCCCCTCCCCATGCCCTCACGAAGGTGGAAACCCTGTTTTAAGATCTGTTTTGGAAAGCTTTAATCAAGACCTTTCATTTGAACACCCTCCACATGACTCCCTTCGGTTAAAAAAAAAAAACACTTTTGGGCCTCTTCTTCCGATATGGGGAGAACCCCCACTTTAAAACCGTTTAAAAATTTATTAACGGCCAAACATTGAAGGAGTCATCACTTCTAATCCACCTAAAAAGTTTGGTGTCTGTAGCTGCTATAGTTTCAGAAGAAAACTGCTGTGACAAACGGACGGGCAAATAAAACTGATTTCATTTGGGTTTCGTAAATAATACAAAACCCCAAAAAACACCCAAGCAACAAACGCCCGCACGGACATGTACATAGAAAATGCTTGCCATCCCCGATTGTATCCGCAAAGGGATTGGTTTTGCCTCCTTTTTCCAATTGAATCATAAAATATGTAATAATTTTAATCACTTTGAATTTAATATTGTGTTTTTGATTAAAGGTTTTTAATTAATGTATAAAACTAGGGAGCCAATTGGGCCCTAAAGTTTTATTATTTTTATTGATTGGAATTTGCTTTATATTCTTTGAAAATTTATAACGATTAGTATCGAATAAAGCACTTTTGACTTTGATTAAGTTAAACACAGGCACGGCGACAATGAGGGGAACAAGACAAAAATCGAGAGGCTAAGGCCATATAAGTGCAAGGGAAAGCATATGAATAGTTGCTCGCGACCACTCTCCCAAGTTTGGCGAATTAAACTGGTCGCTAATTTGGGAGTTTTGTGTGGTTTGGCAACGGATTTTGTTCATTATTTCATCAGTGGAAAGCGTGGCTGAAAATTTAATTGCACTGGTTGTGGGATGTCCCCTCAATTTTATTCTTGTTCCCCGTTCGGCCGAGTTATGTCGACCTTTCAGAACTACTTGAAATCTTAAAATGATGAAATCTGAATAATACAGTTTTCATAATTCTTACTCGGCCGACGAAGACAGTTTGTCGCTAGTCGGATTTCAAAATTGGAGGTCAATGGACCGAGACAGTTGGAGGTGCTATTTGCAGGAAGCGAAGACCCGAGAAAGGCTGTAGTGCTACGAAGAAAAATTGTTGGTCCTCTATGGAAAATGAGGAGCATGTCAGCAAGAGAATTTTAAAAGTTATGATTCTTACATGTCAGCCCTAGGCAAAATTCAAGAAAACACAAAAACGACGCCGCCAGCCCATAAACCGCAACAACAATCACTTTTTGTGAATGAATCGACTTTTCAACAATCACTCGTGAATTCTCATCTGCCCAAATGCGGCAACTCTGCTTATTAACGAATCCACTGAGGTGAAAGTGTGCCTCGTCGCTGAATATGATTTTCTTTCTAAAGCCACTATTCCCTTCTGTCTGTTCAACCAACATTCGGCGTATTGCCGACACTTAAAATGGTCAGTCAGCTTCAGCTCTTGAGTCAATTGAACCTTAGAAGCGTGTTAATTCAAATCTTTATTGAAAATTCGCATCAGTGATGTTCGTGAGATGCTCAATTGTTGGGCACGACGACGAGTCGAGCTTGACGGTTCCCCTGCCACACTATCGCGAACAACAGCAATGTTTTCCACAGAACGAACTGGGCGAGCATGCACAGGTGATTTCACATTTCCTACAGACCCGGTTTGCTGAAATTTGCGCACAATTCTCCCGATTGTGGACACATTTGGTTGATTATGCCGACCAAAAAAATCACGAAGTGAACGAAATGCATTTTGATTTGAACGCCCATTTGCGTAAGAGGCTTCAACAACCTTAACGCGCTCTCCATGATTGAATTTGTCAAACACTGAAACAAAGAAATATCAAATTAAGTTGGGCGGAAAACTTGACGTTAAGGTGTAACTCACAATTAACATTGTGCAATATGGTTGGACCACCCTTTAAAACCAATAAAAATACTTCATATTTTCTTATATTATATGCAGTAGTCTGTGTGGTCTAGTGGTTAGAGAATATGACGCATAAGCCGGAGGTCTCAGGCTCAAATCTCGTTGGTGAACAACGTGATTTAGTTCAGGTGATTTTTCGGACAGACTAAGAGTGTTCACTCAGTGGCGATATGTACTGATTTAATCAGATCATATAGCTTAGCAAACATATGGGAGCATGGTATTGACCAAACCAACTTCCGAAAAAATCAATACGGTCATGAAAATTAAATACTATCTCTAAGCGAAGGCCCGAGAGAGGCTGTGGTGCTAAAAAGAAGAAGATATGCACCCCAGAATTTTGAATTTGTCGCATTAATTCCTGAATTTTTCCTGCATTTATGTGTATACAACTTGTTAACCTTTACATAATTATTAGCAAAACGAAGCTAAACTTCCCACCGGACACTCCCAGAGTGCCTCACAATTTTTTTAAGCGTATTATTGTACCGGTTGTCACTTGTGAATCAAAAATAATTTTTTTTTTGCCTTTGTAATGAAGATTCGCTTTCATATATCCAACATTAGTACCCGAGTATTAAGGCATAAAATATATTCTAAGTGTGTATAAAATCATATAAAAATTAAGCTATCAAAGTGTAAATACATGCAAACTTCTTTGAATATCGCAACCGTATGGTATTTAAACATGGTAGTGCTCGCTGGTACTACTGCTTCATATTCCATCGATAAATTCCTTATTTCATTTTTTTGTTTATTTTGATTCAGCGGTCAGCTAACAATTATGCAGGAGGGTAGTTGATAGGGCTAGACATGGGAATCTCAGGAACACTTCATTTACTAATTTCTCTAAATGTACGCACTCATCTCCTCGACATTAAACGCATTTGACATCTGCAGTGACATAATACCAGGTCGAAGTATTTCAGTTTTGCCCGGAAGCGCACATGTTATTATTGCCTCTTGCGAACGGAAAATCGATTGGCTAATGATCGCACTCAATTCTCGTTTCAAAAAAAACACACAAACCGCGTATCTTCCAAGGATTCATTTATATTTTGGTCTCTTTTTCTCAAAAATCTTACCTTTTTTGTAATTTTATTGCGACATTTCTTTTCGGGCCTTCGCTTAGAGATAAAGTATCTCATTATCTTAATCGAATGTATCCGCACTCGAGAAGGTGATATGGTCAGTACGACGCTTTGGACGTATGTCCGTTCACCTCTTGCGATACGTTCTAATTATCATCCAGCACGCATATTTACTGCAGGGGCTTAGTCCAAAGAGTTAATCGAAACAACTCTGGTTGTCACTATGGATTAACTAGGGATCTTTGACTTACGGGATGAGCACTCTAATCACTACACCACACGGACTACTTTATTTTCTTCTTCCTCTTCATAGCACTACAACCTCTCTCCGGCTTTCGCTTCTTGTCGGTCGGTCTCGGTCCATTGACCTCGTCCTCCAATTTTGAAAGCCGAGCAGCGATGAACTGTTTACGTCGACCGAGTCAGACCAGCGTTTAGCGTTTCCCCACTGGTCGGTTTTCGGCCTTCAGTTCTTCCGACTAATACCTTTTTGGGTGTCGGTTGTTCGTCTTACATTCGTTGAGACCTCCGGCTCGTCAAAAATTTCATACAGCTCATGGTTGTATCGAATTCGCCATTGGTCCCAGTCTAGCTTGGCTCCTATTATTCACCTCAGGACCCATCGCTCAAAGGCGTTCCGATCCGATGCAAAAATGATTTCTTTTTATGACGCTCAAGCAGCATTTCAGACATACAGAAGCGCCGTTCAACGTCTCTCGGCTTCAACTCATAGGGGACCCAATTACCTTGCTTCTGAATGTATCTGGCGGCTTTCAAACGTTTCGAAATGGCTTGCTGAGTCACTTACAACGATTTGGCAAGTTCGTCTTGCGTTTAACACGAATCCTCATCGAGTAGCGTCAACAATTCTTCGTATTCAAACTTTTTTGGCTGTTCTGGGAGTTCTTTGTCTTTGATGTCAAAATCGCCACATTTGAAGCGTTGAAACCATTCAAAACACTGTGTTTTCGCTAAAGCATCGTCGCCATAAACTTCTACAAGCAAACGATGACTTTCCGCAGCAATTTTCTTTGCAAAAAAATGACCCAACAGAACCTCCCGCAAATGCTGTCTTTTTGTCCAATTTTCGAAGTTATTCATCGTGAAAAATAATACTGATGCAAACAAGATAAAATTGTTTTGTTGACTGATTTTGATAGCTGTCAAACGTACCTTCAAAATGACATATATATAAAGTTCGAGCTTTCACGATATTTGTTAGTATGGACATCTCGCGTCAAATTCCGGTTATTAAGTTGTACACCCAATTTTATTATTGTTTGGAATTTGCTTTATGTAGTCCACGTGGTGTAGTGATTAGAGCACTAAGTCCGTAAGCCGAAGGACTCTGGTTCGAGTTTCGTTGGCGTCAACGAGATTTAGCGTCACATTCCGGTTATTAAATTGTACACTACTCTACAAACGCGAAAACACTGCACAAACTGTGAATTTCCTTAGATACGTCGTTAAATTAATGTTTTTCAAGGACTAACAGCTCAAGAAAGGAACGATAACCATGCAACAAAACTAACGACGTACAGAAAATAAGGATGGCTGTGCCAGAGCATATATACTAACCAGCACCTGCAATCGAGGAGCTGTCAAAATGAAAAGAGACGCAAATAAACGTATAAAAAATGGATTAAAGTTTACCATGTGTTGGTTCAATTGCTTGCAAATTCAAGTTTTTGTTTACCGTACATCTGCACTTTTAGTCTTATTCTCCCTACTCTATAAGTACCGTACGAAATAAAATTTGTGCTAATTGCAGCTGCTATTTAGTAGATATGCTCTGGGTGCGCTATCAAGTCGCAGCGTCAAGTGCGTTTCCGACTCATCGACACGTCTTTCGGGTGCGTTCTGAGTATGTTTCCGCATGTACGCGACGTTTCCCACGTACACTCAATTTGGTCATTGCCTGATAGACGTCACAAATGTGAATTAATGGCTGGGCGGAAAAAATTTGAAATTTGTTTCATGGGCTTAACCGCTGTGCTACAATCAACATAACACAAAATAAGGAACGTCAAGTTACGTAGCGCGCAAAAAGTTCGCCTGCATACGATTCGCGCTTATGTGATGTTGACAGATGCGAAAAAGTGTCATTGTGGCAAAAGTTATTGAAGGAAATTGATGATTTCGAATTGATTTTGATGTTTTTGATAATGTGTTATAAATTTGTTGTTGATGTCTCCAACGGCGTAGAAGAACGTTTACTCACTCTTTCAAATGGCAAACAACAATGTATCATTGTCACTTAAAGTAAACAATGTATTTGACATACTCACACAAAAAGTTGGTTCGATTTCAAGTTTTCATGTTGCGTATGTCATCCTTATGTCAAATGTACTCAATGCCTTATAAAATATTCGGGTTCAACTTTTTTGACATTTGCTTTATGTCTGCTTATGTTCGTTGTAGCTCAGCCTTTATTTTGTGGCGACCCAGAAACATTCAAGTATTGGGTTGTTCGATAATTAATGTCGTTTTTTCCATGTTTTTCAAAGTAAATTTATTTATATAAACAACAAACAGTAATCAATGATATATTGAACATTTTGTTGGACGACCTTTTGCCATCGTTCGGTAAGTTAAAAAATTCCACGTTCGAAGAAGCCTTGGTTTTAAGAAGCGAAGAACTGGTTCAACTCATTTTTAACAGCCTGATCGGAATCGAAAATTTTGCCATTCAAATGGTTTTGAAGGGAGCGAAACAAATGACAGTCAGATGGTGCTAAATCAGGGCTATAGGGTGGATACGGCATCAGTCCCCAATTGGGCTCCATTAATTTTTGACGCGTTATCAAAGAGGTGTGGGGTCTAGCGTCATCATGATGGATGGCGTTCAGTAAGGCAGTCCTCCATAAATTTCACACAATTTCTTTCGAGCTTGCACTGCATTTTAGCCCTTCCGAAAGTAAAACCATAAAATAGCCGATGATGCTCTCTTTGATTGTCCATTTTCAAGTTCATTTTTAACCAACTTGTTGTTTACTAACGACGCTCAGTTTTTGACTCTAGATAGTCTAAAGTCTAATCTTTAAGATAGTATATAATAATATAAGCCAGACAATCACTATTACATGAAATGTGGTGTTCACCAATTTTATAGTGAATTTTAATAATTTCAATGCGTTGTTGAAGCGTGTAATGGCATAGTTTCTACTTGTCAAATGTCAAAAATGACCGCTTCAAAAGTGACATCTACCAAAATAGCGGGCTATTCAAAATAACATCTCTTATTGGAAAACCCTTTGTGAGAAAAAACGACATGAATTATCGAACAACTCAATATGTTCTTAATCTTTTCGCGATGAGGATTAATTGTTTGCCATGTAACATAATTTGTTACTTTGTTGATGATGGAATTGTGATTTTAACACTGCATAGCAAGTTAATGTGAGCATATAACAATACACATAGTATCCACAATTTTTATTTACCGTATACTGCACCCCGAAATTTTCACTGGGGGCTGGTATGTTTGGGGAGACTTTGTATATTGTTTACGTTGAGAGTGCGCGTTTCCATTTAACCATGTGTAAATTTGTAAATGGTTTCACCCATATTACATACCTACCTGCTTTTTAGCAAATGGGGTACACCAATCGGTTTTTGTTCGGGACCTACTCGTAAGTTGAGCGTGGCTACTTTATGATTATTCTATGTTGTCCACGACAATACTGCTCGACTTTGGTGATCTGACGAGAATCTGTAAATCCAGCATGATTTAAAACGTTGACAGTCAATATTGCCTGTCAACGTTTTAAGCCATCCTGGGTATACCGTGCCTGCCATTAAAGTGTTTCATGAGTTTATTCACTATTGGTGTCTGCATTTCATGGATTTAGTATAAAAACCTTCCAACAGGAGCAAACTCCTGTCTGCTCATCTTGTTTTCAATTGAGCAATTGGACTCTTGATTTATTCCAGCATACTACTGATTTTTTTGGTAACTTTCCGACATTCGGTCGATTTTTTGTAATTTTCAGAAATTGTTTCTCGCTTAGCTGAAGGCATCCTTGAAGTAGGCTAGAAAGCCGTAACTTCTGGTCAACTTCAATGATTTCTACAGCTAATTGTAATAACCTCCGATATTTCGTGGCGATACCGGAAAGACATCTGTCACCCTTGCACTAATTGCTAAACAGTTGACAAGTGTGAGATGACAGATCTCTGTCTGTCAACCACCACGAGACGGGTAGAAACTTCAGCCATTTTTGTCCGTAGTAAAGGATTCTTAGCGTTCATTTTGAAAGAAAAGGAAGTTTTCCGAGTTCAAATTCAACGCGAAAATGTTTATTAGATCACTGTTAGTAGCGCAGTACTATATTTTATGTGCTGGACGGTTAATTTTCAGGTGTCACGAACGTTTCAAAGTGATAATTGAAGAAACGACGTCGTTTGTGAAAGGATTTTCTATACTATATATTTAATGTGCTTCGAATAAGTGGGTACTTTACGAATAGAGCGTATCCTGACCCTGGCTTCTAAATTCTGTGCGTTTGTCCAGTCCTCAAATCGTGTGTAGAAAAAGCGTGTCTATTGGCTTCATGGAAACGATATGTACTTATAAGTTGAGTAGACAACCCTACGCTCATTTCAGAAGGGTTTTTTTCTCAACTTAGGAAATGCAGTCACCAGCAGCAGCGAATAAAGTCAAGAAACATGTCAAAGAGATGTGCACATTTAAAAGAAAATCTATTGTTTCTCTATTTTCAACGGTCGCCATTTTGTTGCAAACAAGCAGAAATCACTCAAATCATCAATTCCCAAAAAGATTTATTTCATTGATCTTTTTTAAAAATTTCATGAAGATCACATCAAAACTGCAGTGTCTGATTCGATGCAAAGTCGGTAAAGCACAAAAGTCGTGGGTTATTGTTGTTACTCGTATAATTGGAGAAATTTCAAATGACTATAACTTCCGTGAATATGTTATGATTCGATTTTCATCAAATTTGCAGAGTATAAGGATCTTTTAAGAGTATCCATACGATTTTATTGGGGAAAATGTGAAATTCGAAGATCATGCTATTATTAACAAAGTTGAGCGAATTTTGATTTTTAAGGTATTTGTTGTTGTACTCATAAACACCTACCTCTATAATTTTTTTTCAGATTTTTCAGATCACACGTGTCCAGTCGCGAGGGGTAGACACATTTTTCGTGTATTTCCCTTCCCTGGGCACTCCCTGAAGCAAAAAACGCCAGTTGAAGACCTGTTTTGAAAAGCTCTCATCAAAGTCAAAGTCAAAAGCGCTTCATTCAATACTAACCGTTATAAATTTTAGAAGAATATAAAGCAAATTCCAAATAATAATAATACGAAAACTTAATGGCCCAAATGGCTATCTAAATTTATACTTTATCAGTTAAACTCACATGATCAAAAAAGAAGCCATAGAAAATTCAAATTCTTCTTCGTAGCCCTACAGCCCCTTTCGGGCCTTCGCTTAGAGATAGAGTATATCATTATCGTGATACAACGTATCGACACTCCACAAGGTGATATGATCATTATCACGCTTTTGGTCTTGTGTCCGTCTACCCAGCTGCGATACGTTTTGATTTTTAAGCCAGCACGTATCATAACTGAACGGGCGTATAGTCTGTCTGAAGAACCAGTCGAACTAAATCTCGTTGACGCCAACGAAACTTGAACCAGAGACCTTCGGCTTACAGGCTTAGTGCTCTTACCACTAAACCACGCGGACTACTACTAATTTAATTCTAATTCAAATTAATTATGATTATTACATAAGACCTTTTATCTGATGCCCATATCGACTATCTTTGATGAAATTTTTTTTTTGCCACTCCCCTCTATGGGGAGACCCTCCTTAAATACCTTACAAAAAAATTTGTAGTTGAATTTTGAAGAGAGCAGCACTTTACACCTACGTACAAAATTTGAAGTTTCTAGCTTATATCACCGCAGTTTTAGTAGGGCTTTGTAAAATTATTTTACAAAACCCTAAAATAAAGTAGTCTGGTTAGCTGTTTCTTCTTCTTCTTCTTAGTACTATAGCCCCTCTCAGGCCTTCGCTTCCTGCAAATAGTGCGTCTAACTGTCTTGGTCCGTTGATCGCGTCCTCCAATTTTGAAATCCAAGCAGGGATGAACTGTTTTCGTCGACCGAGTCAGACCAGCGTTTCCTCGGTTTCCCCACTGGTCTCGGGGCTTCAGTTCTCCCAACGAATACCTTTTTGGGTATGCGTTGTTCGTCCATACGATTTGTAATGAATCGGCCCTGCGCCACTGGCGATTATTATTCAGTCGTTGACGTTGGATGAGAAGCCAGATGGCAGCAGACGTCACTACCACCCACATGACCAGAGCATATATACTAACTAGCACCTGCAATCGAGGTGCTGTCAAAATGAAAAGAGAGGCAAATAAACGTGTAAAAGATGGATTACAGTTTACCATGTGTTGGTTCATTTGCTTGCAAATTCAAGTTTTTGTTTACCATACATATGCACTTTTAGTCCAATTCTCTCATAAGTACCGTAAGAAATAAAATTTGTCCTAATTGCACCTGCTATTTAGTAGATATGCTCCATTAGTAGGCGACTAATACATACGCAATGCGCTACCTTATGACTTCCCATTCAACGTCAGTTTTGTCTGGGACTGTCAAACGTGCATTCGAGCTGAGAAAGTCAACGAAATCGGTACGGCGGCAGTAACGTCGTCTGGGTCAGCACTGTATTTCATTTTTCCTTAATTAGTCGTGTTTTAATATTTCCAACCTGTCCTGACACGGATAAGAGAATAAATGAAAGAAAGGATAATCGCCACTCAACTGGAAATCCACTCCTTTCCGACGAAAGTTTACCAGCATCAGTGTCGATGCCTTTTCCCGGTTTAGTCGCGTGTACCGTAAGTGCAACCCTATTTGATTATATTTTTAAATAACTGTTTGCTAATAAGAGGCTTAACTAAAGAATTAAAATTATGACCAATTCAAATGTTGTTTAAGTATTGTAGAAATTGATGCTTACTTTTCAGAGAATGACGATGAATGTAAGTTTTTAAGTGAAGAGCATTTGTATGAAGGAACCGATGAATTTGAAGCAGGTCATGAGAAATCCACGGTGAACATTTGTTCAGAAAATGGTGACCGTAATGCCTTACAAAAACATATGGAGGACAATCATTTCAAGTTTCAATGTCCACAATGCAATAAAAAATATTTCACTGCATCGCTATTGCGTAGGCACTTGCGATGTGCTTATCAGGAAAGCATGAATCTAAAATGTCCTTTTTGTCCGACTATACATACTCAAAACGAAGTATATTTTCCAGCAACATCTATTCACGCATTCATCGACTGCGCAATTTTCATGTTCCTTGGACGGCTGCAATCGAAGTTTCAAGCACATAAACACGCTTCTTCTTATTCTTAACACTACAGCCTCTTTCGGGCCTTCGCTTCCTGCAAACAGTGCCTCCAACTGTCTCGGTCCGTTGATCGCGTCTTCCAGTTCTGAAATCCGAGCAGCGATGAACTGTCTTCTTCGACCGAGTCAGGCCAGCGTTTCCTCGGTTTCCCCACTGGCCGCGGGCCTTCAGTTCTCCTAACGAATACCTTCTTGGCTATCCGTTGCTCGTCCATACGATTCACGTGTGCAGCCCATTGCAGCCTCCGCAGTCTTACAATTGAGACCTCCGGTTCGTCAAAAATTGCATACAGCTCATGGTTGTAACGAATTCGCCATTGGTCCCCGTCTAGCTTCGCTCCGATTATTCGCCTCAAGACCCGCCGCTCAAAGGCGTTCAATATATTTGCGGATGCTTCGGTTAGGGTCCATGTTTTACACCCATAGCATAACACTGGTCTTATCACAGATTTGTATACTTGGGAGCTTTGTTTTCCTGTCGATGCAGCTGGTCTTCAAGATCGTCAATACTGAATAGAATATTTTATTTGCGAGCTGTATTCTTCGGCGTATTTCGTCTCTTTCATTGCCCGTTTTCGTTATTTTGGCGTCTAAATACAAAAATTCGCTCACATTCTCGATACTGTATTCGCCAAGTGTGCTATTTTGTGTATTTCAGGTATTTTTCCTCGACTGCGTCATGCGCTTTGTTTTATTTTCGTTGATTAGTAGCCCTACTAGTTTTGCTTCGCTGTCGAGTTTCAGGAAGAGTTCTTTGGCAGTTGTTAACGACCGTGACAGAATGTTGATGTCGCCCGCATAGGCCACTACTTGGCTCGACTTGTATGGTAATGTACCTCGCGTATCGACAGGTAGCTTCCGTATGACGTACTCCATAGCGAAATTGAATAGCAATGGGGCCAGCCCATCTCCCTGCTTTAGTCCTATATTTGTGTCAAAGGCATCGGTGAGTTGGTTATTGATGCGGACTTGGGAGGTTGTCGACGTCATTGTCATTTTGGTAAGACGGACTAATTTAACTGGGATACCAAAACAAAGCATTATTTGGTACAGGACGTTACGATCAATACTGTCGTTTCCTTACTTGAAGTCAACGAAAATTTGGTTTACGTCTATGTTGAACTCCCAGCATTTTTCAAGTACCTTCTTGACTGTGAACAATTGGTCTGTTGTTGATCTACCTGCTTTAAAACCACCAATAATACTGTTGGCGTATGACTCCGACATAGGCGATCATAGGCGATCCCAAGCCCGTTCGAGAAAGGAGGAGGGAACCCCTTGTTTCCCCAACCCATAGCTTCCAGGATTCCTCATCCCAAACCCCAATTAAATGGTAGCAAATGCTCTCGGGGTGCACATAGGGTTTACTGGTTCCCCAATAATGTAACATTAAATGTCGAGAAATGCCAATAACTGTAAATACATCTACAGCTCTGCTACTAAATCCTACTTACATCTCCTTTGTGAGGACGTAAGAGGGTGAAGGCGGATCTTCCGCGCCTGATAACGGAATCGACGTAATAATTGGCTGTTTCAGCTATTATTAATTTAGCTGGAAAATGTTTGGTATGCTCGGATAGGACGATTTTCACGATGGTTACTTTTCGAGCACAGCTAAGTAAAGTGATGAATCGTGAATGTTTTGGCGAGGGAGTACTCAGAGCAATAAGAAATGGAGGGGACAGTCCCATACAAAGTATATAGGGAGTTTTGAGAGCCACTTTCGTGTCTTGCTGTCAAACTGGTACGAATATTGCTCTCTCGTATTCTCTCTCGTGTCGTGACGTCAAATTTGAGAGCCTAGTTACACGCTATTTCCCTCAGAGCAATAAGAATTATTGCTCTTTGGGCAGCCATCTTATAGTCTTTTCTGGTAACTGTGCTCTCTCCGTCGGAGGGAGTGTTTTCAGGAAGTTATCTTGCCTGTAGCCCCTCCATTTCTTATTGCTCTGAGGGGGAGTAAGAGAAATCCTGGAATGAGAAATGTCCTAGAAACCCGCAAGTTTGTTATGAAATGCTGAAACGACGTTTTTAAAGTCAAAAGAAGCGTCAAATAGGTCGGAAACGTACATGCTCGGAAATTTACATCACTATCTAGGCTTTGAAACCCTATTTTGAGGCTACAAAATGTAATTCCGGTCATTCCCATAGGCTTGATTTGATCTTCTTATAAGTTTTTTAGGTAAATCTTTAAGATTCTTTTCAGTTTTTATTAGTAATGTTCGAGTTTAACGAACCGTCTCTACCAAATTTACACCATTTTTATAGTGAATATTAATAATTTCAATGCGTTGTTGAAGCGTGTATCGTTCCATTTTTATTAATGGCGTAGTTTCTACTTGTCAAATGTCAAAAAATGACAGCATCAAAAGTGACATTTACCGAAATAGCGAGCTATTCAAAATAACACCTCTATAAATTCAAACAAGACTTCATTCAATTCATGCTTGTTTATACTGGAATACTCCATTTCGGTATCAAATAGAAGCAATCTTTTAAGCAGGCTTGAAATTTTGACTTGGGTTGTGAAAAAAGCCCACTTCCAACCTAAAAAGGTAACCAGAAATGTCGAGCCTACTTAACTGATTTTCGCATCTACACAACTGAGACTTCTCGCGTCGAATCAAGCCTTGAATTGGCAACAATAAAACCTGATGAAACTTGGCAGGTATACCAGAAGTGATTGTCTTTCGAAAGGCAACCACTTCTGATATACCTGCCAAGTTTCATCACTCGAAATGTTGGTATGGCCACACCGATCATGGCAGAAGAAGACTTGTCACTTGTCATCCAGGAGTCGTAGAGTCAAGTCTAAGCTCACGGAGCTTATGTTGTCATAGCAAAGGCTAATAAACTATTCTATATACATATAACTAAAACACGAAAGAAATCTCATTGTCTACCCAAAAGAACATTAAGGGTTCGACCACATTGCGATTTGCGAAGGAAATTCAGGCATGCGCAGAACTAATATGCTCATTTAATGGTATGTTTGCCAGGAACACTTTAGAAGCTGACTGTAGATCCTTGTTGGGAGAGAACAACTGGCGCACAAGGTCGCAGAACCGTGATGATTGGAGGAGATTAATCCTGGAGGCCAAGGCCCCGTTTCGGCTGTCGCGCCATAGATGATTATGATAATGAGCTTATTTCATGCAATTCTGCCCTTATCGTTAATAACATGGGCGGTCAATGATGCATTGCACACTGGTTGGGGACAAATTAACTATTTGAACAATTTTCTGCTGGTTTCGTTTTTGAAATGATATCACCAATTCTCGCTGCTCAAATTTTTTTTTCGAAAACTGCTTCTTGACCTTTACACGTAATATATACATGCAGCGTTCCAAAATGAACGAGACTGAGCTAAAATAGAAACGACAGGAGCTTTGTTCTGATAAATTCGAGTTTATTTATTTCAAAATAGTCTCCTCCGGCTTCGATACACTGTTTTGCGCGATCTAAAAGCTTTTCGAAAGAATGTTTCAGGTCATTGACCGGAATGTCCATCAGGATGTTAGCACAAGCCTTTTGGATGGCCTCTACGGATGCAAAGCGTTTTCCTTTCATAGCCAAATGGAATTTCCCGATTAGGTAGAAGTCACAGGGAGCCATATCAGGCGAATACGGTGAGTGATTGATAGTTAAAATGCAATTTCTAGACAAAACATCAGTCACAAGAGTGGATCGATGCTTCAAAACGCCAAGATAGAAAATTGCATTGACGGTTTGGCCCGTTGTCCTTGTAGACAATTCCCTTGGAATCGTAAAAAAAATGAGCATCGACTTGATTTTTGACTTCTGCAAAACGCTCGTCTGGGGCCTTCCATTTGGCACGTTGACGCTTAGTTTCGGGTTCATATTGAAAACACCACGTTTCATCACTAGTTACAATGTTGTAAAGAGAGCTCTCGTCTCTTTAATGATGTCTTTCGAATTTTGAATTCTGAGCAATTTTTGGTCATCAGTTAACTTGTGCGGAACAAAAAGTACACAGGCCTTTCGTAAGCCCAAAAGATCGGTTAAAATACGATAAATCGATGTTTTGGAGATATTCAACTTCGATTCCATGAATTTCAACGATTGTTTCGGCTCATTTTTGATAAATTCACGCACAATCTCGATGGAGTTTTCAGTTATCACTGATTGTGGGCGGCCCGTATGTTCATAGTCATTTATGTCCTCACGACCATCACTGAAACGTGTAAACCACTCATGATTTCTGGCACAAGATAGACCATCATCGCCATAAACTTTTTTCATCAATTCAAATGTTTCGGTAAACGTTTTACCGATTTTCAAACAAAATTTGATATTAGCTCTTTGTTCGAAACTAATTTTTGTACTGATGACACAAACAAACTGTCACTTTGGACGCAATAATTTCGCTTCCACTGAACCGAATGTCACCAAACTTTCACTGGCAGCCAGGGAGGGATGTAACTTTTCAACGCACTTTCTCGTTCACAGATGGTTTCACCAAATTTTTATGACAAAAGCCTCGTTTATTATCAGAGCATATAGACTAACAAGCAAGTTCATCAGCTGATCGGCCAAATTAAAAGAGAGGGGGAATGTTTGAATCTACTTGGGACTAAGCTTTCATGCACAAAATAGGGTTCCTTTTGCGTTTGCATGTACGTAGACTTACGAAAAGAGAATCTTTAGTCCATCCAATCAAAATGAAAGCATTCCATTCAAGTCCCTATGCAGGGCAATATTTGCCGAGTCAATCTCTTTTTTACATTTCCCCATGAAAGCGTTTGCGAACGCTTATGCATACTCAAGGTGATCTTTGAAGAGTACCGTTAGGTCGGAAATTTGTTCCATGTGAACCCGCTTGATGGTTCATACGCTCTGACTGAATATTGACAACAGCTGGTCGTGCGTTATTTTACGAAAGCATAAGGAAACAATTTGAGTAAGCAGGAGAGTGCTCCTACCAGAAGGTCTGTGTGAACATCCTAGGGTTAGAAACAAGTTTTCTAATAGCGTGAATCGATAACTTGAACTATTCATCCAATACTTGGATATGAAATCGTTCAAATTTATGCAAAACATTCACAGTTTCTTTCATAAGCACAGTGCAGCCGCCATTTTGGTCTAGCTTAAGGGGCTATTCTACTTTAGAACCCTATAAAAATGTTAATTTTTGCGATTTTTTTTTT
This sequence comes from Odontomyia ornata, assembly GCA_963969285.1. NCBI lineage: Eukaryota > Metazoa > Arthropoda > Insecta > Diptera > Stratiomyidae > Odontomyia > Odontomyia ornata. Next base: position 16,820,329 of record OZ017742.1, on the reverse strand, counting down.
TTGAGGAGTCATTACATGTATCGCTATAAATCTTTCTGGCATTGAATAAATAAACTCTTTAACTTCACGAAAAAAATGTTTTATTTATATGTATATATATATATATATATATATATATATATATATATATATATATATATATATATATATATATATATATATATATATATGTCATGACGCATACATTCTTGATATGTCATAAAAAAAGGGGTCCACTTGTCCATAAGATTTCTCAGCAGCGGAAAGTCTGAAACACAAAATTCACAAAGATTCTTAATTTGTATAATAGCGGCTATGGCTGGTACTATGCAAAATCAACACAATGGCGACTGTTTGAAAATTTTTTCGAAAAAACCGGTTTTTTAACCGATTTTTCGTTGAAAAAAAATAAATAAAATCAATATTTTGACACGATTCTAGTGCCAACCATAACTGTATGTTTGACGAATTTGTGGTAACAATTTCAGGTTCATTAGTTTCTGAGAAAAGCTTTGGACAGTATCCAAAACCATGATTTTGATAAAAACTTGTCTAAAGATTTTTTATTGAAAATTTGTATCAAAATGATACTTACAGCTAATCAGCGACCCCTGCTCATCACTCTGAAATTCTAAATTGATATTCTTGAGATGATATACTTTCAAAAAAACGTAAAAAAAAAACGATTTTTTGAAATTGAGAAATTAGAATAGCCCCTTAAATGATTTTTCTGGATGCTCGGCCGATTGAACATATTCAAGTTAAACACAATTCCTTAAATTTTGATGAACGTTGAAAGAAAATGAAAGTTCCTAGGCCAATTTGAAATATGGATCAACCATAAACACGTGTTATTGTTGTTATAATTCCATACAATTGAAATGGCTATAACTCACTTGATTATGATTCGATCTCGATTAAATTTTGTGAACTTGTATATCTTATATTAGCCTATATAAATGCAAAATTTTACGAAGTTTAATGGTACCGTTTTAATTTAATTTTATTTTATTAGAAATCATTCTATTATTAACAAATTTGAGTGAATTTAGATTTCTGAGGTATTTGTTGTCTTTGTACTCATTAAGGCCCACATTCGTGATATTTTCAGATTTTTCGGCTCAAAGGTGTCCAATCGGGAGGGGGAGGACACCCATTTTTAGTACATTTTGCACTTCCTCTGGACCCCCTTATTCATAAAATGATTTTTTTATTTCAGATTCTAAAAGTTCTAATCAAGACCTTTCATTTGATACCCCACTCTACTACCTTTCATATTAAAAAATGTTTAAGGGCTAATTCGTTATAAAGGGGGACCCCCCTTTAAAAACTTTTTAAATTTTTGGTAAGACCTTAACTTTTGAGAGACCATCACTTCTGACCTTTTTACAAAGTTTGAGCATTCTAACTTCTGTAGTTTCTGAGGACACTAGTTGTGACGCACGGACAGACGAACAGATAGGTCGCGAAACTAGTATGTAGGTCTTTGTAAGAAAAAGTTTTAGAAAGACCCAAAAAAATCACGCTATACAGCGCAACACGCTTCCACAACAGTAGAGATAAGCATGCCCAGCATCGGCATGAAATAAGCTGTGGCCCGCGTTTCTGTTGTTTTTTTTTTTTAACTTTATGCGTATTGGAGTTTATTTTTGTAAACAATTTTATATTTATTGTAATCAATAAGTATGCTAGTCCGCGTGGCTTAGTGGTTAGAGTACTAAGCCCGTAAGCCGAAGGTCTCTGGTTCAAGTTTCGTTGGCGTCAACGAGATCTAGTTCGAGTGGTTCTTCGGATGGACAATAAGCCTGTTCAGTAGTGGTACGAGCTGGTTTAAAATCAGAACGTATCGCCGCTGGGTGGACGGATACACGGCCAAAGCGTGACAATGATCATATCACCTTGTAGAGTGTCGATACATTAGATCATGACAATGAGATACTCCAACTATCTCTAAGCGAAGCCCCAAGGGGCTGTAGAACTACGAAAAAGAAGAAGTATGCTATTCTGAAGCCACATACAACATTTAATGATTTCTTAAAAGTTTTAAAGATGAAGTGTTCTTAAGTTTAGAAAATAGCATTGCATGAAATAAGCTGTGCGGCACTATATATATATATATATATATATATATATATATATATATATATATATATATATATATATATATATACAGGGTGGGCCAGAAAGAATTGCGAATTTGAAAAAATCATTAAAAAAAAACTGAGTACAATTCACATACAAATTTTTATTTCTATAAAATTTGACATCTGGGAAATTCATTTCTTAAAAATAACGTCATCCAGGTGTGCACCGTCCCGCTGCAAACATTCTTCGAATCTGACCCTCAAATTGGTAAAAACTCGCTGGCACATTGCACGGGGAATAGCTGCCATTTCTTCCCGGATATTGGTCTTCAACTGGTTAATCGTGGCTGGGTTATTGGTGTAGACTCTACTTTTTAGGTATCCCCACAAAAAAAAGTCCGGTGGCGTCAGATCCGGACTTCTAGGAGGCCATGCAATGTCATCTCGGCGCGATATCAGTTTCCCAGCAAACATCTCGTTTGCGACCGCCAAAGAGGCATTAGCTGTATGGCATGTCGCGCCATCTTGTTGAAACCATGTCACACGATTATAGGCTTCAAATTGTTGCAGTTGTGGAAAGAAAAAATCCCTTAACATGGCTATGTATCGGTCAGAATTTACAGTGACAGATTGGCCTTGTTTTTTCGAAGAAGTAGGGTCCGATAATTCCGTTCTTGTTGACCTTGGGCGTCCTGCAGGCTTCTGTTTGAGAGTCGAACCAGTCTCTTCGAACTTTCTGACCCACGATCGAATCACACTTTCTTTCGGACACTGATTTAGGTCATGTAATCCAAACTCACGCCGAACAATAGCGCACGAATTGTGATTTTTAATAATGTTTAACGCAGAATGCACGTTGCGCTCCGGTGAAGTGATCCATCGCGACTAAATTTCCGAGAACCGAGCTACTTAACCCCACCACCCGCGCAGTCCCCTCTCTAAAGCTTCAAACGCAAGAGTGTTTTTAAAATCGTACGCCTTTCTGGTCCACCTTGTATATATATATATATATATATATATATATATATATATATATATATACAGGGTGCGGCAGCATAACTTCCTTTTTTCAAAATTCAACAAAACAAATTAAGTACGCTTCAACGGTAAATGCACGCTCCGCACTGTTCCAACGCATGATAGCGACTAACCAAGGGATGAGCAAAACTTTAAAATCACCTCTCTCGAATGAGACTACTAGCGCCGCGCTATAACAGTTAGCACTTTAAGGGCGGGCATTTCAAAAAAGGAAGTATATATATATATACATATATATATATAAATTTATAGAAAAGATGTTTCATTAATGAATAAATTTTATTGCTTGAATATTTAAATGTAGCAGCTTTCTTAAGCAAGAATTTTCTAATATGTTGCTTTCTTTTGATATTATACGGATACTTTTTCTGGCAAGTGTATATACAGGGTGCGTACGGTATTTGAGGACAACTTGAGATTAAAATTATTATTTTTATCAAAATTGAATGAAATTTCAGGAATTTTTCATACAATGTTAAATTAATATATGGCTATAAAGTTATTCAATAAAATAACCATTAGCAGCAATAACCTCTTCGATCCGGGTTTGATTTTGATGAAAAAAATTTTCGTCGGAAAAAAACATTTTGGGCGCCTCAGGGTGTTTGATTTTGTTTAAAAGACGTTTTGATCGGAGAACTCTGTGTTCCCGTGTTCGTTCTGACATGAACTGTCCTCTGCGCATCACGTAAGACTTATACTGAAGGTCTTCGTGGACAACTCTTCGAATAAGGCGCTCAGAAACATGAAGTTCACTTGCAAGGACCCTCATTGATTTTGAAGGGTCCTCGTCTATGGTCGCTTGAACTTGCTCTAAAAATTCTGCAGATCGGACAGTGTCAGAACGTTGTTCGTGCTTTTTGCGTTTTGCAATCGATTCTGTATCGCCTCCTGATGCTTCCAATTCACGGCGGACCTTATGCACGAATGAACGGGCACAATGAAGAAAATTTGAGATCTCTGAATCTGTATTCTTCGCACATATAGCGACGATGACAGCATATCTCTTCATTTCTTGAGTGATGTTGCAGTCCGCCATTTCTTATTTGAAAAGGCAAAAAAATAAAAAAAAAATTCGCGAAGTTATAGTCACATTTATCCTGTCCTCAAATACCGTACGCACCCTGTACATATATATATATATATATATATATATATATATATATATATATATATATATATACAGATTATATATATATATATATATATATACAGATTATATATATATATATATATATATATATATATATATATATATATATATATATATATATATATACAGATTATATATATATATATATATATATATATATATATATATATATATATATACAGATTATATATATATATATATATATATATATATATATATATATATATATATATATATACAGATTATATATATATATATATATATATATATATATATATATACAGATTATATATATATATATACAGATTATATATATATATATATATATATATATATATATATATACAGATTATATATATATATATATATATATATACAGATTATATATATATATATATATATATATATATATATACAGATTATATATACATATATATATATATATATATATATATATATATATATATATATATATATATATACAGATTATATATATGTATGCTTTTGCAAATGTTATTCTTTTTTGTTTGTTTATGGAACTTACAAGAGGTTTTCTTCTAGGCGTACGAGATGAAAATCCAGCTTCTACGACAGCTCTACGCACAGTTTCTGCGCTAACCTCCTTCTTATCATTAATTCCAAGAACATCGCAGATTTTTCTACAGCTTAGAAATGGATCTTGTTTTACCATTCGCGAAATTTTTCTCTTGTCCTTTGCACTTAGTTTAGATGGACGACCTGTTCGGGGCACATTTTTCACTCTATTTTCCTTCTTAAATCGATTTATCACTTTTTGAATGGTTGACCGGCTTCGCAACACTAGTTCAGCTATTTCAGAATATGATTTGCTCTGATTTGAATGCAGATTAAAAATTATTTCACGCTCCTTAATACTCAACTCCTTTCGACTCATTTTTTAAAAATTTTATTAAATAAAAGATACACCACGAATACGGACGCAATATTAAAGGCAGCGGCCTACGGTTGTTAACTCACTCTGATAATATGAACTTGGGGGATTCCCCTTTTTACAAATAACAGGGCATTTTCTGCAACTGTACCAAGACTTTTGTGGAGTAGAAAAGAGACATTGCCAACAAAAAATTATTGTCTTCAATGATCATTATTGCCGAATCCCTTTAAATTTATGAAAACTTAAATTCAACAGAACTCGTATTATTACCATTTCATAACTTTTGGTTTTCAAATAAAAATATTGTTTCAGTAATACAATTTTCAGTTACCGATTCTCTGTACCTTGACTTTTGTGGAAGACTATATATATATATATATATATATATATATATATACTCTCAAGATGTCCTCAAATATATATATATATATATATATATATATATATATATATATATATATATATATATGCATTTACAATACATGTAGTGAAGTTAGGATGTTCAATAAGTCCGTAAAGGACTGCAGCGATGTTCTGCTGCCTCGGCAGAAGAAGGTGTCGGTATCTGCCGAGAATGCCCTCGTCTGGAGATGCGTGAATGCGCTGGCAGGCTAGCATTGCGATGTCGTGGGGCGGGTTCATTTCCCCAGCACGAGGACCCACTACAAAAAAATTTCGCATTCACGAATTTGACTGCTGGAGATCCAGGGGCAACCGAAGTCGCAAAAAGTGTAGATAACTACGTCGAGGGAGATAGTACTTGTTTCGAGAACAAGAGGAACCTGAGAAGAAAGGCGGACTTGGGGGTAATCTCGTCATTACCCGACGAAGTTCATGGCCCACAAATGAAAGAGGGGCAAACGGGTGATGGTGGAGCCCCTTCGCACCCATCCAACCGGAATAAATCCATATATACTTTGTTGCAGTGGCCAGGTATTCCTTCGGCCGTTTTTTTTGCGCGGCACAATCAGGGCAGTCCGGGAAGTATGTGTCCGGCTTGCCGCAACCGTAGCAGAAAACCTTACGTTCTGCTCGGCATGAAATGAACCGGTGTCCGGTTTGATTGCAATTCCAGCAGGTCGTAAGACTTCCCACTGCTGCTACAGCAAGCTGGTCCTGGTCCAAATCTTCCCCCAGATCCATGGTGGTATAATCTGGGGCCAATTCCGCGATTCCTCGTCGAGGACCCGTCCTAGCTAGTAAGTAGGGCCGGTCCCGGAGGTCTTCCTCAAACCCTTCTAGGCGACGCACAGTTCTCAGCAGTGCCTCCATACTCTGTGGATCGGAGTTCACGATATGGCGACGGAGCTCCGGTCTTAGATTGCGCTTTAGCAACCGCAGCAATTGGGTAGAAGACATCGGCTCTGACAACTGGTCATTCAGCCGAAGAGTATCGGCTCGATATTGATAGAAAGACTCGTCCGGGCGCTGCCATCTAGCATGAATCTTGTCCAGTACCAATTCGTCCATGTCTACCGTAGGGTATTCCATGCGGAGTACCTCCTTCAACCGTGACCAGCGTATTGATGGTGGGGCCGAATGTATTCGCCAATATGACTCAAGTGCTGCTCCCCTAAGCAGTATTGGCAAATATCCTGCGAGCGCCGTGTGATCTCCTGCTAGCATTTGCTCAATCAGCGACTCCACCCGACCAATGAAAACCTCCACAGTTATGGTGTTGGGTTCCCCGCTGAAATGCAGATTCCAGCCCTGGATGATGCTGGGGATCTGCGTCGGCTTCAGCCGATACGTGGCGTGTGGATGGATGCGTTGGTCCGGCGGAATCACTGGAGCCTAAGTTGGTGGCGGTGCTTGGCTCAGTCGGGGCCGGTACACTGGAGCCAACGGATTCATTGCCGCACCGGGCCGGATTCGTTCGTGATCGCGCCGCGAGCCTATCGGAAAATCCCACGGATTTGGGTCCGAATCCCACATCGGAGGCGGAGGTCCGTTAACGGACCTCCGGAAAAGAAGCGGGGATATACCACGCAAAAGATTTGCGCCGATAGATAATTAGTCACGTCTGTTTTGTCCGTCCGCATATATTTCCAAAAACGCGCAAGGGTTGTATACTTCCGGCCAAACATAAACATCGCTGCAGTCCTTCACGGACTTTTTGAAACTCCTTAAATTCACTACATACAACGATTTTTTTCAGAAATTTCACTCATTTTTAAATGAATACAACTTTTGACACGAATTACAAAACTGTCCGTATGTAAATTGTAGACTGGAATGTCACCTTTCAAACGCATGTCAGTTTGACTCAATCTGATTAGTATTGCCCGATATATGAGAACGAAAACCATCTGGTGAAAAAAGGCTTTAGACTTTCCAATATATATATATATATATATATATATATATATATATATATATATATATATATATATATATATATATATATATATATATATATATATATATATATATATATATATATATATATATATATATATATATATATATATATATATATATATATATATATATATATATATATATATATATATATATATATATATATATATATATATAGTGGCTCACAAAAATCAACATACAGCATGTAAAAACACGAATATTGTACAGTGGAAAAGAAGAGAATGCACTGAAAACATAAAAGTAGCATTATTGGCATTGAAAATAAGTTTCTAACATAACAATAAATAAAATCCGAACACAGAAAGAAATAAGCCGTGAAAACTGAAAAAATTCATCCATCGAAAATCAGCGTACACTACGAGCCATGTTTCGAAAAGAACGAGAATGACCAAAAAACGTGAGGTCAATACTTCGTGGCCCTCCACCAGCCTTAATAACAGCTTCTAAACGCCTTCGCATTGAACGGACGAGATTTCCGGTAATTTCGGGTGGAATATTCATCCAGGCACACAGCAGAGCAGATTTCAGGGTCTCTTTGCTAGTAATAGTTGCTCTTACGGCTGGCTCACGAATTCTGCGATCCAATCCCTCCCATAAATGCTCTGTAGGGTTTAATTCAGGAGACTGAGGCGGACTTTGAAGCTGATTCTTTGGAATTTTCTGTGGTGTATGTTGACTTTTGTTTCCTCACTTTCAGCGGAATTTCTTGTTATTTACTTTGTATATGTGTATGTATGTTCTCATTAATTCTTTGTAAAATAGATTACAATGTCTCTGATGTTCCTCTTAACTTCCTTTTTCACCCGTCTTTTCATTTTCCTTCTACCTATATATTGCCAATTCCGCGTTTTTAAGCGGTGTATGCTGACTTTCGTGAGCAACTGTATATATTTTTTCAGGTGTGCGGACTGTGGGCTTATGAGGGACTTTTTTTTTGTTCCAACAGAGTATGGTTCTCCTCGAAATTCTTCACAATTGTTGAAATAACAAGCGAACTTGGTCGATTATGTGGACCAAAAAATTCACGTAGAGCGCGAAATGTTTGCAATGGCGATTCATTATTTTTGTAAAAAGTTTTAACAATAATAATACGTTCGGCTGATGTGTATGACGCCATGGTTAGAATTGTAAAAGACCAAACTGTCATAATCTGTCAATATATGGACCTGAAGTTGGTGATAAATAAGAGATTCACATGTATACACTTGTTATGAATCACCCTTTATATATACTATATATAAGGACATAGCAGTAGATAAATAAATTTCAATAAATCGATTGTGAGGAATGTTGTGTGACTAGTGTGGCACCCGTCTTGTTGAAGCCACATATCGTTGAAGTCAAGTTCATCTAATTCTGGCCACAAATAATCTTCCATCATAACACGATAGCGCTCTTCATTGACGGTTGTAATAATCAAGCAGTCGCCTAGGAAAACTATTCGAAAACCAACATAATGCTTGATCCAATTTTAATTGTAAATTTACAATTAAAATTCGATCACGACAACCCCTTTGCAGCGCAACTCATCAACGAATTGCGTTGTCTTGCAATGCAAACTACAGTTGACGGCATGAGTGGGCTCGTCAAAAAAACCCCGTTGCGACACAAGAGGCGCTCTGTTGCTGAGCGCCACAAGTAGCGGAGGTCTGCTTTGAGACTACACTCGCCGTCTGACATTTGAACGAGGTGGATTAGTAGCCTACAAGTTTTGTTGTGGTTCCGTATATTGCAACTTCTAGTTTTTCCAGTTTGAAGTCGATTTCTGATCGCCACAAGTAGCGCATGTCTGCTTTAAAACTTCTCTCGGTGTCTGATTTTTTTGCGAGGTATGGTATTTGAGCTTTTGCGTACTTCCTCGTCCCTTATAAATACAAAAAGTGTTTGAGCAGTTTCACGATTAACGACTTCTTTTCGGCCGTCGAACGATCATAGGATATTCCAGAGTTAAAATTTCTTCTTCGTGCGAGTGCGAACACCTCAAGAATTCCAGCAAAAACTTTCGCACAAATTCGATCTCGGGCACGACAGCCTAAGATTTTTGCTACGATAAATGAAATTTTCAACAAGTCACGCTGAAATTACATCGGCCGAGTGCGCGACTACGGCTAATTAGCATTAGTGAAGAAACTGGTTGCGAATTTGGTGGAGCAATCGCTCGAATGGATGGGATTCATATTTTGGTGGGTGCCGTTCACTGTCCGAAGAGAAAAACGTCAATAAAGTGTCGCATCTTCAATGGCAACAAAATAAAAGTGGTTGATGCGCTCGGAATTCAATACAATTATTTTCGATCTAGCTTCTAACTGCAATCATTTAAGCAAATAATCTGTAGATTTTACGCAATACGTAGTAGCTCACAGTTTTGGGGAGGTCTTATACATAATAGTAGAATGTTAATTGGAATAAACATTTTTTACCAGTGCGATTTGCTTAAATCTCTTAGAAGTGAACTATCTCGAATTTATTTAAATATTCAAGTGATCGTGAAGAAACTTTTGCTCTGATGATGTTATATAGTAAAACCGGCTGTATTAAATTTTTTCTGTGGTAGCGCTAAGACTGAATATCAGAAAACCGGCGTGATACTTAGCTGGAAAAGTTCAGTCAAAGACTGTTGGTCTTCGTATCGCCTTACAACTAATTATACGCAGAACTAATCGAAAAAAACGACTGTACGGCTGTAACTTGTGAACAACATCAAATGAGACCATTAGAAATTGAAACAAGAAAATTATAATTGGGGTACCGGTTAATTCGTGCTGTTTTCTGACAGATGGCGTAATTTGATTTTTATTCCAATAATTCACCTTTCCAAATATGTCTTGGAGAGCTACTGTCATATAGCTTCAGAATCAGTATGTGTCATTTGGCTGAAGTGTAAACAACAATACTTTTTTTTACTCTAAAAATGTCGAACTTTGTGCCGCATAAAGTGTTTTTGCGGGGATTACTTCTTCATTACTTCTATATGGCTGCCGAAAGTAATCGTATTTTGGTGGAAATGTATGGTGTGCATCTCTAGCTGAGCGTACGTGCCAGAAGTGGTTTCCACGGTTTCAAAGTGGCAATTTTGACTTGGAGGACGATGAACGGCTCGGACAGCCAAAAAAGTTTGAAGATCACGAATTGGAGACATTGTTCGACCAAGACCCATCCCAAACTCAAGAACTTGCAAAATTACTTGGCGTCGCTCAACAAACCATTTTCGATTGTCTAAAAGCAATTTTTCACAATAAAGCGAAAAAAATCGCACCCCTATTAGTAGCAGTTTTATTTTGTTCCGAAACCCATGTGTAGTCATTTTAGCTACGAATCCTAGTCTGACATATCGGATAAAGCCTGCTTATTTTTCAAATTCTCAAATCCGACTAGAAAAATCTGAAGGGAGTTCATCAATACTACACACTATGGAAAAAAAACAGCCTAGCCTCGAATTCTGAAAAAGAAGGAAAAAAACATTTCCGTGTCAAACATCAAAAAGTCAAACTTCTTCGTGCAAATGAGCCTATTATAAGTATTTTCATGTGGGGTATTAATCACACAATAAACGAATTTAGTCATGTAAATATTCCTGTAATGTTATTGGCAGATGAATTTCGAGCATATACTCAAAGATTAAAGTCGATAACCATTTGTTCAATAAGCTTACCCACTCCAAAAATGATCGATCGTGGGAGGAGCATTGAGTAAGTACCTGTTTTTAGGGTATTGTAAAATCATTTTACAATACCCTATTAAAATCGCGTCCTGTCTGTCCGTTCGTCCGTGTGTCACACCACTTTTTCTCGCAAACTACATGAGCTAGAAACATAAGATTTTGTAGAAATGGTTTGTAATATTGATGTGTTATCAAAGCGACGGGGTCAAAACACTTGAAACGAAATGGTGGCGAGTTTGAAATCATAATAACCATAATCATTTTTCGAACTCAATTTATGGAATCTATATATATTAGTCAAGTTTTGATATGCAGAATATATTGTTTGATTTACTTATTGTTTTACAATACCCTCATGACAGGAGCACTCACCTGCTACTTCAATTTTTTCTTTTATTGTCTTAAATTATATTGTTGCCTTATATTTCATATAAATTGCTGGACAAAAACGTTCATACTCTTCGGCCATTCAGAGATTTTGTTGTGATACAATAGTTCAGAAGAATTGTGAAGCGCGCTATTTGTTTGCTATGAATTTGAAATTTATTACAAAGTATGGGGTAGAAGTGAAGATTCTCACCAATTGTTAATCAAATTTCAGTCGATGCAGAGCACTCCTTGTAAATCCCAAAAAACGGTGGCCATCACCATTCCGTTCGGTAGGGGGACGGTCTTCGCCTTCTTCGGAGCATGTTCGCCGGGTGAAGTCCGCTGTTACGACTGCTCCTTGGTCTCTGGTGTGTACCAATGAAGCCATGTTCCATCGACGTTCACGAAACGACGCAGAAGCTCCTTTGAATTGCGCTTGAACAGCGTCAAACAATGCTCTGAAAGTGGTCTCACGGTTGCGTTACTTTTTTGTCCGAAGTAAGATAAGGCGGCACCCATCGCGCTAATAGCTTTCTCAAACCGAAAATTTCATGCAGGATAAGACCCACGCGATCTTTGAGACGACTGTCTCTTCTATTTTGCGCAGTGGTCTGCTAATACGAGCTCATGAAGTTTTGTCACGATAATCCTCCGTGGTAGCCGTTTTCATGGTAACTGGGTGTGGCTCATCAAAAGCCGACTTGCGACCACGTTGAAACTCGTTAAAACAATTTTTTACGGTCGCCATCGCAGGAGCCAGAATCACCATCCAAGCATTCTTTGATTTTGTTGCGCGATTTTTCTTCCGAAAACAAGAATCGAATCATCGACCGATATTGCTCTTTCTCCATTTTGCTAAAATCCGGGGACACGCCCGCTTCTGCACGCGGTCAAAACAAGACTACGAGTCCGATTCAGCTGAAATCTACGAAAATGGACTACACGATAGTGAATCTCTCTTGCGATAGTGGCGCCATCGGGCGGTGAGGCTAAGTACTTATCCGACCGCCTTCGTATTTAGAAAAAAACCATCCAAAAACACGTCAACTTATCGGAAATTTGTGTGAAACATTTGTCAATCAATTTATATGCCATTTTTGTTAATTGTACCAGAATGATTGTATTTTTAGTAACTCAGTTAAAAAACTAGTTTTAAGTTCACATTCTGCAAGCTAAGCTATAAAAGTCTTCCAAACTCCATGAGAGCTTATCACTTCGAGTGCTCTTGCCGACGTATGCTAAACGCTTATTGCAGTTGTCCCGCATGCATGCTGACTACCGAAAACACAAATTGCTACTTCTACGCTTCAACGTTGGTTGGTTTTGATGGAAATCCCAGGTTACAGGAAGCCTAGAAGCGAACATCGGCAAAACCGCTCAAATTGAATAGCTCTCATATATTTGCGTACAGTGTAGGCACAGTGGGTGCCTCATTTCGGCCTAAACTTCTTTTCAAAAAATGCACTGTTTGGGCAACGCAGCACTCACTTTGGAAATTAGATTTCAATATTTCCCAACGTTGTTCAAGCATAAATCGATTCGTTTCGTTCCGAGGAAGGTTGACTGACTCACTAACATAATTTTGAGCGGGAAATAGCTGTCTGTGTCAAAATAACATGTGATTTAAAAAGAAACTACTATATGGCCCAACCGGTATTGTAGCACCATCCGACTATCATTTGTTGCGCTCCCTTCAAAATCATTTGAGTGGTAAGACTTTCGATTCTGGTCAGACTGTGAAAAATGAGTTGCACCAGTTCTTTGTTCCAAGAACCGAGGCTTCTGCGAACATGTAATTTTTCAAGCTAGCGAAAGATGACTTAAGATCATCCAACAAAATGGTCAATATATCAATGATTACTGTTTGTTGTTAATATAAATGAGTTTACTTTGAAAAACATGAAAAAACTACATTTATATATATATACGAGGTCCGTTCAAAAAGTCTGGAGAGTCCGATTGTCCAAATTTTTTTTATTGGGTTGGTATACATGCCCCTAAAATATGATAAAATTTTCAGCCATATGCACTGTTTACTTTGTCTGTGGTAGTCGCTAATGTTCGACGTGTTTTTATGAACTCGGCGATTTTTGCTGAAACTGCTGAATTTTGACCAAAAAATCAATCGCATGAACATCGCTCAGAAGCTGTTAAATGACGACAACGACGACCCAGATTTGCTTGAAAGGGTCATAACTGGTGATGAAACATGGGTGTACGGTTATGATGTCGAAACCAAAGCACAATCGTCCACCTGGAAGCATTCAAAGCCACCAAGAGCGAAAAAAGCACGTCAATTTCGATCAAATGTCAAGGTTTTGCTAACTATTTTCTTCGATTTAATGGCATAGTGCATCAAGAGTTCTTACCACAAGGTCGTACGGTTAATAAGGAGTATTAACTTGAAGTTATGCGACGTTTGCGTGAAGGAATTCGAAAAAACACCCCGATTTACGGAAAAAGAATTCATGGCTTTTGCACCACGATAACGCACCTGCTCACTCGTCGTTGCTTGTTCGTAATTTTTTGGCCAAAAACAATACCGTAGTCATGCCCCAACCTCCATATTCACCAGATATGGCTCGGTGTGAATTTTTCCTGTTCCTAAAGTTGAAGAGACCTATGAAAGGTCAGCGTTTTTCCTCGATTGAAGAAATAAAGGCCGAATCGCTGAGGGTGCTCAAAGACATACAAAAAAGTGAATATCAAAAGTGCTTCGAAGATTGGAAAAAACGCTGGCATAAGTATATTATACCTGGGAGGGACTACTTTGAAGGGGGGGACCACATTGATGTAGACGAATAAATAAACATTTTTTTGAAAAAACGAGAATTCCGGGTACTTTTTGAACAGACCTCGTTAATATATATATATATATATATATATATATATATATATATATATATATATATATATATATATATATATATATATGTATATATATATATATATATATATATATATATATATATGTATATATATATATATATGTATATATATATATATATATATATATATATATATATAGATATATATATATATATATATATATATATATATATATATATATATATATATATATATGAACTCTGCCACGAGATAGACAATAATCGCCATAAACTTTTTTTATCAATTCAAATGTTTCGGTAAACGTTTTGCCGATTTTAAAACAAACTTTGATATTAGCTCTTTGTTCGAAACTCATTTTTGTATCGATGACAAAAGCATACTGTCACTTTACACGCAGTAACTTCGCTTCCAAACGTCACCAAACTTTCACTGGAAGTCGGGGAACGATGTAACTATGTCATTCACAGATGGCGCCACCATAAAAATTTTATGACAAAAGTCTCGTTTGTTTTGGAACGTACCTTGTACATATATATATATATATATATATATATATATATATATATATATATATATATATATATATATATATATATATATATAAGGGGTACCGGTTAATTCGTGGGATTCGGTTTTTTTCAAAAATTGAAGCTTTATTGTGAAAAATTGCTTTTAGACGATCGGAAATCGTTTGTTGAGCGACGCCAAGAGATTTTGGCTGTCCGGAGGCCGCTCATCGTCCTCCAAGTCAAAATTGCCACTTTTAAACGATGCAAACCACTTCTGGCACGTACGCTCAGCTAGGGCTTGCACACCGTACACTTCCACCAAAATACAATGACTTTCGGCTGCCTTTTTCTTCAGTGAAGAAGTACTCCCCCCAAAATCACTTTATTCGGCATAAAATTCGACATTTTCAGAGTAAAAAAAGTATTGTTTAAGCTTCAGCTAAATGGCACATACTGATTCTGAAACTATATGACAGTAGCTTTCCAACACATATTTGGAAAGGTGAATCACTGGAATAAAAATCAAAGTACGCCATCTGTTAGAAAATCGCATGAATTAACCGGTACCCCAGGAAGAATGCTGACTAACAGGAATACTCTTGGAGGCTAGCATTCTTTGGGAAGTTCTACCCGCACGTACCGGAGGAAATTCTCGCAGGGGGAGTGCCGGTCAACACGAGCACTCTTGGAGGCTAGCATTCTTTTGGGAGCGCAGCGCCCACGTACCCGAGGAAATTCCCGCAGGGGAGTGCCGGTCAAAAAGAGCGCTCTTGGTGGCTAGCATTCTTTGGGCAGCGCAGCCCTCACGGGCCCGAGGATGTGGAGAGTGCCGTTAGGTTCCCTCCTAGAACGACAGGTAACGACCTTGAGTGAAACTGGACTACGCTTTGGACAACGAACTAGAATTGATGCTTTGAGCTGGTGGATATGATGGTTTGCACCCAGTTGCTTTGCAACGTAGCACCGAGGTGACACTCGGGCGCGAACGGCTCCAATTCAACTATCATACCTTCTCTGGCCTCGGAATACGTTCAAAGTTCCCACCATTTTTTTATTTTTTTTTTTGTGGTAGCGAGGTGAATGCCATTTATGCACAGAGTGTGGGACTCTCATGTTCGCAAGAAGGCGACTGGACTACCCACTAAACACCTCCCCTTCTCACCTGAGAATCGTTCAATAAGTCCCGAGACTAAGAACGACAACATTTTTTTTTTAATCATTTTTGTTCATCAATATCATCTCCTTTTAGGGTGATACAATCTTTTCAACATTTCTATACCATGTTTGTAGAAGGATTTATCCTTTGCTTCAAAATAGGCTTCAGTTTCGGCAATAACCTCCTCATTCGAGCCAAATTTTTTTCCCTGGGATCATTTTTTTGAGATCAGCAAAGCGCCATTAGTCGCTGGGGGCTAAACCTGTCGAATACGGGGGGTGGGGAAGCAAATCAAAGCCCAATTCGTTCAATTTTGCCATTGTTTTTATGGACTTGTGTAATGTGACGCCTACGCCCGGGAATCGAAGTGATTCCGATCCCGAACCCTTGCAACCGGCCAGATGGATATGTCCTCGAAGTGCCAGCGGACTTCATCTGTCGTGCGGATATCGTTGCGCAGAAAATATTTTTTTTCTGTCCAAATATTTAGATCTGTGGATATAAATATTCGAAATATAGAATTAATCCAAACCCCGGCACATTTCGAGACATAGCCATCTGGAAATGCCCCTCCACCGTGGCCATCGAGAAAACTATGCCACTGGCGACAACTGGAGAGGCACATTGCCGCCATATGGTGTGCCATTCCACACACAGCTGTTTTGTCCGATGTGACAACCGGTGGATTTGACAGCCACATGGAGGTGATGGCGTTCAGTATACTTTGATTTGGACAGATGTCAGTGAATTTGGCGCCTCTTGTTGGACGTAAAATTCGAGAATTGTGTATGAAAATAACGGTTCATGGTAATTGCAGCTATTGTACGGACATTGGTTAATCGTTTGGCTAAGTAACAGCAATAAGAAAGTTGAGTGATGAAAAACTATTAAGAGGTAATATTTTTTCGTTCGGCTTACGTCGACAAATGCCTTACCAGGTTTTGTTTGCAGTTCTTCGCCCCAGGAATTGGATTGCTGACACGCAGAAGGAAACGCAAACTTAGTTTGGATTCGCCGAAAACACTGAAGGGAAGTTTTTTTGAGACAGCATCAGGCATTCAGCTTGTCTGGCGAGAGGGACTTCTTCGCTCCAAGACGGTCGTCGGCTGCCGAACCAAACAGTTCCTGCTGGATCGGCTCACAGCTGATGGTCGAAGCATTCCTGGAAGGAGTGAACCATTTGGGCTGTTCGTGTATAGGAAGGATTTGGATGAAAACTCAAGGAGGCGGTGGAGGATCATATTTGCCAGCTAAGTATCAGTATTAAGTATAAGAAATGACGCCATTTTACGTGCAAGTGCTGTCAAACTCAAGTCGCCGCTAATTTATTTCCGTGGGATATCGATGATAAACAGATTAAAAGTTTTGGAAAGATAAGTTAAAGAGTGTTGCTTTGCACTCTGATAACTATTCTTCAAAATGCTTGTTGTAGTTCTTGGGGACTTGCACATTCCACATCGATGTAGTAGCCTGCCGTCAAAATTTAAAAAGCTATTGGTTCCTGGGCGCATACATCATATCTTATGTACCGGCAATTTATGCACGAAAGAATCATATGATTATCTGAAAACGCTGGCAAATGATGTGCACATAGTTCGTGGTGATTTTGATGAGAATATCAACTATCCTGATCAAAAGGTGGTGACAGTTGGACAGTTTCGGATCGGCTTATCACATGGTCATCAGATAAGCATCGTTAATGGTCCATATTCCATGTTATGTTAACCTCCAGAAGCCGACTAATACATACGAATCTTAATCATTTTCACTTTTAAATTAATTTGATATCGATAAATTAGTATAACTAAAATTTACTCACCTACTGGACATCCATGATTGCCTAGTTGTTTGATTAGTATTTGTGTCAGTTCTGCAGACCGGGTCAAATATCAATATTCATTGGGCAGTGTTTATATTTCGCCCGTCGTATTTTACCGACTGAAAGCGAAAGTATATATTTGATTCTTTGAGAATAAAACCATTCCTCAAAGATTTCATTTCCAAAGCAAGTTTCCGGCGGTCCAATCGTTCGGCGCCGCATATCATGGAAGTTCCTGATTTGTATTACAGTCGTGATGAATATGTTGAAACGGCTTCGGGTAATAAAGTAC
Source organism: Odontomyia ornata (assembly GCA_963969285.1). Taxonomy (NCBI): domain Eukaryota; kingdom Metazoa; phylum Arthropoda; class Insecta; order Diptera; family Stratiomyidae; genus Odontomyia; species Odontomyia ornata. Next base: position 16,802,124 of record OZ017742.1, on the reverse strand, counting down.
TGATTTTTCGACAAATCTTTAATTTCGAATTTTATTCAAGTATCACAAAGAGATATACTTTTATCAAACAAAACAGAGAACACACTAGGAAATTATTAAATACACTTGAAAAGTTGAAATCATTACACTTGTGGCATGGTGCATTGAAAGCAATCGTGGCACTCACTTGGAAAAAACCTTTTTCATGCTCAATTTTTCATGAAGGATTGTAAATACGCTTCCAGATGATATCTGTGTCACTTCTGCAATCTCACGGACCTTCCCTTTGCGATTTTTCATCACAATTTTTAACGCTTCACTCACATTTTCCTGTGTAACGGCTTCCAATGGCCTACCCGAACGTTCCGCATCGTTTGTGTCCATACGACCACGTTTAAACTCAGCATAACAACGACAAATCGTTGGTTTCGATGGAGAGGAGTCCGGGTAATGTGTTTCAAGCCATTGCTGGGCTTTTACGGTGTTTTAATCTATTAAAAAACAATGTTTTATCAACTCGCGAAACTCGCTTTTTTCCATTTTTCAAACAAATTACAAAGTGACTTTACTCTAACCTCGATAACTCTGCTTTCTGTGATCCGACGGACGTGAAATTTTTACACATTTCATGTAAAGGTTCGCACTCTATGGAAACGTGGCCAGTTTTGTACTACTAGCACCATCTCTGGGTTAGTCTCGGGACATATATATACAGGGTGGGCCAGAAAGAATTGCGAATTTGAAAAAATCATTAAAAAAAAAACAGTACAATTCACATACAAATTTTTATTTCTATAAAAAATGACATCTGGGAAATTCATTTCTTAAAAATAACGTCATCCAGGTGTGCACCATCCCGCTGCAAACATTCTTCGAATCTGACCCTAAAATTGGTAAAAACTCGCTGGCACATTGCACGGGGAATAGCTGCCATTTCTTCCCGGATATTGGTCTTCAACTGGTTAATCGTGGCTGGGTTATTAGTGTAGACTCTACTTTTTAGGTATCCCCACAAAAAAAAGTCCGGTGGCGTCAGATCCGGACTTCTAGGAGGCCATGCAAAGTCACCTCGGCGCGATATCAGTTTCCCAGCAAACATCTCGTTTGCGACCGCCAAAGAGGCATTAGCTGTATGGCATGTCGCGCCATCTTGTTGAAACCATGTCACACGATTATAGGCTTCAAATTGTTGCAGTTGTGGAAAGAAAAAATCCCTTAACATGGCTATGTATCGGTCAGAATTTACAGTGACAGATTGGCCTTGTTTTTTCGAAGAAGTAGGGTCCGATAATTCCGTTCTTGTTGACCTTGGGCGTCCTGCAGGCTTTTGTTTGAGAGTCGAACCAGTCTCTTCGAACTTTCTGACCCACGATCGAATCACACTTTCTTTCGGACACTGATTAAGGTCATGTAATCCAAACTCACGCCGAAATAAACGCCGAACAATAGCGCACGAATTGTGATTTTTGTAGTAATGTTTAACGCAGAATGCACGTTGCGCTCCGGTGAAGTGATCCATCGCGACTAAATTTCCGAAAACCGAGCTACTTAACCCCACCACTCGCGCAGTCCCCTCTCTAAAGCTTCAAACGCAAGAGTGTTTTTAAAATCGTACGCCTTTCTGGCCCACCTAGTATTTATATATATATATATATATATATATATATATATATATATATATATATATATATATATATATATATATATATATATATATATATATATATATGTAATTTTCTTTATTAGAATGTATGCGGTAGAGAGGTTTTATTGTATACTAGGTGTTCTGACAAAATCATTTCACCATAGTTTGAACATGACTTATAACTATGTGTACTATCGTATTTCCAATGTGAATATTCTAATTACCTAGAGGAAAATTTCGGCCAGAAACCTCTACTGAACTTATTACTCGTATAAGTTTAACATAACTTAGAACTATCTTCTTATAGCTAATTAAAATCTCAAGAATTCAATATAATAATATAAGCCACGCAATCACTACTACATGAAATATGCAGTTCATGTCATCTATGAGAAAAAAACAACATGAATTGTCCAATTGTATACAATATTTTGAAAGATTGACATTAAAAAGCTCATTGCAGGTCACACGACGCCTGTCGGAAAAGTATTTGTGATGATTTTCGGTTCCAGTGCTTCGTTCGATATTTCCCACAGGAAATCTAAACCAGCCTCTCATCGGTTAAAGACGTGAAGTCTTGAGGCGCATCAAAGAACTGAACCTCTTAAGGCCTACACGTTCGAATGTTCGCAGTTCGAGGTGGCTGCTTGTCGGCCAGCTGACACTGAAGATGACTCAAAGCAGTCGAAACACGTTTGTTTACTTAAAAAGGCAAGACCCAACGGCTTTTAAAAAAAGAAAAAAAAATTATTCAAAATTCATACAGGGTGCGGCAGCATAACTTCCTTTTTTGAAATGCCCGCCCTTAAAGTGCTAACTGTTATAGCGCGGCGCTAGTAGTCTCATTCGAGACTACTAGCTAGTAGTCTCATTCATCCCTTGGTTAGTCGCTATCATGCGTTGGAACAGTGCGGAGCGTGCATTTTCCGTTGAAAATTTGTTTTGTTGAATTTTGAAAAAAGGAAGTTATGCTGCCGCACCCTGTATGATGTATCCGTTGTGGGACTTCTTTTGTAACAAAATAGCTGGGCGACTTCTCCATCAGTGTCTGTCCTTCAATAATTGTATATGATGACGATATCAGTCATCCTTTGGAATAGTGTCGATCGAAGAAGTGTACTTCACAACAACGTCAGGATGCAATGGAATGAATTCTAAGAGGGCTCGTGTTCCGCTTTTCTTTACACCAATTATAAGTGCGTCAGTTAAACGACGAGAGGGACGCAGTCCTTATCATAGTACATTCACATAGTATCCACACCTATCCTGTGTTGCACACATTCTGAATTTTCACAGGGGCCGGTCAGCTGAGCTGAGGCCTGTCATATTCAGAAAAACAAAATAAAAAGTAAATAAAATATCCAACGCACGTCTTATTTTAAGCATTTCAGAACATGGGAGCGCTGCCAGATCCTAATAAAAACTAAAAGATCCAGACCCTAATAAAAAACTAAAAGTTATTGATGTTTTGAGATCTGGTAATACTGAAATCTTTCATCGAAGCACATGTTTATATGCGCTCCAATCCTCACGTCAGCATTAACCTACCTACCTGCTACCGAAGATTCATGGTTCGCTCCTCGGCTTGTCCTCGGATTTTTCCGGAGGCTATATATATATATTTTTTTTTTTGTGGTAGAGAGGTGAAGGCATTTACGCCCGCCGAGTCTGGCAGTGTGGGACTCCCATGGAGGATACCCTTGGACTACCCCCTAAACACCTCCCCTGTCAATCTGAGAACCTAGCCTGGAACCGTTTGACACATTACTTCGGGCCAGGTCTCGTTTTGTTACGCCGTGGGGCGCCTTCAAGCTGGGGAGTCCCTTTCCTGGCGGAAGGGGAGAGGGGAAGAGGAAATGCCAGAAGAGCGATCCCCCAGCCCCAGCATCTCCGGCTGCTGTGAGTCCCTTTTATCTTTTAGGACTGCCCAAGCATAATGTGCCACCTGGTTCCATTTGTCAACCGATTCGAGCATCACCGCAACTATATTATCCGGGGTGAGCTCTCCCGTCTCCCTGTAGAGTTCCCTTCGCAGCCTGGCCCATTTGGTACACGCAAAAAATGTGTGACAGGCATTGTCCTCCTCTCCTGGGCAAAACCGACAATCGGGAGACCGTGACTTACCGATCTTGTGCAGGTAAGACTGAAAACACCCGTGCCCGCTCAAAAGCTGGGTCAGATAGAAGTCAGTCTCACCATGCCTTCGATTTAGCCACGGTCTCACATCCGGGATGAGGCGCGCAGTCCACCTTCCCTTCGTACAATTCACCCAAGACTGCTGCCAATCGTTGAGCGAGCGTTGTCTCTCCTCGCGGACAACCATCTCCCTCGCATCCTCGTTTCGGCGCAGGTAAATAGCGCGGCGCTCTCTAGCAAGGAGGGCGACAGGTATCACGCCTGCAATCACTCTCACCGCCGAGTCGGAGACTGTTGGATACGAAGATGCAATTCTCAGTGCTCCTCTTCTCTGTACCTGTGCCAATCGTTTTCGGTATACCTCCTTGCTGAGAGCGTCGCCCCATACCTCTGCTCCGTACAGTAGCACTGACCCTACAGCACTCATCAAGAGGCGTCTTCTTGATGGGCTGGGTCCCCCTACGTTGGCCATAAGTCGACTCAGGGCCGATATTCCCGAAGCAGCCTTCTCAGCCGTTGCCCTGATTTGCTCAGAGGAACTCATCTTCGGGTCGATCAGTAGCCCCAGGTACTTCACCGCTGGCTTCGATTCGATTTGTATATCTCCAATATATGGCTATATTGGGTGTGGATACTATGTGAGTATTCTATGGCCTTTGCTATCGCAAAAACCGATATTTGAGGGATCCACTGAGGTTATAACTGAGCGGGACAACATACATGAAAAATGTGTTTCCTCCCTCGCGAATGGACACCCGTGATCTAAAAAATATGAAAAAATTATCAAGGGAGATATTTATGGGTATTACTATAACAAATACCTCAGAAGTCAAAATTCTTTCAACTTTGCTAATAATAGTATGATCCTCAAACATGACATGTTTCTTGATTTTATTCGTTGCTGGTTACTGCATTTTGTAAGTTGAGTACAAAACCCTTCTGACAGAGCATAGGTCTGTCTACCCAACTTATTGCTAATTGTAGCAGAATAATTGTATCTTTTGTAACTCAATTGAAAGATTCAACAGGCCAATTGAACAGTCCCTGGTCTGATACACAGAAGGCGGCGCTAGCATTAAATCCATATGGTTTTTAGTTAGTACCAACCTTCAAACGATACGTGTCAAATTTTGACAGCAGTTCGACCATTAGTTTGTGAGATACATATTACGTTGTGAGTGTAGCTACTTTTGTTATTTGAAAAAAGATGGAAAAAAAAGAATTTCGTGTGCTGATAAAATATTGCTTTTGATGGGAAAAAATACAGTTGAAGCAAAATTTTGGCTTGAGGAAGAGTTTCCGGGGTTGGCACCAGGAAAATCAACCATCATTGATTGGTATGCGTTTAAACGTAGTGAAATGAGCACCGAAGACGGCGAATGCAGTGGATGTCCAAAAGAGGCTGTCACCGACGAAAACATAAAAAAAGTTCGCAATAAACCTGAATTTTTGGCAATGATATGTGACAATGGATGAAACTGAGTGGACTGCTCACGATGAACCGAATCCAAAGCGAGGAAAAACAGCAATCAGAAGGCAAGGTTATGGCATCAGTATTCTGGGATGCGCAAGGTATAATATTTATTGATTACCTCCAAAAGGACCAGACCATCAACAGCGATTATTATATTGCGTTATTGGATCGTTTAAAAGATGAAATCGTTAAAAAAACGGCCCCATTTGAAGAAAAAATAGTGCAGCACCGTGTCACAAATCAATGGGCTCTTTCACACGGGAATGGTAAAAGCCCATATCCAAACAGGTTTCGCGCTTACGCCCTTATGTTTACACGTTGCATATTTCAGCCAACCTATTTTTGTATACAATACACGTCTTGCGAGTGTATGTGTCAACAGGATCATTTGATCGTTAAACGTCGTGCGGACAACATGAAAGCGAAGACAGAGAGATAAGCGATTGAGAATTGATGTTTTAGCCTTGAATTGTGCACGAGGCAACAAAAATTGGAATGAAAAATGTATTTTATGATTGTTAAAGTTTGTCGATCTATTGGATTCATTAGAACCTCCGTGTTTTTCCGCTTTCTGAAAAATATATTCCAAATTTGAATATCCTTTTAAGTCGCATATTTTGCTTGTTGTGTTATCAACTGGCATATTATAATGCGATTCTATAAAGATTATGCGTACTGTTAATTTTCTTTGGATTTACAATAGGCAATTTAACTTTATTGAAATCGAGATATTCGTCGTGTTGTTTCCTAAAATTGAACATGGCCTCCGTTTTTATAAATTTATTAAATGACGCGTAGCTTCTCGCGTCCACGCATCCATTTTTGCACGCAAATTAAAGAAAAGCAATCGTTTCATGACGACTACCTTCTTTTATCGAATGTCCAATTCGGAATGATTATTCCCCCGCCAAATGATCAACAAAATGCGTTTGTGTATGTGCGTTACGCTCGTTCACCCTACAAAATGTTGGCTTGTTTTTACCATCAGGTCCCCTCAATGCCTCTCACTCTTCTTGCCCATAAAACCTGTTTAACGCTCAAACTCGCAGAGCTCGCTTAAACGTTCTGTTGCGTATATACTCGTGAGAAAGCATACACTTGTTGCCAATCGAATTCAATCAAATTTTCAGGAAAGGGATGTTTTTGCAGTAGGGAGGTGGGTTTTCACACCACAATGGTGGAACTCCCAACACGCGCAAGGCGTTTGGTTTACCTACTAAACACTTCCCTTCTAAAGCTGAGAACCTACCTTGAAATTTTTTTCGTGAAAAGCCGTCGGGCCTTGCTTTATTGTGTGAGCAGACGCGTTTCGACTCCGTTATCTGACTAGACGCGTTTCGACTCCTTTGTTGTACAAGCAACGCGTTTCGACTCCTTCGAGTCATCTTTAGTGTCAGACACTGAAAACGAATCAAAGAAATGAAACCTGTCTGCGTAGACAACGAAGCAAGGCTTGACGGCTTTTCAAGAAAAATGAGAATTGGCCTGCGATACCAAACCAAATAATTCACTACCTTGAAATCATTTGAGACATTCCTTGCGGCGGAGGGAGGACTGCTAGGAAAGAGATGCCTTCAACCAGTGCTCCTTCAACTGTCAAAGCTGCCTTAACGTAATGTGGTAATCATTCCATTTGTCAACCGATCTTAGCATCACTCCCTCTAAACTATCCCGGGGGGAACTCTCCTATTTTATTCAAACGATCACCTCGCTGCCCGCCACATCTATTGCACGCCAAACGTGATTGGTAGGTGAGGTTTCCTGATCATGCGCAAAGATTATTGAAAACTTTCACACCCACTAAAGAGCTGGATTGAACAGAAGTCGGTAAGGGTGACTTCCAACTAGTTCCGAATGAGCCACGATACCAGATTGGACCTACTTTCTTCCATTCTTTGCCATCTTTCGTGTTGTAGAGCTGGCTCCGGCCTGCATGCAGAGCACGCACCTGATATTCTGGAATTTGAAAAGGGGTTTCCATTGCCTCAAGAAAATCGAATTTGAGGCGTGCTAGTGGCACCATCTTGTTGAAACCACATATCGTTGAAGTAGTTTGAGCGATGCCCCATTCTTGAGAACGACGTGGAATCGACTGATTTGGCTCATTTTGAATCGATGCATTTACGGCTGCGATATTTCCTTCGCTTCGAGCGGTACGACATCTTTTCGGTGCCAGAACGACCAATAGTGAAAACTTGGACTCGAACTTATCCACTATTCCACGCGGAGCCTGTCAGGTGGGATGATTATTACGGCCGAAAAATAGAGCAAGTGCCCTTAAAGTTGCACCCACCGGCTCCGAATTTCGTTAGTAATTTTTAATAATTCCCAAACCTTGCTGGTTCAGGAACTTTACTAGGTAAAAATATTGACTTTAACTAACGTTTTGACATTGACAGTTCATTAAAAAAGTTTATAGGTTAAGCTACAATGAATATAAGCAGACATAAAGCAAATGTCAAAAAAGTTGAATCTGAATATTTTATAAGGCATTGAGTACATATGACATAAGGATGACATACGCAACATGAAAAGTTGAAATCGAATCAACTTTTTATGTCAATATGTCAATTACATTGCTTACTTTAAGTGACAATGATTCATTGATGTTGCCATTTGAAAGGGTGAGTAAAATTTTATCCAGTTGTGAGGAATTTTTCTGACAGGTGTTCTCATCTGTTGAGCACAATTCCACTCTGGTATTGAACTATTTAATTTAATATTTCTTCGACGCCGTTGAAGACTTTCATCAACAAAATTATAACACATTATCAAAAACATAAACATCAAAATCAATTCAAAATCATCCATTTTCTTCAATAACTTTTGCCACAATGACACTTCTTCGTATCTGCCAACATCACATAAGCGCGAATCATATGTAGGCGAACTATGTGCGGCATACGCAACTTGTCGTTCCTTATTTTGTGCTATGTTGGTTGTAGCCCAGTGGTAAGGGTGCGTTCATATAAAGATAAGAAATTGTTATGTCTCTAATTAATGGAGTAGTCTGTGTGGTCTAGTGGTTAGAGCATGAGACGCATAAGCCAAAGGTCCCAGGTTCAAATCTCGTTGGAAGCAACGTGATTTAGTTCAGGGGATTTTTCGGACAGATTAGCAGTGTTCACTCAGTTGTGATATGTACTGATTTAATCAGATCATATCATAGCTGAGCAGGCACACGGGAGCATGGTACTGATCAAACCAACTTCCGAAAAAGTCAATACGGTCATGAAAATGAGATACTCTAGCTCTCTCTCTAAGCGAAGGCCCGAAAGGGGCTGTAGTGCTAAAAAGAAGAAGAAGCTGTCTCTAATGCAAAACCCTATATTATTAACAAAGTTGAGTGAATTTCGTATCTGAGCTATTTGTTGCCCTTGTACTTATAAAGATCCACTGTAGTGAATTGATGGATATAAATGTCCATAAAGAACTGCAGCGATGGTTTGCTGTCTCGGCGAACGATGGAGTTGATGCTCGCCGAGATTGGCTTTGTCTGAGGACACGTGAATGCGCTGGCAGGCTAATTTAAATTTATCTTGAAAAATACCAGGATTATTGATTCATTTGCAATATTCTGCAGTTCTACACACTTATTCCGTGAATGGTAGAAGCAAGTTGTAAAAATCGTTGTTCTTTTAACAATTCAAAAACACAAAATTTTCAACCAGATCTAAACTTTTCTGTACAATTTACACTAAAGTCAATATCTCGATACAGTTGCACCAAATTTCGATAATTTGTGGTTAAAACACTGCACAACAGTACTCCTTTAAGGGAACAATTAAGCTTTCCAATTATAATCAGGCGGCGACGGTCGAACGTTACGATGGAATTCGTAACGAGTCAGCGAATGACTTCATGCTGATTCTTTTTGGTCTTTTCTGGTTTGGCCGCGAAACAAAAACTGCCGACGATTAATTTTCAATTCAACTCACAAAACCAAAATGCTCCGCTCATGACCTCGGTGCTGAACCGCTTTCGCTACTGTTTTCACTGCAGCAAGCGCACTCATATTCGGTATCACTTCTCCATACCGATGTTGATGCCAGCGCGGCTAATAAATTATACACATCGCATGCAGTGTAGTCAGCTCCGTAGATTTGGGGAAGGGCGGCTCATTGAGGCTTTGACAAATGCTGTTCGAATTCACAACCTCGCACGGTGTTTGGCGGCACAGCGACGACAGATAGCACAACAATCAGCGAAACGTTAAATGGGGCGCGTTTATTTCAGCAACATTGACGTTACGATTGTCCTAAAACTTTCTCCTAGCTCGGAAACATGCTCTAGGAAATGTGATCATAAGTCGAACACAAAATTATTTCACGCAACAACGCCCCGATGCGGATATCTCGTAACAACTCATTCTGTGGTAATTCCGAGAAGCCCCACGATACGAAATATGTCGGGAATACACACTGGAGCCCTAGGAAACCCCCTGCGGCTCTGTTCGCACACAAAAAGCCCGAAAAACACAATGTAGGGGTACACGGGTACACGCAATCCAAATGTTCTCTACGTCAGGACAATGTCCGATACGACTCCACTTTTATTGAACATTTTTTCCAATCTTCCCACATACCATACGAAACTGATTCCCGGGAACGATGAAAACACACAAAAATCAAATCCGCTCATCGCAGGCGAAATAATACGCCCACTCCTCACTCACGATTATTTTCAGTGTTTTCGGCTGAAGGGTGTCCAATCGCAAGGGGGGTTGACACAAAATTTGATACATTTTGCCTCCCCCTGACGGATAAAATAATTTTTTAATGCATATTCTAAAAGTTCTAATCAAGACCTTTCATTTGATACCCGACTCGACTACCTTTGGTTAAAAAAAGGTTTAAGGGCTACTTCGTTATAAGTGGGAAACCCCTTTAAACAATTTTGAAATGTAGTCAATAATTTTGTTTATTTGGTATCCGCAGGCCGATTCTCTTTTTTCTTTAAAAGCCGTCGGGCCTTGCTTTGTTATGTGAGCAGACGCGTTTCGACTACTTTGAGTCATCTTAAGTGTCTAAAGGATGTGTTGAAGGGAATGGCTTTGCATAGTCGTAGAATGGGTTAAGCGAGTAGTGCTAACTACCCTAAGTCGAAGCGTAACGAAAAGTCGAAACGCGTCTGCTCACACAACAAAGCAAGGCCCGACGGCTGTTAAAGAAAAAAAGAAAATTTTTGAAATGTTTTATAAAACCTAACTTTTGAGAGACCATCACTTCTAACCTTTTCACAAAGCTTTAGTTTCTGAGGAAACATGCTGTGACGCACAGACAGACAAAACGCGAAACTAGTAGAAGACCTCAAAACTGATGTTGGTGGGTACAGGATGTCTTTTCAGAGGCATAGAACTTTGAAATGAAATAAAATACAGATAAATTGCTTTGATTGCCATGAAACTTACTTAGCATTAAAAAGTGTTGCTAACTTAAAGTTCTATACCTCTAAAAAATACATTGTAAATAATGCTGTGAAGCGATGTTCGGCGGTTCCTCACAACTAGGTTGGTAGCAGAAAAATCGAACGCGAAACACTGCAACTATTCCCGCAGCCCTTACTCTTTTACAAAATGCATAGTATTAGTTGTTGATCAGCGTAAAATGCAACGTACAAAAATGAGAAATAACTACCTGAATTAGAAAGTGGTATCAGTCTGTGCGGTCTAGTGGTTAGAGCGTGAGCATAAGCCGAAGGTCCCAGGTTCAAATCTCGTTGGTGAACAAAGTGATTTAGTTCAGGGGATTTTTCGGACAGACTATGAGTGTTCACTCAGTGGTGATATGTACTGATTTAATCAGATCATATCATAGCTGAGCAGACACACGGGAGCATGGTACTGACCAAACCAACTTCCGAAAACATCAATACGGTCATGAAAATGAGATACTCTAACTATTTCTAAGCGTAGGCCCGAGAGGGGCTGTAGTGCTAAAAAGAACTAGAAAGTCGTAGCCCTCGCCATATTATCATTGAACACTTCACGCGAAACACGAGTAGAATGCATTGAGGTACCACAAAGTTACCTTTTTCTGCAGTGATTGATCGTAACATAAACGAATTATTCGCGTAAAGGACATAAAAATTTACCACCTACGGATGGAAGCACATTAAAATTGAATGAAGTCAGCAAACTGTTGACAAACCCTTTAATCAAATGTCAAAAAAGCAAGAAAATTCGGGTAATCGACGAAGCGCAGCACACCACTTTAAACGAGAAAATCTACGCGACTTGCATGCAAGTGGACTGGCGAAAAATCTTCACTCGTAGCGCTCACATTTTTGTGCCGTCACAAAATTGCCCATACAAAACTTTGTCGGAGTATTTATTGGACAACGGCAGCCGGCACAATCAAATTTTCACGAAGTAAATCGGGAACTGAGGAGAAAACAATCGGAACTTTCCTTGTCGACCGATCTCGAACTTTCCTTGACAGAGATCTGTCACTCAGACACTTGTCACCTTCGATTGGGGCTGCCACAAAACTAATGTTAGATAGGAAGTTATATGGCAGCAGCGCTTACTACCACACACGTGACCATTAGTAGGCCGACTTTGCTGGCTAACTACATAGTGGTATATGAAGAATTATGGAGGCGCCAAAGAAGATTCGAGGTTTTGTATGGTTTTGAGACGGATTTCTGCAGTGAAATCCAGATGGCCCGCGGAGAACCCAATAGCGCTCCTAGTTAAGTGAAAATTATTTCAGCTCTTATACCCGTTTAATTTTTATCGCCTTCCAAAATGAATTTACGGGAATTTGTTTACTTCTCAACGCTGAGCTAAAGGGTTTTCCAATAAGAGGTGTTATTTTGAATAGCCCGCTATTTCGGTAGATGTCACTTTTGAAGCTGTCTTTTTCTGACATTTGACAAGTAGAAACCTTTGAGGAACGGAACAAATGGAGAGGCTATGCTCATATAAGCTCCATAGAAAATGATACGACCACCTTCTGAGCATGATTGTCATTTCATTTCCAATAATTTCCACAATTTCTCCTCTCGAGAGCCAGTTTGTCAATTTAACGACTAAACATGGACGCGAAATTTACCTGGCGCGTGAGATACGATTCGGAATTTACTCGTTTTTTCGGTTCGAGAACGTGTCCGGAGGTACATATTGGCTGTAGTGAAAGTAATATAACACCTGGTTTAGAGATAACAACATTTTAAGGAGTGACATTGTAAATCGGAGCGAGGAACTCAATTAAAAGTGTAATGTGCGTTATTGCTAGAAAACGATCGGTTATCGATGCGAAAGTGTTTTCTATCCTAAGTGCCCATAATGCTTTATTTGTGTTCAATGCTATTTTCTTGTTCTGTGAAGTGTTATTTGCAATAAAACTATATTTACGAGTGCATAAGCGTTTGTTTACTTTCTTGTGACAACCCATTGGGATCCCCTTAACTAGCTTTAGAATCACGGTCGCAGGGGTAGGTGCCAAAAGACACGTAGTTAGGCAGGCGGTTGCAGGGGTAGTTGCGACAACGTGTACACATGGATGTCCACTCCGGTTTTATCTTGTTCCTCAAAGGTAGAAACTATGCCATTAATAAAAATGGAACGATACACGCTTTAACAACGCATTGAAATTATTTAAATTCACTATAAAAATGGTGAAAATTTGGCAGAGACGGTTCGTAAAACTCGAACATTGTTGGGTCGTCGTGAAGCACCTTGTCGGACCGCAATACTGAAATTAGTGGAAAAATGCGAGTTGTTTGGACAATTTAGTGATGTGAAGGATAAAACCCGTGCACGTCACTCAAGAACAGCCGAGAATATTGCTGCTGTAGCCGAAAGTGTTGAAGAAAACCCAGGTTTGTCCATTCCTCGTCGTTCTTTGGAATTAGGCATTCCACAAACGTCATTGCACCGCATTTTGCATAAATATTTGGGTCTAAAGGCTTATAAAGTTCAGTCAACACAAGAACTCAAGCCGGTCGATCATCAACAACGTCGTGTCTTTGCTGATTGGGTCCTTGAAATGCATGAAAATGATCCGGAATTCCATCGAGAAATCATCTTGAGTGATGAAGCCCATTTCCACCTCGGTGGCTTCGTCAACAGGCAAAATTGTCACACCTGGAGCTCGGAAAACCCAAGAGTTATTGTTGAAAAGCCTTTCTATCCTCAACGTGTGACTGTTTGGTGCGGTCTATAGTTCGGCGGAGTCATTGGGCCTTACTTTTTCGAAAATGAGGCTGGAGCAACAGTTACGGTGAATGGATTGCGCTATCGAGAGATGATTAATGATTTTTATAGCCGGAATTGGATGATCTTAATCTGGACAACCTTTACTTCCAACAAGACGGCGCTATGTGCCACACAAGCAACGAAATCATTGATCTTTTACGGGAAAAGTGTTCGGACTATGTTATCTCTCGAAGAGATGATCACAATTGGCCACCGAGATCTTCTGATTTAACACTTTGCGACTTTCCACGTGAAAGTGAAGGTCTACGCCAACAGCCCAGCGTCGATTCAAGACCTCAAAGATAGAATTCGTGAGGCTATCGAGGACATAGGGCAGCCACTTTGCGATTTGGTTATGGAGAATGTAATGAAAAGGATATGGTCCTGTAAGCGTGGTCGTGATGGTCATTTGCCTGATGTTATTTTTCACTATTAACGGCATACCTTCTTCTTTATAATGAAATAAACATCGGATCATTTATATTGAAAAATGGCATTTTTCTTTTAATATCAAAATAACACCTTATTGAAATACCCTCTGTCAGTAGAAGGTGCAAAACATGTGCATCATGTGCTCGTCTTGAAAAGTTTAGGAGTGCAGTGGACAGTGCAATGTGAATTTATAGCATGCACGGAATGCGTTTCGTTGATTTTCATTCGGAAAATAGTATATATTACGCAATATAAGCATTTGCTAATGCCGCAGTTGGCTGACAGCTCACGGAAGCTTGTCCATAGTAGACCGACTAATACACATTCAAATTGCTACCATATGGCTTCCTATCTAACGACAGTTTTGGGCTGCCATAGTGCCGAATGCCAGGTTCCTGTCTGAGATCAATCCAGCCAGTTATTAAATCACGGCGAATCTCAAAATTTCATATCTGTAATAAGGCCTACGCTATGCTATAGGTAGACATGGACCCTAACCCAAGCATCCGCAAATATTGTATATTGAACGGTTTTGAGCGACGGGTCCTGAGGCGAATAATCGGAGCGAAGCTAGACGGAGACCAATGGCGAATTCGATGCAAATTTTCGATGAGCCGGAGGTCTCAACGATTGTAAGACTGTAGAAACTGCAATGGGCTGGCCACATGAATCGTATGGGCGATCAACAGATACCCAAAAAGGTATTCGTTTGGAGAACTTAAGGACGGAGACCAGTGGGGGAACCAAGAAAATAATGGTCCGACTCGGACGCCGAACACAGTTTATCGCTGCTCGGATTTTAAAATTGGAGGACGTGATCAATTGACCGAGACCGTTGAAGGCGCTATTTGTAGGAAGCGAAGGCCCGAGAGGGGCTGTAGTGCTACGAAGAAGAAGAATAACCTCAATGTACCCATAGACGACACTGATGAAGTGCGGTTAGTGTCCAAATTCACTTGCTAGCCACTAAAATCGTCAACCAGGATAGTCTCCTTATAATGCAGGAGGTGCCAGCATCGCGTCATCGACTCCCCTAGCCTGTGGCACAGATCAAACTTATGTCGTGGCACCCAGTCGCGGTATCAATAGTTCACTTTCGCTTCTTATAGCGAAGGGCTAGTAACCTAGCCTAAGTTCCGTAAGAAGGGCAATCCCCAGGCTTACATAAACTAGGAAACCAGTTCTGTTCCATCTTCTCGCGGATTCAATGTTGAATTTAAATTTTACGCCCTATGATCTCAACTTACATATAAGCTTTTGTTCTACTACATAACCAACACCTACGCAAATGTAACAAGCATTCCAGTAGAAATTTGTATTTTTAGGTAGTCAGCCTACATGTGGTCAGCTGCTGTGAGCTGTCAGTCTACTTCGACAGAATGCCAATGTTTGTACGGCATAATATATTCCATGCTTCACGTGAAAAAGGTACAGATTACACTCCTTGCATGCTAGGAGGAGCGCTATGATGTTCTCCGCTGACCATCTTGATTTCACCGTTGACATTCGCCTCGAAACAGTACAAAACTTCGATTTTCGTCGACACTACCACATTTCTTCATATACTGGCATATAAATTTTCACAAAAAGTCAGCCTACATCTGGTCATGTATGTAGTAGTAGAGCTTTCATGTAAAGGGTTTTCCATTAAGGACAAACCAATTTTATCTATTAATAAAACACCGAAATATTTGAGATATTGAGTTCAAATGCTGCGATATTTCCTTCGCTTTGAGCTGTATGATGTATTTTTCGCATCGGAACATCCAATAGTGAAAATTTGGACTCGATCTTATCCACTATAGCAAACACAGCCTGTCGAGTGGGACGATTATTACGGCCGAAAATTGGAGTAAGCGTTCTTAAAGCCTGTATGTCATAGCAGTTTTTCTCCGAAACTATAGAAGTTACAGTCATCAAACTTTGTGTAAATATCGACGGTGAGAGCGTGGCATCCAAAAATAGTGTCCATCTGTTCGGAACACAAAGTAAAACATAATTTCAGTATATTAGGTTGTCCCAAAGGTTTTTTTTTTCGTTTAAGTAATACAAAAAAATACAAACGATAATTTGTGTTACATAACTTTTTATTAAACTACAGGGTGGGCCATATCAGTGTTGGTTAACAGATTTTTTGGTGCCAGCTTTGCAAGAACTTCAAAGCAATACCTCGAGGATGTGGTTTCAACAGGATGGGGCCACATGTCATACGGCTAGGGTATCCATAGAGCTGCTGAAAAATGTTTTTTCCCGGAAAACTCATCTCGAAAAGGGGGGATATTGAATGGCCCCCACGTAGCCCCGATCTCTCCCCATGCGATTATTTTCTATGGGGCTACCTCAAATCGGTAGTTTACGAGAATAATCCGACCAATTTAGAGCAACTGAAGAGGAATATTATTCAGGAAAGTAACAAAATACCGAGAACAACTTTTCAACGAGTTTTCCAAAATTTGCGACTTCGGTTCCAAGAGTGCCAAGCAGCCGAGGGAAGCCATTTGGACAACATTATTTTTAAGTCTTAAAAATTCGTATGCTCCTACTTTTTAACAATACAAATATATTTGTGTTATGTTTCGTAGTTTTTTTTAAATCGAATATTTAAACCGCCAACACCCTTATGGCCCACCCTGTATAGATGATCCATTCTGAGCTATAGCCTTTCTCCATCTCTCCGGAAGTGCCATAATGCCTTCCTCCCAATTCTTCTAAGTTTTATCGGCAAAATATTGATCAAGATTACCTGGTTGGCTACAGTTTTTGGTCAATTTGATCGTTTCACCTTGCTTAAGTAGGCACTAATCAAGTACTCCCTTCGAATCCCAATATATGCATAGCAAAACTTTTTTGGGTGGATGCCAAGTTTAGCAACAGTTGAAGGCTCAATATTCTTAGTCCGAGAGCGTGTCCGTACGATATTCTCATACAGTATCCAGCTTTCATCTCCAGTAATAAGACTCTTCAAAAACGATGCTTATTATGTCGCTGGAGAAGAAAAGTAAGATGTTGAAACACGCTCAAGTTTATTGTGACCAGTAAGTTCATGAGGAAGCCACACATCTGAACGGTTGATGAAACTAGACGGTGATTATGGAAGGTTGTTCCTGGAATCCTAACAAATTAGCTACTTCGTGAACAGTATACCGCGGGTTTTCTTGCACCATGGCTATGATGCATCCTGGCAGCTTCGTGCTCTTCTGCGAAAGAAATTTATGGGATAACCTAATATCTTTCCCGCATAAGTCGCAACAAAATCCACCTTCCGGAAAACGTGATCAGCTAGTGCTAAAGACTATCTTTGACGGAATTTCGAGACAGGTTTATATACTCGTTGGAATCGGATTCTGATAACATACGTACTACAAGTAAAATTCACGTTCTGATTTTTAAACCAGTACGTTTCATAACTGAACGGGCTCATAGTCCGTTTAAAAAATCACTCGAACTAAATCTCGTTGCCGCCAACGAGACTCGAACCAGGAACCTTCGACTTACGGGATGAGTGCTCTAACCACTACACCACGCGGCCTACTATAGTAACGTGTATGGTGGTTTAGTTAAAAACTAGTAGTAAATACCTCGAAAACTTACTGGTGGTTTAAAACCGAAACAACTACAGTTTGGCCACACTCAGATCCCGCAAACATGAGGGCATAGCATGCTGATGAGTTACTACTATTCTGCATGTTGTGCAATTGAAAAAACCAAAGTTATTATCCAAAGACAAGTGTTCTTTGGATATAGGAATAAAACTAAATAATAGAAACAAAGTTTATTTCCGTATAAATCGTCAACTGAACGCTAGAGTCACAAAAATCACATCTTTGAGTCGACGCTACTTTGAAATCCGCACTCGTATGATTACCAAAGTAGTCCGCGTGGTGTAGTGGTTAGAGCAATCACCCCGTAAGCCGAAGGTCGCTGGTTCGAATTGTAGTGTTGACATTATTTTGTATCGAAAAATTTGTTTTCCTCAAAATCCTAAGCATTAAATTACTGACTTTGTTTCTTCTATGGCAAAAGCGATATATTGGCAATTATTCAGTTTTCGTAAGTCTTTTAAAGCTGCGTAAGCTTTGTTAAAAATTCTGAAGTTCCAAATATTTCGCTAGTCTAAACGTTGGGGGTTTCCTATTGTCTTGATTTGAATACAATTTTATTTAAATTCTAAAGATGTCTGCTTGGTAGTCTGAATGTCTCTGCTTTGTTCGAATAATCCTTTAAGCATGAGCTAGAAAGCTATGTTTGAAATCCGCTATAAACTTCAACGTTAACAATAAGATCGTTTGCTTAAGGTCTTAAACTGATGATAGCCATAAAATTATTCAAACCTTGTACAGCTTTTACTGCTTCGCTGCTGGCAAAGGTTCGATCGGTTCATGCGAAGTAACGGTAGGCGGGATGGCCAGAATTGATGAACTGGAAATCGAAAGGAAATTTCGGCGACTGGACTCCGAGGACGAACTGATATCTCTTTGTTGAGGCTGAACACTTAAAACTAGTTGCGCAATATGATGGTGCTCCTAAGCAGAGAACTGGTCTTTAACGCACTTTTGAACAACCTTAATAATCAGCTTATTGAGCGTTTCGTTCTTGGTCTATAAAGAACAACTTTTCGTGATATTGTCCAAACTGCCTTCTAGAAGACTCGTTCGCAACTTGCGCCGAGGCTGCAAGCACTGGTGAAATATCAAAATCTACATCAGCACGACTCAGGTGGTGTCTGGATCCGCAAAATGCTGGATCACTGAGGTGATGCAATTTTAGCAGCAGTTGCGTGACGGTATCTGACGCGACAGTTTCCAATAGATTTTCCTGCGTTCTGCTCAATTACTCGAGTTTTCGCTAGAGCCGAAATTCCCCAAAAAAATGGTCTCCAACTCGCGAGCTACTACAGACGCTGGTAAGACCTTCGACGACGAAATGCTTGTTGCAATTCAGCACACTGCCAAATTTATCTGTTTCGCCGATTGCCAACTCTTGTCGATGGACTGAAGCACGCCAAGTACGTTAACTAAGGTTTAATCCTATGCGCACTGGTTTTCGAAGGCCTCATGCAACTTGCTTGTGGCTCGGCTTTTGCATTAATGCTTGCTTTGATTTCATTTATTTGATTCTTTCTTCTTTGTAGCACTACAGCCCCTCTCGGGCTTAGAGATAGTTAGAGTATCTCATTTTCAAGACCATATTGATTTTTTCGGAAGTTGATTTGGTCAGTACCATGCTCCCGTATGCTTGCTCAGATAGGATATGATCTGATTAAATCAGAACATGTCACCACTGAGTGAACACTCGTAGTCTGTCCGAAAAATCCCCTGAACTAAATCACGTTGCTCCCAACGAGATTTGAACCTGGGACCTTCGGTTTATGCGTCCATACTCTAACCACTAGACCACACAGACTTTATTTGATTGGGCTTTTCTTATTACAGCGTTCACGGTGAGTGGCAACACACTTGCTTTTACTATTTTAACAAATATTTCAAGCGCTTTATCGGGGAAATAAAGTGCGTAACAGTTTAACGTTTTTCCCCACTTTCTTTTACTATCGTATGCGGTTAGCACTAGTTTTTAGCAATTTCGCGAACTTATCCGCGCTTTCATTGGAATGTTTTCAAATCTACACTTTCCACGAGATTATGAAAATGTGCTTTGATCTGCTCACAACACCACTTCGTTGGCTGATTTATCGAGTAGTTTACGGGGGCGAACTGCTCGTGTAATACAGAATCCCGTTGGTGACAACGAAAGTTGTTTCGAGAGATTCTTCGGACGGTGTAACAACTTGCGGCTTGGTCCGGGCGAGGGATCTGGCATACGGCACTATGGCAACCCCAATCGGAAGTTTACAAGTGCCGGACTTACAGATCTCTATCCGGGAACCGCCGTGAGACTTTGCAGCTTCGGTTTCGTGGCTGTCGTCGGCTAACCTAGCTCCTTGTCTGTCATTTGTAAGTTCAGCATTTGTTCGAAATCTGGAGTCGATTTCGCGTGAAGCTAATAAAAGTATTTGAAAAGGCGTTAATAGCCATATTATTTAGAATTAATGCACCTTCAACCCTAATCTGTGCGGCAAATAATAGTACAGGTAGTTCACGGCAATTCTAATCTCAGGTTGTATCGTAGCTTTAAGCGCAGCCTTCTATCTCGGTTTCCACATAAACGACCGCGTTTCGCGTTTGATGCATCTCGTGGGTATCACCGGCATCAACTGTGCCCCGACGCAGACTACAACTCTGTTCGGACGGCTCCTGAGGCGAATATTCGGAGCGAAGCTAGACGGGGACCAATGGCAAATCCGAGACAACCATGAGCTGTATGAAATTTTTGATGAACCGGAGATCCCAACGATTGCAAGACTGCGGAAGCTACAATGGGCTGGCCACATGAATCGTATGGACGAACAACGGATACCCAAGAGGTATTCATTGAGAGAACTGAAGGCCGGAGACCAATGGGGAAACCGAGGAAACGCTGGTCTGACTCGGTCGACGAAGACAGTTCATCGCTGCTCATATTTCGAAATTAGAAGACAGTTGGAGGCGCTATTTGCAAGAAGCGAAGGCCCGAGCGGGGCTGTAGTGCTAAGAAGAAGAAGAACTCCATTCAGTTGTGATACTCGTATGTGCTGGTATAATAAAATCAGAGCGTATCTCAGCTGTTTGGACGAACACACGGCCAAAGCGTGATACTGACCATATCACCTTCTTGAGTACCCACTCATTCTATCAAGATAATGAGATACTCTATTTGTAAGCGAAGACCCGAAAAGGGCTATGGTCCTATTCCAATCAAAGAATTGATCACCATAATCACATCAATAGATTTTATTAACAACTATCTTCCTTGGGGGCCCGTTGACTTTTTTGAATTGCATATTTTTAAATTCGCTGTTCTATATAATACGTTAGCGATATTATCTATAAAGCAGAATTCGTTAGCGATATTATCAACAAAGCATATTAATTAAATTGACTTTTACACGTCTTCAAATTTTAACAAGTTGTCATTTTACATTTTAGAAGTCGATTAAAAAAAATATTTTTGATTTCGTATCAATACCGCCCCTGTCGGGCCTTCGCTTTCTGCAAAAAGTGTCTCCAACTTTGTCCTTCAATTTTGAAATCCGATATATATCTACTAAGGCACAAAAATACGTCAATCTCCGTCGAAGGTCACGCGTTTTTAGGGCTTTGTATTAAAATAAAAAAACCATATTGAGATCACGACCTCTATCCTTCCGCCTGTTCGTTTGTATGTCACAGCGGTTTTTCTCCGAAACTATAAAAGTTAAACCATCAAACTTTTTGTAAAGGTCAAAAGTGATGTACTTTTTGAAAGTTTTAAGGAGGATTCCCCCATATATAGGGTGACCTTTCAAATTTATTTCTCATCAAAGGTAATCGGGGGGTGTCATATGAGTCTTTTGAAAACGGGTCTTTAAATTACCTAATCTGAATCGAGGGTGGTACGAGAGGGGCAAATGCAAGAAATTTTAGCGTATTTAAGATTCCAGTTAGCCAATGATTTTAGTAATTTTGCAACAAAATGGCGGCTGGTTAAAATGGAGTTACACTGGTTTTTCTTTAACAAAAGAATAAAGTTTTTTCCTTGAAAAGCCATCGGGCCTTGCTTTATTGAGTGAGCAGACGCGTGCAGTAATCGAGCAGTCGCCTAAGCAAACTCCTCGAAAACCACCATAATGCTGATCCGAATTTCAATTGTAAATTGGGAATGAAATGGAATTGAAACGGGGTGGAGGAGTGTCAAATAAATTTCGTGGTTAGGATGGGTGATATTTTGCCGTCCGTGAAGTGTGTCGGTTGAATACCGTTTAGCTTTTCCTACCGAACTAATAATTTTGCATTGAAGCCACGCTACGCCACCGTATTTATTTATGTCAGCCATTGCAAGATATTATCCACGCTTCATTTCCATCTTCTGTGGCTACAAAGTCTGCGTCCTGTTCAAATCGGATACATTATCGCGGTAAATGAATGCGTGAAGGAAATTATAATGCATTTACATCGGAAGCATCTTGAAAAGTTAACCTAATTTAAATGCGACGTTGACCACTGATTAAGGCACTTCTGATCTACGTGATCTCTCCACGCATTTTCATCATGCTCAAGTAAATTATGCTAATTCTACTTATATCTCTCGTTTAATGAGCCTGCATCTCCCAGCTAGTGTTAACAGATTCGAGTGCCAATATTCTGTCGACGTTTGAGCTAAGTCAGCGTTCGAGATCATGAAGCATTTTTCAAAAATATTTCCATTTTTCATCACTCTCCACACTCTTTCTTTGTCGGAAAACGCCATGCGATCTACACTTCAATTTTCATCAGCTGTCAAAAAAGAGATTGGTTCGAAACCTAATCTGTGATTGAACTCGGGAGTTCGTTGCAAGCCTGTGTCATAGTATATCAAGCTGCTGAAGTCGACCGGGTGTGTCCGTGTTAGTTACAGCCAACTGCAAGGTCCAGCCTGGAAGGTATTTAAACAAAGAAATACAAACAAGGCCAATCTCGGCGGATCTTAACATCCTCTTCCACTGAGGCAGCAGACCATCGCCGCAGTCCTGTACGGACATGTAGCAATACCCAAATTCACTACACCTGTCCTGAAGGAGTTTAAAAACTAGTCCATCTAACCACACCATATCGAAGGCTTTCTCCATTTCAATAAGACATGCTCCAACACATTCTCTGTTGTTTAGTTTCCAACAGATGTCTGAGGTTACTTTCGCTATCGCATGTATGGTCGAATGCCTAGC
This sequence comes from Odontomyia ornata, assembly GCA_963969285.1. NCBI lineage: Eukaryota > Metazoa > Arthropoda > Insecta > Diptera > Stratiomyidae > Odontomyia > Odontomyia ornata. The sequence continues at coordinate 16,779,482 of OZ017742.1, read as the reverse complement.
ACGAAAACCAAATTGGTAATTCGGCATCAATACAGTCTGTGTGGTCTAGTGGTTAGAGCATGAACGCATAAGCCGAAGGTCTCAAGTTCAAATCTCGTTGGGTGCAACGTGATTTAGTTCAGGGGATTTTTCGGACAAACTGCAAGTGTTCACTCAGTGGTGATATGTACTGATTTAATCAGATCATATAGCTGAGCAGGCTCACGGGATCATGGTACTGACCAAACCAACTTCCGAAAAAGTCAATATGGTCATAAAAATGAGATTCTCTAACTATCTCTAAGCGAAGGCCCGAGAGGGGCTGTAGTGCTACAAAGAAGAAGAAGAATTCGGCATCAACTCATATATGAATTGATGCTTTGTTTAGTAGCACTGCAAACACCTTGCTGATATTAGGCAGCAAGTTGATAGGGCGATAGCTTTTAGGACACGAAGATTCTTTTACTTTCTTCAAGATCAAAAATACCTTAGCTGATTTGCACTCATTTGGGAAATATGAATTCCGGTGGAAAGCTGTCGGGCTCCTCTATGCCCCCGGTGAAAAAACGTTTCTTCTTTTTTGAACTTTTTGAGACTTCTACGCAAGTAAAATTCAGATATTAGATAAATTGTTCGAATAATTCGACGATGTAATAAGTTTTAAAAAATTAACTTCGAAATGACGTTTTAAAAATTATTTTGATTTTCAGAAAAATAATTGACAGGAGCTTTTAAAAAACACGTCTGTTCGCAACGAATGCTAGCAGTAGATACCTCCTTTGAGGCATATTCAGCGTGTCAATATAAAGGGTTTTCCATTAAGGACATAACAATATTATCCACCACTCTGGCACACATTTAGACCGGAACGTTGGCAATTTGGCGTGAGATGTTGTCTTTGAACTCATCTAAAGTTGCTGGCTTGTGACTTGATATACGAGGTGTGACAATTAAGTAATGAGACTGATTCCATGAAAACTGTATATTTAAAAATTATTCTACAACTCTGCCATCCTCTTCAAAGTAGTCCCCTTGGGCAGTTATACAACAATTGCAGCGCATTTTCCATGCTTCGTATCATTTCTGGAACGCTTCGACTGGGATGTCCGCGAGCACCCTCGTCACGGCCGCCTGGATGTCCGTAATCGACTCAAAATGGGTTCCTTTGACCACCGATTTTTTTTCTAGAAAACAAAAAAAGTCACTGGCCTGTAATAACTCGATCAAGCAGCATAGGATCGTTTTCCACTTGTTCCAAATAGTCTTCTGCGACTGTCATTCAATGCTGCTTTTGCTCCTCAGAAAGGTTCTTTGGAACCATCTTCGCGCACAACTTTTTCATCTCTAAATCGTCGGTTAAAGTTTGTCTGACTGTTTCACGGCTCATTTCCAGTTTCGAGGCCAGCATTCGAACTGTTAAACGGCGATCTTCACGGATTAGGGCGCGCATTCGCGTCAGTCCGCCCCTCGACTGGTCGCCCGCTCCGCGCGTCGTCTTCCACGCTTCCACGCCCCTCCTTAAGCTCTTTATGCCATCGAAACACCTGGGCACGACTAAGAAGTGCTCTTGCACTTTTCCGAAGCTGTTTCGCCCAATCTGGCGCAAAATATTATTGTGACGCGTTGCTCTTGATTTCGTTTCTCCATTTTCGTGACGAGCACTACTAACACACGTCTACTCAACACCACACAGCAGGCGAACTAAACAAGCTAGAGCGATGGTTTTTTGCTGGCCAATAATGCATATTTTGCTGATTAACAAAGCCATTAGGCCAGAAATTAGCTTCTTCGCTGAACATTATCTTTCGATGAAATTTTTCATTTTCTTCAAGCTTTGCCAGTTTCGAATGATCAGGTGGCTTTAGTTCTTGAGTCAATTTAATCGTGCAAAATACACCACAGTGTCGTTTGAGCAATGCCTAACGACGTGGAATCGACTGATTTGGCTCATTTTGAATCGATGTACTTACGGCTGCGACATTTCCTTCGCTTCGAGCGGTACGACGTCTTTTTAGCACCGGAACGTCCAATAGTGAAAATTTGGACTCGAACTTCCACTATAGCACGCTCAGCCGGTTGGGTGGGACGATTATTACGGCCGAAAATTGGAGTAAGTGCTTTTAAGGTTGCTTCCACCGACTCGGAATTCCCATAGTAATTTTTAATAATTTCCAAATGTTGCTGATTCGTGAACTTCACCATGATAAAAATGTTGACTTTAACTAACGTTTTGACGTTGACAGTTCGTTAGAAGGTTTAGGGGTGCGTTCATATAAAGATACGCAATTGTTATGTCCCTACTGGAAAACCCTATATATACTTCTTACGCATGTCATACAAGTTTTTTTTTTGAATATTTAATCCTATTTGTCTGCATATCGTAGGTTAAGTACAAAACCTTTCTGACATGAGCGTTTGTTTAAATTTTAAATAGTTGCCATTTTGAATCAGACTGTTCAAAATTGATGTTTTTTTTAATTGTGAGCTTTATAGAACAGTCTTGTGTTAAATATCCAAATAGGAGGTATAAAGATTTACAAGAGGCAGCAACTATTTTAACAGCTCTAAAAAGATAGTCAATTATTTTGCCCGGTTTGTATCGCAGGCAATTTCCATTTTCTTGGAAAGCCTTCGGGCCTTGCCCTATTTGGTTATCAGACGCGTTTCAACTCACTTGAGTCGCTGAACACTGAAGATAACTCCAAGTCAATGTCAAAAGCGCTTTATTCAATACTAATCGTTATAAATGTTCAAAAAATATAAAGCGTATGATAATCAAAATGAACAAGTCCCGACGGCTCTTCAAGAAAAAATAAATATCAAAAGCTTTGTTTTAAAATGACCAAATATACTATTTTTCTTGTGTGGCTATGTGTACATATAAGTGAGAAATTAGCAGTCTCTAAACGATTGAAATCTTACTTTGTAATGAATCAGCCCTACGACATTGACAACGATCCGCAGATCGTTATTGACGTCGACGGTTCGGGAGCGACCCTCTAACCACTCGCGGCACTGAACCGCGTTTTGGACAGCTGGTAGTAAGATGAAAGTTTTGTGGTTGAATCAAAACTGACGTTAGATAGGAAGCCATATGGCAGCAGCGCTTACTACCACACACATAAACATTAGTAGGCCGACTTTGCTGGCTAACTTACATGGCGGTATATGAAGAATTATGGAGGTACCAACGAACATTCGAAGTTTTGTACGGTTTTGAGGCGGATTTCTACAGTGAAATCCTGATGGCCCGCGGAGAACACAATAGCGCTCCTAGTGAAGTGAAAATTATTTCAGTTCTTATATCCGTTTAGTTTTTATCGCCTTCCAAAGTGAATTTATAGGAGTTTGTTTACATCTCAACGCTGAGCTATCAGTCGAAGGTGCAAAACGTGTGCTTCATTTGCTTGTCTTGAAAAGTTTAGGACTACAGTGAGCTATACAAGGTGAATTTATAGCATGCACGGAATGCTTTCTGTACGTTTTTTATTCGGAAAACAGTATATATTACGAAATATAAGCATTTGCTAATGCCGCGGTTGGGTGACAGCTACCGGAAGCTTGTCCATAGTAGGCCGACTAATACATATGCAAATTGCTACCATATGGCTTCCTATCTAACGTCAGTTTTGGGTTGAATGGGAAAGAGGAAGACTCCGGAACATAGTATACTCAAATAGTAGCCACACCTTTCATTTACCCTGTGTTGCACACTTTTTGAATTTTCCCAGGGGCACGTCAGCTGATCCGGGGCATGACAGCTGATCCCATGTTTGGCGCGCTCAAGAAACAAAGCAAAATGCAAATAAAATTTCCGACGCACGTGTTCTTTTACGCATTTCAGAACATAGGAGTGCTGCCAGATCCTAATAAAAAACTAAAAGATTGCATGGAACGAATTTGTTTTTCTGCAATGTTATTGATTTTTTAGCTCTGGTAGCCCTGAAATCTCTCGTCGAAGCATATGTTTATATTCGCGCCATTCCTCGCATCAGCGTTTACCATCTACCTGCTACCGAAGATTTATGGCTCGCTGTTCGGCTTGTGTTCGAATTTTTCCGGAGGGTTGATGGAGTGTGGTTACTATTTGAAAATACTATGCTCCGGAAGATGGCCGCCAATCCGAGTGTCGCGTAAGACGTGTTTTTTATTGTTCTTTGGGAGAAGTTGAGTTCATTATCCGAGCCTAGCTGTCAATCGGACTTTATTTTATTTGTGAAGGAGAGCTAGATATGTGAAAATTATTTTTTTGCGCCAAAGTCAAGCGCTACACACAGAATTTCCACGTAGAAAAACCAGTCGACACGATATCGTGAATCCGTAACGTCACTACGATAAAATGGCGTTCTCGCGCGAGTAATGAATAGGCAAATTGTCGACGTCAATAACGACCTGCGGATCGTTGTCAATGGCATAGGGCTGATTCATTACACCTTTTCTGTTTGTTTGTTAGCAAATATGCACCAGTTGATTTAATGAGCTATGCTCATGGACATGTACAACCGATACATATCGAATTTCTACACTTATACCACTACAAGTTTCATATATATCTACTCGGATTTGATGTGACTCTACCAATCTAAAACTGTAACTTTGCTCAACCACACATCATTGTAATCAAGTGGCTCTGATTTAGTTGGTAAAATAATCAATGTTGATAAAACTTGGAACCATTTCATAATATGCACTTTTCAAATCAAACTATTGTATCACTTAACGATGACAATTTTTTATATTTCCAAATTCCGGAAAATGTTCACTATTGGATTGCTCTCAAGCAAGCGTTAAGCAAAATCGAATTCAAATAATATTGCAGGCAATTTTATGATATAAAAATAATAGTAGTCGAAGAGATAAATCATTCAGAAACTTGAAATTAAACTTATCAAATGTCAAGCTTAATAGTGCACACCTATAAAAATTATAATTGCTTTGTTTGAAGAATATTTAGGGTAAAAAAAAAAATAAATTTCTCCTTTGAATTTCATTTTATAAATTTAGCTGAAAACTTATTATTTTAAGCTCAATTCAAAAGATGTAATAGAAATCCATAGTGTCAAATCAAGAAACTAGCGCATGTAGTCATATTTTGTTTAGGAGAGAATAATCGACGAAACTTGATGTTACAAATAATTGTGTTTTGATTTCTAAAATTAAATTAAAAAAACATTTAAAAAAAAACATATTGAATATGCATCAAAAGTATGCTTAAATGCAAAATTAATAAAATTATTATTAGACTTAAAATTATAATTATAAACAATAATATTCAAATGAAAAAAAAAATGTGGAAATAAAAAAAACAACAAAATCATTGTCTCGGTCTTTCTTATTTTACCTAACATCTAAATACTATTTTTTCCATTACTAAACATTAAATATGACGACGAGCCTGATCGCTAGCATCGACGAAACTAAATTAATCCCCAAAAATGGACGACGATGGCATTTAGAGAACAAATTTTAATACGAAGAGCTAATAAATAAAGCGGATAATGAGTGAAAAAAATATATACACATCTACTAAATAAAAATAAAACGAATTATCAAAAAAACAATAAGGTATGCTCTCTGCTCTTTTTAATATTTAATAATAATATTTAAAAAATATAAATAAAAGTACTTTATTTCATTGTTTGTGTGATTCTACAGAAATGAAGACTTTATAGATAAAATAACGTTCTTTCGTTTTAAAGTAAATTTTAGATCGATAAATTCTTGGAAATATCTTCCATAAGTTATAATTTATTATACGCAAAATTATTTTCCTAAAATGAAAATTATCGTTTAATTTTGATTTTAGACTTTTTTTTCCTTCTTCAAATCAAATTCTCATTGAATAAGTTATCAAAGAAATATTTTATATGATTTTTGTACAGATATTGCTATAAATCATCCGAAACAAAAAGCTCAACAAAATGTTAATGCATCTAATAAAAATCATACACAATATCAAAATTCAGGTAAATAAAAAAAATCCCTTAAAATATATTCTATATACGTGATAATTTTTAAAAATAACTTAAATGGAGTGCAAACGAAAACTAAGTATTTTTGAATTTTATAAAATTAAAATAAAAAATTGAAAACTTTTTTCGGTCTTCTCTTTTATATCAATTTGTGAAAAATATATTAATTTTAAAGAGTTGATATATGTTAATTGGTGGATCACACATTTTTTGATTGACATTGAATTGATTCTTAATTTGACCCTTCTTCTATTTCTTACTTCAGTCCTTTCAGTATCACAATGACATACTTATGTTTGCATTTGAAACTGGAGCCCTTCGATATCACTGGTAATTTTCTCTCTTCATGGTATAGTTTCTCAATTTCGATTCATCGGGCTCTACTCAAGGCTCTACTCTTAGATTTATTCTTTGCCAAAAATGCTGAAGATGTCAAGGCATTTCGAGTAATCAGTCCTCTTCAAGAGTATATAGTATGTAGCTAACATATCTTCATGAGGATCTAACTTTTATCAGTAATTAATAAAAGTCAAATTAAATTCCATAGAAGAGGATGGAGAGATATATTGTAGTTCGAATAACCACAAGGGGCAATTTCTTACTTGCTTATTTGCGCAGACTAAGTAGTGTTGGAGACCGTTTTTGCCAAGGATGCTGAGAAGAGGATGAGACAACTATGCGAAATGTAGATGAATGTTCGGCTTCTGCTCATGCTTCTTCATCTTGGTAGCACTATAGCCCCTCTCGGGCCTCCGCTTCTAGCAAAAAACGCTTCCATTTGTCTCGGTACATCGACCACGTCCTCCAATTTCGAAATCCAAGCAGCGAAGAACTGTCTTCGTCGCCCGAGTTAGACCAACGTTTCCACTGGTCTCTGCGCTTCAGTTCTCCCAACGAATCCCTTTTTGGGTATCGTTGTTCGTCCATACGTGGCCAGCTCATAGCAGCTTCCGCAGTCTTACAAGAGTTGAGAGCTCTGGCTTCTCAAAAATTTCATATAGCTAATGGTTGTCTCGGATTCGTCATTGATCCCTGTCTAGCTTCGCTGTAATTATTCGCCTCAGAATCCGTCTTTCGAAGACGTTCAATATGTTTACGGATGCTTGGGTTAGAGTCCATTTTTCACATATGTGGTGGCAACGCTACACAAAGTTCTCGCCCATAAAAACAACATAAACCCCGATGGCAATAAATACACGTCGCCGCATATAACGATCTCAAATCCTGTCTTCTTCGAAAAGAATAATTAGGAAATCCTTCGCACATTTAAAGTAATGATGAAACGCCGTGTGCAATTAGTCCGGAAAAACCGCGAGCATCCCAAATCCCTCACAATGCTAGCATCGCCGCGGATATATAAAGGATGGAAATGCGGAGACAAAAACAGAACGCCTCACGACATGATGCGGCGAGCACTCTTTCGCGTTTACCTCCGCGCAATATTCTGAAGTTTTTGTTTAAATAAATTTAGTTTTTCGTTATCATAGACCTCGTATTTACTTTATCGATAACCATCGACCGCCACCGACGTCCCCCACATAATTGGTGACCCCGACGTGATCGGAATGCCGAACGACGTTGTGCAAGGAGCCGCAAGTTATATATCCATACAATTCCCCCCTCTTTGCCCCCGCTGAACCAGCGCTCTGGTTTGCGATAATTGAGCGGAATATCATGGTGGCGGGTATCACAACGGAGGAGTGCAACGCTTTCTGCTCTCGACACTCGCTACGCGACCGAAGTGAAAGATATTGTGCTAAACCCACCAGCACACGAGCCATATAGCAAGCTAAAAGGAGAGCTAATTAAAAGCCTGAGTACATCCCAGGAAGAGAAGGCGGGACAATTATAAGAAGACGAAACACTAGGCGATAGAAAACCAACCCATTTTTAAGAGATCTGCGTTCTCTTGGTGACAACGAATTCAACGAGGAAATCATACGCACGATCTGGACCAGTCGCTTGCCGGCGCAGACGCAGCCATTATGGCCACGCAGAAGGACCAGCCTCTCGACAAAGCAGCCGAACTTGCAGACGCGATCATATTACTGACTACGAGTAGTGTATCCCACGTAGCTCAGGTCACGCCAGCAACATCACTATTCGAAGCTGAGCGCGGGGCAAGATTTGCACAGCTCACAATGAGCCTAAATCAGCAGATGGAAAAATTGCAGCAAGAAGTAGAAATGTTGCGATCGACGAGTCGCCCTTCCCGCCAAGATTACAGAACATCGAACTCACTTAATCGTAGTAATTTAAGTGCACGGAATCACCAGGATGCAGAGGGCTTGTGCTGGTACCATTCCAGATTTGGCTATGTAGCGAAGAAATGCAGATCACCATGTAAACTGTCGGGAAACGCAAACGGCAATCGCTAATGGTGGCCAGCGATTCTAGCCGAAAAACACGCCGCCTTTTTATTGTGGACCGAGGAAGTCAGAAACACTTCCTAGTCGATACGGGCGCCGATCTATCCGTGTTCCCTCGATCAGGAATCAAAAGCCCACTCAAGAAGACTTCGTATGAACTTGCTGCCGCTAACGTATCCACGATAGCTACCTACGGAATGACCGCGTTATCACTCGACCTTGGCCTGCGGCGCACATTTCCATGGAACTTCGTCATCGCTGACGTCACCAAACCGATCATTTTAGCTGACTTCTTGGCACACTTTGGACTACTGATCGATATTCAAGAATGCCAACTCATTGACAAGGCAGCGCAATTAACTTCAAAAGGTCTGGTGTTTCGCAACAACACACCTACTATTAAGGTCGTTTCTGGTGATACCTTATATCACGCACTTCTTGCAGAATTCCTGGATATCACGCGCCTCGATGGTCGCGCTCCAGAGAGACGTCATAATAACAGGCATTACATCCAAACGACGCCCAGGCCACCAACAATGAGCAAACCTCGTCGATTAGATCATGCAAGACTCCCTGCTGCACGCAGGGAGTTCGACGCCATGGTTAAACTTGGCACTGCGCGTCCATCATCTAGCAGCTGGGCAGCACCTTTACACATGGCAACAAAACAGGATAGGGGTTGGCGACCTTGCGGAGATAATCGTGCACTCAATGCTCGCACAGTCCCAGAAAGGTATCCGATCAGGCACATCCATGACTTTGGACAGGCACTTCATGGCAAGAAGGGGTAGTCGAAAATCGATATGGTGAGAGCGTATCATCAGATACCAGTGGCCGAAGAGGACATCCATAAAACGGCAATAATAACGCCCTTTGGTCTTTACGAATTTCCATTTATGACTCCGACTCCGAAACACTGCGAAGATCTTTCAACGGTTCATGGACGAAGTACTTCGAGGTCTGGACTTTGTCTTCGCATATTTAAACGACATTTTAGTGGCGTCGGAGACCTCGGAGGAACACCTAGAGCATTTAAGGAAGTTTTCACACGGTTGGCGAAATACGGCATAGTCATCAAAGTGTCAAAATGCAAGTTCGGCGCCAAAGAATTACCCTTTCTTGGCTATCTCATCTCCAATGATGGGATCAAACCAGTACCGGAAAAAATATTATTCCAATTGACCTAGAACTGATCTGCACTGTTGACGATATATGGTACATTAGATTTTTCACCGCAAACAAATTCGTGGAATATCTACTACACCCCCCTTTTCTTTTTCTTCATAGCACTACAGCCCTTCTCGGGCCTTCGCTTCCTGCAAATAGCGCCTCCAACTGTCTCGGTCCATTGACCGCGTCTTCCAATTCCGAAATCCGAGCAGCGATAAACTGTCTTCGTCGACCGAGACAGACCAGCGTTTCCTCGATTTCCCCACATGCCTCCGGCCTTCAGTTTTCCTAACGAGTACCTTCTTGGGTATCCGTTGTTCATCCATACGATTCGTGTGTCCAGCCCATTGCAGCTTCCGTAGTCTTACAATCGTTGAGACCTCCGGTTCGTCAAAAATTTCATACAGCTCATGGTTGTATTGAATTCGCTATTGGTCCCCGTCTAGCTTTGCTCCGATTATTCGCCTCAGGGCCCGTCGCTCAAAGGCGTTCAATATATTTGCGGATGCTTGGGTTTACACCCATAGCATAACACTGGTCTTATCACAGATTTGTATATGTTACTTGGAGCTTTGTTCTCCTGTGTATGCAGCTGGCGTTAAGATCGTCAGTACTGAATAAAATATTTTATTTGCGAGCTGCATTCTTCGAGGTATTTCGTCTCTTTCATTGCCCGTTTTCGTTATTTTAGCGCACAAAATTCGTTATTTTAGCGCACAAATTTGCTAATATCCTCGATACTCTATTCGCCAAGTGTGATATTCTGTGAGGTTTTTTTCCTCGACTGCGTCATGAGCTTTGTTTTATTTTCATTTGTTAACTCAAATATCACTGAAGAACAGTTTGCGCAGGTGCCAACTCTACCATCGCACGACCCTAAACGAGATGCCAGATCATAGTACACCCGTAATCATTTTCCTCGCTGCTTCGACTTTTTGGCATAGTCACCTTTCACCGCACTCGCTGCTCTTTTCCTTCCAAAAGGTACAATATTCATTTCGACGATTAGTGAAGGCTGCGTTCATTCACTGACGTGATCTTAGTCGAACTGAACTCTTTTTGCCAGTCGACTTGCCTATGATGATCACATCGGACAGCTATGTTGTTGGTCCAGCAGTCACCAGAATAGACCTTATAGTCGATAAACTAAATCTCCTTCCTTTGAGTACAGTGCCGGGTTGCCTTCCAGAGCTTCTCAATGTATTCAGGCGACCAAAATTGTTCTTCCAGTTCACTATATTGCTCCCTCAATTTTCTTCTCGTTCCTTTGCCGAACGAAATCGCACAAGGGTCTTGCCTTTTAAAAGTTTGTCGCTATAGAAAAGATCTGAAATTTGGCACTGATTTCGTAGCTGCGATTGCCTTTCAAGTGAAGTGGTAGGAACTGGGTATAAGGCCAAAAATGGTAACGATAGGAGGTAGGAGAAGTTGATAAAAGCTATGTGTCGCATAAAAAGTTTAGAGTATATTGCCTTGTAGGCTGAGGTTCCAATTATTGGTTTAGACGATTAGACCTTGCTGGTAGAAAGGTGCACCAAACTCACGTCTTCAAGAGAATTATCTAACTTTTTTTTTATTGACCATTCGCTTTTTCACCATTTTTTTCTCTATTAAGTTTTTAAGGCCCACGTTTATAAGGTATCGTATCAGTTGATTGCGTCGTTGCTAAGTGTGGAATGGTGGTTCTTCAATTTTCTATTAAAATATCATTTATCAGCAACTAGAAGATTTACTGAGACCACTTCCAGTTGAACCACATCTCTAAAAAATTTCAGCTCATCTATTTCAACTTGCCTGTCATACACCATATAATCAACAGTGAAAAACTCAGTACTATCAAAGGCATTTACATTTCCGTACGGTTAGCCTGGATAAAAACTGTTACGAGACAAATCTGGTGGATTTTCTTATCGGGCTTTGCAGATAGAATGAAGCTTTTTTCATAAAAAAGCTACTTCCTTGGAACATGCAATAAGCCCGGAAAAGTTTCTATATTTGGAAAAACCTTCCTCGACTTCACTCAAAAGTTTTCTATTTATCCAAACAAATCACAGTTCTTCAAAAGAATCCAGAATTTAGAAAACAATTGATACTGGCCCTGTAATTTTTCGATATTTTGCACTCTTTTTTTTCGCTCTTCTAAGCTGGATATCAGACATTTTTCTAACACGGTGCGGTGCTTTTGTGTAAATGTAACCACAAGATAAATACACGCCAATGGTATGCTTCGCATTTTACTATATCAAGAAGAATCCGACTTCAGGTATTATTGATTAGATTACTTTCTTTGCTTAGACATCGTTTAAAACGAGGTTTTGTATGGGAGCGAAATCTCGACGATTTCAAGGTCATCGGTAGTGCTGAGCGAATTCGTTCGAAGCTTTCCCATCTGTGTATATTCAATTCGTCGAATGATTGCACCCATCTATCTAATTATGACAACTTGTTTCCCAAATCACCAGGAACCTCGATCTCTGTCCATTCATCTCAAATAGCTGTGGAAATTAGAATATTCCAAACATTAAGGCTTTCTGTGAAAACATTCCCTATCAAAAAAAGAATCAATTCAATATCAATTAACAATTGGTAGTCCTAAAAATACAATTTAATTTTTCTATGTATATTTAATTTCATTTATCTTTTTTACTTTGAATACAGCCAACGGGAGTACAACGAATTCCAACTATCGGACACATGTAAACAGGTGAAATTTGCTAACAGCTGGTACGCCCACCAGCAGTTCAATTGCCGGGAAAACAGCGACAACTACATCTGCTACAATCAATACTACCACAGCCATAGAAAATGCTTCAAACCCTAAAATTCAATCAAATAACAATAATAACAACAATAATCGAATGCAGGGTCCAGCAACAGCGACGGCAGCGGCCAATCTTCTATTTGTAAGGTAAGATACAAATCAAACCCTCAAATCCAATCCAAAAAGTCAACATATTAAACAACTCTGAACTAATCCTTAAATCTCATCACATCTTTTCAGGCCAGCGAATCCTTCGCTTCATGTCAACAAATTACCATTCATGCCCGTACAATTTTTGTAAAATTACAGCAACAATCAATCAACTATCTTGTTTGTCACATAAACGTTTTCGAAAAGTATTGCCTTTAAACGTGGTGTTGTTCTCGTCCTTGAAAGAGGAGGAGACGAAAAATATGATGTGAGAGAGTACCGCGTCAGCCAAAGCTCTTGCTGGTGGAAGGTGACGAGTGGTTTCAGATGAGAGTGTTACAAAAGGGCAAGCAGCGCAAATACTATTCGACTATGTAAAACAAAAATTTATTGAAATTTAATAATGAAAGGAAAAACAAAAAAACAAGAACACTTTAAAAAACGTTTAAATGGTAACAAACAAATTTAAAAATATAATTCAAAGTCAAATGAAGCAAACAAAAAAAAATTACAACATGTAAAATTCTTATATGAAAATTAATAAATCCTTATCAATATGAAGATAAATAATTTCAATACACACTTAACTAAGTATAATACTCGTATAACAATTATAAATAATCAACATTTAATAATTATAATCTTATTCAATAATCGTTATATAATAATATTTTAATCATAACACAAATTATAATACGAAATAAATATGTTCAATGTTACAATACAAAAAACAATACACAATATAATGATAAATAATATACTTACAACAATATAAAATAAAATTATAACTGGCAGCGAAATAAAATGCATCAACTCTAATATGAACCAATATATAATAATGTAATAAAAAAATATTCAAAAACAAAAATTGGTCGAGAGGAAACAAGCAAAAAGCGCCCCACACTAAGTCAACTGGTCGTATCAGAGCAGAGAAAAAGTTATAATTTTTTTATGGGATATCAATAAAGGAAAAAAACTTAAATTAGAATTGTTTTATTTTGAGTTATTTTGGATTGATCCTTTAAAGCAAATGTTACTGTGGGTATATCTCATTGGTAAGTACTTTGAAATCGACACGTTCACTTGGAACAAATAGCGCAAGTGTGTTAAAAGTCGATCACGACATCGGTGTTTTAGGATTAGCATCAGTACTTCTAAAGTGCTTGCCATCAAGCACAAAGAGATACAGGTGAGTATCGTCTTTCATTTTGTGAATCTGATGTAATTAGTGAGTGATAATTTTGGTGGAAAAAACAAAAAGAACACATGTCCCAAAAGGGAACAGGGTGCGGAAGACGTATTAAATGTTAAACAAAACCGTCTTAGGCTCAACGTTTTCTTTGACACATCTAAAGAATTCATAACATAGCACTGAAAGAAAAAAACATAAATGCGTTCATTCCAAGCAGCTTCACCTGCAGGTATGGGATAATTCGAGATGTCGAATTGGACTTTGACCTGAAGGAGTCAATCGAAATTGCTAGACCCTGCAACAAGATGGGGCAATTTCTAGATAACATTAAACTAATCAACGCCATAAGACTGAACAGGAGAGATCCTGAAAAGGCTGACAACTTTATTCCGACCAAATCAGATAACGGTCTTAGGCAACACCCTCCCGGATTTTCTAAAAATTGCATACTCTAAGTTGAATACTTTAAATTTCGACCCAGATAATACAGAAACTGTGGCAGGTTAGGACATGCGAGTCCCATCTGCAAGGACAAGGCGCCGAGATGCCTTAAATGCAGCTCAACTGAATGTAAGGGATCTTGCAATGACATAAAATGTCTACCATCCAATAGTAAAGAACGTATAGTTACTGACCAATCATGCCCCAAATGGGTGAAGTATAAACATTAGGTAGAAGTTAGTCCCATTCTAAACGTATCCAACAGAGAAGTTCGGCCGATCCTAAACAAAAATTGATAAGAAGGGCTTGACCTCGAAGATATAGCTCAATTGGATTTTTCTCAACTGAAAAAAGATATGGTGATGTCCGGGTGATCTAGTGATGTCCTGTTTTTCGTACTTCTGATAAACGCAGCCAGGGCTTTGAACAGTGCCAATTCAAACTGAGTAACTTGATCGGTGGTGATTGTTTGAGGCGTGCCGAAACGAGCAACCCAATTGTTAAACAATGTTTTTGCGACGGTAGCTGCGGTTTGATCTGCAATGGGGAATGCCCCTGGCCACCTAAAGAATCGGTCGATGACTGTCAAGCAATATTTATAACCCTGCGACGGAACAAGCGGCCCCACGATATCGACGTGGATATGTTGAAAGCGAGCATCGGAAAAGGCTGTACTGGGTTCTTTTGATGGCGAGCAACTTTGGAGCGCTGGCATGGAACGCATGAACGAGCCCAAACGCGGACGTCTTTCTTCATGTTTGTCCACACGTATGGCACGTGCACTGGGATGCGCTAGCTGATGAAACATGTCAAATACTTTCCTTCGTAACGTCAGCCTTAATCGTTGCAGTGACTTGTCGTACACTATTCCATCACTTGAGCCTATAGGCTGGCGGGCAAGTTTTAGGGATGTAGTATTAGAACGAAGTAGTCTTTGCAGTTCGACATCTCGTTCTTGCTCTTTCATCAGTTCAGGTTCGTCGATTACTGTGGGTATCGTAATCTCTTCCAGCCGCGAGAACGCATCAGCGACATCATCACTTGCGCCCGCGATAAAGCGGATATCTGTTGAAAACTGCGGTATGTAATCGATATATCTGATCTGGCGCGGCGACGCTTTGCTTGCAGACTGAGCGAGTGCATACGTTAGCGGTTTGTGATTCAGGACGATGTAGAAACTAGAACCTTCTAAATAGTGCTGAAAATGTCTGACGCTGGAATATATAGCTAGAAGTTCGCGATCATATACACTATATTTACTTTCGGGAGCAGACAGCTTCTTCTGGAAATATGACAATGATAGTCAATTATTCTGCGTCTGCTCTACTGCAACGTCAGATGCATCGGTTGTGCGTCTGAGAGGTTCATTGACTCGAAAGTGGACTAATAGAAGAGTATTAGCGAGACTGTTTTTACAGTTTATAAATGCATCACTAGTTTCTGGGGTCCATTCGATGGCGGTTCTGTCATTCTTGCTATGACCAGCACACAAGTCGTTGAGCGGAGCCTGTAGTACCGCAGCATTGCGAACAAACCACCTGTAGAAATTTATTGTTCCTAAAAACCGCTCAAGTTCCTTAACCGTAGTTGGTTTTTTTAAAATTTCGTATGACGTCCACACATGAATTTGGGGGAATTATACCTTTTTCGTCGATAACGTGCCCCAAATACTCTAACCGGCTGACTCCCAGCTCACATTTGGCTAAATTGATAACATTCCGTATTTCGACAGACGCTGAAATACAAGTCGTAGGTGCTGCACATGCTCTTCTTTCGTCTTTGAGGCGATTAATAAATCATCAACATAGCACACGCAAAAATCTAGTCCACGAAGCACCTCGTCTAGAATCGCTGGGAGGTCTGTGCAGCGTTTCGAAGACCAAATGTCATTACTGTGAATTCATAAAGTCCGAATGGCGTAGTGATTGCAGTTTTTGGAATATCCTCTTCAGCTATCGGAATCTGGTGAAATGCTCGGAACAAATCGATCTTTGAAAAATACCGTGCGTCGCCTGAATTCAGTGAGATGTTGTCAATGTGTTGCGTCGGGTACTTGTCGGGCAAGGTCACGGCGTTCAGTCGGCGGTAGTCTCCGCATAGGCGCCAGCTACCATGTTTCTTCGAAACGAGGTGCAAAGGGCTTGCCCAGGGACTTGGAAGGTCGACAAAATCCATTGTCAAACAGGAATTGAAGCTCTTGTCGCGCCACTTGTAGCTTTTCCTGAATTGATCGCCGCGGCCAGTCTGCCACTGGGGGGCCTGTCGTTGTAATATAATGCTTCGTGCCATGAGTCGGAGCATGTGCAGCTGCTGCGGAGTTAGTGAATCGTGGAAACTCTCGCATTCACGGTAGAAATCTCTTTTTGGTTGTACCCCTTGACTTTTCTTTTAGCAGAGGCGTTCTTACTAGGATCTGATAATTTGCCAGATCTACCATCAGCCCGAAATGCTGAATAAAGTCTGTGCCTAGAATAGGTCGTGATACTTTGGCCACGGTTAATTGCCACTGAAAAATTCACGGTAGGCCCAAGGAGAGGGTTAGAGCTCGGTCACCGTATGTGTCGATGGTGGTTCCGTTCGCTGCAAATAACTTGAAGGGTGACCATGAATGGGCGGGGTGCTTTCGGGACTCTGGAACGACAGATATATCTACTCCCGTATCGATGAGGAATCTCAGCTTTGTTTTACTGTCAAAAATTTCGAAGCGACTTTTGGATGTGCCACTAGCTTTCACCTGTTGGGTCAGCGGCTCGATTCGTTTCCCACCTACCGCTTGAAGAATACACATGGCGGTCTGCGAAGCTTTGCTTTCGCGCCGAATCACTGGTGTTGGAAACAAATTTGACTCACCTTGGACGAAGTCAAAGTCAAAAGCGCTTTATTTAATACTAATCGTTGTAAATTTTAAAAGAATATAAAGCAAATTCCAAACAATAACAATCAAAAAACTTAATGGCCCAAATGGCTCTCTAAATTTGTACGTTATCGTTAACTCATATCAAAAAAAAACTATAGCAAATTCAATTAATTACGATTATTACATATTTTTAAAATTTAATTGGAAAAAGGAGAAAAAACCAACCAACACTATCCTAAAATTATTTATAATCAAAACACAACAGTGAAACTTTGATCCTACACCTAATATGTTGTAACTTATTTCTAATAAAATACAATCAAAAACTTTAACTTATACTAAAAAAATCAATAACAATGTTCCTAACCTATGTGTTTAATCTTATCTCTAACGGAATATAGTAAACATAACATATACCTAACCTATATCTTATTTTTAACAAAAATAAACAACAACACTAAATGTAGCAATAATGAGCTGAAACTCAAAAACTAAATAACGAAGAATACCAAAACTGAAAATAAACACGAATAATTTAGACATTGTCATTCAGCCACCAATACCTGGATTGCGCCGTCTCAACTCGATCAGCTTCAACGAATCTAGCAAATGAGTACCTCCATTGAAATCGTTGGTCTCGTGAACTCAAATTAGGAGGATATTTTATCTTCTTATCGGTGGCCCGTCGATATATGTGATATATGACTGGGACGCCGTCAGAATCAAAAACATATCGATTCATGTCCAAATACACGAATGCTTCTGGAGGAATGAAGCCAGTAGCGAGGCAAGTCGCTATATACCCGTCTGTAGGGTGGAACGGCTGTGAAATCCAAGGGTTTTCACTCACAGTCACAGATCTTGCGATATGATTCCGAAGAAGTCTCAATATGAAGATATCGACCCTCGTCACTTCAGCAGTTTGATAAATTCTTCTATTCGATATATAATGTTTCCAATCCGTCTCAGGCTTTCTGTACAAACCAGTACATGCACGAAGACATTTCCTTTCGAAAACTCTTAATTTTTCCATAGTACTAGCGCTTTGGTTGTACCAGATCTGACATCCATATGTCAAAACTGGTCTAACCAGTGTCTTGTAACAGATAATTTTGACCTTTTGATCAATGTATCTGGAATGAAAGAGCTTTCGAAGGGCCATGACTACTTTAAGTGCCTTACTGAGCATGATTTTCACATGTTCAGTATAGTACAGATACTGATCGAGATAAACACCGAGGTATCGAACACAGGATTTATGTGGAACCCGTTCTAGACTACTCTCACCAGCCATGATGTGGAAATCTTTCCAATTACGTTTCAGGTCTTGACTGACCCCCTGCAGCGTTGTCCGAAACAAGATTGTTTCACACTTCTGCGCATTGATTTTCATTCGCCAATTGTCAGTGTACAGCTGTACATCATTGAACATTTTTTGGAGATTGCTCTGAACTATTGTAGCTTTTCGGTCTGCCGTATAGATGATCAGATCATCAGCAAACGCTACCAATGATCGCGTTGGCGAGCACCTTGGACGAAGTAGCCGGCCGGTATGATGAGTGGTACGAACTACACGCGGAAGCGACGCTTTGTCTAGAAGGCGCTTGAATTCGGCTAAGCTCTGCTCCTATCTTCGCAATACTTTTCGCTGATTGTTCATACTCTGGCGTTGAGTGTAACGTCGCACTATTTAGAATGCAGGCTACGTCTGAGGTGGCGACACTAGTTACTCGATCCACAGCTGCTGCCAGCTCTTCTAAATTATCGCTATAATTAGCCGCCAGAATGGCTCGCACATTGAGTGGCAGTCGCTGTAGCCACAGTGTTTTTAACAATTGGTCTGGAGTAGACTTGCCTGCCGCGCACTGTAATCGGCGCAGGAACAGGGAGAGTCGGAGATGTTCCATCTCCATTTCAAACAACAACTGGATCGTTCCCTCCGCATCCGAAACTCCGAACTTAGCCAAAAGCCTTTACTTCAACGCGTCATATTTGGAGGATTCAGGCGGCGATTCAATAATATCGGCGACATGCAGTAATGTCTGCATTTCCAATTCCGCAATCACCCTGTCGAACCGGGCCGCGTCGGTAGTTACTTTGTGTAGGTGGAATTGGGCTTCGATGCGCATGAACTAAAGGTCTCGTTTGCTATACCAAAAGGGTGGCAATTTGAATGCAGCTGCACTAACTTGCGCGTCATTTTCCACTGCCATGGTCGTGCTGTGGGTTTGCACTTCACTTCCTTTTTAGGAAATAATGCAAGTGCGGCTAGCTTAGAGTTTACTATCGTTTATTTACTAAATTACATATATAAAAGTAACAAAAGATTCAAGTCACGTTCTCCCAACAATGCCTGAAACGTTCGTCGCCACAAAATAAACGATGAATTCCATCTCGTAGCAATGTCTTGGACTGATTGATGTTCCGGTAATCAAGCTCCGTTTGTAAAGTGTGAAGTTGAATTTGAGCAGGTGCTGAATGATAAAGCGACTGATAATTCGTCTGGATTCTGCAAGGATTTGTGAAACACTATCAACTTACATTGCACCATTGATGGACAAGTGCATTGAATGAATAAAACACTGCAGTTCTGCAAATATTGAGTCGTATATAGCTCTTACAACACAGGGTCGGAGTTTCTGCCAAACATTCCTTGATATTTTGTGCTGTGTGAGATTCTGGAAAGTGCTTCAATTGTAGCACTGGATGATTAAATTTGAAATTACCATTCAGTCAATGGGCAGCGAAGCTACGCAAATTATTTGAATTTGTCCACATATCAGTAGTCACTGAAATTGTAAAGACGGAGAGAACCCCTTTACGAATTTTAAATTTCGTTTTTTCATAAATATGAGTTATCACATTGTCGGTAAAATATCTTCTACTTTTTTCATTAAGCTTATGAATCTGATATATTCAACAAGAGATCATCAACATCATCTCATCTATGGAAACTGTAGTCAAACAATATTGTTTTTTTTTTGTGTTCCCGCTGGAGCTCACTAGCTTCTACCGGCAAATATGATGGACCCGGTGTGGATCCAAAATTATTATTATGTAAAAGAGAAGAGAATGGGCGGCCTCCACCATCCTCGACACGCGCTCGTCCCGTGGCAATGTTTGCGACTCAGACCACTACCTTATAAGGGTCAAGTTCCGATGCCGCGTTTCAAAGAGTTGTAAACAAGGAAGATACACAAGCTAAATGATAGCTCAGTAACGTCCACATACATGTCACTGCTGGAAAATCGCATCAACATATCCCCGCTGGCAGGAGAAAGAAGTCATGTAAGAGATGCAGTGACAGAAGCGGCTGAAGAGGTCTTGGGGCATCGACCAAATACAAATAAGGGTGACTAACATGACGAAGATTTTTAAGATAGTGGTTGAAAAAAAGAACCAGTTGCACAAATAATACATCCAACGACAAGCCCGGGCCAAAGAAGAACAATATAACACCCTCCGACTACAAACTAAAAAAGTGTGCCGAAGAAAGAAAGGATTGACCAACATAAGAGGCAGCTTCAATCCACGGACAGGTCTTTGTAAAAGTGTCCAAGGATTGATCATAGATAGTGTAGCAACCACGGAAGTCACCGCAGTTGCAGACATTAAGTAATTAGCAGAGAGGTGTGTAGCCCGGGGTGGCATACTGAGGCCGGCTAGCGCTCAGTCGTGTCGTGGGTCTTCCGGGACACCCTCTGCTCATGCTGAGCCACCTTACATGAAAACTAGCACAAAGGGAAAAGGATGGGAAAGGGAGAGGTCATATTGAGAAATGAAAGTTTGTTGTCTTAACGAGACATGGCCGTTTTATTTAATTCACAAAAAGTAAGAAAGAATTTTACAGGTAAAATTCACAAATTTTTAACCCCTCATTAAAATTTAGGCAAGCAAAATCCGTTAGATACAATTTAATAATAGGAAAAAAAAATATTAATTTAATAACATAAACTAACAGTATATAAGAAAAAAAACAAATCCAAATAATTACTCACGCTTTCCTTGTTGAACTCCGAGCGCTCGGCGAAAAACAAACGAAAGGAATTAGGGGCACCTGAAACTCAAGTTTCAATTTAAAAATTATTATTAACACAAGTCCAAAAAAATGAAATCACAGAACGGCCACTTTTCATAAGACGCTGATTACTCTTTCTCTTCGCTAATTCATTATCTTTTCCATTTCATCCAACAGTTCATCTCCAAATGCAAAAAAAAACATTGAATATTTTCACCACTTTATAGATCAAATAAAGGAGTTCATGGAAACTTCCCTCTGTGTTTTTTTTTTTCTTTTTTTTCTTCTTGTTTTAATAAATCAAATTACGACGCTTTCCTATTTCACTTTTAACTGCCTTATCCAACAATTAAAATTCTAGTTCACAATACAAGTTTTGATTTTATTTTCCACACAATTTTTTTGGTTTTGAATTATGCCTGATTATTCTTATTCGCGGTTCACTCCACTTGACTAAGTTTTTCTTTCCTTAAATCCGCACTTAATTCCACCCGCATATGCCACAAACAAAATTTTACTAATTTTCCCAAGGCACTTTCTCCTCTTCTTCTTTTCAAACTACAAAACAAAACCGAATCTTTTCTCCTTGAATTAACTATCCCGCACAGCCAAACACAATCCTTTTTATATCCAAGTCCAATATCGACTCCTAATTCCTCACAACTTAATCCCGCATTTCACCTTTCCAAATCAGATTCCCCAATCCCTTTTCTCAATTACCGCTGCCGCATCTGGGTAACGTAATCGAAGTTCATTACACTTCGATTCCGCTACCCACACATTTTTTTGTTCCCGTATCGACAATCACAATAGTATCCATTGACTTGCATATATGGCAATTTACATCCCCAAGAATCGCTTGATTGAATGTAAAGTGTCACATATACATTACGAAAACTATTGATTTTGCCGATACCCCAAAAAGAATACTTCCGTGCGCCCGGGGGAACTTGAACCCAGGGTTCCAGCAGTCCCACGGTCGAGAACTCGCGACGTGACCAATGGAGCTATGCCTTACCAATCTCCCATTCATCAGATTAGCAAATTCAACGATGTATCTGGGCATGAGATTGAATTTTGTTAGTAGGGAAACGTGAATTAATTTTCGTTAGTAAGAAAAATAAAATTTGTTAATAGGAACTAGAGAATAGAATTTGTTAGTATGAAGGAAGGAATTAGGAATGAATAGAATGAAATTTTGTTAGTGGGAATTAATGTAGGGAGTGTTGTTAGTGGGAAGATTAAACTTCTTATTATATTACAAGGGTGTTCTAATTGGAAATCAGGGAAAGGATAGGATTGTGATGATGTGGACATAAAAATTAAAGGGAAATAGGAAAAATGTTGCCCCAAGGAAAGTGACAATGTTACGGCGGCAATTTGAAGTTGCGAATGGGAGGAAGTTGGTACGCCGGAATTCGCAACAATAGTCCAGTCGAAATTAAAAACAGATGGTTGCAATATTTCCAGAAGTTATTCACAGTATCCCCAGCAATTACTGTAGCTGTGAACATTTCCTAAGCAGAACAGGAGCTCCCAGTCTCACCACCAACCAGAGACGAGGTACAAGCAGCAGTACGTGACCTTGAAAAAAATAAAGTTCTTGAAATAGGTGGAATACTAGCAGAACTGGTCCATCTGAGTAACTTTCTACACTGACTAATATGAAGAATATGGTCAGAGGAGCAGTTGCCAGAAGACTGGCGAACAACTATAATATCTCGTGCACACAAAAAGGGAGACAAGTTATAGAGGCATCGCTTTACTGTATACGTTTTATAACATGCTCTCCAGAATCATAGAAAGAAAATTAAAGCCGTTCTATGAAACTATTATAGGAGAGTATCAGAAGGCTTTTGAAGTGGACGGTCTACAATAGACCAAATATTCTCAATCAAGCAGGTGCTCGAAAAGTTCTCGGAACATAAGCTGTACGGCTCTCGTATCCAGCAGGCTGCAAGGCATATCTGATAGTACATGTTGATATATGATCGATTAAATTTTCGAAAAACTGCCCAGATATTCTTAATATGCTTATTGTATAATATAGAACCCAAATTGGTATAATAAAGAACCCAGACGCGGTTACATCGAAGCTATAAGCATTTGCTAATGCCGCGGTTGGGTGACAGCTACCGGAAGCTTGTCCATAGTAGGCCGACTAATACATATGCAAATTGATACCATATGGCTTGTATCTATCGTCAGTTTTGGATCGAAATCAAAACTGACGATAGATACAAGCCATATGGTAGCAATTTGCATATGTATTAGTCGGCCTACTATGGACAAGCTTCCGGTAGCTGTCACCCAACTGCGGCATTAGCAAATGCTTATATTTCGTCATTTATACTATTTTCCGAATAAAAAACGTGCCGAACGCATTCCGTGCATGCTATAAATTCACCTTGTATAGCCCATTGTGCTTCTAAACTTTCCAAGACGAGCAAATGAAGCACACGTTTTGCATCTTCGACTGATAGCTCAGCGTTGAGATGTAAACAAACTCCTATAAATTCACTTTGGAAGGCGATAAAAACTAAACGGGTATAAGAACTGAAATAATTTTCACTTCACTAGGAGCGCTATTGTGTTCTCCGCGGATCATCTGGATTTGACTGTAGAAATCCATCTCTAAGCCGTACAAAACCTCGAATTTCTGTTGGAACCTCCACAATTCTTCATATAACGCCATGTAAGTTAGCCAGCAAAGTCGGCCTACTAATGGTCATGTGTGGGGTAGTAAGCGCTGCTGCCATATGGCTTGTATCTATCGTCAGTTTTGATCGAAATACATATATTGGCGCGCTAATGTCTTCGACGTCTCATATTTAAAATAAATAGTTGACATAGTACTGATAAAATTTCAAATTACAGTCATATGTACTGTCAAAAATCTTTAAAAATTTGTTTGATGTAAACAGCACTGGATGGCGCTGATTATGTTGCTCGAAGTGGTTAGTTCGCGACGTGACGCGGTGTTTCCGTTTTCGGGCAACGATTCAAAACAACCAAATCAGATTGAATCATCGCACTGACTAAAAGCGGGAATGCATTAGGTGGTCGCGGTCTTGCCGAAATTCGAGCTTAGCTCGTGCCAACCACCATCAGTGAAGATCTTTATCCTGTTTATTAGCGAATGCATTTGCACATGGTATTCTCACTGACGACGCACTCTTTTCCGATTTCATGACACCGCGATTAGCTCAGCTCATATTGCGACGGGACCACGACCGCCTAATATATTCCCGCCTTAATTAGCCATTAATTTTTCCAACAAATCTTAAGAAAACTCCTTCCTTGAATTGCCGGGAAACTGTAACTGTACGAAAATTTTTGCAGAGCTTCCCCTATAACTGAGTTTACTTTTCATTATCCTTGAACGCATTCGTATTCCCTGGGTTTGAAAGAATGATATGGTATTAAGGAACCGCTAGTAAATTGAAACATTTTCGTGATTTCTTGTTTAACATTGGGTCTTTGTAATTGTACACAGGTTTACTCCACAGATTTACAATTTGTAAATATAACATTCATAAAAGGACGTAATGTAAGTGAATAAAGCAATATTCTCCTCAAACGACGTATTTAATTGAAAATTTTAAATATAATTAAATATGTACCTTTGTTAGTGATCACCGAAGATTGATAGCAAATAGCTATTACAATATTTAATTTATTGATGTTAAGAACATATAACAATAATTTTTTAGCTCACATTTTGCTTGTTTACAATGAGCCAGTGAGGAAATACCAATGAAATCCCTTAAAAAATAAATATTCACGTAACACTCAAATTGATGCCACCGTTCAAACTTGAATATTAAAATGAAAAGGCACGAAAAACAACGCCTCTGATTTCTTCTCTTCCTGTGTGGCGTCACTCGGTCCGGTTATTATACTGCATTCATCGTTTGTTTGATAACAATGCCTGAAGTCAAGGTCTTGAATGGTCTATTCATTCGAAGGCTATTGAACGGCTTTGATTTTAACCGCCTAGCCAACGCGATCATTGGTAGCGTTTGCTGATGATCTAATCATCTATACGGCAAAATGTTCAATGATGTGCAGCTGTACACTGACAATTGGCGAATGAAAATCAATGCCCAGAAGTGCGAAACAATCTTGTTTCGGACAACGCTACGGGGGGTAAGTCAAGACCTGAAACGTAATTGGAAGGCAAGGGTAGTTCAGAACGGGTTCCACATAAATCTTGCGTTCGATACCTTGGTGTTCATCCTCGATTGGTTTCTGTACTGTACTGAACATGTTGAAATCATGCTCAGTAAGGCACAAAAAGTAGTCATGGCTCTGCCAAGACTCTTTCATTCCAGATACATTGATCAAAAGGTCAAAATTATCTGTTACAAGACACTGGTTAGACCAGTTTTGACATATGGATGTCAGATCTGGTACAACCAGAGTGCTAGTACCATGGAAAAATTAAGAGTTTTCGAAAGGAAATGTCTTCGTGTATGTACTGGTTTGTACAGAAAGCCTGAGACGGATTGGAAACATTATATATCGAATAAAAGAATTTAGCAAACTGCTCAAGTAACAAGTGTCGATATCTTCATATTGAAACTTCTTCGGAATCATATCGCAAGATCTGTGACTGTGAGGAAAAACCCTTGGATTTTACAGCCGTTCCACCCTGCAGACGTGTATATTGCAACTTGCCTCGCTACTGGCTTCGTTCCTCCAGAAGCATTCGTATATTTGGACATGAATCGATATGTTTTTGATTCTGACGGCGTCCCAGTCATATATCACATGTATCGACGGGCCACCGATAAGAAGATAAAATATCCTCCGAACTTGAGCTCACGAGACCAACAATTCCAATGGAGATACTCATTTTCTAGATACGTTCAAGCTGATCGAATTGAGACGGGGCAATCTAGGTATTGGTGGCTGAATGACAATCTCTAAATTATTCGTGTTTATTTTCAGTTTTTGTGTGTTTCGTTACTTAGTTTTTGAGTTTCGTCTCATTATTGCTACATTTAGTTTTGTTGTTTATTTGTGTTAAAAATTAGGGATAGGTCACGTATATATTATGTTTATGTTATCAGGTTAGATATAAGGTTAATCGCTCAGGTTAGGAACATTGTGATAGAATTTTTTTAGTAAAAAATAAAGTTTTTGATTGAATTTTATTAGAATTAAGTTACAACATATAAGGTGTAGGATCCAAGTTCACTGTTGTGTTAGAATTATAAATAATTTTAGAATAGGTTTGGTTGGTTATTTTCTCCTTTTTCCAATCAAATCATAGCATATGTAATAATCTTAATTAATTTAAATTTGCTATAGTTTTTTCGACAAAATTTAGGCCATTAAGTTTTTGTATTTTTATTGCTTAGAATTTTCTTTGTATCCTTTTATAATTTATAACGAAGCGCTTTTGACTTTGACCGATCAGTGTCTGGACTGAATCGCAAACGCTTAGAGCAATAGACCAACACCTGTATCTATCGTCAAGTAAATAAGATTCTCGAAGCTCTAGCATTATACCGCGTAGGTTGTTTCTGCAGGAACTAAGAACAACATCGTAGCTTTTGTGATAGGAGCGTATCGTAGCAGGTGAAAATGAAAAACAAAAACATAAGATGAGCTATGCACTGGACTTTAACGAACGGATTCTTGATATTGAATAAGCAGATTGTCAGCGAAGAATATATGACTCAATGAAATCGAAACAACGCATGTAAATCCAAATTAAAAATTACTTTGAATTTTATTCAATCATTACAATAAGGAATCCGAGTATCGAAATGTTATACAACGGTCAAATACATTACCGAGTTCACCACTCAAACCTCAAACCTGCTCTAGGCACTGCTGTTTGCGTCCAACGCTAATCAAATATAATTCGATTTAACTGTTCCGCAAACAGTTTTAAAGCCTCCAATATGACAGTGATCTTCATAATAAACATGTGTATAAATATAAATAAAAAGATGTCTAGAATTTTATTAAAGAAAAAAATATGCATGAGAATAGCTGATTAGACTCCTTTAGTTAGGAGTGCTAAGCTCCATTTTTTGAATGATAAAGGAATCTGTGCATATTGATGCCCATCTAATCGGTGGGTTGTTGGATCACAATGAGGATGAAGTCCTTATCGGGGGCAACCATGATTTCATGCTTCTTCGATCGTACACGCAGGAATGTTAAATCGTTTGACGGATCCAAATCACGTACAACACTTCTAGCTTTGTCGCACAACTGACTCATCAGTCCAGCATATTGGACAGTTGTTGCGTTGTCCATGGTGCTCTTTACTGGGATGCCTAAGAGAATGTTGTTAAATCGATATTAAAAATTTCAGATTCATGACTGAACAAAACTGGGAGCTACCTTCATTATTAACAACAATTGTCCCAGCAACACCTTTATGAGATTGAATTCGTTTCAAAGTTTCTTCCACTTCTTGTGACTGTAATGATAAGCGTATGATAATTTCGTTGTTGAATTGATACAGAATTTTGTAAAAGTCACCATTTTTCCTGGTAATTATTTCTTTTTGTTTAAACTAAAACAGCGAATACACGAACTTAATCACAGAATGCGAGGCAGGCAGAAATGTCACGAATGCTGGACGTTGGAAAAGTTAGATGTCAAACGAACTCCAACGGGTTTGGTGCTGCCATATATGGTGAAAAATAGGTATTGATGATTTCATTGTAGAAGGATTCTGCAAATCAAGTACAAGTTGTAATACTAATTTCTAACCGAATTTTACCTGATGAAGATATTCTTATAGATTTAAGATATGCTAATTTGCTTTGTGTTTTCCCTCGCTCCTTCGAAACTAAGGCACCTTTGAAAAATTAGCACATAAAATTAAGATTGAATGAAATAAAGCATTGAATTAAGAGGAGGAAAGATTAAATCAGGATTAAAGCCTGAAAGCCCAATCCGAGAAACGGGAAGCATTTTGAAGAGAATCAAATATGATTGGCACTCGCAAAAAATACAAGTAAAGGTATCGGGAACGGGCTCCTCATGCTAGAGGAGCTCCTTGAAAAAATTGGGCATTACTGGTGGAGTTTATTGAAGGCCAAAGAAGCACAGAAGGCTAAAGAAGAGCTAAGAGCTAGGCCTACTGAGGAAGCAAAAATAGCTCCACCACCAAACATCAAAAGAATGGCCTCTGGTCCGATCGAAGGAAACGGGATAAAAGGGGAAAGGAGAGGCACTTAATTGGCAAGATACGTTGGATTGAGAGTTCAAGACTGTGCTGCCTACAAAATAAAGTTCTCATAAATGCCCAGCAAAGAGAAGTAACTTACGCGAGGCAGAAGAGAAAAAAGCTACGACAAAAACCCATGCGATGGGCACTAGACTTAAAACCCAAGGATGGCCAATCCTTCGCAGTATTGCGGGAGATCAGGGGAGGTGTAAGATTCGAGTACACCAAAACTTCCGTTAAAGCAGTGCGACCAACCCGATCTAGTCACAGACTGATCGAATTTGGAGCAGAGGTCAATTATAAAGAAGCATTTTGTGATGCAGTAAAGAATTTTTGTGGCAAAAGAGCTACTATAGGTTCATTTGAACCGGTTGCAATGATCAATTTTATGGATGTTGACCGCATCACGTACCTAGTCTAGTTAGAGGAAGCCATCAAAATGGAACACCCTAGCGTAAGCAGGGTAAGCTGGCACTAGCTTGTAAGCTGACACTAGAAAACAATAGCGAACAACGTATGGCCATAATTAAACTGACTGAGAAGGATGCCGAACAAGTTTTGAGTAAGGGAAATGTAAGAGTGGAGTGGATCATCTGCAGGGTTCAGCAAAGAGCTGTACCTCTACAATGCTTTAAATACCTTAGGTTTTGTCCATACTGTACAAGAATGTAAGAGACACAATAGGAGTTTCCTATGCTACAATTGTGGTAACATGGGACATACAAGGAAAAAATATATGAGGGAGGTACGCTGCATCCTCTGCAAGGATACTGATCCAAAACCAGACTTAAATCACTTATTAGGACCAGAAATTTGTCGGGCTTTCCAGGGAGCTCTAGCCAAGGTAAAACACAACAATACACTTCCCAAAACCTGCTTGAGCAGTTTGTGACCGACATGAATGTCAACCTCTTGCTGCTGAAGGAGGTACATCACAACAAAAGTGGGTCATCATGGTACCCTGATGCAACTTTGACTGCCACCATCTGGTGTGATGTACTCTACTCACAATATCAACAGACATCATAAATGTCAGCTCATATTTCAATATGGCCAACCCTAGTACGTTTTCCATTCTAGCAGATTTAACATCTGGCAATGAGTTTTCGTAAGCAATACAATATTAAGTACAGTTTATAAGCAATTAGGTTATATTAAGTTCTATATGAACAGTAGGTTAAAATAGAATTTAAACGAAAGTGATTTTAACAAAGTACTCATTCACGATACACTTTTAATTGACTTACTGCGTTGGTATATCCCTTTGCTAAGGGGTGTAAACGTTTGCATGGGATTGTTTTATTGTCAGGGTAGATGCATAATAAAAGGTGGTCCACGCTTGTGTCTGCATTCTACAAATTATCAAACATAATTTATTAAAACCCTCTTAGCAGGAAACAAGTAGAAAGCCGTCCAGCGCTCGTGCTTGCTACTTTAGGCCGAAAGCGTTTTACCCCTAAACTTATTTATTCACACTTGGCTCGGATGCTCACTTCCTCGTGGAGAGGTTTGGATTAGGGGATGGTTTTGTGTAGTTTGGGCGTTCAGGGATATCAAGCTTCGTGTCTTGGAAGATGCTGTCTCAAAACCAGATGGCCACGTACTCTTTGGAGGAAGGTTCAATGCTAAAGCAATCGAATGAGGCATTCATCAAATTGATCCGTGGCGAAAACGAGTCCTAGAAATGGGAGCCAAGATAAGAATCGTTGCGCTAAAGACCGGCGATATGCCGATTTTTCGCCGTACACGCTGTGAAGGAATCATACATGGTATGACTTTCACTTTGATGTCCCAAGTATGGAGGATACACAACTGTAGAATTTCGGGGAACTACTCAGCCAGTGATCGTCAGTATATTCTGCTTGAGATCCTTGATGCTGTCTCCTAACGTCCATGCTCTCGCCCTTCCACGATTGGGTGGACCGTTGAGAGGTTGGACATCGAGATGTTTATCGAATCGCTTACGGCAGGTGCACCGCTGCTAAAATATTTACAGGGAACTGAAGAATGAGCAGCTTAAGACATGATGAACTCAGCGATGCCACATTGGAGACGCCAATACGGCAAGCCTCCCGTGTACTGGTGGTCAGCTGAAATCGTTGAAAAGTAAAGGTAGTGACACAAGCTTTGATGTGAAGCTCAACGGGCTTGGAACCGCTATGAGGCATGCAACCAGTGGGGAGCATATAACAGGCCATTCAATAAGTCTGTAGGTTGGCACATGGATGGCGTAACTAGAATTTTCCCATATGATATTTTATTAGTACTTATCTTCAAACGTATAAGTTTGACAGCAATTGGACTATTGATTCGTTGGCTATAGCATTTTGTTGGAAGCAACTTTTGTTATTGAAAAAAATGGAAAAAAAGAATGTCAAGTTTTGATAATTGCGTTTTGATGAAAGAAATGCAGTGGAAACCGTACAATTGCTTAATAAACATTATCCGGACTCTGCTCCATCGAGACAAATGGTAGAGATGTAGATTGCTGAATTTAAACATGGTCGTAACAGCACAAATGATGCAGAGTGAAGTGGATGCCCAAATGAGGCTGTCATTCCAGAAAACATAAAAAAAATCCACAATTGGTTATGAACGATCACAAATTGAAGGTGCACGAGCTAGCTAACATTGTAAAGATATCAGATGGTAGTGTTTTTACCATTTTACATGAACGTTTGGGTATTCGAAAGCTCTGTGCAAAGTGGGTGCAGCGTGAGCTCACAATCGACCGAAACAAAAACGCATTGATGCTTCAGAGCAGTGTTTGGCACTGTTAAACCGTAATAAAATCGAATTCTATCGTCAATATGTGACAATGAATGGAACATGGCTTCACTATTACACACCAAAATCCAAAAGACAGTCAGCTGAGTGGACAGCAGTCAACAAACTGAATCCAAAGCGAACAAAGACGCAGCAGTCGGCCAGTAAGGTTATGACGTCTGTATTTTAAGATGCGAATGGAATAATATTCATCGACTACCTTCAAAAAGGAGTTATCATCAACAGCGACTATTACTGTGCACTTTTTGATCGATTGAAGCTGAAATCACAAAAAGCGGCCGCATTTGCAAAAGAAAAAAATGTTGTTTCACCAAGACAATGCACGTTGTCACAAATCGATGAAAGCGATGGCAAAATAGAATGAATTGGGCTTCGAATTGCTTACACTCCCTCCATATTCTCCAGATTTAGCCCCCAGTGACTTTTTCCTGTTTTCAGACCTCAAGAGAATGCTTGCTGGAAAGAAATTTAAGTCCAATGATGAAGTAATCGCTGAAACTGAGGCCTATTTTGATGAAAAAGAGAAATTGTACTGTAAAAGTGGTATCAAAAAGTTGGAAAGTTGAATAATAAAATCCAGTTTTGTAAAAAATTTTTTTTCTTACTTTTCCTACGGACTTATTGAATGACATGTTAAGTTAACCAGAAAGTGCTTTTGCAAAGTGATTAACAGCAGTAAAGCTCACTGCTAGCAAGATCTAGTGGACAATGTAAACAGGGATCCACGGAACCTTGGCTTCAAGCTAGTTATACACAAGCTTAGTGCCTTGCGTAGGGCACACGACGTTAGGAATGCCTTCAACTCCGCTAGAGGGGTGGATGTTCTAGTAACGCTAGAAAACTCTTTTAAAATTCGAGAATATCTCATGTGGCTTGCGAAGGACTAACTATAGGACCAAAACCTGGTTTATAACATGACACAGTACCAACGAAGAATGGAAGTAACATCGAGTGTTGCCTAGGGATCTATCCTTGGTCCAGCCCTGTGGAACATGTCTGGTAATGGGCTACTGAGGCTGAAGATACCAGATGAGTCACGGTTGATCGGCCATGTGGATGATTTTGTTGCGCTAATCACTAGAAACACCGTTGAACAAGCGCAACTTAAGCTAGGTATGCTAATGCACTGAGTGAGAGACTGGATGACTGCTCGTAGGCTCAGTCTAGCACTGGAGAAAACCGAAGTGTTTGTCTTGACAAAAAAAGAATCCCTAGAGTAAGAGCGATTAGTACTGGAAACATAATAATCGAATCGAAGCAAGCAGTGAAGTACCTACGGCTACTAATTGACTCGAAGATGAGTTTCTCATAGTAAATCATGGCCAACGTAGGGGGGCCAAAGCCGTCAAGTAAACGCCTCTTGATGAGTGTTATAGAGTCAGTACTACTCTATGGAGGGGAAATATGGAGCAACGCTCTCAGTAAGGAGGTGTACCGAAAACGCTTGGCATAGCTACAGAGAAGAGGAGCACTGAGGATTGTCATTTCATATCCTACAGTATCTAATTGGTCAGTGAGAGTTATTACGGGCGTGATATATATCGCCCTCCTTCTTAGAGAGTGCCGTGCTATTGACCTGCGTCAGAATGAAGATACAAGGGAGACAATCGTCTACGAAGAGAGACAGCGTTCACTCAGTGAGTGGTAGCAATCTTGGGTGAATTATACCAAAAAAAGGTGGACTGCATGGCTCATTCTGGATTTGAGACCATGACTAAACCAAAGGCATGGTAAAGCTGACTTCTGTCTGACCTATCTTTTGAGTGGATATGGGTGTTTTCAGTCTTATCTACACAAGATTGGTAAGTCACGACCCCCCAAATGTGATTTTACCTAGGAGAGGAAGAGGATGTCTGTCCCACATTTTTCGCGTGCAAAAAAAGGGCTCTCGTGTTTTCGCTTCCATAAGCACCTCCAACTGTTTTGTTTCATTGACCACGTCCTCAAATGTTGAAATTCAAGCAGCAATGAACTGTCTCCGTTGATCAAGTCAAATCAGTGCTTCCCAACGGTCTCCATCCTTCAGTTCTCCTAACAAATATGTTTTTAGGCATACATTCTTGGTTCATACGATTCAGGTGGCCAGTCTATTGCAGCTTCTGCAATCTTACAACCGTTGAGACCTCTAGCTTGTCAAAAATTTTCATATAGCTCATCATTGTATTGAATTCGCCATTGATTTCTATCTAGATTCTCTCCAATTATATGCCTCAGGACCCGTCTTTCAAAGGTGCTCAATATATTTATGGATGCTTGAGATGGGGTCCATGTTTCACCCATAGCACAGCATTGGTCTTGTTACAGATTTGTATACTTGGAGCTTTGTTTCCCTATGTATGCAGCTGGTCTTTAAGATCGTCAAAACTGAATAAAATATTTTATTTGCGAGCTGTATTCTTCGATGTATTTTGTAGGATTAATGGAGCAAAGAGTTCTTTGGGCTTACACAGGCCTATTGTAATGGTTTTTTTCGTCGCCCGTATGCTTGAGATTTTCCGAAGGAAGTCTAAACTGATCTCTCATCGATTATAGACCTGACTGTACCCAGTAAATCAACTAGTCTGGGCACCCTATGTCTGTTCCCAGGTGCCTGTTGGCAGGCTAAGTATTTTGGAGGGGCATTTCCATTGCAGGTGTTCCACGAGCAGGCTAAGTTCGAATACAAATTTTCAGCCACCGGTTCACATGCGCGATTTAAAACGGATTAAACACTACCAACAGCACGATTCTTCTCTACTTTGATCCAATTCATTTTCATCTCTTTCAAACCGTACGTTAAATACAAAAAAAAGAAAAAAAAGAAAGAGACATCATCAATGAAAACCACACATTGCCGATTGTTCACTGACGCGTTGCCACAAATAATCAACTTGAATTCAAAAATTAAATCATTCTACTCTAACTATAAACGCAAAGCCAAACTACGGCACAGCGAAGCAAACTACCGAACCGATCAGTTGCGGATTATTAAAACCCTACCCTCTCAGTGGCGTACTCACCTCCCGTCCTATTACGTTTTAAAAATGAACGGCTCTTTACTGAAAAGGAAAGTTTTTTTTTTTTACACCTAACAATTCATATTTGTTTTTCTTTTATTGGTTGAATCTTTCAAACTGAAACATTTCTGATATCAACTGTGAAATGTGCTATTATTCTTCAAAAATTTGTTGATATGCTATTAAAGGTGCTCGAAATTAAATTATAATTCAACGATTAGATTCGAAAATAATACATAGGTAACCCTAATTATGTACGACTTAAGAATAACTATATGTTTGTTGCGATAAAATTATTAACTAAGTGATCATTTTGGTACCAAAAGACGTTCTACATTTTAAATTGAGTTCAATCAACAAATAATAGGTTACAATCAATGGAGTGAAATACTATGATCCGATGATTGTTGTGTAAGCTTGACTCACACTTGATTGGACTTTCAAATGCGTTTAAGTTATACTTATGGAAATATAAATATAGAGCGGTGATAATATGGTTAAGGTTGGTAGACAATATGTACACTTGAAATTTAGAAAAGTGCATATATAAGAAAGTAGACTAATAAAGAATTATATTGGTCAATTATTTATTTTATTGGATATGCGCAGGCCAAAACTCCTTCTTCTTTTTGAAAAGCCATCTGGCCTTGCTTTTTTGTGTGTACAGACACGTTTTGACTCCTTTGAGTCATCTTCAGAGCCTACACTGAAGATGACTCATTTTCGTTGACTTTAAGTAAGCATACGACAGTATTGTTTGTAAAGAACTGCATCAAATATTGCTTGGCTTTGGCACCCAACCCAAATTAGTCCGTCTTACCAAAATGACAATGACGTTGAAGACCCTCCAAGTCCGCATCAATAACCAAATCACCGATGCCTTTGACACAAATATCGGACTAAAGCAGGGTCCCATTACACTGGTCCCATTGCTATTCAATTTGGCTCTGGAGTACGTCATAATGAAGCTACCTGACGATACACGAGGTAAATTACGATACAAGTCGAGCCAGGTAGTAGTCTATACCGACGACATCAACATTTTGTCACGATCATTAACAACTGCCAAAGAACTCTTCCTGAAACTTGACAGCAAAGCAAAACTAGTAGGTCTACAAATCAATGAAAATAAAACAAAGCTCATGACGCAGTGGAGGAGAAATACCTCAAATATACAAGATATCACACTTGGCGAATATAGTATCGAAAATGTGAGCGAATTCATGTATTTAGGAACCAAAATAACGAAAACGGATAATGAAAGAGACGAAATACGCCGAAGAATACAGCTCGCAAATAAAATATTTTATTCAGTTTTGACGATCTTGAAGACTAGCTGCACACACAGGAAAACACAGCTCCAAGTATACAAATCCGTGATAAGACCTGTGTTATGTTGTAATCGAGCAGTCGTCTAAGAAAACTGCTCGAAAACCGGCATAACACTCATCTGAATTGTAATTGCAGATTTGAAAAATTTAATTATTCCAATTTGTAGTCTTATAAATAATAAAATATTTTTTTAATTTTAAATATAAATTTTTATCATCTTTTTTCCCTGTATAAAATTTAAATTTTGCTGTATAATTATATTCTTTATGATATTTGTCTTTTTCTATTATTATTTAAATTTTTCTGTATTATTATTTTTCATCAATTTAATAATTCAAATCTACAACTGAAATTCGGACATGGCGACACCTTTTCCCGCGGCATATGCACGTATTGCATTGGCGAAGGCAAACTGTACAGCCAAATAAACGGTTGCTCGTCGAGTTCCAGTGCGACAAATACCGCATGGGACGACTGACAACCAATGGGAGTCTCGTGGGGATAAGCAACGCGTGTGCGTCGAAGGGGCGAGTTTTTGTTTCGAACTCGGCATCTGATCGAGATTTACATATACGAGCTCACAAATATTATCGACTTTCGATGAATTTGTCCAGGATGGGCGAATTCCAAATGACGAGACAACCTCTAATACTCTGTGTGTGCGAGAGTGTTTTGGATTTTATTGATTAAACTGTGTGGATGTCAAGGATATCAAATTGGTAATCTGTGAAAGGTGCCCCCTTGCCTTCTAAGTTGTTATAAAATTAGAGTGTCACTTCTGAATTGTTATGACCTAGAGTGTTTTCCATATGGGCTTTGAATGAAGTGGATGTCCAATTTATGAACTGTGTGAGAATCCCCGGAAGATAGTCTTCATAATTCGCTTCAGAGAGTCGCGGGTGCAAGGAATTAATTCTCCGTTGAATGACAAATTCACTTAAATGGGCGGCAATCATGATCATGAAGATGTGGGAATCGCCAATGTAAGATTAGATAGACCCAAGTGTGATTCTTGCTACAAAAGGTGATCATAAGAGAGTCGAATCTTTAGACCGTGAAATTCTATGGGTAGCTATCGAAGGGAAAATAGAAGTTGTACGAGAAATTCTCTACTTGGACGCAGAGAGTGTAAATTTAATCGATGAAGACGGTTACACACCATTATACAAGGCCTACTATAGCAACTTTGTAGAAGTAGCTCAAATTCAAAGCGAATCAAACGCTCAGACTGAAATAAAGTGGACTCTACTGCAGTCGGCTTGCAAGTGGAGAAATGCAAAATGTGTGGCGTTATTGCTTCAACACGGAGCCAATGTGAATGTAAGGTCAGATGGACTGCAAACTCTACATATAGCAGCCACTGTATCCAATTGTCGTAATGTAGCAACAATTTTAATGTTGGATTGGTATATTGACCCTGTAAAGCATTGAAAGGAAAGATCAGTGAAGTAACCGCATGGTTCTCGTCTGCGTTTGCAGTTTTAAAACAGACCTGACAACTGTCATCAAAGGGGAATGTCGGTTTCCATTTATTCAAGTTCAAGAGCAATATTCGGTTTCGCGTGTGAAAACGTCACAAAACAACGCCCCGGGAAGTAGTGCTCTGCAATTGGATTGCACTAAAGGTTTCGTTCAACGGAATTACCGTGAAGGAATATCCATCAAATTCCATACAAGACGTCCAAGTGAACTTGATGGTCGAAATGAAAGGCATATCTTCGAACCAATAATAACGACACTACATGATTATTTTTCTGAAGCAGAGAAAGGATCTGGCAGCTCATACTGTGTTTTTACTTTTATGTGACATAAGAAAAATATGTTTTAATTTGTAAAAAAAAGAAATGATAATTTTTAGCGAGCCGCAAAAGAAGAATCAGTCAAGGCATCACCACATCACCAGTGGGGGCCCGGCGAGGATGCTGGTGAGTATCCGCTTTTTTTATATATATTCATATATATTTAAATTCATATTTATTAACGTTTGTTTTTAAATGATATAACTAACCAGGAGTATTTGAATTGAGAAAGAGTTGATCATCTTTGTTAATACTAGTTGTAGTCATTTCTTTAATGCATGTGTTGCTACATTTTATGAGACTACTAAAGCCAAACGATGATATTTTAGCAAAAAATGGAAGAATGCCCACACATGATTGAATATAATTAGGATTTATTTAGGACTGGGAAGAATAAAAAAATAATGAATAATGAAACAAAAATTTCGTTCTTTCCATTTGGATTTCGAACCTGGCCGGGTATGGGACCCGCCACGTTGGCTGGCCTCTCTACTATAATGAGCTAGCCTTTAGGCGAGCTCACCCCTTTTGAAGCGTTACAGGTGCTCTTGCACGCCCGCAGTTCACGTGCCTATTTATAGCATAGCGTTATGTGATTCTCTCACATAATGCAATGACATAAATTTGCCACGTTTATATTTTTCATTTAAAAGAAAATTTCATTCATTCATCGATCTTGATCCGGTTGGGGGGTTCAAAGGGGCACCGCTTCCACCTGGATGCCCCACTCTTATTTAAGGGTTGTAACGACAAAGTCCTCTTAAGTTCGTCTGTTTCTTCTAGGCACGGTTTATCCTTTGAGTCAGCAACTTTTGACCCTCCTTAATTTACCTCATTCTCAACTTCGGTCGATATCCGTTTGAACCTTTTCAATTCGTGAATGCAAAATTTTTTGTAGTGGGTCCTTGTGCTGGGGAAAAGAACCCGCCCCACGACACAGCAACGCTAGCCAACTAGCGCATTCACGCGTCTTCAGACAAGGCCAATCGCGGTAAACCCCACCATCCTCTTTCGCCGAGGCAGCAAACCATCGCTGCAGCCCTTCACGGACTTTCATATACACCCATTTCATTACAGTTATGCTTTGGGTGTGAA
This sequence comes from Odontomyia ornata, assembly GCA_963969285.1. Classification (NCBI taxonomy): domain Eukaryota; kingdom Metazoa; phylum Arthropoda; class Insecta; order Diptera; family Stratiomyidae; genus Odontomyia; species Odontomyia ornata. The sequence goes on along the minus strand of OZ017742.1, from coordinate 16,741,366 downwards.
ACATGGACTCTGGACCGTGACCCAAGCGTCCACAAATATATTGAACCCCTTTGAGCGACGGGTCGTGAGGCAAATAGTTGGAGCGAAGCTAAACGGGAACCAATGTCATTAAAGGTTTTGACGTAGTAATTGAGTGTTTCAACATAATTTTATAGGATTTGTTAAATCTGTTTCCTCATGTGCGTGACACTGTGATTTGTCCTGCTACCATTACTTATGTGTCTTTTTCCCTTTTTCACATTGGTTAATTTGAAATAAGGAACATTTTATAAACTCAACTTGGACACATTACTAACTAATCTTTGCGAAAACCTTTTTGTTATCCGTTTGTTAACTGTTTATCATTTTGACCGTTTATCTACTCACAATGAACTAGAGTAAATTAACTATTTTTCTGTTACTAGGACTCTTATACAATAATTTTAAATTTAACATTTCGACTTTACATGTGTTTTTATGTAGATCTTCCATCAAAGTAAACCATGACGAAACTGTTATTTACTTTTTTTAATATTTTAGAAAATGGTAAATTTTATTATTTGATTTCCAAAATGAATTGAAATTTGATTCTTCAAACCCAAATATTTCCATTGCAGGACATTGAAGAAGTTTACCAACTAAATAAGGACAGATTGGAACGACTACGAGTCCACGCTCGTCATATCATCATTTTAGGGCAAGAAGGAGCCATCATACATACAACGATGGACGCACAAAGTACGCGTATTATAGCTACCAGAGTTTGTGGTGTTCTTGCCACAATGGCGAACAGTGCTGTACGAGATTTGGATCCCACCGATGAAATGCATTTCATGCGAATTACAGTAAAAGCATACGAAATAATTGTAGCTCCCGATAAGGACTTCACCCTCGTAGCGGTTGTATAGAAAACCTGATATGAGGAGGAAAGTGGGAGTTGATATACCAGCCCAGTCAAATATACCCTTTATGATATCAGACTGTAATGTCGGGAATTTAGTGAGATGATAGTAGAACTTAGGGAGGGTTGAGTCCTTGGTGTGTAATTTATGTGAGTATGCATGTGTGAAGAAAAAATAAACATGACTTTTTCAATCAATCCTTTGCGGTTATATTATTGAAGCGGAAATGCGTGCATGTATGTTAAAGGATAATGCACCCTACGTTTGACCTAGAATCTATTTACCCTTAGCTGGAGGCATTCACTTTCTTTAGTGTGTCTATTGATCCCGTCAATTTTTGTGGTGGAGCTTTCAGGATGGGAAATGGGAGTTAAATAATAATCGCAGTCAGCTGGGGAAATATTTCTCGCTAATCAATTTCCCGTCTGTTTGTTTGCTTGCGTGATATTTTCTCAAGTGAACTATCGCTTTTGTTGATTTAGTTGCTCATTTGAAAGGGAAACAAAAGGATACTGGGAGGAAATTGAAATGGTAAGGATTTCCTTACGTTATATGAATTAAAATGTACGATTTAGTGTGTATTTGAAAATAGGCTAAGCGGACACCTTCTTACGTGGAAGAAGCTTTTAAGCAAATCCTTGCGAAACCGGGGATAATTGATGTAGTTGTGTTGAACGCTGCCGGAAATCCTGTTCGAACTACATTACCGGAGCAACGTAGTCTCGAGCATGCTGGAATGTGGACTCAACTAATGCAAAAGTCCAAGTACGCTGTGCAACAATTAGATCGTGACGAAGATGTCCTGTTTTTACGTGTGCGTACCAAGCAGCATGAAACTATTATAACACCGGATGAAAAATTGACATTTATAGTAGTGCAGAATCCAGAGGACAAAATATCTATAAATGTTATGGAAAAAATTTCTCATTCATCTATGGTTTCAAAACATTAGACTGAATAAATGAATTTTTATTATAAAATCTGGGCCAAAATTTATTGAACTAAAAGCATTTTCCAGGAATTTTCAAGTTACTTTCTTTTTGAGCACCCCCGTTCCCTACGACTCCCTCCTTCACTTTTGACCTTTCCCATTCACATTCACATTTTGTCACTTGATCAACAAATAAGGTAATCGAATTTCAGGGTTACAAAATGGGAGTTTGCCCAGAAAAGAAAAGTCAACCAGTTTTACCGGGGTCGACCATTTAGTCATTCGGCTAAGTGAAAATCAGCTCAGACGGAGCTTAAAGAAAAATTATACTGCGCACTCTGGGGGGGTTTTGGTCATCCAGCATCATATCGAAGATAATTCCGATATCAAGATGCATAAGTAAAGTTTGCTCCAAAGCAAACACAAGAACACCATAGTGTTCCAACTTCGTCAAGCCCAGTGTATCATTTGCATTTGGCGCAAAAAGAGCAGCGGAAAATGCTGTAAATAATGTAAGTGGCAATAATGAGCTGCTTCTCAAAATTTAACAGCAACTAAATTCTTTATCCTAGAGAATCGATAAACAATTCGGTACTTGAACTTCCGAGCGGTGCGGCGGAAATGCCTCCAGAAAAGGAAGTAAACCAGTGTTATCGGCGTCAAAGATTTGGACATTCGGCTGCCAACTGTGCCATGCGTTATTGGTGCGTCAAATTCAAGGATATTCATGCTGCCGGTGAGTGCAAACTAGCTCAGACGGAGCCAAAAGAGAAATTATACTGTGTTAACTTCGGTGTATTTGATCATCCGGCATCATGTCGAGGATGCTCCCGATATCAAGATGCGAGAGAAAAATTTATGCCAAAGAAAACACAACTACACCGGAGTGTCTTAGCTCCAAATTTCATCAAGCCCGGAGTATCATTTGCACTCGCCACTAGCGGACTAGCAGAAAATGCGGAAAATAATGCAAATAATGTAAGTGGCAATAATGAACCGCTTCTCAAAATTTACCAGCAACTAAATTCTTTATCTGAGAGAATCGATAAACAAGATATGAAAATTAATCTTGTCTTTCAGTGTTTAGGGCTTCCAAACGCCTCAAAATAATTTGTCATCCAGCCACATTCCCATGGATAGGATTCATCTCATCTCGATCAACACTCCATTGTTACTATACATCGACGTGATTATCTCCTTGAATTTATTGTTAAGCAAAAGCCTGACATCATGCTTCTCACCGAAACCCACCTCAATTCATGCCACTTCATGACATTCAAGGATTTTGAATTTGTAAGAAGCGATAGGGTAAACGGTGATGGAGAAGGTAGCACTGGGATATTGGTTCAAAGACCGTATTGTTTCCAAAATATTGAAAAAGTTGAATTCTAAAGCTTTGAATCTCTTGAAGTGTCCGTTATCAAAATTTCACTGCCAGGTGGGGATAACCTCTTCATTATCTCTGCCTATGCAACTGGTAGAACTGTTCACAAGCTCAAGGAGGAACTCAATTCCTTGTTTGAAATACTCGAATTGAACAGGCTGCATGTCTATTATATTCTTGCTGGTGACTTGAAAGCCAAGCATACATCATGGCTGAACACCACCAATAATCCAAGAGGTGTATTCCTGAAATCATGAATAACAGAGAACCAAATTGAATACAGGTGCAATCTATATGGGTCGAAGCTCCCAACATACCCTAGAACAAATTCATATTTGGACCTCTGCATTGCTGACGCAAGACTCGAGTTCAACTTTAATAGTCCTCAACGGAAATTGCAGGTGCTTCCTTATGATAGCGACCATAACGCAATCGTTGGAAATCAATCATCACAGGGATGATTTCTTCCTCACTCCAGTACAACATGAAAATCATCGGTTGAATTTCAAAGAAACAGACTGGGGAAAGTCTCAAAAGAAGTTTAATCGGGAGTACCAGAAGCAATGTCCTCCTTCTGATTTCTATTTGTCGAAGTTAGAGAAGCTGACGTTGGAAACGATTGAGAAAGTAGTTCCCAAGATTAAACATCGAAACAATATGGAAGAATATAAGAATATGAGACACCAACCATCGCAAGGTTAAAAAGATTGAAAAGCCGTCTTCTCACTCGCGTCAACAATATTGATCGACGATTTTTGGACTACAACCATCCCTCGTTGGCTGTGTTGAAATTACCCCTGAAAAATGTCCGGAACTTAATCCGGTCATACTTCAGGAGTGAGGTCAGCAATCAATGGGCGGAAAAATTGAAGGGTATTAGCCCACAGGACCCAGATGGCGTTTTCGCGAAAGTGAATAGCATATTCCGCAAGAAGTCTCGGGTGAAGGTATCGAATCTTGAAGTCACTAGTGATGAGATAAATCTTCTCGATAGGGCTGGTATCGAAATTGAAAGTACGACTCCGGATAGAAATGGAAACAGGGTTATTTGTGAAGGATTGGATAAACTTGCCCTGATTGGAACACATTTTGAATTGGTTCATCTAACAAACCATGAGAGAGGGAATGAAATATTTTCAGAGGTCGTTGAAGCAAAAGTTTCCGACTTCAAATCAAGCCTAAACGGCCAATCAATTCTTCATTTCAATGAAACATTAACATCTGACCTCATACCGAGCTTGAATCTTATTGATTATTTTGTTAGCTATGAAGACTTGTGCTTCAAATTTCGCAGGATAAACAACAAGAAATCATGTGGTACTGATGGTATTCCAAATGTAGTTCTGCGACATTTGCCGGAGATTGCTATTAGGAATTATTGTTTATTGTTCAATAGCATGTCGAGCAATTCATATTTTCCAAATGAGTCGAAAAAGGCTAAGATATTTCCGATCTTGAAGAAAGGAAAAGAATCTTCATGCCCAAAAAGCTATCGCCCAATCGGTTTGCTGCCTAACATCAGCAAGGTGTTTGAAGTGATACTCAACAGAGCATTAAACGCCCACATTGAGGAATATGAGTTGATGCCGAATTGCCAATTCGGTTTTCGTGCCAGGCATTCGACCACACATGCAATAATGAAAGTAACCCCAGACATCTGTTCGAAAACAAATGATAGACAATGCGTTGGAGCATGTCTCATTGATATGGAGAAAGCCTTTGATACGGTATGGTGAGATGAACTAATTTTTAAACTCCTTCAGGACAAGTTCCCCAGACACCTTGTCGCCATGATGTGTAATATGTTATACGGAAAATCGTTTGTTGTAACTGATGGAAATCTGAGAACAATGCGCGAATTCAAGGTCTTGAATGGTCTATAGCAGGGAACAGTTACTGCGCCTCTGCTCTTCTCAATCTTCATTCGCAAGCTATTTAACGGCTTTGGTTTTAACGTCTCGCCAACGCGATCGTTGGTAGCGTTTGCTGAGAATCTGATCATCTATACGGCAGACCGAAAAGCTACAATAGTTCAGAGAAATCTCCAAAAAATGTTCAATAATGTACAGCTGTACACTGACAATTGGCGAATGAAAATCAATGCGCAGAAGTGTGAAACAATCTTGTTTCGGACAACTCTGCAGGGGGTCAGTCAAGACCTGAAACGTAATTGGAAAGATTTCCACATCATGGCTGGCGAGGGTAGTTTAGAACGAGTTCCACATAAATCGTGTGTTCGATACCTCGATGTTTATCTCGATCAGTATCTGTACTATACTGAACATGTAAAAATCATGCTCAATAAGGCACTAAAAGTACTCTTTCATTCCAAATACATTGATCAAAAGGTCAAAATTATCTGTTACAACACCCTGGTTAGACCAGTTTTGACATATGGATGTCAGATCTGGTACAACCAGAGTGCTAGTACTATGGAAAAATTAAGAGTTTCCGAAAGGAAATGTCCGTGCATGTACTGGTTTGTACAGAAAGCCTGAGATGGATTGGAAGCACTATATATCAAATAGAAGAATTTAGCAAACTGATCAAGTGACGAGGGTCGATATCTTCATATTGAAACTTCTTCGGAATCATATCGCAAGATCTGTAACTGTGAGTGAAAACCCTTGGATTTCACAGCCGTTCTACCCTACAGATGGGTATATAGCGACTTGCCTCGCTACTGGCTTCGTTCCTCCAGAAGCATTCGTGCATTTGGACATGAATGGATATGTTTTTGATTCTGACGGCGTCCCAGTCATATATCACTTATATCGACGGGCCACCGATAAGAAGATAAAATATTCTCCTAATTTGAGTTCACAAGACCAACGATTTCAATGGAGATACTCATTTGCTAGATTCGTTGAAGCTGATCAAATTGAGATGGCGCAATCCAGGTATTGGTGGCTGAATTACAATGTGTAAATTATTCGTGTTTATTACCAGTTTTTGTATTTTTCATTCATTTCATTCAGTTTTTGAGTTTCAGCTTATTATTGCTACATTTAGTATTGTTGTTTATTTGTGTTAAAAATTAGGTACAGGCTAGGCATATGTTATGTTTCCTATATTAGGTTAGAGATAAGATTAAAAGCTTAGGTTAGCAACATTGTTATAGAATTTTTTAGTATAAGATAATGTTTTTGATTGAATTTTATTAGAATTAAGTGAAAACATAAGGTGTAGGATCAAAGTTCACTGTTGTGTTAAGATTATAAATACTTTTAGGATAGTGTTGGTTGGTTTTTTCTCCTTTTTCCAATTAATTTTCAAAATATGTAATAATTTTAATTAATTGAATTTGCTAGAGTTATTTTTGAAGAAATATGTTTAATGATAACGTATAAATTTAGAGAGCCATATGGGCCATTAAGTTTTTTGTATGTTTATTATTTGGAATTTGCTTTATATTCTTTGTAAATTGATACCGATTAGTATTGAATAAAGCGCTTTTGACTTTGACTCAATTTATTATGTGAATAAAGCACATTTGACTTTGACTTTAGGAAAAATACGTCAAATTATAATCTCATTTTACCATTCGAAATCTTTTTGAAATACTCGAAAGCCAAAAAGGTTTTCCAAACCAACTTTAGAATCAAGTTAACTCCAGAAGAACAAGAAATTAGAATAAAAGAAGAAGTCCCTTCCAAATAAATTACCATATATATTCATACATTTTAATCCAAAATAAAAGTACACGCTCTTCTTAAACTTGTTGAACAATCAAAGTAAAGTCTTCCTCAGGACCAACCATGAGTTCACCTTTCTTTGTATAAATGCGTAAAAAGTGCAGATCATCAGCTGGATCAATATCCCGAACAGCACTTCTAGCTAAGCCAACGAGCGTACCGGCTACAAAATTGGCCATTCCTTGAGTTGTTGTATTGTCAAAAGATGATTGTAGTACAAGTTTATCTTTTGAAAGAATAATGGTGCCATAAACTTTATCTCGTATTCGATTTGTAGTTTCTTCATTATCCGCAACAACTTGCTCAAGAGCAGACTGAAAAAGAAAGAAACTGATGAACAAAATAAAATGAATTTTTCTAAAATCTTACAAAGTCAGCCATTTTATATGATTGAGTAATTGTAAAATAAATAGGCTCTAAAAAACTGATTGACACCTCACAGATGACTTTTTTATGCATAATTATTACTAACGTAATAGAGAGAAACATGGTTAAAATTATCTTGAAAAGTATTTAGGGGCAATTTTAAATACGTTTAGGGGCAATTTTAAATACGTCGTACGCCGTCTGTTGTTAACATTTTACTAGCAAATATTGAAACCGGTTAGGCTCAGTTCTTTTTTTTCTTTTGGGGCTTACACTATCTACCAATTATTCTTCTAGATATCTGTATTGAAAACAAAAGTTTGAAGACAGAACCGTAGTGGGATTGTGAATAACCCAGATTTAACTGATGGACGAGTAAGCAGAATACCATTCAGTGATGCTCTTGAACTAGTTTTTGAAAAAGCATCAAATGTAATATGGAGTCTATTTCAGACGGGATATGTACCAAAAAGGACCAATTATTATTGTAAGGTACAAAGCTATTAAGAATGGAAAAAACTTTAAGAAAAAAATGAAAACTGATTTCAATGCTCTAAAAAGGATGAAATAAATTTTATGGAACCTATGTGTAATGTTTAAGTTTAAGGATGTAGCATCGATCTTTGAATAAGTTCATCAGTAGGCAAAGAATAAATGCGGAAGAGAAAAGCATCATGAAATTTTCCCCAATAAAATGGCTCTAAATCATGTCGAATTTTATTTATGCTTAACTTAAAGTTAATTTATTGAGTATTTCCGGTAGAAATGATTGACTTCAATGTACCGTTTAGAGAAAATATTAAAGATGTTGATCATTTTCATCATCCATAACCAAAAAATTTGGTATCTCCACTGAATTCTTGAAGAATGCAAAATAATTGGCTTTTTTCCGTACGAAGGATCATTAAAATTTAATTTCTCGACATCAATGTACCATATTGAACTGTTAATTGTAATGTGACGCCTACGCCCGGGAATCGAAGGATTCCGATCCCGAACCCTTGCAACCGGCCAGATGGATATGTCCTCGAAGTGCCAGCGGACTTCATCTGTCGTGCGGATATCGTTGCGCAGAAAATATTTTTCTTTTCTGTCCAAATATTTAGATCTGTGTATATAAATATTCGAATATAGAATTAATCCGAACCCCGGCACATTTCGAGACATAGCCATCTGGAAATGCCCCTCCACCGTGGCCATCGAGAAAACTATGCCACTGGCGACAACTGGAGAGGTACATTGCCGCCATATGGCGTGCCATTCCACACACAGCTGGTTTGTCCGATGTGACAACCGGGTGATTTTGACAGCCACATGGAGGCGAAGAAGGACAATTAGAAGCTGTAACCTGATTCGTTGATAGCTAAAACCATTGATAATATACGGTCCCCTTTAGTTCGTTTTGTTTTAAAATTATAAAATAAATTATTTAGAACTATATGGCAAGTAATATCTAGACCAAAGTGTTGTTTCTCCTCACAATTGCAGATGATGATGCAATAGAAAAGTTTTCAGCGCAAGTGAAGCCGCGAATTGATCCATTGAAATTATTAACTTGCCTGAAGGTGCTACTGGCACCAAATGGTGGAATTCGCAGTGCGAATGAAGTTAAACGTTTAGCCGAATTAGTGGCAAAAAACTCAAAGAAATTGGTGTCCAAGTGTATTTATATACAAATATTGAAAAGCACGGATACAGAATTATTAGGAAAATTTATGGGCGTGGGCGGCTGGCTTTTAGCTCATATGTGGCTGAATGAAGGCATCAAAGCTGCAAACTGGCCGCTAGTGCAAGAGATTTTAGAGGTTGTTGCTGTGTCCGGTGGATGTACAAAGATTAAGAAGCAACACAGCACCGAAGCTTGTCAAAGGATTGTGAATAAAGAGTTCCTCGCCCCATGAAGTGGATTCGCCGAAAAAACACCGAAGGAAAGGAATCGAGAAGGCGAAAGTGTTGCTGCCAAAAAGGCTTTTCCAAAAATATAGAAGCATACGGTCAAGGTCAGGACAATATCGACCTAGATGAATGGATCATCTTTCGTTGTCAGTACGGTCGTGGATCAAACATCGGATCAGGTTAGTGTTAAAATAATAACTATTAAAAGTCCGAGACGATTCAATAAATGATTTGATGGCAACAATAGCGAAATTAGATTCGAACGGAGTACGAATTCTTCCGGAAGGTAGGAATAAGACGACATCGCCACAAGTCCAAAGTTCAGCAGCTATTGCGAATGTGGCTGAAGAGAAAGCTGACCAGAAAGACGATCCAAATGAAGATTGGTGTGCAGTTTGTTTGGATGGTGGTGAATTGATGTGTTGCGATGAATATCCAAAAGTATTTCACCACAATTGTCACATACCAGCTATAAGTTCCTTACCAGATGAAAGTGAAACGTGGCAAGATTTGTTATGTGTTAATTTAGCGGAACTGGCAAGTTCAGCTGAATGTGAAAGACATAATGCAGGAGAACTTGGCGCAAATGAATTAAAGATTATACAGAGGATATGTTTAAAATTATATTGCCAATACGAACAAAGTTTACCATTTAGAGAGCCAGAACCTGCAACAAACACTGCATATTATGAAGTAGTTTGTCAACCTATGTCGCTAGATGTTATTCGAACTCGTTTGGATCCATCAAGTCCGAATCACTACAAAGACATTGCCACATTTGTAGCTGACGTTCGATTGTTGTCCAAAACTGTATGCTTATATTATCCGGAGGATTCCAAAACATATGCGCATGCCCGTTGTCTAGAACAATTTTTCGAAGAGCAACTGGCTAAATGGCTTCCTAAATGCGCTCTCGTAAACAAGTGTGAAACGAATGCAGATGAATGTCCTGTGAAACAAAAAAATGCGCGAAAATTCCGAATGAATGCCCTTAGAAAAAGGACAATTTCAACTGTCGGATGAGAAAAAAACGAAATAAAGTAGATTATATTTGCTTACAGGAATAGTTTTAACATGGTAAGTTTAGGCGTGTATTTACGCTATCGCCTGTTGATGTCGCACATCGACACATTTAAACTCTTACTACAAGCAAAATATTAATTTATTGTTTAAACGTAACTACACATAAAATAAGAAACCATTTTTATCTACTCGAAAGAAAGCATGAAGTTATTCCAAATATAAAATGGTCATAAAAAATTTTTCACCGGTCAGTTATTAATCATATGAATAAATGCATACCAAATTCATTTGAAACCTTAGATTATAGAGGTTAATTAATTTTATATGACAGAATGCTATCTAGATAATCAAAAAAACGACGGAAAATCGTACTTTCGTTGATTTTAGGCATAACTATAAATTAAAGACATTAAAAGGTAGGACATTTACGTCCAATTCATACGAGAGATGACATTTATCAGAAACACTTTTTGTGTTTGAATTCTCCTTATTTTGGTTGCTTTTAGACGAAACGCATGTAGACTGGCACACGATTTTATTAATTTGTTTTTGTAGTTGATGTAGATGAGTGCTAAAAAAAAAAAAAAGGAAAAATTTCCATTTAATACAAACTGATAATCAAACTGTAGAAAAAAAGAGATACTATTACTTTAAGTAGAATACCTTAGTTAGAAATTTATATTGTATCGAAGGAATCGTTAGTTAGTATGTAGGAAAATTAGAGACTTGTTTAGCGTTAGTTATACGTTACAAAAACACACGACAAAATCAGTCAATGAAAGAAGCAAACCAATATTTAATTTGCATTAGTAGATAATTGAAATGAATAGTCTTAATAGAGAAATTCTTCGTGATCGCGCTTATATACATATATTTTTGGGTTAAAAATTTGATTATCAAAATTGCGGAATGCTATATGACAGAACATTAATAGTATAATTTGAAATTGGAAAAAAAAAATGTTTATTTCGAAACGAATGAACATTAATTATTGGAAACGACTAACTTCATACTTTCGATAATACAAGTCTCGAAGCATACACAGTTATAAATGCGAAAAATTGCCGAACATTAATTGTATGATATTTAAAACATTTGTAGAAGGAAAACGATTTTTTTCTTTTGAAAAAATATATAACAACATGAATTGCTAAGTTAACCCACGACTTTCCTTTTCAGTGACTCGTTCTTTTTCAGTGGGAACAGAGAGTGTAGGGTAAGTATGCCGTCGCGAGGGTAGGGTTTCGACAAATCCGCTGAGGTCGGTTTCGCGTCGCGCGCGGTACGCGGTACCTTTGCTTGTTTCGTCATTTCATTAGAGTAGTTTTCGTCGGTTTAATTTCGAGTAGCATATTTTTCGGTACCGCGTCGGTGATTCGGTAACGCGCCTATAGGATTTTGTAGCGTTTTTGATTTGAGATCTGTGGAGAGATCACATCCAGGACTAACGTAACGTAGGTTTCCCGTTCTGGATGAGTAATTGTTGACGCGTTTGGAAAACGGGCATGTTCATGTGACTGAAAATATTGTAATTGAGCGTAACCCATTCGGAGACCCGCGACCGAAATCCTCTCCGAACTAGCTGGCCGACAAGCAGTCACCGCGTGAATGGGTTACGGTGCACGGATTGGTTGACCTGTTGGTACCATCCGTTGGCACTACTCAGACTTAACGTCTAGAACCGATGAGAGGTCGGTTCCGCGTTCGATCTGAAAAGTGGAAAATCATTACATAATACCTACAGAGTCCTTAAAAGTATTACAATTCTATACCAAAACATTTTAGTTCAATGTATTGTGCCTCATTTGGAACTTCTGGAACCAAAATTTTTATATGCGTCGATCAGTTATGCTGTAAGACTTGGATGTAGGTCAGAAATTTTTTTGAATTTAACGCTACAATCCTTTACCATTATTTGATTTTCCTTTGAATAAGACCTAACAAAAGAAAGACATATCATTTGTCAAAAACGTAACTCTTCTATCTATCTCCATTCAAAACTTATTCGTGAACATACATCAAAACAAAAGCAACAAAAAAATATCTATACTTGGTAAACGGTTATTAGCTTTCCTTTGAAAGTCGGTTAAAAATGGAACGAAGGGAGAAACCAAAAAATCATAACAACAATAAGGGAAAATAATGTTTGTATGAGATGTTAGTATTATTTTTGAAATGTATTTCATTAGATAGATGTCTGGAAAAGAGGCTAGATAAGCTCTGGAACAATGTTTGATTTCGGGGAAATAAGTCTGAGCTGAGAATGAAACTAATTGATTTCTTATTTCTCTTACATAGGGTCTTTTTATTATTCCTTGCGCGTAGATTTTTCTCCTAGACACTCGTACTTTATCCTGAACTCCATTCGTTATTCTTCTGAATTAGATTCTTCACCAAGCATTTATCGTGAGTACTTAACCGTTCTTCGGGACTCTGTAGTAATCGAGCAGTCCACTAAGGCAAACTGCTAAAGGGACCTTCACGAAAGAAGCCTGCATAGACATAAGTTCAGTTACGTAGACCTAGACAATTTTAATTCAAGTTTTTATATGACTTCAGTGACCATGAGAAAATATTTGAAAGGATTGGAAAAAATTCCTAGTGAGTTAGAACTTTATTTCCTTGCTATAGAGCACCGAGCTCGAAACACAAAACATTCAAATCATATCCACCTGTTTCTAATCAGCAGCAGTCTGATCAGCAACAAACAACAGCTCAATCTCAATCAAACGATCAGCAATTCCTCTCTTAATTAAAATACAAACAAAACCATTATTTCTGAATTAATTTGCCTGCCTTGTCATGATTAAAACATTTCGCTTCACTTGAATCATTTCAAGGTATGGCTGGCCCTCACACTTTTCATACACAATTATTCGGAGACGAGGAATTTCACTTGCCCCAAATCTTGTCTCAAATGCAAAACAATTCCCTGATGTTTTGCCGCGACGTGAATGTTTGTGGGAACGTTAGTGCAAGCGGCAGGGTCCAGGTGGTGTACGATATGACAACATTAAATATACATAAACAGCAGACACTGCGCCGGCACTAACGCCTGGGGTGATACTCTAATAGCAAGAGAAATTGGTCGTATGGCTGTTGCACAAAGGCCGCGGAATCATGCAATTGTAGCAGCAAAAGACCACTACCCAAAAGGTCAAAGCCGAAACCAGAGTTCCAAAAGAAAATCCACCCTTGACATAGTCATATTATGACAATTTTTGTATGAATGTTATCAAAGTGTCTATTAAGATAAAATCTACGAAATTCCAAATTGGATAAACTGTCAGAACAAAACCGGCAAAGTATGAGTTCATGATATATTGGAAGAGTACTTATTACAAAAAGAGCAAAACTACTTAATCATCTCATTATATCATCATTCATAGAAATGCTTTTACAAGGTATTATTTGAAATCCATGGAGACCAGGAATATGTAGAATATCAACACATGTTTCGACATAACAGAACGAATGTATGGAGGTTGTAAAGGACGGAATCACTATGGAGCCGAATCAATTCACAAACAACGTCATCACAGCTATAATTTCAAAGCGAAACCTAGGCGAAGTACAAACCATTTGAACCCACAACCATCTAGAGGGAATTTCAGGTGTGAACTTAATATCCTCCAATATCAAATCAATAACTTACAGGAAGCTTCAATCCGACCTAGCAATTTCTCTTATCACGATGCGCACCAATATGGCATATTATATTCATGCCTTGCCCTCATCATTTTGGTATCCATTGAGGTTATCATACGGTACAACTTCCGATCAAGAAAATGACATCCTCCAATTCCAAAACCACTATCATCAATTATCCACCGCGAAGACGACTTCACAGTGAGAACTTACTTTTGAACTCCAGCGTTGATGGCGGGGAGTATGTACAACATTCTACATTCATACAAAATTTATCATGCGTAACATGCAATAAAATTCTTACAGCTCATCATTTCTTCAAATTTAAGATTCCGCATTTATACATTCATACAATATTTTATCTACATTTTATTTCAAATATATCACATTTCAACATTCTTACAAAATTGTTTATCTAAACTCATTCTTACAAATATATCACATTTCAAAAATTCAACAAAATTGTTTATCTAAACTCATTCATACATTGTATCAAATATATCACATGCATCAAATATACCACATGCATTCTTACATCACTTTTTCTATAATAGAATTTTCATGTGACGCGTATCGTATCCCATTGCTTTACTTAAAGTTTTGTTTACGTCGACAGAAATTTCATGGTTGCACATGGGAAAGAAAAAACCCTTAGGTGGTATTCTTGCACATGTGCATACGATCATCTAAATATTTTATCACCGTCTGAATGAAAGGTGATACGACACATTTGAAAATGAAAATTTCTTCAATTTCTTAGATTTAGAATTGTAAGCAATTTTTATTTATAAAAGCGAATAATTTAGAAAATAAAGTTACGGACAACGGGCTGTAAGTATCCCTTGCCGTAACCCCTGGTGAGAGTGCCAGGGGCGTTGTTGGGTTACTGGTGGTTGGACTGCTCGGCTCAGTCATGCGTACTTGGCAAAGATCAGCCCTCTGCAAATGGTGCGTTTCCCTACTAAATACCCCAAAACAATTCCAGAAAATACCTTCAAAGTGAATAGTATTCATTGTTCTACAGTATTGTGCAAAGTAAAGCTAGAATTTAGCAAGGAAAGCACTACAATCAGTGAAAAAATAATTGTCTTTCTTGTTTCGGTTGCCTTCATGACTTAGTACAGAGTGTTAGTTTTTTTTGTGTTTGGGAGGTGGTTGGTAGTGCGTGCATGCTAGAGTGAGACAGAGATGACGAGGAAAGCAACCACTGGACTTTGAAATTGAATGCAACCGAAAAACGCAGAACAAGCGATACGTGAGATTTAAATTCAATCGGATTCATGTCGTCGTTGCAAGCGTCACATACCAGTATATAGAACGTGGTTAGTGCAAGTTAATGCAACAGGACAACGCAGGACAAGCGATCTTGGATACCCATGGTTTATATTTTCAAGTATAAAAGCTAAGGAGCTTGGATTTCGTATGAGTTTCGCTTACCAATCTCATTTTTCGTCGCACTTGCGAACGGTGAAAATTAGTTTCTGTGATGATGATGATATTTTTTTTCTGGTTGTGAGGGACTCCCATCCTTGCAAGAAGGCGCCTGGGCTTCCCACTACACACCTCACTTGTCAACTCGAGAACCCAACGTAGAACTGTTGGACCTATTACTTCGGGCCAAGTCTCGTTTTGCTACGCCGCGAGGCACCCTCAAGCTGCGGATCCCTCTTCTAGTGGGAAGAGAGAGGGTAAGATGAATTGCCAGACAAGCGATCCCCCAGCCCTAACGCCCCCGGCTACTGTGAGTCACTTTTATCATTTAGGACTACCCGAGCGTAATGTGCTACCTGGTTCCATTTGTCGAGCATCACTGCGACTATATTATCCGGGCCGAGCTCTCCCGTCTCACTGTAGAGGTCCCTTTGCATCCTGCTCCATTTTGTGCACGCAAAAAATGAGTGGCAGGCATTGTCTTTCTCTCCTGGGCAAAATTGACAATCGGGGGACCGTGACTTGTGCAGGTAAGACTGAAAACACCCATATCCGCTCAAAAGCTAGATCAAATAAATACACATAGAAGCCAGTCTCACCATACCTTCGATTTAGCTACGCTCTCACAACGGGGATGAGGCGTGCAGTCCACCTTCCCTTTGTACAATTCACCGAAGACTGCTGCCAATCGTTGAGTGAGTACTGTCTCTCCTCGCGGACAACCATCGACGCAGGTAATAGTGCCGCACTCTCTAGCAAGGAGGGCAACGGGTATCTCACCTGCAATAACTGTCACCACCGAATCAGAAACTGTTGGATATGAAGATGCAACCCTCAGTGCTCCTCTTCTCTGTACATGATGATGTTAACTAATTTTAGTTGTATTTAATTTCAACGCTTGAATTACATGAAGGATATTTCTTATTTATATGTTAAATGAATTGCAGGCCCTTACACCCCCCCAACATCCAGCGCTCGTGATGGAGTGCGTAAGTACCCTTATGTTTATTTGTATCTATTTCATGCTTTTATAATATAAAATCTTTACTTTAAATTATTATTCTGAAACCATTTTTGTTGACTTAGATTGATCTAACTTACTGCATTTATATTATGAAATTTTTTTTTTAAATATTGGGTAGAGGCCTTCTGGTTTGCAATAGGTGTAATTTGCAATATTTTGTTCATTTTTGACCGGTGAAGAAAGTTGAAAACAAGATATTTGTATTAAAGGATGAAGGAGATATTTTTGTTGGAATAGTAAAATTTAAATTCGGTCTTTTCATTATTGAACCCTGACCGGGTATGGGACCCACTACGTTAGCTGGTGACTCCACTCATAAGCTAGCTATCAGGTGAGCTCTCCCCTTTTCTTTGTTGTTACAGGCGCTCTTGCAGGGTGGCGTGGCCTTTCGAACAGGTTTCTTATTTACGGTAAAGTTTTATATAATTCATTCATACACTTTATATAAATCTGAAACATTTGCACTTGATAATGTTGACTAGTTCAACGAAACGCGTCGTGCATTTCTAAAATAAATTATTGATACTAAATTGCAAAGAAATTTTTAATTTTCTTCTTTTTTACAGAATCTACCAAAAAGTAAGCACTAATTTCATAGATCTTTTGTATTTTTCATTTAAGGTTAAAGTTCATACAAATTAATTTTGTATGTTTTCATTGAAATGAAAAATATATGGCCACGTCTACAATGGATCTTGATCTGGATGGGGGCTGCGAGGGGGCACCGCTTCCACCTGGATGCCCCAATCTCATTTGGGGGTCGTAAATACTGATTGTAAAGACGAAATCTTCTCGCGCCCCGCGTGCGCCAATCATGCTCGTGTAGTGATCGAGTAGTCACACAAGCAAACTGCTCGAAAACCTTCCTAACACTTATCCGAAATTTTAATTGCTGATTTGGGAAAAATTCCATTACTTCCATTCATAGTTATAAATAATAAAATATGTTTTATTATTGTTATTTAATGCAAATTTTACATCATTTTTTCTATATTAAATTTAAACGTTTCCTTTTAATTATATTCTTTATGATATTCAACTTTTTATTATTATTTAAAACCTTGTTCATTTTTCTTTATTTCTGTTAATTTAAAAAAATTCAAATCTGCAAGTCACTCGTAAAATTTCGGACATGAGAACATTGATTCAGTGGATTCCATCCGTGTTTTGCATCGCCGAATTCAGTCTAACTGGGCTGAGTGAGCAGCTGGATTCGATGTACAGTTACGACACTGGGAAATTATGAAAAGATTTGGCCGGATCATGGAGTCTGTTTGAAATCGTCAAGCAGCGAGGTCGAAAGAAGAACGTGGATTGCTACGCGTGTTACTCTGTGTATGTCCCTGCCAGGCCCCCTGAAATAATTAGAGTGAAAAGTGACAATAATACATATTAATGCGAAGCAGTGCAGGAAATTGTAGTGGAGCTGCGAAGTGGGATAAACTGCGCAGAAATGTGTAAATTGTTGGTTGGAAAGAAATGTGTCCACATATTTAGTTCTACTTCTTTAATTAACCCCTGTCACTCCACCAGCGCTGAAAAGTGAGTGGAAAAGAAAAGTTGTGCGGAGTAAAGAAAAGTTGTGTGGTCGTTTGTGCTACGATCCGTTCACAAGCTCGCTTGTGCACGCATGCTAATCATGAAAAAATCTGAAAAAATAAGTCTTCAATGACTACAATATCCGCAAAAAATAAGTCTTCAATGACTACAATATCCGCAATTTTATTATGACACATTCCATCGATCAAGTGATAGCTGGAACAAAGACTGTCACTGGCAATTTGCACATTGAAGGGTCATGTGAAGGGAAATATTAACGCTTAACCTTTGAAAGCGAAATAAATGGAATTCCCGCAAGTCTATCGGTACTCACAGCAACTGCATTATTTTTTTTTCGCGTGGTAATCAGTTGCTGGCAGATGCAAGTGAAAGTTAATGTATGGTTATCGAATCTTGAACTTTGCGCCACAATTTTTGGGTTACGCGTAAGTATCGTAAATTTCGACGTTAAGGCGGAATCAAAGAATGAAAAATTGAAAGCCTTTATACCATATTAGCTACAAATATTAAGAGATGCTAATTTCGGGAAACATAATATTTTCGTCTAGCCCAGACTATTGAGAAATAATTGCTGGAAGTAAAGGGTATATCCTTGCTTACAACTAAATTTGAAACATTCTAAAATCCAAGTTTTTTGGTACGCATTTTAATTTGTCATATAAAATTTTCAAATCAACTGTCGCAGAAACCCCCAATTTTAATCAGTGCTGCGCCCAACAGGATTTTGTTTCGGTTTAAACTCTTCTCTTCTTGCAGTATATACGTAATTTTCGTGATCTCTGCTTTATTCTTTAAATCATATAGGGGCGTTTATACGTTAAAAAATTGCATAAAATGCACAATTTGCATGTAGTATGAGTAGTAAGAGAAAAATAAAGTGAAGAACGTTATTTTAATGGACAGGATATAATTTCGCGTATCCGTTATTCTGATGGCGATATTAGAGTCTCAGGCAGACTCACATACAATACCTTCAATAATACTGATTTGATAAAGCTGCAAGCCATTTTAACAGGACAATCGGAAATTGCAAAACTGACTGGTGATTCGGCAATTTTTGAAAAAACCTCCAAAATTTCGTCTTTTAAATGGATGAATTTCAACGATATTCCTAATAATGTATGGCTATCAAATCCAGATCCGGTTATCGACGGATCGATTAGGTCCACACTGTACACTTTAAATTGTATAATGAATTAAATGGGCCGGCAAATGGTGTAGATTTGCAGTATCTGAAAGAAAAATACTTTAGCATGACTATAGATAAACGTGTTTCAACACCTTTTAAATTTAAACAACCTGTTACATTCGAGAGGACCTCAGCGCGATTCCCTGGGCGATCCTTTTACGTAAACTACAGTACAAGTGAGGCATTGAAACTCTATAAAATCACCAATGGAAGGAGACGACTTGAAAGACGAGCTCTAAGCTGCAAACAGGAATGATAGATTAACTGTCGTTTAGTAAATTAATTGATCTTAATGTCTTATATCGTAATTGTAGAGCAAATCGTTCCTTTAATTTATTTGTTAAATTTACATTGCATTTATTCGCCACCCACTGTAAATGTTTCATTTGTTTTCACCGAAATAATTTTTATATTGAATATTTCTTGTTGAAAAAGAAATTTCCAGATATATGAGATGTAAAAAAATCTTTAAAGGAGAGTTATAATATGATAGTGAACAGCTAGGACATCTTCATACTAGTATTTGAGAGAATTTAGATGTGAGAAATTTTATTCAAACAAATAGAACAAGTTATCAAACGCTTTTTTTTTCTATGGCCGAAACATAAAGTTTAAACTTTATACAACCATATCACTACACTCGGTTGCTCACGTTTCATTAGTTCATCCCTTCGGTAAAATACCTCGGCCTCGACACCGTTGACTGAGACGTTTGTATCATCTAATTTGCGAATGTGAATTTTTTTTGTTGAGGGTCCACTACAAAAATGCTGGGGAAAAGAACCCGCCGCATGGCACTGCAACGCTAGCCTGCTAGCGCATTCACGTGCCCTCAGACAATGCCAATTCCGGCGAGCACCAAAATCTTCACTTGCTGAGGTAGTAATCCATCACTGCAGTACTTTACGGATCATGAAGACCCTATACAAACACTACAATTTATTATTCCATTTTTAAATCGTGGGAAAGTGACATTGTTGCTGCATGGCATATAGTATGTTATAGAAATAAGTAGAGTGGAGATTGGAAAATAGTATATAAGCCGTTTGGTATGATTGATTTTTAAAATACAGTCGAGATTTAGAACGAAATGCTGTTCATTTTATTTACTTTAGTTATTGCTCAAGGTACTCACCGTATTCGTGACAGAGAAATTAAAGTGCTATATAGGCAGCAAGGAACCGTAAGGGGGCTGCACTAGAAATGCAGCAACCTGGAAATTGCTTTAGGTAGTTACCCTTGATTTCCAACTCTTCTAATATATGTACTTATCTACCTTCGACGAACTATATACATAGAAACGCGTCAGCTTGGAGGAGTATCATGCCAAGCAGGTGGATACTTCGACTCAACGATTTCCAGCTCCATTACAATAGTAATGGTATGACCCATTCATCCATTGCATGTAATATTAGTGCACTTGTCCTTATTAGAATTATTTGTTGATAGCACACTCAACTTGATTACTCTTTCGATTCGGTGACCCAATGTTGATATTGTGTTTGTAGTAATCTAGGAGCTATGGCTCTAAAAGCAGCGCTGACACAGGCACACCGCACCAACTCAATTCAACAAGGAGTAACCCTTCAGTCACCTTCCTCATCGCGACACTCGTTTTTTTTTCTCTCGCATGAAAAATAATTAAAGGGAAAAATTTCTTTTGTACTTAACACCCGGGAAACAAAATTCTAAAACTGTTTTAATGTGTAGTGATTTTATTACAATATCTTTTGAACATAATTTAACTAATTGGGTGTAATGCGGTATGCAAATGCTTAGAACGAAACGGTTAACCCCTTAAATTATAGGAACGATAAAATCATTGTATCATTTAAACCCCCACAAAATTTGTCAAATTTTACCCTTTCCAACCATAATATTAATTAAAAATTGTTTTGTTTGTGGGTAATTAACGCGTGCCTGTCCTATTCTTTCGATTTATTTCCGCCTTAATTACGCCTAATAATTATAAACATAAATTGCTTTCAATTGAAAACTTAATCGAATCTACAAAAAATAAACAATTTCGAATTTTAAAAATAACCGAAATGAGTGTGCATTATCACCACCGCATGTTCACACATAGATGGCACTTTTATTTCCATATGGTACGAGCGAGGTTATTGCGTTTGCCTCGAAGATGTTTTCAGGGAAGAGTTTCCCATAAACCGCTCCGTAGATAAGACGGATTCGATACAGTGCCAACAAGTGATTTGTGTGCTCGTGGTGGTCCTTGGAGGAATATGGTTGGATGGTTGACGAGGGTGACGTGCTAAGAAAACGTTTGTGGCAGAGACATCTTCTACCATCCTGTGGATGCACAGCGGAAAAAGAAGAAGAAGAAAAAAAAAAAAAAAGGAACTTCAGATATTGCTACTTTTTCTACGACCGTGCCTGTAAAAAATTGATAGCAGCTGCCAACATCGCCATGAGCCATCAGCATTAGGTCCCGAAGTGGGGTGCAACAGGTGGTTGGAAGGCCGAGGTGAAGATCTTCATATTACGGAGCGGCACATGTTGAT
This sequence comes from Odontomyia ornata, assembly GCA_963969285.1. Taxonomy (NCBI): domain Eukaryota; kingdom Metazoa; phylum Arthropoda; class Insecta; order Diptera; family Stratiomyidae; genus Odontomyia; species Odontomyia ornata. The sequence continues at coordinate 16,719,816 of OZ017742.1, read as the reverse complement.
TGGGAAACGGCGGGACCGTACTCCCTGTTTCTAGGAAACCACACCGTTTGTATGCAAAAAGGCGCATTGTGTATTCAAACATAGTTCAACAAGGAGTGATAAATCAACTGGAAAGTTAGATCCAGAAGAATTAGTCAAATCACTCAATCCATATATTGACCAACGGATTGCATATAAACGCAATATTAAACATTAAAAGCCGTAGAAGAAGTAGCAGCGAGCATTACCACGTTCGAAGACCATACGGTTCTGATATTCAAGGAAGTCTATATGTATTTACACTTTGATAGCTGAATTTTTTAGATGATTTTATACACCCTTAAGAGTTATTCTATGTCTTAATACTCGTGTGTTAAAAATTTGATGTATGGACGCGATTCTTCACTACCAAAAATTTCAGGACTTGCTTACCTCCACATCGTCAGCGAGCGCTCGTCGTCGAGGGAAAGGTACTGTAAGTAACCTCTTAACATTTTTTTATTAAATACTTATCGAAATTTTTTAAACAAAAAATATTTATCGAATTTTTTTAAAAAAAATATTTATTGAATTTTAATTAAATATTTATTGAGTTTAAAAAAAAAAAAAAAAATATATTTATTGAATATTTATTGAAATATTTTTTTTGAAAAATATTTATTGAATTTGTAAAAAAAGAAAAAAAAAAAAAGAGAAGAAGAATCGTCGTAAAAAAATCTATGTAAGAATTTTTTTTTTTTTTTACATAATGTATGTAGGGTGAAAGTGTGGCATCTACAAGAGCTAACCACAATAATTATAATACTACAGGAAATCAGAGAAAAAATGAATTTTCGTATAATGTTAATCTTCTTTTAATATCAATTTCCCTCTTTCAACGATTAAATGCTTTTCAATATGGTTTTGTAAATTGCTGTGCTGATTGCCATAGAAAAATCATACTGTTCCATTGCTTTAACGTTGTTCGAATAAAAACAAAAAAAATGATGGATTAAATGGAAAATCGGTCTTTTCCTTCCGGTCTTTTCCAATCGGGTATAGGACCCGCTACGGTGGCAGGCTTCCACCCCAAAATATGAGCCAGCCACCGGGTACTTAAAAATTTTTTTGTTTCAGGAGACTTGATGGGTTGAGTGGCCCAAGCCAAGTGCCCTTTTATGGCATAAAGTTATGCAATTCAATTGTATAATTCTATGACATAAATTGGTCACCGGGGTACTCCCCTTCTGATGGGAAAGTTCATATAATTCAAGTTATATGAGTTTTCCACTCAGAAGAGGAATACCTGGCCACTTCAACAGTTTAACATTGGATTTATTCCGGTTGGGTGGGCATGAAGGGGCTCCACCACCACCCGGTTGCCCCTCTTTCATTTGTGGGCCCTGAATTTACTTGGGTAAAGACGAGGTTACCCCAAGTTCGCCTTTCTTCTCAGGTTTCTCTTGTTCTAGTAACAAGTATGTCTCCTTCGTGGAGGTTATCTACAATGGTGCGACTTCGGTCGTCTTCTTTGATCTCTGCAAGCAATTCGTGAATGCGAAATGTTTTGTAGTGAGTCCTCGTGCCGGGGAAACGAACCCGCCCCACGACACCGCAATGCTAGCCTGCCAGCGCATTCACGCGTCTCCGGACGAGGGCATTCTCGGCAGGAATCAACACCTTCCTCTGCCGAGGCAGCAGAACATCGCTGCAGTCCTTCACGGACATTTATGGAACTCAATATTCACTACATGTTATTGTCATATATGATATGGCTTGTGGATTAAAAACAGCCTAACTAACTAATTCATAGGCATCAATTACATTTACTAAGAAATTTCCTAACGTTAATAACTTCTATTCCTTTCATTTATAATAAACATATTATCGACACATTTTGTTCTGCATACCATAGCGTACCAGCTTGCCTGACCAACTCTAAAATTCACCCATAATAAATTTCAATGCGACAATAAGAAGAGACTCATTATTGATGCTGTAAGAGGAATTCGAAAATGATCATGCAACAAACATGCATTGCTAATTTTTACATTCACCATATATGGCATAGTAGTCCGCGTAGTGTAGTAGTTAGAGTGCTCGCGGGATAAGCGAAAGGTCCCTGGTTCGAACTCCGTTAGTGAGAACGAGATTTATTTCAGGTGATTCTTCGGACGGACTATAGGCCCGTTCCAGTTATGATACCTACTATTTTTAAATTAGGACGTACCACAGCTGGGTGTGTACGAGTAACTAGTAGGTACTAAGGAAAATAAAAGTCATTTACCTTTTGTATCCAATTGATTTGCTAAAGTTAAGAAGAAATTACCTTAAGTTCATACACCTGTAATTTGCAATTGCATCAAGTAAGCATAATGTTCAATTAATATTAAAATGTGAAATTACTGCCACTTTAAGCAAATATTGAGTCAATCAAAGTTCAATTGAAAAACATTGAACTCGCTTGAAATGGCAATAATTTTTTCCACGCGCCAGCTAAGAATTATTGCAGTTAAAGCGAAATGTATGTAAATGAGCGGCAACAATAAAGCATTGCTAGTCAATCAATTGCTAATTGTGTTTCATTGCTTTTTTCACGCAGGAACATTTGGTCCATCGAGCCGGATAGGAAGCCAAAAGGAATAAAATCTCATAGGAATCAGGATTCTTGGACTTAGCAGCCAACGGAGCTTCTAGAAGACCTCCTCAGCTATACCGGGATAGAATCGGAGGAGATTTTTGCAATCATCTGGTCATAGCAAGGGAATTCAAGGCAACAAAGTGGCGTTGGAATCAAGTCTGTACGACAATTACAACAGCAACAAGGTTTATGCAATTTAAGGATTGCATAACGAGCGCAAAGTAGGAAAGACTGTATTGGAGCACCCAAGCAGTGGAGAAAAAGGACGTAGACGTTTGAGAGAAGCATCATCGAGACATTTTGGCTTAACCGAGTCAGAACAGGCTAACCGGAAGGAAGGTGACAAGCGGAAACGTAGGTTTGGTCATCACATCAGTTTCAAATAGCAGTGTAAGGTTGAGAAGTCATCACGAGTGGTCAAGAGGCAATTGTGAAGCAAATCCAAAAATTCATTAGCAATTTTAAAAAGACAGCGAATTGCGGCATAGCCTGGCATATTTTCAAACCAGGATTGAGAAATTGAAGACGCTATGGGAAAAGTGCGAGGAACAGCATGAGGCTGAATGTATCTGCCTTAAAGATAAAGCGGATCAACTAACGCAGTATACTAGAGAGTTCGAGCAGCTAAAGGAAGTGGTTTTGGATTACCTCAACGTTTTCCAGTCCAAAATCAACGGATATTCAAGTGTAGTTACAACATCAGCCCCCCCCCCCCCCCGATTCTGTAAAGCTGGAGAGGGTTAGGATACCATCATTTAGTGGTAGGTACACCGATTGGTTTGCATTCCATGACTTGTTTGAAAGCATGGTGCACAATAACGCTCAGCTGACGAAGGTGCAAAAGTTCCAGTATTTTTTAGGAGTGCTCTTCGTGGAGAAGCCGAGCAGCTTATAAATCATCTGAGCGTCACTGAAGGCAATTACAATCCTGCATGGGCTTTGATTAACGAGTGTTACAACAACCACCGCATCATAGCCCAAGAAATGATGCAGCGCCTTTTCGGCATAGAGTATTGTAGACGTAACGAACCTTCGGGTCTAAGGCAAATGCCGGACACTATGAACCAGCTTCTTGCAGCCATTAATAATTTGAAAGCAGATTCGTTTTCTCTTGCAACTGTCTTCATGCTCAATCAAAAACTTGACGAAGACTCGAGGAAGGAATGGCAGTGATCAATTTCAGAATCGAATGAAATTCCAACATTAAAACAATTTTTGGAGTTCCTGAAGCAAAGATTTTCGATACTGGAGGGCCAGACAACTGGAAAGGTGAAATCGAAAACCGTTAACAAGTCAACATGAAGGCTTCACGTCCAATTTGCAAAGCGTCACATAAGCTGTTTGAGTGCAACTTATTCAAACAAGCAAATACTCAAAAGAGACGAGAAGTGATCAAGGCATCTAACCTTTTTTCAATTGCTTTAGTCTACACAGAGCGCATCGGTGCATGGATGTAAGGTCTTCGGAAAGAAACACAATACACTGTTACACACAGAGACTATAGCGAACAACAACATGCAAACAAGACCATCAATTACGTCAGTTGTACAGGGTCACGGAGCTTACACAAGACAAAATTACGTGTTGCTGGCGACGGCATACATTCAATTACGCCGTCCGGATGGAAACTGTGTAACTTTTCGGGCATTGTTGGATTCAGGAGCCCAACGATCATTCATAACTGTAGCAGCAATTCAACTTTTACAGGCTTCCCGTACAGGCGTAAAATTCAGGATAAGTGGCATTGGTGAAGTTGAAAACGTGACATCAAGAGGAGAGGCTAATTTGCGTGCCATAGTTCGATCTGAATCTGGGTGCAACCAGGAAATTATTTTCTCACCAATCATCCTCACAACAATAACTGCAGCATTACCGTGCACTTAAATCCCTCTTACCATTCCACAGAGATTGACAGTTGATGACTTAGCTGATCCATGATTTAACGTACTATAGATGTTCTTATTGGAGCAGGTATTTACGACCAGCTTTTGCTGGCAGGACTTCTGCCCGGGAAACCATGTGCACAAAGGAGCAGACTTGGATGGGTCTTATTTGGAACAGTGCCTACTTAATCAGCTACATCAGTACGCGTGTTTGTTGCTAATCAAGGTCTGGAGGAAACTCTACGGCAATTTTGGGAAATAGAAGAACTCCCAGCTATCAATCATCTTACCAATGAAGAGAAAGAGAATGAATCCTATCATACGCAGACCGTTTATTGGCAGCCAACAGGAAGATATTCTGTTAGACTTCCTTTCAAAAGCACTCAAGACCCCATCTCGGACATTGGCGATACGCGAAAAATTACGTACATAAGGTTCAGACAATCGGAACGTCGGCTGGCGCAAAATCCGGCTCTGTATGAACAATACCGAAGCTTTATGCAGGAGTACATCGATTTGGGACACATGTCTAGAGTGCCAGCGGATCAAACACAGATGACTACAGCATATTATCTACCGCATCATGTTGTTGTAAAGGAAAGCAGTAGCACAACAAAATTAAGGGTAGTGTTCAATGCACCGCAAAAGGGTTCCAAGGGAAAGTCCTTAAATGACTTCCTCTATTCCGGCCACATGATCCAGGGAAGCTTATTGCATCTTCTCATGCAGTGGAGGCAACATAAGTACGTGATTGCAGCCGACGTTGAAAAGATGTATCGACAAATTTGTGTTCACGAGAAAGATCAGCATTTTCAACGAATCCTGTGGCAGTTCAACCAAAATTGTCCAGTTGAACATTATCAGTAAAGGACAGTTACATATGGGACTGCATGTGCCCCATATCTCGTGATTCAAATATTACACCAACTAGCTGCAGATGAGCATGATACATTTCCTCAAGCCACACAAACGTTAACAAGGGACTTTTACGTTGATGGCGTACTAACGGGATCAGATAAGCTAGAAGATCTCCTACAGTTACAAACTGATCTTCAAAATCTTTTAAGGAAGGGAGGATTTCATTTAAGAAAATGTTCATCAAACCACGCACAATTATTGGAATGTATTCCAGTATCAGAAAGGGAGACACAGCTGCCTCTTAACATAGCGGCAACCGAACAAATTAAAACACTCGGCATTCAATGGCACCCATTCACCGATGAGTTCTCATTTTGCATTGCAAGACCAAGCAAAGAGAAAACCCTTACAAAATACACCATACTGGCAGAAGTGGCAAAGCTGTTCGATCCTATAGGATGGTTACAGCCCTGTATCATCATCGGCAAAACAACAATGCAGAAGCTGTGGCTTGCAGGAAAGGGTTGGGATGACACACTAGATACAAATTAAATAAGGAGTGGACACAACTGTGACAACAGCTTCCAGTTTTGGAAAATCTCAAAATAAAATGGTGGATAGAGTTTAGCCCATCTAAACCATTCGAGCTACATGGGTTTTGTGACGCTTCGTCATCGGCGTATGCTGCTGCTGTTTACATTTGAATTGTAACTGAAACTTCAGTCAAAGTTACACTCTTAGCAGCGAAATCAAAAGTAGCTCCAGTAAAGGTACAATCAATACCAAGGTTGGAGCTTAATGGACAGACTTACTAGTAAAATTGATGGCGGAGGTTATTAAGGCGCATAATTGGGACTATGTTCATAGATTTTACTGGACAGACTCGACTGTAGTTCTTTCGTGGATACAGAGTCCTGCTGCCAAGTGGAAGGTCTACGTTGCTAACCGAGTGAGTGTCATTCAGCAGCACAGTACAGTTGAACGATGGAATCATGTCAGCACTAATAATAAACCAGCTGATATTGCATCGAGGGGGATGCAACCGAATGATCTTATCACATCATCTCTGTGGTGGAATGTACCAACGTGGCTCAACTCACGAGTTACCAAGATGCCCCCTATGATACAATCAACAAGTAGTGGAGATGAAGAGGCAAAATTCACATCTTTAATTGTCACAACTGAAGAGCTGCCAACTATGTTAAGCAGATATTTGTTTTTCCATAAGATACAGAGAATTGTTGCGATGTGCCAAAATTTTCGCCTTTAACACAAAACATCCCAACATGAAACGAACAAGGACTTTGTCAGAAGTTGAGCTTAGGGCAGCTACTAACACTTGCGTCAGGATAACGCGGAACCATACATTTAAGGAGGACATACAACACATATCTACACGTGGTAGTGTTCCAAAAAGTAGTCGGGTTCGATCCTTATCACCATAGATTGATGCTGATGGAATCCTCAGGGTGGACGGTCATATACACCAGGCACTCACTGAAAATGAAGCTAAGAACCCTGTCATCATTCCGAAAGGCCTATTAGCAACGTTATTGATATAATAAGCCCACCAGCAAACCTTACATGGAGGTAGCCAACTGACATCATCGACTCTGCGTCTAAAGTACTGGATAATATCAGGACAGACGGCCATGAAAAAGATATTGAGAGAGTGCATGACGCGTTTTAAGATGAGGGCTAAGCCCATGACACAATTAATGGGAAACTTGCCAGCCTGTAGAGTAAGACTTGAAAAACCGTTCCTAGAAATAGGTATTGACTACGCTGGGCCAATCACGATCAAATGGAATGGGGGCAGAGGTGCTAAAAAAACTAAGGCATACATTGCAATCTTTGTGTGCATGGCAACAAAGGCTTTTCATCTAGAGCTAGCCTCGGATCTGACTACAAACACGTGCAAAGCAGCTATTAAACGATTCATCGCAAGACGTGGGAAATGCAGAGTACTCTACAGCGATTGTGGCTCTAATTTTTTGGGAGCGAACAAACAGTTACAAGCCGCATACAAAACATCTCTTCAAGCATGTAGCTCTGAAGTTGCGAATCATGGAATCCAGTGAAAATTCATTCCTCCTAGTAGTCCACATTTTGGTGGACTCTGGGAAGCTGGCGTGAAAACGATGAAGGCACTTATGTATAAAACAATCGGATATCAGGTATTAAGCATTGAAGACATGAACACACTTTTAGCCTAAATCGAAGCATGTATGGATTCGTGTCCACTAACCCATGTAAACGATGATCCCAACGATATAGCTGCACTAACCCCAGGTTATTTTCTAACGGAAGATAATGTAATGGTTTGAAAAATAAGACAATTCAAAAGTAGACGAATTGGTGCTAGTTAAAATAGACAATATCCCTTCTATGCAATGGCCACTAGCAAGAATAACACCAACTCATCCAGGACTAGATGGATTGGTTCGAACAATGTCAATCAAATTAAACAGGACTATCAAATTACGCCCCATAGCCAAAATTTGTAAACTCCCGTATACCATAGAAGAACAACAACCATCAGAATTAAACAGGAAACCAACCAACGCAGAAAACCTTTCACATAATCTTGCAGTCAAGCGATCCACAACGCAAACCTTTGATACACAAACGAAGAGGAAAAAGAGTCTTATCTCCTCCTACATAATCAGAGGCTAATGTCAAAACCTTGGATGGCGATCTTCACATAGAAGAAATTGGGAAAGCCAATGCAAATCGAGGAGCTTTGCGAATCAACATCGAGCTACCGTTCGTTGACGTAACAACAGATGAGAGGAAGTTGCAACGCATAAACACCAGCTAAATTCTATGTGTTTAATGGGTAGACAAATTACCAAAAAGGTCCACTGTTGGAATCTCGTACCTCACATATCAGACTCAATTGAAGATACCTACCATAAAATCAGCCTGGTACGTTTCGTGCATGACCGAAAGAAGCGTGGGGTATTTGGGCAAATGTTAACAGCAATTTTGTGGCGTTAATGACGAGATCATCATGGATGTGCAAGATTTATCTGCAAATCAAGAAAAATTAAAAAATCTTATCAACCATCGAGGAAGAGTCATGTTGCAAGCCACAAAAACGCTAAATACAACATCTAGCAGGATCAACCGACAACTCGAACGATTTCAAGATCAATTAAACAAGGGGCTTGAACCGATCAACACGGCAAAGGGATGGTTCTCTACAATAGACATGAACCAGATAAACATCCAATATCTAGCAACCTTTCAACGAGCCATCAATTTTGTTGAGGAAATGAGATTAAAATACACTCACATCCTAACAGCCATCAACACCAAACAAGGAATATTAGAATGTATCAAACTCGCAGAGTTACAACGCATTATCCAAGGAACAGAAACTCTATTACCAGCTCACCGCAAAATTCTGTACACTTCTACTTCTAAACTTACAACTGATGCTAATGAAGACAGAATCAAAATCTATGGACACATGCCAATCATTGACAACTGGAACTTTGATCTAATCAAAGCAACTCCCATCCCTATTCAGCATAAATCTACATTCTTCACAGCATTCAGCATTTCGAATTCAAATATAGGAATAAACTATAACGATCAACTATTCTTCGAAACAACAAGCGCCAACTTCGCAGCCGCGTCAAAACTCACGAGTGGGACTTACCTTCTGTCCGGCACAACATTAATTGGTATGAGAGCCAAGACCAGCTGCATTATACGGGAACTATACAACCTTCACAACCAACCTACATGTCCGCAAACATCCTACCGGTCACAGTCACTAGTTCTACAGCAAATGATGTCGATCAAAACTTGGCTGTTATTCACCCCGCAACCAGTCCATGTACAAACTCTATGCCAAGGGTTAAGAAAGGACATTCTACTCAACGTTACAGGCACTATTCAACTCACGCAAGATTGTCAATTACTGGCTGAAGAACACATTCTTGTAGCCGAGCAACGACACACGGGTCAGCCTTTTCCAATCATCATATCACCAACTATCCCGCAATTAAACTTCACACAAAAACCTACGGAATTCAAGCAATTGAACTCGATAAGAATAATCACAACAGGAGAATTGTACACAAACTTAATTATTCAACAAGAAACACTAAATACCGCAATAGGCAGGATCCAATGGAAAACTATTAAGCCTCACGCAACCCATCTCTGGGTTACTCCTTTTTGCAGCAATCAGTACTAGCATCTATATTTGCATACGAGTTAAGATGAGAAGGAACCTTCTTCATTCACCGCTTGGTATAATCAACATCAACTTTAAGACCCTGACGGCTCTTGGTGTGCGGCTATGTACGAGTAACTAGTACTAAGGAAAATAAAAGTCATTTACCTTTTGTATCCAATTAATTATGTAAAGATTTGCTAAAGTCAAGAAGACAAAAAGTAGTACAATTACCTTAAGTTGCATACACCTGTAATTTGCGATTGCATCAAGTAAGCATAATGTTCAATTAATATTAAAATGTGAAATTACTGCCACTTTAAGCAAATATTGAGTCAATCAAAGTTCAATTGAAAAATATTGAACTCGATTGAAATGGCAATAATTCTTTCCACGCGCCAGCTAAGAATTAATGCAGTTAAAGCGAAATGTAGGTATAAATTAAGACAGAGCGGCAACAATAAAGCATTGCTAGTCAATCAATTGCTAATTGTGTTTCATTGCTTTTTTCACGCAGGAACAGAGTGCAAGGATCAACGGTGAAAGCGTGGTACAGACCATATCACCTTCTTGAGCGCTGATACGTTCGATCAAGATAATGTGATACTCCAACTATCTCATAGCCAAAGGGGCTGGGCTGCAGTGCAAAAGTAAAGAATATGCGGCTTAAGAATTTACCAAATCAAAGATTATTCCATCAAAAATTAATTTGTTATGTATACGAGAGATATATGTATCAATAGAAGAGAATTTAAAAATTGCAAAGTAAATCTCGCTGTGCTGAAATGATTAATAGCAATAGCTTTCTTCTATTTAATACGATAAAGAATAAAAGTCGTAAACGCTATTGCTCAACAAATCTTCTTCTACATTATCGTATATTCAATTTAAAATGAATGCAAAATTTGCCGAAGTTGGTAGTCTGCTTCTTCAAAAGTTAGGCGTTAATACCTTTCATTGCCGTATGTTTTGAAAGTAATTTCATTCTACTTATATTCTCGTATACTCTCTACGCGGACTGTCACCTTTTGCCTGCAATCATCCGTCGTTACGTCGCCACGCGCAGATTGTCATCATATTCAACTCGCAGGGGAAATCAATTTCGCCGTGGTGGAGTGAAGCGAGAGCGACAAATTTCGCAGTTTTCCACATTGCAAAGAAAATTCCCGTAATGTAGTATCGCTAATCATTGAGCGAACAAGCAGTGGGCCTTCTGGACGGGCTAGAAATTCGCGAGTGCGATACCTATTCGAAAAAGTGCTTTACAGCTCCAGTGTGCGAGTGCATTCAGATTTGATTTTCTCCGTGAAAATGAACATTATCAATGAAATTGTTCGAAAGGAAAACAACTTGCTAGGATTTTGAGGTCGACGGGCGAAGGAAGTTTACCTGATCCAATCAGGAAGCCACTGCAACCGTGCAGGTCCGTGGAAATTTGCGTGACTGCGTCGTCATCTCCGGTTGTCAGGTGTACGTACGTTCGCGGAATTTGTTTTTCTTTCTGTGTGCAAGGTGGTTTTTGGTGGAGTTCAGTTAGCAGCGAATCTATTTGTGCTATTACTCATAATTTCACTTGTTCGTGTAAAGAATTTCGAAGAGTGCTCGAAACAGTGCTACGTCCTTTGAGGGGAGGCGAACGTGGTCTTAAATTCAGTCTGCATTCTACGCAAGACTTTCAAGTGATTTCCATAAGCAGAACAATTTCCTCTGAGTGCCAGAATCGTAGAAATTAGCTGAACCGACTCCTAACTGTTGGCGGACGCTAGATAAATCGTTTCTCAGGTAGGTGCTGAAGATTTTCATTGAAGAAAATTCGGTGGGTGCCAAGCAGATGCCGCGTTTGGGGCTCCGTACTGCCTCGTAGCAAAGGTGGAACCTGTTTTCGATCTGCGGCGCCGCTACTTTGACGTTTGCAACATTGGAATTTGTTTTTGTTTTGTAGTTGAATTGCCCGAGACGCTGTTTGATGTATGCAGGAGTACGCTCGAGAGCGCCCTTGCACCGCGCCCCCCACTCAAATCGCGTACAGGCAGGTGTCAAGCAGCACCTTAAATTATGACTCCCCAGACGGATCCCACACCCCATTCTTCGCTTCTCTACCAGCGCTCATTGTTCCTTGTCTAAATTGGATGCGTTGGTGCTAATGAGATGCAAATAGGCTCACCCAACGAAATCCTTTCGTCTCATTCCGCGTTATCCAAAATGCATCAAAATCGGGAATACATTGAACGGAATTGCGCTCTCTCCTCAGTGGAGCCTATAAAATTCCTTAAATCGATTCGCATCCCAAACGACGAGCGCATACATTCAAAACTTCCTTCAGATTCCTTCGAGGAAGGAGCAGCCAAGCAAGCGTCCATTAAAATGTGGGGCTGTGGACTGGGGATGTTGGTTTCGGGATTGGGGATGAAACGATGGCAGTGAAGCTGCTCCTAACTCGTTTCTGTTTGGACGAACGCTTGTCCCGGTGAATAGCTAAGAATGCTGGCCGACTCGTAGTAGCGGTTGTAGGGAAAAGTTTTGCTTGATCCCTAACAGAATTTGCATAAACTTTGCGGCAATTTCTGAGAAAAGGACTTCGTCGTATCTTTTGCGCTTTGTTTGGCCTGTCGCTTGCCGTGCTACAACTTTTTCCTTCCAAGGGTCATTCCGCCAGGATTGTTCGTTTGTTTTGCATCCATCACTTCGATTCTGCCGCATTCGTTTCAGGTGGGAAAAGTCCTTTACTACACGGTGAAACGGGGAAGTAATGATTTATTATCACCAAAATGAGTGAGCGGATCCGGTTTAGTGTCCCTTCAAAGTTGGACGTGGTCTATTGGGACTGCACTGGTGGACTGAGTTTCCGTTGTGGAGTGTAATCAAATCCTTTAGTTACCGCAGAGCAATCCTGTTTTGTGGCTTTATACTAATTGAATAAGTAAAGACAAATGGGAATAGTTACGCCTGGATCAGTTTTCTGAGTGCACTGTTGAAAGTCCATGAGCTGTTAAATTTTCTTTACCAATCGAATCAGAAGATCCTTTTTAGATGGAGTACTATTACCGCTCATTCAGAAGCTAAACTACAGCGATTCGTCTGCAATTCAAATTTTGTTACGTTAATGCTTTTATGTATAGCTTGGAAAAAAATGTTAGACACTCGTTTTCAGGAAAAGTATTGAAATTAAACATATGAAAATCAGCTTTAATTTTAACTATATAATAATAATACTCCATCGCATAATAGTCCAAATCGGAACCTTGGCGTTGAGATTTATTGTTAGGGTATTTCATTCCATGACTGTAACGAAATTCGAGGTGATATGGTCAATATCACACCCAACCATGTGATTATTATCAATTTTTTCAATTAGTACCCATCATAGCTGGGTGGGCTGATAGTCCGACAGCAGCATCAGAAGTTCAAACTCAATGCCGTGTACAAGGTTTGAACTTGGTAGCTGCTGCGCAAGTGGAGCGTGCTCTAACTTACAGCCTACAATTTTAACTAATACATATTTGTAAAAATCTACGATAGTAACTGTGATGCAATTTTAAATTTTATTTTCTGTTTTATCTGTAGTTGGTTCTTGCTCAAGGTTTTAAAAATTATTCTTGAGAAGAAATTGGCTCTTTTACTTCATATACAGTTATATAATTTCCACCGCATTGGTCTTTATATTTATTAAAGACAATGACAAAGGCTTTTGGTAAAGCACTTCATTTGGAATTGGAGATGACTGACACACTGGATTGGCCATTGATACTGATACCCCACATCATGGCCTTGAATCCTTGAATCATTCATTGTATAAGCCTTTCCTATTAACGTAGCAAATTTGTACCCGACTTTATTGCCAAGATTTGTGTGATCTGGAAAGTTTTCGTATCTGTATTAACTGCCCTGTTGCGTCTAAGTCGTGGTTTAAATCCTGGATTTGCTGAAATATTTTTTTTTGCTTTTGCAAGGTAATTCAACTTTCATGATTCCCTATCACATGTCAGTATTAGGCAAAAATCAAGAGCAATTTTCGTTTCTGTCCGACATTTAGTGCTAATATTGATGTCAGTTAGAAAAAAAAACGTACTATGAGTCTTTGAATTCTGGGCAAAATGACCGATAACAGTATGTGATGGATAAGAGTATATGGAAGGCGCCAAAATAACGAAAACGGGCAATGAAAGAGACGAAATACGCCGAAGAATACAGCTCGCAAATAAAATATTCTATTCAGTATTGACGATCTTGAAGACCAGCTGCATACACAGGAAAACAAAGCTCCAAGTATACAAATCTGTGATAAGACCTGTGTTGTGCTATGGGTGTGAAACATGGACCCTAACCCAAGCATCCGCAAATATATTGAACGCCTTTGAGCGACGGGTCCTGAGGCGAATAATCGGAGCGAAGCTAGACGGGGACCAATGGCGAATTCGATACAACCATGAGCTGTATGAAATTTTTGACGAATCGGAGGTCTCAAGGATTGTAAGACTGCGGAAGCTGCAATGGGCTGGACACATGAATCGAGTGGACGAACAACAGATACCCAAGAAGATATTTGTTGGGAGAACTGAAGGCAGGCGACCAGTGGGGAAACCGAAGAAACGCTGCTCTGACTCGGTCGACGAAGACAGTTCATCGCTGCTCGGATTTTGGAATTGGAAGACGCGGTCAACGGACCGAGACAGTTGGAGGCGCTGTTTGCAGGAAGCGAAGGCCCGAAAGGGGCTGTAGTGCTAAGAAGAAGAAGAAGAGTATATGGAAAGCTTTGAATGAAATTGAGAAACAATTGCCTAAAACTTGAGGCATTAAGGTGTTTTGGTTGTAATTTTTTACATAAGATATTTCATTCTTTCTTCTAAGAGACAGTAAGAAAGTCATGATACACGTAGCGTCTAACAACCTCACACAAAATAAACGAGCAGCATGCAGATCAATGGTGCAGAAACACACTCCACAGAATAGCTAGCAATAATGGATACAAACAATGTAACTGCTGAATTCGTTTTGAACTCCAAAATGACAAGTTCCTTATAAATTCTAAAAAATGATAAGTTCCTTATGAACTCTAAAAAATGATAAGTTCCTTGGAACTCCAAAAATGACAAGTGCCTTATGAACTTATTGTAATTATGCTGGAACAAAAAGAATAGGTCCCCCTTGAACTTATTTGAACATGTAACAATAAACAATCTTTTGCATGAGAACACTATGCTTTATGAATGATGAAAATAGGAATACAATAAAAAACAAACTTGTCTGCTTAAAAAGCCACGTGTAATTAGAAAAAAATGTTCATTATTTATAAGTGATAAATGAGTATAAACAAACGAACCAAAACAAAACAGGTTCAGATCGCAAGTTATCATATTTTATTCAATTTGGTTCATTTATACTAAACTTAAATGCTAATAACAAAAAAAAATACAATTTTGATTCTATACGTTTTGCACATTCCATAATTGAAATTTCCATATATTTTCATTAATGCACGTGTAGACCATCGGAAAAAAAATAAATGCTGGTAAGGAAATTTGCGTATTTTCAACTAAAGAATTTGTGCCATTATGGATTTATCATTGAACATCCTCCGCCACCTTGAATTCTCTTGCGAGAATTTCAATATCACTTGAGGACTTGGAATTTGCCTGCGTTTGATGTTGATTGTTTTTCGAAGTCCGCAAGCAATAATGAGTACGATGATTGCCAAACTGAGGTAATTGACAATTCAGTTGTGCGTGTCATGTGCAGATAATTTCTCAGGAAGCTCTGCAGCTAGTTGATGATGAATTTTTTGAGATAAATCATCCAGGTAGATTTTGTTGTACGTCAAGTCATAGATTTTAGGTCTGCTTAGAATATGAATGTTGGGCAGTTGCGTGAAGACTGTTAAATTAATTGCCGGTAGTTTGAGCCTATATTGTAACTTGTAATAATCATAGTTTTTTGGTTTATGATACATCCTGGTTGTAGCATTAGGATGCCGCTTCCTGAAATCCTTTCGTTTTGGCATAAGTGACTGCAAATTACTACTAACTAACTACCTTCGCCATAGACGGTCCCAAGCCCGTTTGAGAAAGGAAGAGGGAACCCCTTGTTTCCCCAACCCATAGCTTCCATGATTCCTCATCCCAAACCCCCTAATTAAATGGTAGTAAATGCTCTCGGGGTGCACATTGGGTTTACTGGTTCCCCAATAATTTAACATTAAATGTCGAGAAATGCTAATAACTGTAAATACATCCACAAATCTGCTACTAAATCCTACTTACACCTCCTTTGTGAGGGTGTAAGAGGGTGAAGGCGAATCTTCCGCGCCTGATAACGGAATCGACGTAAAAACCATGCCGCTGGAATGGAGGTTGGGCGACGGGCTAACTCCCCGTCCCTGGAAAACCTTTAATTGTTTCGAAACCTGCAGATAGGCCTCGGAATGGATTGGACGTACGGCAACGACCTCGCAAACGAAAAAAGGACTATGGCATTGAATCCTGGAATGTCAAATCACTCAATTTCCTTGGCGCTGTTAAGGACCTTTTACAACAGGCCAGTCAATATCAATTAAAAATACTGGCAGTCCAGGAAACGAATTGGACTGGAAACGACATTCAAGATATGAGCTCGCACACAATATTTAAAAGTGGGAGGCTTACTGGAAAACGAGAATTCGGAGTGGCCTTCATTGTGGATAGGGAGTTCAAATCGCACGTTATTGATTTTAAGGCAGTCAATGAACGGTTGTGTGCGATCCGTATAAAAGCGTAATTCTTCAAAATCTGGCTGATCAATGTTCACGCCCCGACCGAAGAAAAGGGCGAAGAAATGAAGGAATCATTTTACAATCACCTAGAAAGACTGGTGGACTCATTGCCCACAAACGACACAAAAATAATTCTGGGTGATTTCAACGCTAAGGATGGCAATGAGTTATCTCATCGGGGAACGACTGGAGGATATAGGCTCCACGATGAAACAAATGACAACGGCGAGCGCCTGATTGACTTTGCACGTAGCTGAAATCTAGTCATACGTTCGACTTGCTTCCACCATCGACGCATTCATAAAATAACCTGGGTATCACCGGATGGCAAACGCAAAACCCGATCGATCATCTTCTGATCCAACAACGTTGGGCCTCGAGCATACTTGACGTCCGTACATACCGAGGAGCCAATTGTAACTCAGATCATTACTTGATCAAATTAACCTATCGATGTCGTATGTCAAAGGCATATTCAGCGAAGACCACTCCGCTACAAAAATTTGATATCGAAAAGCTCCAAACGGCGTCTGTGGCCAAAAATTTCACGGAGACCCTCGACAACCAGCTGGCTCCCATCTTATCAGACGCATCGTTAAAGACGAGCAACGAGTTCTGGATGGAAGTGAAAGCGGCTATCAGGACCGTGGCAGAACAGACGATCGGACATCAAGCCTGGCGCAAGAGGAATGATTGGTTCGATGATGAGTACCAGAATGCGTTAGATAAAAAGAATCAGGCGTACAAAGAATACGCAAGTAGGAAAACCAGGACGAAGAGAGAACACTATGAAAATCTCAGAAGAGTAGCGAATAAGATAATTAGGATTAAGAAAAGAAAATACTATGACGTCCAATTGAGAAGTATAGATGTGAGATTAGCGAGCAATAACACAAGACAAGCATACGAAGTAGTGAAAAGCCTGAAACGTGGTTATCAGCCCACAACCACGCTCTGCCGTGATGACAGTGGCAATATAATCGCTGATGAAATCAAGATTAAGGAAAGATGGACATCATATTTCAAGAACCTCCTTAATCCTCCGCACAGCTCCAGAACATCTGAGCCTATAGATGTCTGCGGAAAGCTTCCATTGGCTCCACCAACTCTAGATGAAGTTTGTTCCATCATCAACGCCCAAAAGAATAATAAAGCGCCGGGCATCGACGAGATTCCAGTGGAGCTCATCAAATATGGCGGAAGTAGTGTTCATCAAGCTATTCACAAAGTCATCCAGCACATTTGGCAACAAGAACATATGCCGAAAGAGTGGAGCCAATCGATTATATTCCCTATCCACAAAAAAGGTGACAAGCTACAGTGAGAAAATTATAGAGGCATATCACTGCTTTGTACGGCGTACAAAATATTTTCTAAGATCTTAGAAAATAAAATCGGATCATACGCCAACAATATTATTGGGGAGTATCAAAGTGGTTTAAGGGCAGGTCAAGCAGGTACTTGAAAAATGCTGGGAGTTCAACATAGACATACACCAAATTTTCGTTGACTTCAAGCAAGCATACGACAATATTGATCGTAACGTACTGTACCAAATAATGCTTCATTTTGGCATCCCAGCTAAATTAGTCCGTCTTACCAAAATGGCAATGACGTCGACAACCTCCCAAGTCCGCATCAATAACCAACTCACCGATGCCTTTGACACAAATATCGGACTAAAGCAGGGAGATGGGCTGGCCTCATTGCTATTCAATTTGGCTATGGAGTACGTCATACGGAAGCTACCTGTCGATACGCGAGGTATATTACTATACAAGTCGAGTCAGGTAGTGGCCTATGCGGACGACAACAACATTCTGTCACGGTCACGAACAACTGCCAAAGAACTCTTCCTGAAACTGGACAGCGAAGCAAAACTAGTAGGGCTACAAATCAACGCAAATAAAACAAAGTTCATGACGCAGTTGAGGAAAAATACCTCAAATACACAAAATATCACACTTGGCGAATACAGTATCGAGAAAGTTTGCGAATTTGTGTATTTATTGCACAGTACAAACCAAAACAGGAATGCTAGCTGACTAAAACACACAAGAACGACAAATAGTAGGTTCGTTAACATACGTAGGCAAAGAGACATGCAAATTATCAAATTTCCTTAAGAAATACGAACTAAAAACCATATTCAAAATCATCAATAACATTGGGATCAAATTGAAACCGAAACTTAATAACACATTTATATACGAGAACAGCGGCATATAAAGGGCGGGCCAACCAAAACGCATGATGTTAGTTGTAAATAAAACAAAAAGTTTTCAAAGAATTGTTTTTATTATAATAGAAGGATCTATGACAATTATGTATGAAACAAACGCCCGAATGCTTCTATCCGATGGTCCATATTCTCAATTACTCTGAGACATAATTGAGGTTCAATGTCGTTAATGTGCTGAATTATCTCATCCTTTAGCTCTTGAATTGTTCTTGGCTTATTATCATACACTTTTTCTTTCAAATATCCCCACAGAAAGAAATCCAACGGTATCGAATCACATGATCGTGGCGGCAAATTAACATCGCCACAACGTGAGATAACACGGCCATTGAATTTCTCGCGCAAAATAGCCATTGTTTCGTTGGCTGTGAGGCAAGTGGCACCATCCTGTTGAACCACATATCGTCCAGGTCCATAATCTCAATTTCTGTCCACAAGAAGTCCATTATCATCTCACGGTAACTGCTTGGACATTCTCATTTTCAAAGAAGTATTGCGCGATGACGCCGCCAAAACCGCACCAAACAGTCCCTCTTTGTGGATGCATCGGCTTTTCAACAATTATTCGTGGATTCTCATTTTCCCAAATGTGGCAATTCTACTTGTTAACGAATCCACTGAGGTGAAAGTGTGCCTCGTCGCTGAAGATGACTTTCTTTGTAAAGTCGCCATTCTGACTGTTCAACCAACCATTCGGCGTATTGCCGACGCTTGAAATGGTCAGTAGGCTTCAGCTCTTGAGTTAGTTGAACCTTGTAAGCGAATAAATTCAAATCTTTCTTCAAAATTCGCATCAGTGATGTTCGTGAGATGTTCAATTGTTGGGCACGACGACGAGTTGAGGTTGACGGCTCTTCTGCGACACTATCGCGAACAACAGCAATTTTTTCGGCAGAACAACTAGGCAAGCATGCACAGGTGATTTCACATTTCCTACAGACCCAGTTTGCTTAAATTTGCGCACGATTCTCCCGATTGTGGACACATTTGGTTGATTATGCTGACCAAAAAAATCACGAAATGCACGAAATTGTATTTTGATTTGAAAGCCCATTTTCGTAAAAGGCTTCAACAACCTAAACGCGCTGCTCAATTTTGTACCTCTCCATGGTTGAATTTGTCAAACACTGAAACAAAGAATTGTCAAATTAAGCTGGGCGAAAAACTTGACATTAAGGTGTGACTCACAATTAACATCGTGCATTATTGGTTGGACCAGGCGTTACAAACTGACATACAAGAACTGCGACATGGTATATATAGGCGGACCAACATGGAAACTAATGACTAGATACAAGGAACACTTACAATCTTTCTTATACGACAAGGCAGACACCGACTACGCAACGCACCTACAAGATCACCGCACACGACCCTAATGCACAAGCAAAGCAAAGAACAGAGAGTTGATCTCCTAGAAAGACTTGAAGAAATATATAAACATAGAAAGACAGATCGTCAAGTGAAGCTTCTCGTGAGTAAGCAGCGGATCTCTGAACTCCCTGACAAGGGTGGGCGAGTCCAGGGATTGTGCGACAGAATGCTGAAAGAGGTAACTAGGCGTGACGAAATTCAAGAAGCAGCTAACCTATTTTCCGATTTAAACATAGCATCTGAGGGTCAAGAAAAGCTTACAGCCCTGGAATGGACTGGAGAATTGGAGGGACCTGATCAAGAGGAAGCAGTTCTAGATGGCGATGATGGTGAGGAGGCAGATCCGTTGGAACTCATTGCACAAGGTTGTACCGCTGCAGGTAGTGGAAATACATATGGTCGCCGTTTAAGTTCCCTTAACACGTATGTAATCTTTATAAGATGTAAAACAAAATAAAAAAGAATTTCATAACATCAATATAAAGGATATTGGGGAAAACTTGACAAAAGCAAGAAAACGCGGGATTCCTAAAGAGAAAGCAAAGGCAAAGATTTTCAATTCATCTTAAGTAATTTAAACTTATTTACGAAACAGACAGAAGGCATTGATTGCAGTTATATGGTTTTTTTCCTCATACACCATTAACAATTTTTCCACTTCCATTGGGTACAGTAAAGAGAGGAAAAGTAATTATGAAAATTTTCATAGGAGATAAAAAAAAACGTGACGTTCGGCAACCTTTTGCTTCAATGAAGAAGTACCCCTGCAAAAACACTTTATTCGGCACAAAATTCGACATTTTCAGAGTAAATAAGCTTTCCAGCACATATTTGGAAAGGAGAATCACTGGAATAAAAATCAAGTTACGCCATCTGTTAGAAAACCGCACGAGTTACCCGGTACCCCTATTATATATTGATGCATTGATGTTGGATGTAATTTTTCTTCGTGCATTTTCCAAAACTTGTAAAAGCTAAGCTGAACTGGTGCTACATATACTAACTGATTAAATATTCCAGTATTAATTTTCACATTCATTGAACTATGATCAAGCTTTCGTTTCACCTTGTCACGTTTCCAAAAAAAAGCTGATGAATAATATTCAGTATTCCCTTCCGTTGCGTATTTTATATGAGAAAGAAAATATGGTATACAGCTGCGCTATCCGAATTATACATTAAAAAAATTTTAATTAGAAATTCGATGAAAATTAAAAGAGACTGTAAAGGCCTATAAAATTGTAAACATCAATAGTTTAAGTGAAAATATGTTTAGAAGAAAATATAAGTATTTATTTCTACCATTCGTAGCATAAAAGATTGTTGAGTGAAAGTAATTAAGTAAATAATATTCCAAGTTTTGTTGTCGTTTTCTTAAAGAAAAACGTATTATATAAGTAAAATTGATTTCAAATTGTCTCTGCTCTGTTTTTCATAAGTGCATATCCGTTTTTTTAGTCCAATGAAGTTTATACAAAGGTTTCCAACAACAATGAAACTATAAAAAAACTTTGTGAATATTATCTTTTAAGATGAATGATGTGAGATTTGGATGAACCAATAAGTGGTTAGTTGCAATTTACTAACCATTGTAAATTCGAACACAATTTAAAATAAGGAGACCATAAGATTTAGAAGGAATAATGAAAGCCAACTACAAGTAACATTATTATTAAAGGACTTAGAAAAGGCGGTATTTATAAGCAAAGCTAATTTGACTATTTATAAGTGATATTCATTTAATCGGCTAGTGCTTTTTGATTTTTAGTAAATTGCACTATCAATAAAATCCCAGCATCATTTAAGGAAAAAAAAGGAAACATTAAAGTTGCCCGTTATCAAAAAAAAGGAATACAATTTGGAATTACCGTGGGTACAAAACAGCATGTCAATTTCAAAATAAATATCTCTCTATTTGATAATAACAATTCTAGAAAAATTGAAAACAACATCTAGAACCGATTTGACAATATAATTCACATCTTTTCTAATTTTTTCTGAAATATTTCAATTCCATAAAATATATCGAAACAAAAACACGGACCATAGCACTAGGTAACACGAAACAATACAACCCATGCTCGGAAATGATGGAAGCCTAATCGTTTAAATGAATATAATATTCTTGTTGTAAATACCTGTATATTTCGGAAAATATTAAGTAAAATTTATTAATACCTTATAAGTAAAGATCTACAACCATACTTATCATAATGACTAAGTTTTTTTTTGACATGAAGGTTAAAATGCCGATGATAGAATATACTATGAAATCCTAAACTAAAAACGACTTTCCTTTCCAGTGGCCCTTCTTTTTCAGAGGTAGTGGGAGTGCATGGTGAGTATGCCGGGAAAAGGGTAGGGTTTTGACAAATCCGCTGAGGCCGGTTTCGCGTCGCGTGCGGTACGCGGTACCTTTGTTGGCTTTGTCTTTTTCCTTAGCGTAGCACTCGTCGGGTTCGAATTAACGTAGTATATTTTTCGGTACCGCGTCGGTAAAATTCGGGAACGCGAAATGGAAATTAGATTTTTGATTGACTGGAATAATGAAGAAATACGGAATAAAGTAAAATAGGTTTCTTTTCCGTATGTTTGTGTTTTCGACGCGTTTGAAACGGGCATTTAATGGTGGCTAAAATATGTAATTGAGCGTAATCCATTTAAGACCTGCGACCGAAATCCTCTCCGATCTAGGTGGCCGACAAGCAGCCACCGCGAAATGGATTACGGTGCACGGACTGGTTGACCGGTTGATACCATTCGTTGGCACGACTCAGACTTCACGTCTAGAACCGATGAGAGGTCGGTTCCGATTTCGTTCGTAAATTTAGACGGAAAATCATTACATATGTACAACTTATGGCAAATTCTGACACACTTCCCTTATTTTACGTCTAGCAATCATTGCGTAAAAAAGTATTTTTTGATCGTTCCTGTCAATCGATTTAAAAAATTAAAAATTTTTTTAAAACGTCAGTCGGAAATTAATTTTTATTCGAAAAATCTTATTATGTTGTCGAAGCAATTGATTCAAGCAATTTATATCGACTATCATAATATCACTTCGATACTTAAAGGAAAGCCCGACGGCTTCCCACAGTTTGGGGAACCAAGGGTTGTTGTCATTGCTTTGGATATAGTATTGCGATTCACGTTTATAATGCCGACAGTAACTTGCGCGATTGCTCGAATGTGTAATAATATAATTACCCATTTTCACGTTGCTCACTGGTCTCAGTGCTTCTATCCTAGTTGCTTCTTTCCTATTTATGATTGTTTTAAGCCTTGTATAAATTGGACGTTCTCTGGATGATGCCGGGTTGCTACAGCTATGGCAACTCACATCGTTTATCTTTTCTTTTAGATCTCCTTACCTCACTGTGCACTGCCCACGCTGGTGTGTTGCGCTACATTTGACATTATACTATTTATTTTGCTATATATGTATATATATATATATATATATATATATATATATATATATATATATATATATATATATATATATATATACAGGGTTAGCGATTTTACGCTTGGGAAAGTAAAGCTAAAGAAAACACATCAAATATTCAGATGGAACGAAATTTTGTTATTCAATATAAAGATTGAGCCTTGTCATTATACGTGAAATACAACATCATTCAAATGTCCTCCGCGGGACCTCTTACAGGCCTAATCCTCTTGAGGTAATTTTCAATGACTTTTCAGCACATTTCCGGCAATATCTCGGCCATAACTTCACGAATATTGGTTTTCAATTGCTCAAGATTTTGAGGATTGTTCGCGTAAAGACGATCTTTTGCATAGCCCCATAAAAAGAAATCCAAAGGTGGTAGGTCGTAGAATCTTGCGGGCCAATTGACATAACTCAATCTCGAAATAACGCATCCTGGAAATTTCTCTTGCAAAAGTGCTCGATTAGCCTGTGGGGTGTGGCTTGTGGCTCCGTCCTGTTGGAACCACATGTTCTCCGGATTATAATCTTCAATTTCTCTCCAAAAATAATTGGTTAACATCCGTCCATAGCGGTCAGAGTTGACTGTAATGGCTCTTCCTTGATCGTTTTCAAAAAAATACGGGCCAGTAACACCACCAGACCATAATGCACTCCAAACGGTCACTTTTTCCGGATGCAAAGGCCTTTCTGTGATCACCTGAGGATTTTGAGAGCCCCATATGCGGCAATTCTGTTTATTTACGTAACCACTGAGCGAAAAATGAGCCTCATCACAAAAGAAAATTTTGTTCGAAAAATCGTTATCAATGGCTTGTTGTTCAATTACCCAATTCGCATCCATTCTGCGTTGTGTATGGTCTTGAGGTTTAAGTTCTTGAGTGAGTTGGATTTTGTACGGATGGAGATGCAAATCCAAATGCAAAATCCGCCACAATGAGCCGTAAGACAAGCCCAAATGTTGAGCACGTCGAGGAATCGACAAATTCGGGTCTTCCTCCACACTTTGAGCAACGACAGCGATATTTTCAGCAGAACGAATGTTGCGATGATGCACAGGCCTTGCAATATCAATAACCGATCCAGTCTCTCAATTTTTTTCACTGTGTTCGAAACTGTTTGCTGTGTAGGTCGATTGTGTCGACCGTAATCGGCTCGTAAGGCCCTAAATGTTGATACAGCAGAATCACCATTTTTAATAATAAAATTTAATAATTTGAACGCGTTCTTCGACTGTTAAACGATCCATATTTCTAAATGGCAAACCTTCAACTAAAAAAAACACGCTTTTGATGACATTTAATTTTGACAGATGTCAAATGGCCGGGTTATACTTTCCCAAACACGAAATGGATAACCCTATATATATATATATATATATATATATATATATATATATATATATATATATATATATATATATATATATATATATATATATATATATATATATATATATATGTGTGTGTGTGTGTGTGTGTGTGTGTGTGTGTGTGTGTGTGTGTGTGTAAATGTATATGAATATGTTGTTGGTCGTATCTGGAATAACGTTTGGATCATTAAGTTTTGTAATCTATATGGCTTGAATTTGCTTCATATTTTTTTGTTTTTCGTCAAAAACAGTATTAATGAACATTGTTCATTCAATTATTTTTGCGGCTGATTCACTTTGAACCGATGTTTTAAAAAAATTATTCATATGTGGGACTTTTCTAAACATTTAACAATTTACAAATCTTGTTAGTTCTTTAAAGAAAATTTATTGATTTCTGTCGAACCAACTTAAATAGTTAAATAGAAAATTTTCCTGCTTGCTTTAAACTTCTAGCTATAAAACAGTTCGAATTAATTAAACTGAAATTAATCACACTATTTCCTAAAACATTTACACAAAAGAAACATTTATTTATGTGATTACACATGTAAAATATAAAGTTGATATTTTTTATATGAGTCACTCACAAATGTATTTAATTCATCTGAAAAATATTCAATGAACCACCTGCATTGATGAAATTCCTGAGCATTCAATTTCAGGTTTGCCACCTTTCCTTTCCTTATACGATCACTGTTTCACGCATTCAAGATTTTCTATTTTCGGTTTCAATATCTCTCGAGTTTTCCAAATTTGGTGTGTGTTTACAAACTGTTTGATCAAGTGTAATAATACAGCGATGTTATCAACAAGTTTAACCTTCATTTCAAGCGGAAAACGGTTATGTAACATGTGAATGCGAATACTCGTATGAATGCGGCAACGAAAAAGTGCGTACGTTTTCATGTGTGAATGGAAAAGTCGAAACGTGATTGTTGCACATTTGCACATAAATGCTAACAGTTGATTGTAAATAATATGTATGAATTTCCACCTGATCGTTAATGTGATCTTGATTAGCAATATGTATTTAGTAATTTTTTTATTTAAATTAACCATCAATGCTCGTGTGCGGTATGACGGAAAAAGCATTGTTGTGCAAAGTTTCTATATAAAATTTATATTTTTTACGTTTGAAATTGTTTTCTGATCATTGTGAAGGCATGTTTTATTGATTTATTTTGGTTCTTTATAGTATAGTATGTTCACATCCAAGAAAATATGTAATTTTGGGCGAGACTCGTAATTTTTATACGAACCTTTCTATATGAATTGACTTTCTTAGTTTGCCTAATTTAAATAAATTTGCATCAAATCACTTCTAATTTTCATAGCTGCTCGGATTTCGAAATTGGAGGACGCGGTCAATGGACCGAGACAGTTGGAGGCGCTATTTGCAGGAAGCGAAGGTCCGAGAGGGGCTGTCGTGCTACGAAGAAGAAGAAATCACTCCTAAATCATAAAAAAACTGAACTATGACAACCGAGTGTCAACATAATTGTTGTTAATAGTATAGTGTATCTTCACCTTTTTTCCTAAGTTCGGTGCCCACTGCGGATCCATTCTAGTCATTTTCTTCTTTGATATTTTCATTAATAACCTATCTTCCAAGATTATATTACACTGTCTCCTCTTTGCCGATGATCTAAAATTTGTTAAAATAATTCACTCAGATATTGATGTGTTTATTGCCCTGAAACTCAGTATCAATCAAACTTTTTGCCCTTGAATATCCCCAAATGCCTTAAACAGTTTTTTGTCTTCATAAGTAATTATTTTCTTCTTGACTCGGTATCTATGCTCCTGCTCCTTAAAAAAGCTCTACAAGTAAAAGACTTTGGTTTATTGTTGATCCCAGGATACTACTATTACCTTTATACTACTACTACTACCTTTATACTACTACTACTACCTTTATACTACTACTACTACCTTTATACTACTACTACTACCTTTATACTATGAGTTTAAACCCTTACACCCACCAGTCTTAATACTAAGAAATTGCATATCCTCCGCCAATACTTTGTCCATAAGCTACATTGAAGTACGGTTCTTATTATCCTGAAAACCTGCTCCCAAGTTGGATCGCCTCGACTAAAATCACTCATTGCCTTTCATGAGTCCGTTTAATATCAATCCATTCATTATATATTTTCCAATTTTAAAGTCCTTATATGTCTCACGAGTAGCATCTGCCTTTTCTTCAAAAGCGTTTGCCTGAAAGAACGAAAACTGTTTTGTGATGAATGTCTTCTCTTCCAGTTGTAAAATAACAATTTTCGATTTGCCCTTTAGTACGCTAGCTAAGTGCACGTAAAAGTCAACCCTCTCCGGCAGCACTCTAATATTTTTAATATTCTTTCTGCCCGCGCTATATTTCCCAGTCACTTTTAAGGTAACTTTCAAATCATGATTTCCAGCTTGGCACTTTCTCTATTTATATTACTATTTCTAAAAACTTAATTATGCACTCAAATCTTAAATTGATACTTTCTTATATATGTGTCTTATATTTTGAAATCATGTGTGATGACCTTAAATATAGTACGTGTGTCAAAATCTCTTGAAAACCTTTTCAAATCGAAGCTACAGCAACTTCATCTGTCCATAGAAAATTGAAACAAATTTGGTAAATGTGTCTTTTATAATTTTTCAAGCTGTGTTTAAACTTTGACAACCGGCAAAAGTCATTATTTCCAGTTGTGACAAATAAAGTATGACAAGATTTCAAACGAAATCATGCCAACTCACATGGTGGAAAGACAACAGTGTTATTCTAAACTCCCTATAGTCCGCGTGGTGTAGTGGTCCCTGGTTCGACTCTCGTTCGATTTAGTTCGAGCGATTCTTTGGACGGACTATAAGCCCGTTCAGTGATGATTCGCGCTGGTTTAAAATCAGAAGGTATCGCCGCTGGGTGAACGGACACATGGCCAAGCGTAATACTGACCATATCGCCTTGTAGAATGCCGACACGTTCGATCATGCTCGTCGTGGATACTCTAACTATCTCTAAGCGAAGGCCTGAAAGGGGCTGTAGTGCTACAAAAAAAAAACCGTTTAAAGTTATGGCAGAAAACGAGATTAAAACCAATTCTCCACCAATGAAGCAACGATACTATCCCGTTTCGCCTACCGTCCAGCAACACATCAATGCTGAGCTGGATGAAATGCCCGAGTTAGGAGTCGTTGAACCTTCCTCTAGTGCTTGGTCATCCCCGATCTTACTAATCAAAAAGAAAGATGGGAAATGCCGTTTCTGCGTTGATTATCGAAAACTAAACAAAGTATCGGAACAAGACGCTTATCCGATCCCGTATGTATCTGCTACGCTAGATAAGCTACAAAACGCCAAATATTTGTCCACTCTAGACAACAAGTCTGCGTATTGGTAGGTTCCGATGGCCGAGAAATCAAAACCTTACACGGCATTCACTATTCCAGGGAGGGGTCTGTTTCACTTCAAACGCATGCCGTTTGGTCTTCATAATGCCTCTGCT